>OY037010.1:12738697-13938697 GCA_955831195.1 Pilophorus perplexus | reverse complement strand
GGAATGAACCGTTTCCCAAAATTTCCCCCAAAAGTTTCCCCACCTCTCCATCTTTCCAAGGTCCCTGGCACCCTCCGTTCACCCATTCTCTCCCATGGAGGAATAGAGAGGAGAGCTCACTCTGTATTAAACCGCGTTCCCAAAACGCCAACCCAGTGATGGAACGGCGGGGGTGATTGCGACTGCAGCGCGACCCCTACGACACGTAGTGAACTTTGAAGGTGGTAAGTTACCAAAACTGAACCAGAAGATGGCGCCCTGCGAATTCCGACGTGTCGTTTGCATTCATAGTGTACACAACTACACAATCAATTTCGTTTAACGAAATTCGTTATTCAGAGATGGTTCCTTCTATTTTTCCTTTAATTGTAGTAGCACAACAGTGGAAGATAAATCCGTTTAGTGAGGTATTTGGGGCTTTCCTTCGTAAGAAGGGCTAGTGGCTCACTCTAGTCGGGTTTGAAGGTACTATGAGTAGTTCACTACGTTCCGTAGGGATAGCGCCACCGTCGACTATGGCACATGAAGTCCTATTCAGTGAACTCTCCTCTCTATTCCTCCATGGTTCTCTCCATCCTCCCCAAGGTCCCTGGCACCATCGCACACAGGACACAGGGCTAACGCGCGCCGGATCTCTCCAAATCGTTCAAATTAAACTCGCCGTCTAAATTCGCCGATCATCAGAATCAGAATTCATTCATGGGTATTTCGTATTAAAATTCGGATCTCTAGGTAGAATACAGAGGAAACGCCCACTCTATTTGACCATACAAATAGTTGCAAGAATTTGCCCACGCCAAAAATTTCGCTCAACGCGCTTATTGGACGTAAAATTGGCCGAGGAATCCAAATTCACGGAAAAAATTAGGGGGTTCACATTTTAAATAAGAAATTTGGGCGCAGGTGCCCCCGTTTGCGCGCATTTTTGGGGGTTCTCAACCCTACCAGTAGGAGATGTCGACTCTAGAAAAAATCGGCGTATTTTTATCGCTTACCTAACGTTTAGGAGGAGTAGGATCGTGTCACACATACATACATAAATACATACAGACGCGTTGAGAATTAGTGGTATAGACTAGCACTCAGACATAAGGCCTTGCTTCGCTCGGCTGACCGCTTTTTTGGGCACATCCACTTTCTTCGACAGTAGGCTTCGCTTTGCTCGGCTGACCACTTAATCAGACAGAGGGCTTTGCTTCGCTCAGCCAACCGCTTATTCGGATAGAAGGACCACTTTTTTGGTCAGGGGGCCTCGCTTTGCTCTGCCAACCATTTTCTCGGGGAAGGGGGCTCGCTTCGCTCGCCCAAGTAGCAGTCGCTCAATGCGCTAAAAAAAAGGTTTCCCCGCCTCCCCCACCTTTTTAAGGTCCCTGGCCCCCGACTTTCTCCCGTTCTGTCGTCCACCTGTTTCCGAGGTCCCTGACAGCAACCCGTTCCGAGGGCAACCGCGCGCCCAGATCTATGGAAATCGTTCAAATTAAACTCACCGTCTAAACTGGCTCATCGTCAGAACTCGTTGTTTCGGGATTTCGTATTAAAATTCGGATCTCTAGGTAGGAAACGGAGGAAATCCCATTTCAATCGGTCCATTAACAACGAAGATACAAATAGTTGCACCAATTTGCGCGCGCCAAAAATTTGGGTTTTCAACCCCCCTATTCGAAGTTAAACGGTCACAGAGACCGTAGAAAAAATCGCCGTATTTCTATCGCTTACCGTTCGGAGGAGTAGGCTTTTGACATACCTACATAGAAAGATAGATAGCCACAGACACGTTGAGAATTGGTGGTATAGTAGATTAGGAAAGCATACACTGGGGATAGCTTACACTGGGCGAATGCACAAATGATTCAATGAAAAGCTGATTGTATAGAGAGCATTTAAGTGGGGAAGCGCTTGTTTCCACCATTTGGACCTGTTACCATTTTCACAGAACAGTATTATGAGAGAACGTACTGTTCCTGCTACGTACCGACTGATTGTGGTTTGTTGTTATGCTCCCCAGAATGATTCCAGCTCATTCTACCTACATCTATTTACCTACTTCATATACCTTACCTTCTATAATACAGATATTATATTATCATCAAATGAATTAATCTTTTCCTTAAATTAATCTTTTCCTTAAATTATTCCTCGCCCATTGAGCTAATAAAAGGACTAATTATATTACATTTAAAATCAATCAATCCGCCTGCTCTTCGACTCTCGACGGTTGCTGAAAGAGCAAGAATTGAAACCCTCTTGAAGCTCAAAGGTTGGAATATACGCAAGGGAACTCAAAAGGGTAGGAAGAGGGTATTACATTTGCTCAGACATCCATAAGCTTGTTGGAACTTTCATCTTCATTCAGGCTATACGTTCAACATAATAGTGTTGGAAATTTTCGAAAACCATTCAAATCTCCGAGCAACGCGTTGTATAATTTACCAGCGGGATAAACGTCCAAGTGCTTTTAGCCTTTACTGGAAGGGTCAAGCGCCCTCTTATGTGGGTATACCAATTAAATCGAAAATTCCCTTCAAAAGAGTATGGCAGATCGCCGTTTATGTTTCAACCAGTACAAATCAGTGATGCATGCTTCATTACCTTTCATCAATTTTCAGAATCATCTTTTATCGAGTGACGTAATGAATGACATCTTCTCGTACGTAATGGCACCTTACGTACCATTCACCACTTTTGTACGCTTAGTATATCTCCAAATTTGTCTAATAATTAGTATCAATTATTGATTTACTTCAATACGACTATAAAAGCCCAACACGGCTCGGGCGGCAGATGGCGTACGGCGGACGAACATTTCGTTTTTGGAATCTACACATCTTGAAACGTAAAATGTCATGTTTTGAGGCCGATCACAATTTTCGACCTCCGACTCAAATAGGAACACCAAAATCAAAACTCTGCGTCAATCATTAATGAATTATTAAAGCTAAAAATGTTAACAAATGTTTCATGTCTTTATGGTCACATGCATCTTCAATTAATAAAGCCTTTATGGTAATAAGACGACATAAGGTGACAATACAACGTTTCGCGTAACAAAAACAAGGGAAGGGCGCTGTGTTTTAGTTTTCTCAAATCCTAAGTGGATTGTGCTGGCATTCCCTTTGTTGTTACATTCAAATTCAGAAAAACGGGGTAATTAGTAAGAACGTTGTTCAAAAATAAATGGGAGAAAACAAACGTAACGGTAAAGACCTGGCAAAGGGCACCAAGGGGGCACTATTTATGCAGCACAATCCTTGCTTCTCCAGTCTGCTCCTTCAAAAGAAAATAATACTTGGGAGATGTAAAAAAGAGAGAGGGAGAGACTTTTCTGAACATCCACCTTGTTTCTACCTAAGCTGAAAAGAGGGCAAGGGAAAAAGAGGAAAAAAGTCCAAGGGCGTCGGTTCATGAATGGTAGGGGGAAGTCTTTTGACCATGTAGCCTTTGCTTGCTTCATCATTCCAGACCCTCTACCCAAGTCTGTTCTCGCAACTTAGTAAAATGAGTGTAGGGGAGCTCAAACGTGGGGAGGGATATTTCGAACAAGCTTTTATATAAGGAGATTGCCGTATAACCAACTCCTTCGAAACGCTGTCGAGTCAAGGACCGTGTTTGGACGAGATAGTCGAAAAACGTTGGTATAATATTATTACAAAGGGCATGAGTGGCAGGGCTGATAGAACAATAACAAAAGGTTCGATTCCTTCTATCATTTTCTATCGAAATTCCGATATTTATTTGGAAATTGATAATCGTCCCTTAGGCAATGACGGGACTGACTTTTTGTCCTCAGTGGTACAGGATAGGTACATTATATTGAGCAGGGGTCATGCGTTCACGCTGAATACTAACATTGGGCTACGTAACATGTGCAAAAGAACAATTATTGGGGGTATTTAAGTTCTTGGGTGATCATGCCGAATATTTTGAGCCAAATTTCATCAAAATCGATGGAATTTGGGGGGGGGGGGGAGGGGTCGTAACTAAAATTTAAAGTTTACAGAAAATAAACCACTCTCGACATCGAATTCTATCAAATTCAAACCCAAACTATCGTTATTTTTAAAACCAAACTCAATGGGCCGAAAATGATTATCACAATGCTCGGTTGGTGTGACGACGTGACCGTTTGACGTTAGCAGGGTTTGGTTTTGGTTTATTATTCTTGGAATAATACACCAGGTTTATTATGTAATCCCGACGGAGGTCGAAAATTCTGATCTGCCTCAAAATATGACATACGTTTCAAGATGTCTAGATTTAAAAAACGAAATGTCCGTCCGCTGTCTGCCGCCCGAGCCGTGTTGGGCTGTTGGAACTTTTTTTAAATGTAAAATATTGAGAAAAATTTTCTCAATATTTTACATTAAAGTTTCTAAATTCTTATTTAATAAGAATTTAGGATTAATTTATATTAGCACAATTCCTATCATGGACAATTTTTTTTTAAATTCCGATTCCGAAAAGAAATTCGACAAATTTGTTAATCCATTATGTTTAGAATGTTTCAGGTCGGAAATTCAAAACGCTGAAAATTTTACACAAGGGTGTAGGTATTATTCTTTGATACCTATAGGTTAATAATTAACCAGTTATTGTGCTAAAGTTAATGCAGTGTCATTGAAAAATTATAAGAAAAAAAAATCTGTACAATGTTTACTTAAACAGATGAGGGAACTCGAAACATGGATTATGCGTCCAAATTTAGTCAGAAAACGATGCCTTATTTGATCTCCTGGGTTCATCTGTAGCCGAATGTATGACCCACAGATCCCCACGGTGAAATCGGTTCGTTCTGGTACCAAACAATCAATGTATGTATTCTACGTCCAATAATACTTCGAAAACGACACCCCACTCGATATCATTCCCGAAACCAGCAAAAACCCCTTCCGTAGCACCTTTTTATCCTCACAGACCCCATGGGTTTGGGCGATCGAGCACAACTGCGAGCACTTGTAACTAGATGGTGAACGGAGTATTTTGCAAAATTTCAGATTTAAAAAAAAAAAAACTACTGCCCAAACCGGCTCGGACGGCGGACGGCGTAACGTGGACGGACATTTGATTTTTGAAATCTGCGTTTCATGAAAAGTTATAGGTGAATTATCATACAATAATATAAAATTGTGTTGGCCGACGGCCGACGGCCGTGTGGTAGCCGTGTGGTTTGTTGGTACGGGATAACGCGTTCCCGAGTGAGTTTTTTCACTTTCCGCTCGCTGGCCGTTTAGGGGGTCGAAAAAATTACGAAAAAATACGAGCCTTATAGATCAGACCTGGAGGAAGACGTCAGTCAAATCGTAAATCCGAAATTCGCCCGGGAAATTCGTCTTTCTCCCGTTTGTCCTACGTTTTCCACTTTCAACTCGCGCCAAAGGCCGTTTAAGGGGTCGAAAAAATTACGAAAAAATACCAGCCGTATAGATCAGACCTGGAGGAAGACGTCGGTCAAATCGTAATTCGGAAATTCGCCCGGGAAATTCGCCGGAAATTCGTCGAAAAATCGTCTTTCTCGCGTTTGTCCCACGTTTTTTCGGGTTCAAAAATCCCCAGTAAGGAGCCATTTTTTGGGTATGGTATCCGCGAGCCAAATGCGCGCCAAAATATGGCCAATCCGATTCCGAAGTCGGATTTCAAAAAAACCGAGGGGGAGGGGGCGATTTCACGGTGAGAAGACAATTGGATCGTTTTAATTCGCGCGGGGCCAGGGATCTTAGAAATCGGAGGGGTGAGAAGACAATAGATCGTTTTAATTCGCGTCTGCCCCCCACATAGGTAGTTAAATTATTTCAAATTTGATTTCCCTAGCACTTTGACAGGGGTGCGGGGGGGGGGGGGGGCTTGCTTCGCTCGGTCGATCATTCTATCAGCCAGGGGGGTTGATGTTGAAGGAGCAGTTAGCCTTGATGCAGGGTTATGAACGTGTCCATCGATGCTACGCACCCCACTAGGGGAGCGAGCGAAGCGAGCCAGAGAGACTAGTATATAATATATCCTTCATCGATATTATCGAGGAAGCACTAAAAGTACAGGTTTTGGTGGTTTTATGACGATAGCACCCGCTAGAAGCGACCTCACATGTTAAGATTCTGGTTTCCGGCATCATTTTAGGTGGTAGCAATTCGATTCTTTTATACACATTTAAAATCTGTGACAGACGGCTTTTGACCATTTTACAGGGCTAGATCCTTTCAGCAAGAAAAATACGGGTAGTTCTTTATTTGGGAGAGACCTTGTCAGGGTCTACTGGATTTAAAT
This sequence comes from Pilophorus perplexus, assembly GCA_955831195.1. Taxonomy (NCBI): domain Eukaryota; kingdom Metazoa; phylum Arthropoda; class Insecta; order Hemiptera; family Miridae; genus Pilophorus; species Pilophorus perplexus. The sequence goes on along the minus strand of OY037010.1, from coordinate 13,932,442 downwards.
TGTATATATAATTCACTGTGAAACATACTCGTTCATCATTATATTACTGACAACGCCTCATGTGAGTTAGAAAACAAATGTTTTCTCATTATTAAAAAAAAAAAAAATTAATAAGCCCCAACATTGTTGATGGATTCGTGGAAGCGGTTCTGTTTAGTATTTGCTCAGCAACGAGTGAGGCGAAAGAAGTGAAAGGCAACGAACTACCTCGGCGAATATTGTACTTTTAATAAAGGCATTAATGAGAACAAAAAAGTTTCCACCGAAAAAAAATTTAGCGTTTGGTAACCGCTTCGCTTTCTATTCACCACCTTTTCCCCAAGAGGCGAACACAAGACCGCTCTTTTTTTCAAAATGGAAGTTTAGTGAGATCGCACAGCCGTCAAAGCCCGCTCATGAATATGGACGAATCGCTATTCAAAAAAAGGTTTGGCGAATGGAAAGAAAAAGAGAGAAAAAAAGTTTGATCAGTGATTGGTGGGGATGAGTCAACGCTGGAAGGGTTTCAAGCCTTCCACCCGGCGCTAGTGGAAATTGAAGCTAAACATGAGCCCGGAAACCCCCCCTTTCCCATATTCCCGTAAAACTGGTAAAAAGCCGTCTAGAGTTATGAATGTGGTTCCCAAAGAGGAATGGATCGTATGGGGGCGAAAGTTCTGGAAAGGAATGAGATGGGCTAAATCCTTCCCTCGATATCTTTATAATAAATGACATCGGTTTGTAGAGGGAAAGGTTTTCGGGGGTAGGTTGCTATCGGATTAGAAACCTACCCAGGAAAAGGGGTGTTCAGGCAGGGGGTTGCCCCCTCACAGGGGTGTTCCCACCCCTCTTTTGAGTAATGGGCGAAAGGACTTAAGTAGATCAGATGTGCCGGACCGATTTTCCAAAAACCCCTACTCGTTAATCATCCGAAAACTGGAACGTCTTAATTGTACCTTACATTTTCTCTTCCCCACTTTTTTCTCATTCCTCTTTTTTCCTCACTCCCCAACTAATCAAGTTACTCCCTTCTTTCCGTAATGGCTTTCTCTAGGGATGATGGAAGTGGTATAAGATTGAAAGTTGTTATATCTCCTCCAAGCCAATTAAGGAGGAAAATAACGGGGAGTGTCATAACCAGAGATTACTCTTTTTCCCGAGGGTATTACGGAAAGGTATTTCGTCTTGTTTCGCTTATAGCTTACCCCATTGCATTTTAAAATTGAGCCAAGGAGCTGATAACTTAAGATAACAAGTCATCTGCTTTACCATGTTGATTGAATTGAGCAAAAAATTTGATTAGTGAAGGGATTTTCTTAACTGTTATTTTGCGTCCTTGTTTCAGAACTTCCCAAAAGAGGTCCGGTACTTCATACAGAGAAGGAGAGGTACGACGTGGGGGACCTGTTGCGAGGAAATTGCACCTCAGCACCTTCTAAACCATCGGCTATCATGAGTGCCTTCATCAACAGCATACCGGTAAGATAGACCAAAGCATTTCCAATTTCTGAGACATGTTTTCTGTTCCCAACTTTCGTTGCCGAAGTAATTTTCTGTTCTTCAAGAGGAGGATGATAGGAAAATAAATTCTCTGAGACGTCGGCATATGCATTGTTTTTTGACATTTCATGTTTTAGCTTTGGTACACAGAATCGAAAAGCTTTACTTTTAAAAGTGTCACGTTACGCCGTGTCACGTTTAAACGCAATGTCCGGAGTACCCTTGGAAGTTGAAATTCGGTACGGAGCCTCCCTGACAAAAGATTTCTCAATGCCTTGCAAGCGATTTAAAAAGAAAATGGCTTTACGTACTAAATTTTTGACCGAACCCCAACAAACTCACCACCCACGCTCATTCAACCAGTCAACACCAAAACCAACGTATTAATTTTTCTCGGAGATTGGACGACCAAAATGTGCTCACTATTTAATAGTACCTACCTAGCCAAGTTGGAGCTATTCGTTAGTTAACACGATTCAAGGGAGCAGGAGCTATTACACCACGAAAATAACCACCCAACAACGTCGTTATAGTTATTTCTTTCAACAAACAAGTTTTCTGAATTTATTAATTTTTATTCAACCAGTAACTGGTTGTTCTTCTAAAATTAATTTTAGGTGGTCCTTCATCTAAATCGCCGTTGAACGACGGATGATGAACTAGAGCTTTATTCCAACAGTTGGAATAAATAATCTTTAATAAAACTAGTTGCTACTGCTTGGAATAAATAATCTTTAATAAAACTAGTTGCTACTAATAATCTTACTTCCACAATTCCACCCACACATATCCGAAGATTATTTTCGACTGCACCAACTGGTTCTATCAAGACTCCAACTAATCACGAGAAGTACTTCGACGTAGAGAAACTTCCTTTTCGTTCCTTCTTAGCGGACGACTCATATTTATATATTTACAGCAAATTGGAAAACTTTAGAACAGCATGTCGAAGCCGGCCGGAGTACCTTTTTCTGCCCCATCGTCGGCAAACAAGTCCTCAAAAGCTTTTTTCTCTCCCCCACTATATCTTAATGACGGCGAATGAGACAACAGAAAGTGTCAGCTCTGTTTAAAAGATAAGAATATAACTTTTTCGCTCCCTCCTCAGCTTGTTTTTATAAATGACAAGGAGAAGAAAAAAAAAAACAACAGATGAAATAGATCATAAAACCTATTCTATTAATTAGGAGGGGAGAATGGAAAGAAACAAATAGTACGCCCTCAAAAAAAGTGAGACAACCAACCTAGCAATACCATACTCAAAGGGAATTAATTACCCATAAAAGCCTCATCATACTCTTAGAATTGAATGTGAACGTTAAAATTTAACGTTCACATTCAATTCTAAGAGTATGATGAGGCTACATTTAATGTAGGTGTATGTATAAACGTTGCAAATTTTACACTTGGGTTGTATTATTTACACTTGGGTACAATTTTACACTTGGGTTTATTATTCTTTGATATAGGTTACTTGTGCAGAAATTTAATTCTGTCAATGAAAAAATTTTAGAATTTTTTTGTCAAAATTTTTTTTTGTTTTTACTTAAAATAGGTAGGTATATTTGACCTCCTTGGATCCTTCGAAAATCCCATTTTTAGCCCCATGAAAGCCCTATAGATCGCAACGGTGAAATCGGATCGTTACGGGACCCCAAAAAATGGATTCTACGTCCGAAAATAAAGGTACTGAACACGTGTTTTCAACTACAAACCCCTGGTTTTTGCACCTCGGATTTGTGGTAAAAACCACACCGTAAATTACAGGGATTCAGGAAGCCCCTCAATATTTCAGAAAGAAAAAAAAAAAAAAAGCTGAAATTTTACACGAGGGTTTAATATTCTTTGATACACATTGTGCAATAATAATTATTGCACATTTTGCAATAACAATTATTGTTTCTATGAAATTTTTTAACCTTGAAAATTTTTCAAAAAAATTTTTTTTTGGTTTTTATTTCTTTTAATAGAATATCATCAAAGGAACATTTTGAGACCACAAACGTTGAAAAATTCCAAGGGGATTTTTTTTTACAAGAGACGTAGGTGCGCACGCGCTCAGAACGCTCTCGCTGCGTAGGCCGGTTCGTCGCCTTCTTGGTTTTTTGCCTTGGTTTTTATTTTTGCCAATTTCCAACGAGGACCTTATATTACCTTCTTTTCAGAAGATGAGCATCGGTCTGTACACCCCGTTTCACTTTCACCAATAGGTACCATTTGTTAGATTTTTTGCACGGCCGCGGTACAGGAAGCCTGACTTCCGCCGATGGAAATTTTCGGCTCTGGATTTGGGAACCCGTTTGTACACCCTTCCCATCAATTTTTAAGGAGGAAAGAAAACTCAGGTGAAATGTAAACAAACCTTACATTCCGTTACTTCACGCGCGACGCTAAAAAAAAAAGCCTTTTGTTTTGTTACCTTCCTCAAATCGTTACGTTGAATGGTTTGGCCAGGGCGAAAAATTTAAGTCGCTTGGTGTGCGCGCGGCTAGGCGCCGAGGTCGAACCCCCGTAAATTTGTAATAAAAACGTAACAAATGTTTTTGTACCTATAGTGTTTGAACGGATGCGGGACCCCAAAAATGGATTGGGCGTCCAAAACTACTCGGAAAATGAAAGGTGTGGACTTCCTGGTATCATTCAAAAGCCCCATAGATCCCGGCGGTGAAATCGGATGGTTCTGAGACCCCCTAAAAAACGTCAAACGTTCCGAATGCAGCCCCATAGATCCCCACAGTGTAGTCGGAAGAGTCTGATACCCTTATGATGAACTTCGGCTGAGGAGGTGTCATTTTCGGAAGGAATTCAGAAATTTAATAAACGTTCAAAATTGCTTCCGGAAATGGCACCTCGTTTGACCTCCTAGCCCAGGTCCATCAAACTCGCCTCCCTTAGCTCCTTTTTGCACCACAGAGCCCCGCGGGTGTAGGCGATTGGGCTGAAAGTTTTGCGAGCATAACTAAATGGCGAACCAAGTATTTTGACAAAATTTCAGATTTTTATTTTATTCAAAAATGGATTCTACGTCCAAAAATACTTCAAAAACGGAACTTCACTTGACCCCAAAGCCGAAAACCTTCAAAAACCCCTCTTGTAGCCCCATAGCGCCCCACGGGTTTGGGCGATTGGACTGAAAACCTTGCGGACACAACTAGATGGTAAACCGAGTATTTTGTCAAAATTTCAGTTTTTTAAAGAACTCCTACTGCCCACAACGGCTCAGACGGCGGACGGACATCTCGTTTTTCGAATCTTGACCTCTTGAAACGTATAATGTAAAATTTTGAGGCCGATCAGAATTTTCGACCTTCGTCGCGATTACATAGGTATATTATTCTAATAGGTGGTGTTATTCCATTAGGTGGTGTATTCCAAAAATAATATAAATAAAATTAAAAAAAAAAAAAAAAAAAAAAATGTAATACCTAACCATTTTGTAAAGACAAATTTTGAGACCGATCAAATCGTTCTGAATGATAATATCATGGTATATTATACAAAACTTTACGCGCAAGGCGTATAAACGCTTGGCAGCGCATGGCCCCGCCAAAAAAAAGAGCCCATTACGATTTTTGAGTCACCGGCTTTGGACCTCCACAGTATCAAGGGGACAGGGTAGCCCCGTCAGCGAGACGCCTGTTTACAATCAGTCGGAGCGCTGATCAGCCTGGTTCGAATCCGGGGAAGAACACCAATGTTTGACCAAAAGTCAATTATGTGTTGTAATACCTGTCTTGTCGGTTGACAATTCACCTCTGAACGTTGGAACGTTTATGTGAATCCTAGCAGAGGATCCCGTGACGAAGGCGGCCGAGACATCCGTCTTCAACACACAAGATCGAGGGATCGCATGAACGAACCTCTCTTGGGACCTCGAACCGGGATCAAAATCTGGTGGACCGGTAAAAAAAACAAACATTGTCTTCGTTTGCTGAGAACGTTAAACTAGCCACAGCAATCTACGACTGAGGGGGGAGAGCTGGGGGCCGCCGACCCGGCTTGTTGATGGACCTACAGTCGTAGTGATAAGTCTTGTATTAGGGATTGGACCTCGACCACCAGAAGGCAAATAGAGTCATCGGTACCATATCAGTGAACAATGTGTCGTCCGGGCGTAAGTTCAAGGTGAGACTCCGTTGATTACCTGATAGGTAAACATCGGAGTCTCTCCTCTGGTTGGTAGCCGTTCTCCACAAATCTAGTTCACAGTATCAAAATACACAGAATGAACGGTTCACTAGTGGCTTCAATCATTTCACTAAATTCACCAACGGTTAACCGAGAGTGGACTAAGCGCGACCTCAAGGTAGGGAACAAACACCGTTTGTACACATAGAGCAAAGTAAAGCCGAGATTTGGCTTGACAATGGCTGCGCTTGTTCAGTGCCGAACCAATTACCACCCTTGTTCACTGCGGTTCATTCGCTTGTTCGCGTGAATCGATCCCGATGGGAGAGGTTTGGGGGGAAACCAGGTTGAAACGTAGAGGGGTTAAACCGACTCCGTCCTCAACGTACGACTTACTGGCCAGGATGAAAACAGGGTTAACATCTCATAACTAATGCTCGCAAAGTCAACAGATGTAAACTGGAACGCATCGCCGTGTAAATAATGGATGTTGCTCCACTTTACTCCGAAGGTGAGTGTTGATTGCCAGAGAGTCGCTCCATGCGGTTTTCAAAGGCACATCTGGCCGGAACAGGTTTATTCATTATGGAAATCGCTGAACCGCGTCACGCTTCTACCAATACGGTGTTGCGGTCAAACGCGACTTACGTTGCCTGTTTTTAGCCCGCACAGTACGCTTTCACAGCAAAGGAATGTTCCATTATTAAAATTATTTAAGGTTTTTTATTTGAAGAATAATCAGGGGCGTCAACAATTTTGATCGGACTCAAAATTTGTCGTAATAGGTTTCAAGACGTGCAGATCTCAACAATGAAAATTTCATAATGCACATGCAATGTTCGTCCGCCGTCCAGGTTTTGCGGGTAGTAGGATTTATGTTTTTAAATCTTTTTTTTAAACCTATAATTTTGACAAAATAGGTACTCTGTTCTAGTTGGGCTCGCAAGGTTTTCAGTCCAACCGCTCAAACCGGTGGGGCTAAATATGAGCTTCGTTAGGGGTTTTTGAGGGTTGCCAATGGGGTCGAGTTAGGATTTTAAAGTAGGTACTTTTTTTAAGTAGGTAAAGTTTTTGTAAGTACTTTTTAAGTACTGAAAGTACTTTTGGACGTTAGTAAAGTACTTTTGGACGTAGAATCTACTTTTGGGGAAGTTTTTGTTTTGTTTTTAAATTACCTTTTTTAACTACTTTTTTGAAGTTTTTAAAGTACTTTTGGACGTAGAATCTATTTTGGAGAACCCAGAACCATCCGATTTCACCATGGGTTATATCGGGCTTCCATGGGGCTACAAATGAGACTTTTGGGTGACGTCAGTAACTCAAATGAGGTGACGTTTTTCGAGTATGTATTTCGGATGCATCATACGTTGTTTGGGGCCCCTCATTCACCCAAACGCTACACGCTACACCAGACAGCGATTCTCATTTTTATAATAATAATTATTTTTTAAATTAATTTTTGTTGAAATGGAATTATTTTTGGCACAATTGGTATCGTAGAATTATAAACCCTACCGTGACATTTGCGGAGTTTTTTTATATTATTTAACCTATTCTACACCCAAAGTTACGTTAGTCCCAGGCCAAAACCCTTCAAAAATCCCTCCTCGAGCGGTACGACCGGGTTGAAAGCCTTGCGGGCTCAACTAGGAGGAAAAACGGAGGGTGGTGGCACCTATTATCGACATGTCTCTTATTATTGACTGTCAATAATAAGACATGTCTCTTATTATTGACTGTCAATAATAAGAGACATGTCAAACGGTAGGAGCCACCACCCTATCATGTTAAAATTTCAGTTGAAATAAGAGTCTACTCGCAAAAAATGCGTATTTTTCGATCATGTACAATATAATATATTGGAGGGGAACAACAAATTACTGTCAACCACCTTGGCGAAAACAGGTTGATTATTCTAAGAGCAAACCTATGTTTTGTTTAGTTTTCTTAACATTTACAATGTGAACTGTTTTATTCACTAGGTGTGATATTTTGTTATTACTTGGCGATTTGCATATTTATTGCCGGCGTTAAGGAAAGAAATCGGGGTCGGGAGGGACATGAACCGAGATTTTCCTGAAAGAGTGATCCGACGCGGTCTGAAAAGAGACGCTACGTCGATGGAAAAGTCACGCCAGGGGTAGAGGAGTTGAGGGGTGTTGGATTGATGATTGCTATACGAATCAGATCGGAATGGCGAAAATACGGAGGGTAAACGGTAGAGAGGCGAAGGTTTTTCGAAGGCAATCGGGATAGTAGTACCTTCGAGGATATTGTGGCAGGGTTGGGGGCGAGAGGGGGTTTACTTCCTCAGAATACCGACGATTCTCCTGGGATGGAAAGTGAGGAGGCTAACGGCCCATACATACCTCATCTCACGTAGGAGTTTCTTTAACTCACAGCTTAAAATTTTCCTTATCAAGTTGAAATCGCGACAAATTTTCCACAAGGGTTTATTATTCCTTAAGGATTCAAATTTGAATTAATTGTGCAAAAACTTGGTTCTGTTATTATTTTATAATATATTATACATTTTTTAATGCTTATACATAATATTATTATGTATAAGCATTAAAAAAATAATAAATTGAGAAAAACAGTATATTATCAAGTCGGATAAGTATTTAAGTCCCGAAAGGTCGAAAATTCTGATCGGCCTAAAAATTTGACGATATACGTTTCAAGATGACATTGTGTAGATATCAAAAACGAAATGTCTGTCCGCCGTCTGCCATCCGAGCCGTTTCGGGCAGTGGGAATTTTTGAAAAAATCTGAAATTTTGACATAATACTCGGTTCACCATCTAGCACTGAGGGTTTGAGATTAATCGATCGCCTAATAATTAAGCAAGATAGAATAGTTGTTATTCTATCTCGTTTATCTATTTTAAAGTTGAGCTTAAATGAGTGTGACAAAATCTTATGAACGTTATTGCAATAAAGTGGCGTCATTTTACATTCGTAAATTTCATTAGCAAGGAACATCATGTCCCCAGGTCACAAAGTAAGTAAGTCCCTTATAAATCATGGTCGGTGATGATTGAAGAACTGAACGCGATTTTGGCGGAGGCAAAGCTGCTTCGTTGCCCTACTTTGCCGTTCTCACACTAAAAAAAAAAAAAAAAAAAAAAAAAAAAAAAAAAAAAAAAAAAAAAAAAAAAAAAAAAAAAAAAAAAAAAAAAAAAAAAAAATCAACAATTGTTGAACCTTGTTATACCTTCCATTTGCCAAGACCTTGCAATTAATGTAAAAATTAATTAACATTAATGTGATATTTAATATCACACCATTATCATACATACTGAAAAAATTCTTGATTAAAACTTAGTTATATCGAGAAAGGTTATGTATAAATAACCTATAGTTTCACGAGACAAAAATAAATTCAATTCAACGTCGCAGCTTTTGGTCGTTTGGGCGAAACGGCCAAAACCAACAGTCGGCACACAGTGGGGCGCTTACTTAAAAAACGATACCACATTCGATCCCTGGCCAATGTCCTTCAAAAGTCCCATAGTTCCCCCTCTACCCTAAATCCATGGAATAAGGAAGGATCTATTTCTTCCATGCCCTAAATCCTTACATAACCCCACCTGGTAGCATCTTTTTAGTCCCCTCTTTATAGATTTTGGGTGATCGGGCTGAACCAGAAGAAGAACGGAGCCTATTGTCAAAATTTCAGACTAAAAACAAAATTCCTAGTGGCTAAAACGGCACGAACGGCGGAGGGACATCACATTTTTGGTAACTACACACCATGAAACATTTAAGGCCAAATCGATGTCCTGCTCGCGAATAAACTCAAACGGTCTTCCAAATTTTAAAGAAGAATGCGTACTAGAAACCTTAAAAATTGCCACTGTAGAAGGCAGACACATTAGTGTTCCTACTATGACTTCAGTCCAGTCACGACAGCAGAGTAGACATTTTGGGAAAGCCCATCTTCTTTACTGTAAGCTGTGTAAAGCTTGTTTTTTTTTGTTTTTTGTTTTTTTTTTTGTTGTCTTTGTCAGAGTAGCGTGATTGAAAAATAAACCTGATATCTCGAATTGATCGAAAGGAACATCCGCCCCGTTAGATTATCCGAGAGCCCTCTCCAAGTGACCCAGATAATATTTTCCCCGACTCATAAAACGTCGTCTATCGTAGTGAAGAAAACTGTATAACCGGGAAAAAAACTGAACGATCCTCGGACAATATTGGACATAGCGGAGTGTGAGTTTCTACCACTCGATTTCTCTTACAAGTGCTGAAGCGTTCCTTTTACGAAAACGGATGAAGTCCTTCAGTGTTTACACATCGTCTCTCACTGGCTCCTCTCTCTCGTATGCTATCCCTCCCAAGAGCTCCGGGATATAAATTACTCGGGGGTCTCAACCCGGGAAGGGCATTTCTATTTTTTGTGCTTCAAACTTCCCCTCGAGCTGAGAAACCATTTCAATTCGGTTGGATGTTTGTAGAACCTTCCGGGTGTTTGACGTCAGGTTCTGTTTACGCCTGTTTAGGTGTTAGGGCGTCGTAAGGGCTTGTCGCGATGTGTACAGCAGTTGCACACAGCTGGGCTTATTAGCCACTTCGTCGTTGACGTTTATTTCTCTTTTTATAGCTTGCTTTTACGTATTTCTCTACGGGGTCGTTTATCGAAAACCCGACTTTTTTTTTAAGAAAAGAAGGAAACTTTTGAAAAAAGTGCTGCAGTGACAGCGATTTCACAATATCCCGGACAACCTAAAATAATATTAAATTTTATTTTAATTCACTTCCTTTCATCATTCCATCTTATTAAAATTTTGTTGTCCATTATGTATGTACCAGCTACCCCCATGTTGACCCTCTCACTCAGAACATGACTCCACTTCAACGTAAAAGTTACTTGTGCGTTTAACTGTCAACAGAAGTTCGAGAGCTAACAGAGAGAATTGTGTAATATTATTGCTTATTATGTATGAGAGCAAATTGGAACGGGCTGGTTCGGCAAGTTCTCCCGGGAAGCGATCCCCACCTCGGTCTTCTCTCTCCCAGCTCACGTTTTCTGCCAGGGGCTAATTACGTTTTAAAACCAACCATCTAAAACAAATGTCGAAGTGCTACAATTTGGTCGACCAAGTGTCGCGAAATGTATGCTATCAGTTCTCGGTAACTAACTCGAAGCCGGAAAACAAATTCTCCGTTTATGCGGAGGGGATTTTGGGGTACCTACGTCCATTCCTATTGAAAACTCAGTTCATTTCTGACAGTTTGAATATGTACATTTAAACATGTCGATAACTTCTTGGAAGAAGATCAGACGAACGAAAATGTCTGTACGGAGGTCGACAATCCCACTTTTGAAGCTTTTTAATGAGAATATTGACGTCGTGATTCAAGCATGAGGAATGAACAATGTTCATTGACCATGCTTAGGTAGAGATTTTAACCCACGAGTGTTTTTACCCCGGGAGTATATATGAGATTGGAGGAAATAATGTCCGTCCGCCAGCCCGTAAACTAGCGATTGCAATCCCGGGATTACGGACGATTTTTGACAATTTGAAATCCCGGGATTTGAGAATTACGATCGTACGTAAATTGCTCAAGTCTTGTTGGTAAAAGTCATTAAAATTTAATTATTTTATATTTAGTTTTTTATTATTTATATTAGTTATTTAATAACGGAAAATAGTACGAAGGCTAAAGATGAAAACTGTGAAGTCCGGGGCGTGAGTGTGATTCGCACATTTTTCGGGGCTATTATCGACTAATTAGTCGACGCTAAGAAGCAAATTGATTGAGTGCAATATGATTTCTAAGAGCACATTTTTCAAATAGGTAGATTTGTACAATTTTGGGGTTTCAATATTCTCCTCACACAGCCTACATACCTAGGGTTGATGATTGTGTTATCCCTATACGATTCAGGTGGAATCGCAGGGGGGCAAATCCGGTTGTCAAACCGACCAGTCTTCTTGGTTCCCTGCGTTTCAACCTGAGTAGCGCGTCTGCAGTCTTGGTGTTGAATTTTGCCACCATGCGCTTGTTGTGAGCGTGACCTTCGAGGAGTTGCCATCTTTTGGCGGTTTGTGATGACGTCCACCTGTTGATGGCGCGACCAAATTTACTCGGAAAACGAAACGTTATTTGACTTCCTGGTATCATACAAAAATCCCATTTGTAACCCACGACAGCCCCACATATACTCACGGTGAAATCGGATAGTTCTGGGACTCCCAAAAACGGATTCTACGTCAATATCTTGTTTTGTAGTGTTTACCTTTGATAAGAACAAATCACTCACGAAGCATATTTTCAGGCATTGACATCGTGAAGTAGCCCTACTTCATAAATCCCTGGATTTCATATCTGTCCTGCGGAAATCACTTTTGTTGTTTTATAAAGTTAACTAGCGGAACAATACACCAACAGTGTATAGTTTCATACAGCACAGAAATTTAGCTTTCAGCTGAATAGACTTGACTCCATTCGTATAGTCGAAAAACATTGGAGACAAGTTTAAATCCCCTACATACCCGCCGACTACGCAACTGCACATTACGGGAATGAAATTTTCATTTCGTTGGATACCGCGGCGGAAGTTGGAGGACTTTAGGAAAAGAACATTAATTTTCATGAAGTTCCCCCCCAGTTAGTCCGTAATATCTTTTGTATTGCTAAGTCGGAGAAAGGAATTTAATGTTTTCATTTACAAAGGAAGACATTTTAGGCGTACAAAGTACTTTTCGGGAGTTTTAGACAAAAGGAAGTCCTGCGGTATAAAGAAGTCGGGAGAGAGGGCGACGGGTGGGAAGTAAGGGAGAAGGAACTAGCACCATCGCCAGTCCACTCGGCAGTTGCCCTTTCTGGAGATTCATCCGTTTGGGAGCTGCCTTCCAAACTTTGTTAATATTAGTTAAGAAAATTAAAAGCTAGGGGGAGGGGGAGGACACATTATGGCGGAATTAGGGTATATTTATGATTTTGGGGGGGAGGATATGACGGCGGGAGCCAACAAGTTCATTATTAGCTGGGGAAAAATGAATTCTGTAGACGGGTTTGTTAGCATAAGTACGTTTTTTTATGGTTCAACGGAAGACTCACGCTGAATTTGCATAAGCTGTCAAATTAGTCCCAGTGTGCTAAATAATTTTTGCCGGGGAGTAGAGAAAGGATCTCTCAAGGATCTCAATTTTTATTTAGTTACGATATAAAAATCGAAAATTTCCGAGTCAAAATCGCTGGATACGTTCGGTCGAGCCAAACAACAGAGTGGTTGTATAGCTGAGTAATTCTGGAAGACGATCGCTTGTTGAGATAGGTAATAAGAGTTCGCTCCACTGTCAGCAAATGGGGTAACTATCGTCACCCAGAAAAACGCTGCAAATTTTCCACAAGAGTTTATTATTCTAAATTATCCAATAAATTATCCAAAAATTAATATAACGAAAAAATTAATTAATTCAGTTAAAAGTTTTATTTTTATTTTATTGTAAAGTTTATGGACGGATGTGGGACCCCGAAAAATGGATTATGCGTCCAAAATTACTCGACACCTCATTTAACCTCCCATATCCAACACAAGTCCAATTTGCAGCCCCACGGAAACCCCATAGATCCCCACGGTGAAGTCGAATCGTTAAAGGATCCTCAAAAATGGATTCTACGAGCAAAAATACTTCAAAAACGACACCCAATATGACAGCATATCCGAAAAACTTCAAAACCCCATCCCGTATCCTCTTTTTAGCCCCATAGCGTCCCACGGGTTTGAGCGATCGGGCTGAAAACCGATGGTAAACCGAGTATTTGGTCAAAAATTCAGATTTAAAAAAAAAATCCTACTGCCCGAATCGGCAGGTCGATGAAACCCTAATTTTCGACCAAAAGTAAATATTTCCGACAACAACAGTAAATACAGTGTGATATCGATTTGTCTTCTAGCCTTAATATTAAGGTCAGAATTATTGTAAGGCTGTGTAGTGGCTTGAAAGTCAAATCATGATGAGATCAAGTTGCAAGGTAATGCAGGGCAAGTAATTTGTTTATTCAAGCCGCAGGAGAAGTCGAACCCCAATGCGGTGGATTCACGTTTACTGAACAACTTCGTAAATACAGAATCTTCACCATATTTCATCGTACAAACATCGTTCACCACATCTCACACTGCCAATGTCCCCCTCTATACATTAGTGAGAGCGTCATGTATTTTTTTTTTTTTTTTTTTTTGCGTCACGGAAAAAATTAACTGTCCTTCATCCGTAAGACATAATATGTCTTACGTATGTACCTATATTATAGGTACATGTCAAAACGATGTCACTACCCACATCTGTTAGCTTAGCATGGTACACCACCATGGCCGCTTTTTGTTGACTCGAAGAGCAGGACACCTGCAGTTTAATGTAACGACCCCACTCCATAGACATAAAATAGCGGCTATTCAGGAGCAGCTGTTGGCTCCTAGGCCTATTCCAGCCCTCCACCGACGGCCTGTAAATCTGCCCTGGCTGGGACCTCAAGGGCTGATCCTGAAGCGCATTTCTCTGGCCAACTATCCTCCAAAGACGTTCGACTGTTAATATTAAACATTAAATTTTAGTACTAAACATCGTACCACAGCGCTTTTCCAATAGCCGCATCAATCAACTTTACTCCTATTAATAATGCCATCAACAGAAATGCAAAATACCCTATTCAGAAATCGCATTATACGGTTTCAGCTCAAATATGAATTTCCCTCTCCGGCATTTCCACAGCTCTCCAAAAGCGTCATTCGTTGGATCATTTCAATGTCCCTCACAAAACCGCTACATCCCGTTCCTGTTAAAACTCGCGGCGGAACTGGCTGTTTGGCATTACCATCCAAACAACAACTCAACTTGGATCTGCGGGGCTCAAGACGGCGGCGAGGGTCGGTTTTAACCCCTCGGGCCATTTCTAACCGGGGTTTAATTGAAATAACCGGAGCCTTGAAAACCCCCCCCCCCCCACCACTTCGTCATTTCCCGGCCGTTCAAACTCTTCCCGGGGTCCCCAGCCTCCTCTCCCGTTGTTTGCTAATCTTCTCAGAATTAAGGAGTTACGGCTTGGTTTACAAACCGCATGCTGAGCTGATGGAAATGCAATGACTAATTTAGTTTAGGTGAGGGAATTGAATGGCACCCACCTTCAATACAAATACAATCCTCGGTCGCTAATCCAGATTATAGTCATTATTGAAGTCCATTCGATAAATTATACTTGGAGCGACAAGAAACGTGGAACACAAGTTGAAGAGAACCGATCAGTTGTATATAAAGGTGTGGTGCGTGTTCATGGTGGTCCAAGCAGGGCGAATCGCGAATATTCACTTTTTGCTTGCGTGTTTTGCATTCGTGTTTTTAGTTCATTGGCTGACCACCAGAGAGCACTTCTTGGAAGCGCCACTCTTCCCTCCAGATTCAAAGTTGAAATTTTCGAAAGTGCCCTGGAAATTTGTATTACACCGTAGGAGCCCAAAACTCACTGCTATGGCTTCAAATTATGAAGTTCTTTCAGAAAAAAGTATTAGTCGACAATCGGTTCCCTAGCCCATTGAAAGAAAGAAAATATGAAAGAAGATGTTGCCATGAATGCTTGTGAAACCTCCTTTTAACGAATATGTGCGTCAAATTTTGAGAGTATTTGAACGAAAAAAACCTTGAAAAAGTAGTAAAATTAATTTTTTGTTAAAAGGGGATAAAAAATGAAAATGAAAAGCACCATTTTACATACATAAGTACTTTTTTTCGTTTTTCTGTTCTTCAACTCTAAGCGCATAGTTTGCAATGAAAACGGCAGGCTCTTGCGATCCTGTAAGTAAGGGCGTAAGCCCGGATTTACGCTCTTTTAAAAGAATCGCTGCAAATTTTCTACAAAGGTTTATCATTCTTTGATATATAGAAAAATTGTGCAGAAATAATTCTGCCAATAAAAAATTATTTTCAAACAAAAAGGTAAAATAGAAAAAAATTTCCTGTAAAATGTTTGGACAGACGTGAAACCCCCATAAATGGATTATGCGTCCAAAATTACTCGGAAAATGACAGCTCATTCGACCTTCTGACATTCTTAAAAAGTCCAATTTATAGCCCCATGGATCCCGGATCGTTCTGAGACTCCCAAAAATGGGTTTACATTAAAAAATTATTCGATAACGACATCAAACCTCATGGCTTAAAACCTTCAAAAACCCCTCTCACGGGTTGGGTGGGGGGGAGGGGTAGAGTTTCCCGAAAGTTTAGTTGCAAGGACTTACGCCTTTAGAAACCCCCGATTCATTTAATTACATAATAATATTATCTCATATTATGTCAATAAATAATATCGTTAAATGATATTACAGTACGAAATTTTTGTACTAAAAGTATTGATAGGTACGTAAATAAATTTGCAATTAGGTATTTAAAATATTTCAAGCAAAGGAATGGGCTGTAAAGATTTTTACTAATTAGTTGACACGCAAAGGTTACAAACATACAAATTCCCTCCATCTCACTCAGACGTTGGGTGGGAAAACTGTATTTACGTTTTTTCGACCCCACCTTTCCACATTATATGTGGTGAATATTATTCACCCCTTCATTCGGCTGGTAATTAACAGGGTGTTATAATGAATAGGAGGGATTTTATGAGGGCCAGGCGGTGGATCGATGGGGAGCGGTTTGAAGGTGGAATCCGAGTGTTGGGCTTGTTAAAGGGACTATCAAGCGTTTCATCCCTCTCCGGGTTCCCCGTGAATAAATCAGCCTGCTGAGACCAAAGGTCCTAAACTTGGATTAAAACGAATTAATGGAAGAGCAGAATTGACGTTATGCAAGAGTAAACATTTCAGTATCCCTTGAGCTTAGCCGCAGAGGATTTGATGAGCTGGCCCTAAACATCTAGTTAGGAAGAGGATAAAATGTGAATCCCTTGCAGAACCACAAGAAACATACAACACACCAAAATTAACGAGTGTTCGCATGAATGCATACGAAAATCCTTCGTCTAATTGGACACGAACTTTCGGACAAGTACAACGAGAACAGTTTATAAATTGTTATAAATAAGAGGTAAGTAGCGCCACAGCAGCAATATAACTAACTCACAAATGTATAGCCCATCACCTGAAAGTGTAACCGAAATTGCGGATAGAGAGAACATGGCAGACCATGGATCAAGAGGGTTCTGAAATGGAAAATGACGAAAAAATTCGACATGATTTGAATATTTTTTCTGTCGAATGACAAGCATATTAAATACGCCAAAATTTTTGGCTCCTAAAAATTACTTCGAGAACAACACCTACAAAAATCCAAAATGTTGTCCCTAAAGCGACGAGTCTGGGGTTCTCATTCAATTCCTAGCTCAAAATTATTATAGTCCAGTATAAAAATGTGAAGGAAAGAAAAAACCCGGATGTAATTAGCGGAAAGCTGGATATGGTTTTGCTCGCTCGCCCAGCGCCCCATTGCGCCCAAATCTCTCTTGGTCGAAGTGGCTACCCCACTTAATTATGACTTGCAATCCAGACAGAATAGTTTTTTGCACCCCTGCGTTGTGACCTTCAAGCAGACTACTGCGCCCATGCTTCGCAACAACGAGATTGGGCCATTGCGCCCACCGTACGTTTCTTCACGCTTATGATTCAATAAAGCAAACACTAATGGGACGTGGAAAACAGCCATGTAAGGTGAAGAGCTGAACGAAAAACTTGGGGGTGCTGGTCTAATACGCGGCCACCCCGGCTCCTGTGCCCAACGTGCGGCCACCCTACTAAATTACGTTTAAGGTCGGAAAAATCAGAAAATTGACTCACCTATGGCATCTATAATAAATTGCAGCATCGTTGATGCGTTGTCATAATCTAGGTCCAGATCAGCGGCGGGCCACATGTTTGACGTCATTCAAAAAAGCGAGGAACAGGTCCGGTTCATTTTTCCGCATTTGTCTCCAGCAAAATTCGTCAAGATGCGAGTGAAATAGTGCGGGGCTGGTGCCTCTCTTTTTTTTCAATATAGGCGTTTTATTTTTTTTATTTTTTTTTATTTAATATATCCAGCCTGCTCCCAAGCTTGACTACAGGTTTTTTTTTTTTTTTTTTTTTAACAGATATAAAATCTTATTTATAGTAGAAAATATATGCAGAATTGACCTTCGCTACACAGCTTTGACCGCACTTCTACACACCACCACAAATCGCACCAAAATCCACCTCGTTAAGGAACGCCACTAAGTCCGAACAGTGGCTCCGCAATAAGTCCCCAACTGCCACCGGCCAACCAGCACCCTGCAGGACACATTTCCTCCTGAGACGAGCACGTGGAATCTCGAGGAGCGCACACTCGAACAGAAGATGGTCCCAGTCCTGAACTGCCCCGGACAGGCACGAGCAGACGGCCGAATCAGCCAGGTTAAATCGGGCAAGATATGACCTCAACCTGCCGTGACCACTCAAAAGCATGGGCATCCTCCACGAAAATGGAAAAGTCAATTTCAGGCGGTCCCGTACTGCTGGAAAGATTCGCCGCGTGTGACTGCCGTCCTGTGTCGACTGCCACATCCTTTCCCACTCATCAAGGGATGCCCGGCGCTGATCGCTCTTAATTCGCTGCTTTGGCACCCTTAAGAAACACACCTGTCCTTCACACAGCTGTCCGCCTCCTCATTTCCAGTCGTCCCCATGTGTGCCCGAACCCAAACGACGCCCACACGCCAGTCGCCCTCACTCCCTAAGCGATGCAACAGCTCCCTGATGTCCTCCAGTACCGGGAGATGGTTCCCAGCGTCCGCGAGTCCATGGAGGGCGACCTGGCTGTCAGTATGCACCAAAGCAGATTTATAAACCCGACTCACAGATTGCCGACTCAGCCAACGTAATGCTTCCCCGACTGCTAACGCCTCTGCCTGGTTATTGCTGCATCTAGGGCCGAGCCTGAAGAACTGCCGATGGATAGGTCTTGGAATACCATGTCGATAAACCACAAAGGCACAGCCAACCTTTCCCTCGCCCAAATCGCTGCCGTCAGTGAAAATGTTGTAAAATGTGGTGCTCTCGTTCAATTCTTCATCCTCAATTTTCACAGCACGCGATGGATGAGGCCAATCCCCAGGAGCAACAGGAAGATCAACCTCACCATCCGCGGCATTGAGAGCAGCATACGTCCCCGCGATCTCATTAACCTCAAGCTCGATTGGAAGGAATCCCGAGATCACGCAGCACGCCTGAAATGATGTTGTCCGTACACCCCGAATGATGCGCAGCAGCATGAGACGCTGGGCCCGCCGCAAGGTTTTCATATTTGACTGGACCCTCAATCCCTCAGCCCAGACTGGGGCCGCGTATGTCAGAATCGGGATAATGGCTCCCTTGTATATGACACGGAGTGCCTCTGACTTCATTCCCCAATACACCCCGGCCGAACGAGCCAAAACATTGATGAGGCCTGAGGCTTCCTGGGCTGTGGAAGAAATATGCCGGTTCCAACACAGTCCACGGTCGAGCGTAACTCCCAGATATTTCAAATGGTCGACCTCCACAATTCTCCGGCCCAGCAGGTAGAGCTGGGGTGGATTTATCCTCCGACGTCTTGAAACCAACAAAAATTTTGTCTTCTCGGGGTTGAACTCAAGATTGCTTTGCCATGCCCAGCGCTCCACCTGGAACAAGGCTTCATTAGCCAGTACTTGCACCTCAAACTCCGACCGACCGCTGCAGGCCAACAACAGATCATCCGCAAAGGCAAAGGGGGTCACCCCAGAGGAATACGGAAGCTCCAAGACTGCGTCGTACATTATCGACCAGTAGCCCGGCCCGCAACAACTGCCCTGAGGACATCCAATAAGCTGCTCCCTCCTTATCTTAGTTGTGGCTGTATGCAGGGTTGCCCAGCGCCCTCCGAAATATGAACAGGTCAAGGCGTACAGATTGCGTTATTTTGGCGTCTAACCATGAGCGTTGCTTGCCACGCGGGAATAAAACTCTTTCAGGAGCATTATGACCAGATGAGACGGTGATGGAGACGCAACTGGCAGTAACATATCTAGGATCACGTTGCACGATGTACGAGACGATACACAGGCCGAATTCCAAAGATCTAAGTCATTGTAAACAAATCTGTGTAAAAACACGCTGGTGGCCGCATATTAGTCGAGAAGGTGGAGGGGTGGCCGCGTACTAGAACAGAAGGCAGGCGGGGTTGCCGCGTATTAGACCAGCACCAACTTGGGAGCATACTTGCGGGCTGGGAACATACTTGCTCCAGTCCTCCCTTACGTCGACAGGAATAACTCGGCTTCCAGGACAGCTCCGAAGCACGTGTCTCGCCGAGCCCTCACGGTCTGTGCCCCACGCACAACCAGGATCGTTTGTCAGTGCTTTGTGGCGCACACCAACACGTCGACCCGGGTATCCCATGTGGGTCGGTGCTGGCGGTCACTAGTGGTAATCCAGATACACGCTCCGCCGAGCCCTTGCAGTACTGAGGCCGCTCTGCTCTTCCCAGGGAGGTTTGATGTTGACTCGTGCACCATGATCTAGCGTTGACATCGGCTCATTTCGCAATCTGAGGTCTTGGGCGCGAGTCCACTTTGTTTTCCTTCAGATGGGCGCAATAGGGCAATACCACCCTTCCCACTTTCCCCTGCCTCTTTGCTTGATGAGCTCTCGTAATCGCATCAAATGGATTCGGGCGCAATGGGAAATCACCGTGTGAGGAACGTTGAGTTTGTATCATCGAGGGAGGTGAGTTTTACATTTGGTGGCCCGAAAACCGCAAGTATTCAATACTTTCTTTGGACTCTGGTCATTTTAATCCGAAGGGAAGAGTCTGATGAAAAATTTCATACCGATCCAATCCGGTTAAGCCGTCTAGCCAAAACCGAACGTCAAATTTAGCTACTTTTAACAAAATTTTCAACGCCCAAATAACCAGTCACAATCAACTACTAAGTACGATAAAAATCTTTTATATCATCTGAAGTAACTTCGACCATTTCAAAAACGAGACCGCTGACCAGGAACCCAATTTCAAAAATTCCATAGTTGACCATCTGGCCAACTCAGTAATTATTCAACCCGAGTCCTCAAATGCATTATGAAACATGTTTTAAACCATTTTTCATCAAAACCGACGTGGGTCCGCTGGTCAGGAACCCAGGAGACATTTTGCGGCATGTCAAAAATGTTGGCCACCGTCACGGAAACTAAGGTGATGACCTGCTTGAATAATAATAAAGCAAACCGCGGCAAAGTGGATTACATCCCGACTAATCTTCATTGTAATGCAAATTGAAAACAAAATGTGTGGCCGCCTTAATAAGTCAGTGGTTTTCTTGTTTTAAATGCCACGTCAAAATATTCTTTCTCCTCGACTCAAGCCCTTGTTGAGTCGAGAGTCACAAGACAAGAGATGACGAGGGAATGAACGCTGTTACCGTGGAAACTAAGTGGGTTATGCGCTTTCCAGACTTCTTCGCCGGCTATGAACCCACTCAAAACTGCGGGGAAAGAGGTCGAAGACAGGCCCGGAACCCTCGGAAGAATAGACCGTGTCGTTTGGGGGAAAAAGGCAGCTTCGCGAGGCCGGCGAACAACTTATCCCAACTCCCGGAGTTGCTCTCTCAATCCGCCAAGAAAATGTTGTAGGGCGAAACTTAAAGTCTACCATTATACCGAGCGGCCTCCCCCCACCAAAAGTCAACCTGTTTATCTTTTTGGGGAGAAAAGAAAGCGAAAAAAATAAAGGAAACAGCACACAAGAAAAGTGGGAGCAGGAAAAACTTTGAACAATAGTGACCGGCTTAGGGCTTAGTGACAAGGGAAAGTCTTACCATGAGGCCTTTCGTCAGAAAGGGGGGGGGGGGGGGAGATAATAAGAGAGGAAACTCAATCCTCCATCACTCTATTCAGAGCTTTCGTGGGAAACATCGCAGAGAGGATTATCGTGGGTGCTGAATGAATTTCAACTCCAGGATTTGTAGAATCCATTTAGCCGGACTTTGGCTTCCACATTTGAACATGATGTTGGAAAACCAAGCTCAAATTGAACAATAGCATTGTTCAAGTATTTCCAGGGATAGTATAGTAACTATATATTATGAGCTTCCATAAATGTTATGGAAGCTCATAATATAACGCTTGGGCTTACGCCAGAAACGTAACTGAGGAATACTCAGTGAGGATGCGTGTTATCGGCGGACACGCATTTTAAACGTTCATAATTCGCGCACACCCACGAAACTGTACTCCAGTTTTCCGAATAACCATCGGTTCATAAACGTGCGTATTCGGTACCTACAGTATATTCAATGTTGCAACACGGTTGAGCAATAATGAATTTACCTCCCTCTCGCTGTCGTGAGTTTGACAATGCTTTATAACCTCCATAGTACATCATTATTAAATAATTTCTTAAATAGGTACATTGTATTGTAACGGCTAGTTCAAGCAGAGAATAGATGATGACCAAATTATGCCACGAGGAACCTCGTGTGATTGAATAATCTTACCATAATATTATTAAATTAGTGGCTAAAATCAATTAAACTAAATCGGAATTTTAACAAGAATATCGTGGCATTTTCCAAGGATATAATATATCATCGATACTAGAAATAACAAAAAACTGTTTGCCATGAAACTAATATGTACGTGCCAAGGCAGGTAAGGTTGTCCAGCAATAAGCCAAGTTGGTAAACTAGGCAAAAACCAAAGTATTTGGGTCATTCTAAAATTATGGGACTTTTCATGTCACAAAGCCTTCACGCCTATACCGTTCGAGCTAGAATTTTTTTTCTTTTTCTGGGGGGTGTAACATTACAGCTTCTACATGAATATTCTCAATTTTGTATCAATAGGTGATCACACAATGTGTGATCACCTATTGATACAAAATTGAGAATATTCATTCTCAGTAATTAAATGTAATTAAATGTCATTTAATCAGGATAAGCTGAATACCCCAATTCTCACGACCTACAACTGTCACAAGGTATAGGTTGTCTACTTCTAAAATTATTTTGAGCCTGTTAAACCCCGTTGTAAACAACAGCAAAAATATTTTAGACTCAGGTTACTTTCCTCTTCAATATTAAGTGAAGGTTGAAGATAAAATCCGTCTTTGGACTGTACTTTCATACCGGTTTTCGTCTGTCACATGGTTTTGATCTCACGACCTACAATTTTTTAAAATCTCCCCCCAAAACCAGGAAAAGTGAAATTTCGCAATGAAATTAGGAGGATCCAACACTGTTACATCATGGCTTCACAAGCACCCACTTGATGATCAGCTTAGTCGTGGCCTGTCTACAGCAAAAATCGGTTAATCCTCAATTTCATGAGCGTGGTTTTATACTTTCTCACAACCTACAACGACCAAATTAATTTATTAATTAGTTTAAATGGATAATTACAGTTAGTTACTATAGATATTGATGTATCATTTGCATGTAAATTTTTCCTGTCCAAAATATCCCCTCTTGTGGACAGCACGCCATGAAAACATGAGAAATCTCACGCCCTACAACCCTCACGCCCTACAAAAGTGGGGAAAGTCGAGATTGTAGGTTGTGAGAATAATTGTAGGGTGTGAGAAGTAGAATTTTCCGAATGCGATCACACTCGTTTTCATTGTAAATGCTGGCTTTTGAGTCATTATTCTTGGAATCATACACCTATGTATTCGCGACAGAGGTCGAAAATTCAGATCGGCCTCAAAATTTAACATTACACGTTTCAAGATGTCAAGATTTCAAAAACGAAATGTCCGCCCGCCGTCCGAGCCGTTTTGGGCAGTAGGATTTTTTTTAACATCAGAAAATTTGACAAAATACTCGGATTACCATCTAGTTGTACCCGCAAGGCTTTCAGCCCGATCGCCCAAACCCATGGGGCTCTATGCGGCCAAAAAGGGGCTATGAGAGGTTTTTTTTTTAGGTTTCTGGCTATGGGGTCGAGTTAGGTATAGTTTTCGATGTATCTTTAGACGTAGAATCCATTTTCTGGGGTCTCAGAACGATTCGATTTCACCGCGGGGATCTATTGGGTTCTCATGGAGCGACAAATGGGATTTTTGAAGGATCCCAGGAGGTCAAATATTTTTCGAGTAATTTTGGACGCATAATCCATTTTTCTAGCCCTAGATTGAACAATAATTGTTACAGTATTTTTTAGTACCTAGTAGTAATTATTACAGTTTTTTTTTTCTTTTCAAAAATATATTTTTATTGACCGTGTGAGTTAATTTTCACACAAGTAACCCATATCAATGAATAATTATTCTTCTTAACCCTTGTGTAAAATTTGCAGCGTTTTCATGTTCGAAATTGATGTAGAGTTACTCCATATTGTAACTAGACTGTCTCGGAATTAGTTTGTTTGATTCCATATCAGACATAGAACAGATTCTGTTCTAAATGTGCGAGTTCTCCACTTTTTAACGGACAGCCCTATCCCACAGTATCGAAATAAAACAATATTTTACCTTCTGGCGAAGTCGCTTCAATAGTCAATTATAATTGACTGCAATTATTGCAGTGGAAATCACAACGTGGAATTACAATGCAATTATTTCACAGAATCTGGACACGGGAAGGGACCTCCTGACGGAGTCGGGGCTGCCTAAAAAGAACGGCAGATCAAATGTTTGCTCTTGTTGGGGACATAGACTACTTTTGTCGCTTTATCAAAGTTATTAGGGATAACGTTAGAAATGTCACCATCAGTCTCCTGGGTCGTTGCTAAATGACTGCTGGAATGGGATCCACTTCAATGTATCCTCCATGGCCTATGGGACCTATCTCAACATGAGCCTAGTTACAGTCGGGACCCACCTCTATGTTTCCCTAGTCGTAAGGATAGGTCGTAAAAAACATTAACATGTTATGCCTCCAACCATTCCAGCATTTCAGGCACAAGTGGTTTACAGGAGGCAGGATCCCAGCTTATCCATACTAGGACCAATTGGTCCTTACCAAGCGCAGCGGATATATTATAGTCACTAAGAATTTCCCAAAATCGGTATGCTAGTTGTTATTGACACTCCTTTGTGATCAACAAGCTCAAAAGGATTTATTTTTCATACTTTTGATATTGTTACACTGTTGAAAATAAAACGGGTTAAAAGAAAGAAAAAAGGATTTGGAGTTTATCTCACAACCTACAAATTATTCTCACGCCCTACAAAATGGTAAAATAGACAAAATATTTAAAATTCAATAGTTCAAAAACTACGAGGTAAAGTGTGGTCCCACTTCAGGGTATTACTGAGGAGACCCTACAGAAACTCTTGGAACCAACAAAATGTTAAAAATCAACTTTTCATTTTCACTTTTTTCGTCACCTCAAAAAGGCCCATAATTTTAGAATGACCCATTTAGGTGTGGTAATATATCAGTGCCATACATGAGAGTTACACATCCATGAACTTCGAAATTTGATTCCTAAACAGATAAGTTATAAACTTCGTGAATGAAAAAAAAAAATTAAAAAATTAAAAAACCTTAGTAGGTACTTAGAGCCTTGGAACAAAATTACAAAACATGAATAATATTATGCTTTAGCCTAGAACGTCTAGATCAGCCATCGATCCAGGAACGTTAATTATCGATCGGTGACGTTGAACCATCGATGAAAAAGCGTTATGCAAAATTTTATACCTACTATTAAATAGTAGGTATTAAATTTAGTAGTATGAAATTTTAACACTATCTTGTCTTATTATTATCAGTGCGCTTAGTAACCGGGGTTAATCCCGGGTAACAGGTCGCTTGCCGTTGTCACCGAATTTGTTGATTGGTATCGCGCTACTTTCGTTCAGCTCCCGTTTAGATAACGGTTTCAGATAGTTAGGTCACGGCTAAAGCATATTCATGCTACAAAAAAATAAATAAATAATAATAATAATAATAAAAATAAATAAAATAATTTAATATGTTCCAAGCCGTCGACGGCTTATAATGATCATTACTGATTCTGAGCCCTCCTCCGGTCAGGGGCGCAGCCACCAGGAGCAAAATAATTTATAAACCGCGAAAAAAGCACAAACTATTCAATTTCTAAATTCATAACCCTAGGTACTCATTTTCATGTTCAAGATAATATCTTTCTAACAGTTGAAAATATATTATATTTTATACTGTTTGAATAGTCCATACTTATATACACTCCTAAAACATATTTTGAAAATAAAACAGGTAAATAGACGACGGAACAAGTAGTGCAGATAAAATCACATTAAAAATTAGGCGAGTAATCACAACCGCCGCTCACACAAAATATGCCCATGCAGTGAATCTGTATGAGCAGCGGCCAGATAAATTCCTTAAAAGGAAATGTCACTGTTAATGTTAAAGCAAAATATTAAAGTGTTACATTTAAAATGAAACGTTCATCGCCGCAATAATCAAGAATCGACATGGTGAGACAGGCATTAGTATTATATAGGTGTAATACTAATGCTCATCATATGAGGTGTACTTAATACTAATACTAATGCTCATCATATGATGAGCCACCACCTTAGCTGAGGCGTTATACCTTTGGTGACCGCGCCAGGGGGACTGGCGTTCACGTCCCAGCCTGGTCAATTAAAATTTACAAGGGGTTAGCGATTCTTTGGAGCAAGGCAGTTCAGAATCATTTCAAAGTGAAGTGAAGGGTCGGCTCCTGCCCCATTGAGAAAACATAAACGGTTAACACAATAAAATCCACTTTACTTTTACTAGTATTACGACGAAAAAAGAATGTAAATTGCTTGTATTTCAATATCAGGTAATTTTGAGCTGAAAATTTATCAACAGTGAAGCACTACATTATTTATGGCATTAGCATTACATTACATTATTAAGCGAACTTTGAGTCGGAGAAAGTCAATTTTAGACAACGTTTATTATTTACGAGTAGTTTACTTATTACCAAAAACGAAAAATAAATAATAAATAAATGAAAATGAATGCAGCTTCAAAATAAAAAATGACAAGATTGACTGACTTGGAGCAGAAAACGAGTTCATAGTCGAATGTGATAAGCCTGTCCGCTGAGCCGACACGACCCTTTAAAGAGACACGTCCTTAAATTCTGCTTCAGCCTTCAAATCTTTAGCCCCTATGGCTAAAGGCTAAAGCCTTGGACTCCTTCTACATTGTATTAGAATACAATGTCATTAGAATTATATCATAAAATCCTCCATCCTGCCTGTTCCAGGTGCAAAAACCAGTTTCGAAATCATTCCCTTCAGGGAGTGGTCTCCAGCATACCGTCCTGTACTTGGAGCTGCGAGTCGAGCCGGCGCACATGTCTAACAACGGCGCTCTCATCCTGAGGTGTACGTCCGTCGTGGCAGATCGCAAACAGACGGCGGAGCTGAGTCTCGGCCCAAGAACATCTGAACCTGTCCCTGAAAGAGGTAAAAATAAATTTCAAATTCAATGTAAGGGTAAGTTTTAGAAGGTTGCTACGTGGAGAGAAAAAAATAGAATAGCAGCATCTGGACAGGGGGATGGGAAGACCCACTGAGGAATGTGTTCCGTGATAATTCGAAATAACGAACTGAATCAGCTTCCACCAATCCAAAACTTCAAATTCCAAAAACCCTCGAAAGAATGAACACATCACACGTGATTCTGTTCAAAATTGTAACACAATAAACATATAGTGACAAACCACGTTGCTTGATAAGGAAGATGTCATCTTCCTTATCAAGCAACGTGGTTTGTCACCCAAATAAGTAAAACCACAAAATAGTGTTAGTAAGATTTTCCCTCTCCAGCAAAGTAAGACTTGAATCTGGAAGTCCTGTGCGCCTTTTCCTAACCCGTGAGGTCACGCTGGGTTCATAAATCAAGAGAGCAGGAAAGAGGGGACCTCTTAAGTCCTGGGAACCTGGAAAAGGAGTTCGGCGGACGACCAAGTCAGAGGAACAATTTAAATCCATAAATCTGGTAATAAATCTCGGAACTGGTCGACTTAAGGCTTCAAAGCTTCTTTTTTAACAAGCTCTCCCTTTCTCCGCATCTTTGAGGTGTATATAAGCGAGGGATTTTCGGGTAAGGCTGCACCAAATCTCTGGACGCTTTCGCGGTCTCCCGTTATACTACTAAGGCTCGAAACTTTCCTCTTGGTTAATATTTTATGTTCACAAACTCTTTTTCACCCCGTTCCCTCGAAGAATATTTATCGAACTTCTTGAATCCTATAATACCTCGTTTATTGAAAGTTGGCAGTGATGGAAAAGAGATTACTAAAATTATTAAAATAGCTCGTAAAAGAAATCCATCAAATCACAAATGAAATGACAGGAACTCCGAAAAATGTGTTTACCTATATACTCTGCAAATCTAGACATTTTAAATCCCCATTCAGTGCAGGAGGCAAGTCGAAGCACGGAAAATCTTGAGTCCCTGAGAACAAAGAAGTGAGCCCCGGAGTTCTGTCGGTCTCTGTCTCGGGTCTCCGGGTCCGCCGAAGGGGATTAGGTGCTGGCTGTAGAGATGGCTGAGCAAAGCGAGACCCCCATGCCTGGACGCTAGTACTGTAGGAATACAATTATTTCATCAAGTTGGCAAAGATACTGTAGACAAGTAAAGACAATGCTGCTACGGGAAAGGCCGTTATAAGCAAAAGTATCGCAGTTGAATGAAAACGCCATGGCAGGCAACAGAGCACAGTTACAGTAACACACGGCTTTCGTTTCCCACCCCGAGGGAATGAATTTTTGAGTCGATGTGTTCCGTTTTAAATCCTTTTCTCCCCACCACCGGTTTAGCCTTCCGTGGTTCCATTACAACGGATGAAATAGTGGAACATTGTGCGGGTGGAGGGCCTCTTCAGGTGAGCGACGAGCGGAGAAAAAATGGGGCAGTCCGTCTGGGTTTTTTCAGACAACCGCCCAACCGACCCCTCTTCCTCCCGTTTTTTTAAAGGCGCTATTTATTCAACGTTTCATGATTTAGCCAACTCAGACACTTGGGGAATCCAGGTTGAAATAGGAGGGTGTAGGATAATGTAACGGCGCTTCACAATCTTGCAAGTAGGGTATAATAAATTAACGGGAGGGGACTCAGGTCTTTTTCTGCTTCCTCAGTTCAGTACTACAAGGCGTGACCGCTTTGCTTCAAAGTAACCTAAAAGCAGTGAATATTAATTTATATTCCCCACACCTAAGGGCTAACTTCAATTTTTGTCCTATTGTCAGCATTGTGAACATAGCTTGCTTTCTCAGAACATACAAGAAAACGCTGCAGCTCAAAGCACAAGAGGATTTGGAATTGTGGATCACTTTTCCAAATACATCTAACGTTCCAATTTCAAGAGTTGGGGTTTTGGAGAGTGACACTATTGAGCATGACCCTTGATGCTAAGCTTCGGTGGAAAGCACAGTGTGCTTTTGACATCTCATGTTAAAAAAAAAAAGATGGAACTAATCACCAAATTTCGGAAGATGTATTGGCTAATGGAGCGACGGTCATCCTTGTCAATCATCAACGAGCATTAGCCCACCAGCTGAGGCTTCGGGGACACATCAACAACGGTTGTCCAGCTCCTCGACGTTGAAGGCCTACTCAGAAGACCTCAATGACCTCATGACCTTGGGGTGGGGAGATTGTACAAAAATACCATGACATTGTAAAATACTTTTTGTCACAAAAATGATCTGTTTCCAGCTATTCTAGGTACTAAGAACAAGGTACAGGATCATTGAAACCGAAATTCAGATCGTCCGTATATTCTATTCAGCGAACAATAAACCTAAACGATTAAAGATAAAAACAATCAAGGTCGGACGCACACACCCGTGGCACCCCCATACAACAACCTGAAATTGTATAAACTTCGTAATCGTTCAGGTTGCCAAAATATTTAACGTTCGTTAAAAAAAAAACCTATATATAGGGGTTTATACATATAAATATTATCAACCCAAAAATTATACCAAGCGTGCGCTTCAAACGCCCTCCGGCTGCAGCTCCACCAGTTGGTACTTTTTCGAATATTTTCAGAACGAAATAGAAAATACAAGGCGGGAATTTTCGATCCTATCAAGTACAGGGGTTTCGTGGCTGGCAGGCTGAGGTCGATGCAAAGTTATATGCGATGGTGTTTTCAACCGTTTTCTTTCCACCGTTGCTTTCAAGAGAAATCCATTTTTCCACTGGCGCTCCGCGGATTGAAGAGAAAAATAGTTCGCCGTCGTTTGACGGAGGTCGAAAAAAAGAATAAGGACTGATCGGTGAGAAATGCGATATATTTAGGATTGAATAAACGCTACTGCAGTATAAACGGTGAGAGACGGCCTGAGACGCAGGGAAAATGCCCGGGGGATGGAACAATAAGGAAGATCCTTTTATCTACGCAGATAGGTTCTGTAATTTCAAGGGAATGTGAAACATGTTGCAAAAAAAAAAAAAAAAAAAAAAACCTGAATGGAAAACGCTGCAAATTTTACGCAAGGGTATAATCTTTTCTTTTGTTGGTATATATTATATAATACCTATATAATATATACAATATTATTCTGAAAAAATGTCAGTCATTCAATAAAACTCATTTTTCGAAAAATTGAAAATTTAAGAAAATGTTTCCTTTAGAACAGATAATATGCCTCAAAAATGGAATCTATGTCTAGAATTACATCGAAAATAACACCTCATACGACCTCCTGTCACCAAGTCCCGCCTCACCTATAGTACCAATCAAAGTGCCGTCATAACCGGTTGATTTCAAGTTTCGCAAATCAAATCTCCAGTTTAGCCTAGTCGTAATGTATGCGAAATCGGCCAAATGATAGAATTAAGAACAATACAGTCCAATTTATCTCAAGCTGACAAATATCCTGTAAGCAACTCTCATTAGCCCTAAAGAGAATACTCCAAGAATACTTCGAAAACGACACCTGACTCCACCTCCCATCCTAAATTCTTAGCAATCCTCTCTTCTGGCTGCTTGTAAGCCCTACGGCTGGGATGAAAACCTTATGGATGAGAAGGGAGGAATATATTGTCAACGATTTATATTTTTTGAACAACCCACTTTCCAAATCAACGTTGATGAACAGCTTACGGCCATTTCATTTTTGGAATAGGTATACACTTCCTCAAACATAAGGACAAATTGTGAGGCCGATCAAAATGTCAAAAATTGCCGCCCTGCTTGCGAATGCAAAGGTGGATTATTCTGAGAATAATGAACCAAAACGAAACTCATCAAGTTATTTTGTTATGTTAATGAATGAAACGGAAACACTAAGTAGATCATCTTATAACAATACTCAGGAATTGAGTGTTGTACTAACACGACGGACGACACGGAACATCATAATAAACCCCTCTCGCAAGCCCACTTCTACATTTCCAGATTTGACCGTGAATAACTCGGTTCATACGAAAGACTTCAGTTCATCTCTTTTGTGCTATTTCCGGGTTCATTTGTTCATTCAAGTTCATTGCTCGTCCCCGTTTTGTTTCGAAATCGCGTGCTCCCGATAGCCCTTCGAACCCCATGGGGATCTCCGAGTATTGGAGGGGGAGCCGGCGAAACATTAATACCCCGGGCTTCCTGGGCCGAGTTGGATTAAGCAAATCCCTCACGAGGGCTAATTGTCAATTCAAAGACCGCAGGACGGACTTCACAGAACAACACGTTTTGATAACAGAGTGAGACTCGTTTGCGAGTGAAACATCACGTTCGACCGCGCGATTCGAAGAGCGCTCGCACAATCGGAACCCGATCCTTTGTATTTATTTTGCTCGGTTCGTTAGGACGAATGAAAATTCAGACACAGGACTTCAACGAGGACAAAGCCGAACGATTCTCAAATAATTAGAACACAGGTGGACTGGGGAACAGTTGAACGTAATGATTAATAGATTAGATCGGCTGATTTAGCACATTACAGTATTACATTAAATCGAAATTCCGTTATATTATCA
The DNA here is from genome assembly GCA_955831195.1 of Pilophorus perplexus. NCBI lineage: Eukaryota > Metazoa > Arthropoda > Insecta > Hemiptera > Miridae > Pilophorus > Pilophorus perplexus. The sequence continues at coordinate 13,900,936 of OY037010.1, read as the reverse complement.
ATCTCCCTTAACAGAGATCTCACACGACGGGTAATCATCAAAACGATTAGGAATAAATCTTATTAAGTCCCAAAAGCCACCGTAGGTACCAGTAGAGGGTAAAGGTTCTCATAGGTACTGAAAAAAAATCAGAAACAATTATTGTTCTTGGGGGAACGTTGCGACATACTGCGACATTATGTAACTACACTACGTAGGAGAGTGATGAATTCTTTGAAGCTGTCGTGCATCGTGAAACGCAGTGGCGCATAATGCCGGGGGGGGGGGGAGGAATATTTCAATAATCTGACATAATTACAGAAACATGTTTGCAGAATGCAGAATTTTATTTAAGATGCTTTTACTAAGAGAAATGTATCAATAATATTTATAATACAAGGCTGGATTACTCGACTGCTAGGCTCAGAACTACGTTGTGGGATCTTGAGGTTCAGTCAAAAAGGTAACTCTTCGTCTAGGCCAACGTTTCGGTTTATTTATAAACCATCCTCAGGGCTACAGACATATACCAGAGGACGTTAGACAAACATATTATGGGCCAACAGCATTTGACAGTCAATAGTAAATAGAATGCCCAGGATAAAACTGAAGTGAGACTATTTTGAGATCAAAAAAACATATAAACTAAATGTGCTGTAATATAAAGTTAACCTACTTACATATTAATGCCTAACTCTACTATCAATTTGTTATATAATTATTTATGATATTATCTGGTAACAATATATAAAATTCTTCACATACCTCAGATGAAATCATGCAACCTTCCGAGGAATATATTAACAGGAACACCGTTATGAATGGAGTTTCGCGCTTGTTTTTCAGGGCTTCAAGTGCAATTCCGTGAGTTCTTGATGAATAAAACCATCTATGAGTCGGTCTGAATTGATGCCTCCGAGTCCAATATATTCCTCGGAATAAAGTTTTGTTGTGATCGAGTTGCATAGCCGACTCCAGGAGTTCATGTTCTACGACATGGCCAAAATGGGTAGAAACTTTGAAAAATCATAGCTCCCTTATTATGGAAGGTAAAGAATCACGGTTGGTCCCATTCGACGCAGAAACAATCTACCTACAAGGCCTTGTTGGAAAATTTTTATTAACGGCCTTAGTTTTCACGCTAGAAGGTAAAAAGTATCAAAAAACGTGACTTTGGTTTTGAAAAAACCACGTTTTTTTTCAACATTTTTTGGCAAAATCACACATTTCTCGTGGTTTTAGACACCAACTCATATATATTTTCGGAATCAGCGATAAATTTCCAGTAAGAAGAGAGTTTTTGTGGAATTTTTGGGCATCTGCACGTTTAGCTGTGATTTTCAAAACGGAAAAAGGCCACAAAAAAAAAAAAAAAAAAAAACGAAAAATCGCCAATATCTCAAAAATTTTGACGTGACCGGAAAAAACGGGGGTCAGATTCGGATTCAGCACCCCAAAAAACATAGAGTTTGATGGTTTTTTCTGCGGCGCGTGAGATTGACCTTTTTTTTTGTAAACCTGTGTTATGTATGAGCGTTCTGTTAGAGTAAACTCAACTGAACACTAGTTTCAGCTATTCAAATAACATCGGCGTTCCAGATATTCAAAATAGTGCGATTATTTTATAGCTGAAATCATCCAAGGCGAAGTCAAGTAGTGTTTAGGGGGCAATCGATGTCGGACTCGCGTTTTCAATTTGCCTCCTAGTCGAAATTACAATTCAAATTGAGGAGCTGCAGTAGAACGGGGCGGGGCCAGACGTGGTACTTCTTTTCCAACCCTGCAGCAATTGACTTAAATAGGCCCTTCCTGCTCAGAACACCCCTTACCGCCTTATTCCCTGCTTGTTCAGACCACTTTGGAACTTGAGGGTGTTTTCCCACAACGTAATAGCCTTGCGTCGGGTCAATAAAAGATCGTTGAAAGGAGGGGGAGATCGTTTTTCGAAAAGGTAACCACAACATTTAATGTAATTTCATGGTTTTTTCCAGGGGTTGATTACGATTGAAGCACGATGAATCCGCCTTCAAAAATAAATTGACAATGTCGCCACTCTTCAATGAATTCATGGCAGGCTCAGAACCTCATAACGTCTAATGGATTGACACTGACATTCATATATGATCCATGCAGAATGCACCAGGGAGAGAGTGAGCCCACCGTTTTCCGAATGATGAATTACATCATTTGTCGCGGTCCGATAATTGACCGTCTCAATGATTTCAGCGAGGTGACATTTCCGCCAGACCTATAACAAGGGTATAACCCCCCATAGCGATTGACTATTCAATCTACCCGGTTGAAACCCCGCGCTCGCGTTTCTCCCGTCCACTTTATGAGCTTTGTCCGACTATATATCACAGATCCATGGCCGTTGATAGCTCCCAAAATGGAAATGGATTCCGGAGATGTGATGCACATTTGGTTCGCGGGCAAATGTACTCAAACCGCTCGTGATTTGAAATTCATTGGACAGGTATTGTGACTCACTAAGTTTTCACCGGATTGGAATACATATACGAGTACTTCTTCTCGTACTCGTAGGTACTTCAATCATAACTCAAACAGAAATTATTATTCCATCCAAGGAAACAGTACAATGGGGTCTGATCCTATGTCGGAAAAATGAACAAGTGTGGCCGAAAATCTTTCCTGTGGCCCCCTTTTAAAAGGCACGGGTCGGTCACAAAAACGCTGCAAATTTTACACAAGGGTTTATTATTCTCTGATATTATAGGTTACTTGTGCAACAAATTTTTCAGTGTAAATAAAAAAATTTTGAGAAACATTTTTTTCTATTTTTTTTTAAATTTATTATTTTTTTGCAAAAAAATTTTTCTTTGCTCGGAAAATACAAAAAAAAAAAAAAAAAAAAAAAATTCGACGTCTTAAACAAAATGCATATTTGACCTCCCGGTTCCTTCAAAAATTCCATTTGTAGCCCCATATGGGGCTAAAGCCCTATAGATCCCCACAGTGGAATCGGATCGTTCCAGGACCCAAAAAAAATGGATTCTAAGTCCAAAAATACTACGAAAACGACACGTAACTCGATCCCATAGCCAAAAGCCTTCAAATAACCCCTCCCGTAGCCCCATAGCACCCCACGGGTTTGGGCGATCGGGCTGAAAACCTTGCGGGTATAACTAGATGGTGAACCGAGTATTTTGTCAAAATTTCAGATTTAAAAAAAAATGCCTACTACCAAAAACGGCTCGGACGGCGGACGGACATTTCAGTTTTGGAATCTAGACCTCTTGAAACCACAGAATATAGAAAGATCTCTTTTTGTGTTCTGTGCTTGAAACGGATAATGTCAAATTTTGAGGCCAATCGGAGTCATCGACCTCCGTCGCCATTACATAGGTGTAGGCCTATTATATAAACCAAAAGGAAATAGGTCTTCAGCGAAGAGAAACCCGCGAAGGAAAATACCTGTATTCAAACCATACCGGGAACCTTTCCAGAAAAGCGAAAACTAATCCGCCAGAGCACACTAGCACTGAAATGAGAAAAGAGACCTGATTTGGTGGTTTGCTTTGTTGGTCAACTTGGTTTTCGACGATACTTGCAATTTAGAGTGACACGTATTTCGATAATGATCACCAAAGTGACGCGAGTCTGGATTGTTTTGGTTGTTGCCGTCGAATTCGAATCACTTGAACATTTACCGACCATTCGACAACAACATTGACGGACAAATCACGGAATAGTAAGGAATATTTATTCCGTGACGAAAAATAAATTTAATATTTAACAATATTTAATGGAGGTTCTTCGCCGAGTGGTGGTTATCTTCTTGAATCCTTAATCTAACCTGCTATTAGGTATCCCACTGGTGAGCTTTCAGCCTCCCGTCCGATTTTGGTTTATTATCTTGGAATAATACACAGGTGTATTATTCCAAGATAATAAACCCCCGTCGCGAAAACATAGGTTATGTTTTCGCGACGGGGGTGGACGACTCCGATCGGCCTCAAAATTTGACATTATCCGTTTCAATAGGTCTAGATTCCAAAACCGAAATGTCCGTATTTTTGGACGTAGAATCCATGTTTGGAGGTCCCGGAACGATCCGATTTCACTGTGGCAATCTATAGGGCTTTCATGGGGCTACAAATGGGATGTGATTGAAGGATCCCAGGAAGTAAAATATTTGCCGAGGAAGCACATGTACCTATTTTGAAAAAATGTTTAAAAAAAATTCCACAATTTTTTATTGACAGAACTTATTTTCGCACGAGTAACCTATATCAAAGAATGATAAATGCTTGTGTAGAATTTGCAGCGTTTTTCAGGAATAGGCATTTAAAAATTGCCGCAAATTTTACACAAGTGTTTATTATTCATTAAAATTACTTATCCAAAAATTAATTCGATATCAATAAAATTCAAAAAAAAATTAATTTAATTAGGTATTTAAACATTTTTTTTTTTAATCTTGTGAGGTCCATTATTCTGGGGAGGGGGACATGTCTTGGAAATTCTCGGAGCTAAACCAGTGTACATTTTTGAAGGCAGAAGCTAGATATACCCTTAACCTCTTCGACTCTTCCTCTGGGCTGAATCAGTGTAGGAGGCAAAAGCGCACTCCAAACCATTAACGATTTCGACCCCGCCTCTGGGTTCAAACGGTGTTTATTAAATAATTTTGTAAATACGCCTACGGGTGTCGACAGAGAGGAAGACGGCCCACTGGTCTGCCAAAACCAACCATTGTACAGCGACATGCTGTGCGGGGGCAAAGGATGGACGGGCTTCGGCCATGGGGGAGATGTCCCCAGGAACACGGTGTATCCTGTCATCGCCTTGGGTTTCGAGGGAAGCATAGACGCGAGTTTGGGCCAGCATCTCCAGAGGAGATCAAGAAGCGATCGGGAAGGTGTAGGCGATCCCGCAGCAGATCCACAACAGAAGAAGGAGGGGATAGTGTGATGGACATCGCATGATGTGGCCACTTGTTCCCGTCGTCAAGAAAAGAAAGGAAACCCCATTATTTCAATTTGCAGCCACGCATTCTACAAAATTACACATTCATAACCTTTTTTTTTTTCACAATATTTTAGGAGTAACAGATTTACCCCGCTCCCTCGGGTTGATGAAAACCAAACGGGTGAACATGAAGGGATGGAGAAATATTTAGTTCCACTCTTAATTCGGATGTAAATTCCGATTGTAGGTTTATTTTTTTATGTTGTTAGGGTCGGTCCCAGTAGTATTTAGTCAATTTTGCCACTTCTAAAGCTAGAGGCTATCACTGTGGCACCCTAAAAACCGGGCCTTTTTTCGGACATTTTTCATTCTTTGCTCCGTAGCTCTAGAAGTATGCGTTCTACCGCCAAGACCTATTTTATTTTCTTCAAACTAGATAAAATTACAGTTCGAGCGTAAACGCAGATCTGGAGGTCTGACATTTTCCAAAATAACGGTCCTCCCTGGCATTTTTTGTTGTCCTAATGCAATGGACTAATGTGACACATTCCAAATATATTTCTGGATGTAAACCAAACGTTGCTCAACGCTTCAAGGATACGATTTTATTCCATGCTTCTTTCGGATACGTTTTTGCATTTTTTCTCCAACCTGACCGTTGAAGGCCTCCTACTGACTTTTGGCGCACAGAGGGATCAACAATGTGGCCACCTAGTTGATGGCTGAACGAAGGAGATAATCAAGGCAAATTTTCACTTCTTGCCTGAAGCCCGAACAAAGCGAGGCCTTCCTGTAAAAAATAAAAAAAAATAAAAATAAAAAAAGTTATAGTAAAAACAGTAGTACAAAAAATATAGAAAACGTAAGTTCTGAATAGATACATATTCCCAGTATTATTTTCTAGAGTAGGTACAAACTCCAGGAGTCTAAATTCAACAGATGTGAGTGGGGGAACATTTGAGTAACCGGACGATATTCCAGAATGCTCCGGGCGATGAGGTAGGTACGCACCTATGGAAAATGTGGGTTAATTGACGTGAAATACTCCTATTTTGACCGGAGAGAATGTGAAACAGTCGGTATAATACACCGTAAACTGTACCGTTTGTATGATTTATTCTTCTTCAACAAAGTCTAGAATTCAGCAGGGAAAAAACCCTTCTTTTGCGGGGAGTTGGGAACAACGTCCTGGGGGACGAGCCAGCCTCACATCCGTACTGATTAACACTTTATGTCCCTCTTCCTGGCTTGAAGCTCTCCCCCCAGAAAACACCTTTATGACCCTTTGAATTATAGACCTCCTAAGTTCAGATAGAGCCCGCAGAGGTCGGGACCCGCGGAATTATCTCTCCCGACCCCCGTTAATATTCAGAAACGATGATCGCCTCGGCCCACCCAGCCGCTTAAATCACACTCCGGGGAACTCGCCTATCATTTCCGTAAGTGCCTTACGGAGGTCAGAATCGAAGACATACCTCTTCAATTGTAACGAGTTTTAGTTGAATTCAGCCAACGTTCAACCGAACAGAGTCGTCTTAAACCCACTTCGACTACCGGAAACCTATCAGGTTTCATTGCTAACGATGAAAAATTCAAATGATACCTCAAATTAAAAAAATTCAAATGACATCATGACTACAATAAAAACGAGGCAGAAGTCAACTACGACGCCGGCTGGCTCAACCGTTGAGCCTCAACGAGGGGTTTGTAGTATCACTAGGCTACTTACAACCCTGGAGGGTTGTAACCTCCAGATCCAGTAATGACACACTGAACCAAATAGGTTTCCCCGTTCTGTTCAAAACGTGGTGGTGCCCAACTCAGTTAGGGGTGTCATTACTGGTCTCTGGAGGTTACAACCCTCCAGGGTTGTAAGAAGCCTAGTGATACGACCAAACCCGTCGTTGAGCCAGCCGGCGTCGTAGTTGACTTCTGCCTCCTTTTGGTTTATTATTCTTCGAATAATACGCCTGTTTTCGCAAATTTTGACATTATCCGTTTCGAGAGGTCTAGATTCCAAAACCGAAATGTCTGTCCGCCGTCCTGACCGTTTTGGGAAGTAGGATTTTTTTTTTAATCTAAAATTTTGGCAAAATACTCGGTTTACCATCTAGTTGTGCCCGCAAGGTTTTCATCCCGATCGCCCAAACCCGTGGGGCCCTATGGGGCTAAAATGGGGCTACGGGAGGGGTTTTTTGAAGGCTTTTAGGTATGGGATCGAGTGTGGTGTCTTTTTCGAAGTATTTTTGGACGTAGAATCCATTTTTGGGGGTCCCGGAACGATCCGATTTCACTGTTGCGATCTATAGGGCTTTTATGGGGCTACAAATGGGATTTTTGCAGGATCCCAGGAGGTCAAAATAACAAAAGAAGTACCTAGATAGTAGTAAAGTAAAAAACAAAAAAATTTGAAAAATTTTTTATGAATAAACAAAAAATTTAAAAAATCGGAAAAAATAATAAAATAAATTATTTTTTTAAATTTTTTCATTAACACAGAATTAAATTTCTGCACAAGTAACCTATATCAAAGAATAGTAAACCCTTGTGTAAAATTTGCAGCGTTTTAATTTTTGGAATCGACACAATGTCCTTTTTGGCACATTTCATTTTAAAGGAAACAATGGCAAATTTTGAGGCTGATCAAAATTTTCTAACCCCGTCAGGAATACACAGAAAAATTATTCCGAAAATGAAAGCCAAAACTCCTAGCATTATTGTATTTCCTACATGATGATTGAGAGTGGCCCCAACAGTTTCTCGGGGCGTGCACCAGAGTGCACTGACGCGAGGACTATGCGCAAAGCCTATGGGCCCATCCAGTCAATTATATAACCACGAAGAATTAAGAGAAAAATAAATTCTCAAATTAAAGTATTGCTCACGAACATTTCATCTGGCGTGTATACCATTAACAGTAATATTGAAAACTGAAGACTTTCCATAGGTATTCTAAATTTGTCAGTCGTCTTTAAAATGTACTGGGTGAAGTTCTGCAATAATATGCTTTCAAGAATAGACGTGGTTTCACAGAAATAGGAGCCATTAAAGGCTTCTATGGAGCTGAAATAAACATATACCTTTGGGATGAACATCCACGTATAAAGGAAATTCATAGTCGTTGCTCACTGAACAGTGTTCGATGAAACCCTAATGAAAGTGAGATAAAACGCTAGGAATGAAACTCGGAAATTCCGTATTTTATGTGAACAGCTTTTTTCGAGTTTCCATTTTTCTCACACGAAAGGGTAAGCTGAAAACTACGGTCGAGAGGGTGTAATAAGCCGTAATGTTTCCTCAAAACCTTTTACGTAAAAGCTTCCGCGCCATTTAACGATCTTGACGTAGGGGTTTTCGCGTTCAAACAGACGATTGGTTTTCCGAACATTCCAGAGGTAATAAAGGTTGGATGGGGTGAGGTTATGATTGTGTAGTCTTGAACCGCAAAAAGGAACAATGGGTGGCTACATGGATGGGTGACGCAACGGTCCACTGCGCCGTTTGGCTGCAGGAGGGAACAGGCAGACGGTTTACTGCATTACCCGGAAATACACTAAAACAGGGACACTTTGGACAGGAAGTACATCAGAACGGGGAGAGGGAGGACTCTTGACAGCCCCACTACACACGACCGAATCTACATTGTCCACGGACCCAGAAGTCCTGGAGGGGGACGTGAATGCGACGTGGAGGGAGAAAAGGACGTCCGTGAATGCTGCTTCAGAGGGAAACCCCGAAAACTGGTCAGCTCGTTTTGAGTACGGTTTTGTGAATGCCCAAAGAAAAAAAACTCCCTCCATCGTCCCGGGGGGACATTTAGGGCGCAAATGGGCTGGACTCCGGCAAGATAAATCACGCTGGTGGCCACGGAAGAGCAAAATATCACATTCTATACACATAGTGTTCGAGGGGGTTCTTTTCAACAATGAGCTCAGAACTCATCTTGTTTTCTGTTGATTTATACAGGTCCGGAGAACGACTCAGTACTTTGTGGTTTGCCTGGCAAGCTTGGGGTGACCGGATATTCACACTTGCAAACGTTTCATACATACGCTTGATAAATAGGTGCATACCTATTCCCTGAAAAGACTATCAATAACTAACGCCTTGTGAAACACCACAGCGCTACCTTCCCTTTGTGATCTTTCGGTTCAGCCGGTATGAGCCAGTGGCCTTACTTGAGGGTTCAGGAGAGAAATAGGGATGACGCTTGGGGATGGTTCAGTTAACCCACATAAAATTCCGATAATATTGGTGAGAAGGAGCAAGCAATATCATATCTTTAAATAATCTATTACCTATACGGTGATTAACGATGATTCTTAAATGAAAGAAATTCTCGTTCTCCAAAAAAAACCAAAAAAAACTGTGTTTCCAGCTAATTTGACCAACAACAGCAGCCAAATTTTACACTTGCCTCAATTTTCTATTTTCTACGAATTATTATTCAGAAGGAAAAGGAACCACGGAGAACTTGAAGGCGTGAGGTTTCTGGATTGGAAGGTGATTTGATATCTGAGGCGTGCCCTAAAGACGGATTCCTTATCCGCAGTATAAGTTTCCATTACAACACTCCGAGATGAGAACACCTTCTCACGAGAAACACGAATGTTGATGACAATCGGGAAACTACCGTGTCTGCCAGGAGCCGGAAAACAAGGGAAAGGTATGGAAGGGACGACAACAGAGAAAACCTCCTCGTGGAAATAGGTCAACCTCTAGACCTTAGTTGTTTCCATCTCAGTTTTCCCCCTGACATCGGGAATACGGACTGGTTAGGGGGAAACGCGTTTCAAAACAACATAGCGTCGCAACTGCCTACCCACGCAATACGTGATAACATGCTCCGCCATGAACTCGTGCCGGGACAAATCCTCTTTCTCAAAGCAGCTCTGTCAAGAGCCAACTAGAAGGAACAAGCGAGGAGTAATAAGACTGACGGATAGAAAAGAGGGTATCGAAGAGGACGTAAAGCGGCTTGTCGAGGGCACGTGTCGTAAGGTCCAAACTCCCCCGCTGATAGGTACGTTCATGGACAATGTGAAGAGGTTACAGAGGAGGAGAATACTCAGATGAATAATTTATATCCATATAAGTATACCTACTTAATTCTGAATTGGTTTCAAATACAGAAAGTACACTTTCTGACTGTCTTGACTTTCAGAATTTTTTGACTGTATACAGTCAAAACTCTGATGGCACAATTTCTTGAAAATAGGAAAATGTCATATTCAGCGGGAATAAGGGCTCAACTCAGACAACTTGCCACAGCTTACCGCTGCCTGGTGATTATCACATGAGGAAAGCAGAATCTTGCGTGACGTCAAACCTGAGAATTGAACCCTCGCGAGGCCTCGTTCCAAGCGCAGATTTCAATTTTTTAGGTTTCCATAAAATTCTTGGTAATTGGTAATTACTGTGAATATAACTACATAGTAATTAATAATTACGAAGTGATTGCATGGCGAGGGTGCAGATGTCAAAGACATGTTTTTTTATGATGATTTTTGGTTTATTACTCAGGGAATAATACACCTATATTATACATAGTATGTATTAGTGTCGGTGGTCGAAAATTTTGATCGGCTCCAAAACTTCAAAACATTCCAATTTGTGTAGATCCGCCGACCAGGCCGTTTTGGGCAGTAGGTAGGTATTTCTTTTAAATCTGAAATTTTGACAAAATACTCCGTCCACCATCTAGTGGTGCCCGCAAGGTTTTTAGCCCGATCGCCCAAAACAGTGGGGCGCTATGGGGCGAAAATGGGGCTACGGGAGGGTCTTTTGCAGTTTTTCGGGTTTGATATCATAAGTATCTTGGACCTAGAATCCATTTTTTAGGGGGTCGGAGAACCATCGGATTTCACGGAGAGGATTTATAGGGCTTACATGGGGCTACAAATGGGGATTTTGAAGAATGCCAGGAAGTCGAATAAGGTGTCTTTTCCGAGTGAATTTGGACGAATAATCCATTTTTCGGGGTCCCACATCCGTCCACAAACTTCACAAAAGAAAAATCTAAATAAATGAATTAAAAACAAATTAAAAACACTAGGGAAGCTCTCTCTTCCCGCCTTCAACAGTGACTACAAATCTTCTGAGAAAATTTTCAAACTTACAATGCAGGGCCCATCACATGACCACACTAATGGTTCTGGCTCTGAGGCCTTCTTCCGCTCAATCATACTAGCTGTGTAATTCTTTGGCGGCGCTTTGGGCGATTTCTGCACAGTGGTCATGGCCATTCCCTGAAAGATAGAGGATGGTTAGGCAATAACGATCGGGTCAGTTACCATTCCTACATCAACAACTAAGTCCTCATCATGGCCCTACTTTACATGTAAATGTTGCAACATTTCCCCTTTTTGAAATTAGCGGCGCAAAGTAACTTCCCAAAATTATCACAGATGTCAGGAAAAATTCTCACAGATGGCAGAGAACTGGGTCGCTGATAGTTCGGATAGTTCGAACCCATCAGCATTCAATGCAAGTAACCAGCTATCGAAGCTCCTTTGACTCTTTGAGCGCCATTGTTGTTCTGGCTGCATCCTTCCGAGCAGTTTCCATCATATGCTCTCTGTTTGGCTTTCTTCTTCTTTCAAATAGTGGCTAATTCCAATTACTGGGGTGCTCTTGTGCGTACGGCGTTTATCAGCGCTTTTCGTGCGCTTTGTGAGACATGTTTGCGCCCCTCGGCTTCCCTCTGACGACCCAGCCTCGCAGACCGACGCGTCACGTCACCCTACAAGGCACTCATTAGGGTTTTTATGACATTAGTATAATTTGGAAGCTTCCTATCGAACAGAGGCTCATAACATAATGACATTTCGTTAATCTGGTTTATGCCAAACTAGCGTCCAAACAATGGGCGCAGATTCGCTCCACCCTCAGTTGGAAAGTCACATGTGCATAAAATGTGTAAGTGTCACAATGGCATCAAATGAAATACATCCGAATTACCGGTATACGTGCAGAATTTAACCTTGTCTTCACCGACTCTGGCCCTCTCTCCCGTTTCCTGGTGCGCCTCAGGACGCTCATTCTTATCCGAAACCTTTCATCTCGTCGAAAACTGATCGTCGGAATTTACCCTTCCGAAATTTATTATTAAAATTCAATTTGAATAGAAGATGAGTCCAACATGTGCCCAGCGCGACGGAAATGTAATCGATCGAATGTAGCATCTGAAATCAGAAACCATCAAGGTGAAAACTTCATCGGAAAAAGAATCTGGAGAGGAGAGGACAACTCAACACATCTGGACAGTAACATTATTAGTGAATATTAAATATTCACTAATTATGTTACTAATACTGTTACTAATAATGTTACTAGTAAATTTTACTACGTTCGATTTTAAATTGGAGATGACTCTCTTTGTTTCTCCAACTAAGAACCAAAAGAACTTTGTGCCAAAATTCTCCAATCGGGGCTTACTCATTTGAAAACTTTGATGGCACAGAAAGAAGAAAAATCAAAGCTTCCCGATCAGATACTCTTTCCCTCAAGTTCCCTCCCACTTTTCATTGTCACTGGATTCTGCCTCTTCAAATTTCTTGACGCAGGAATTCCGTTTGAGCGGTTAAGGGTTTGGCTCCTACTTCTTTTTCACGGGGTGACGCACATTGAATAATGATTTGACGCCTGCCTTCAAGATAGGAAGTGAAGAATGGAAGTGAGCCACCATTACTCTATTCAACACCTTCTCTCCAAACATCAATTCACGCCAGTCACAAGGCTCTTTGAGGAAAGGTGAATATCGAACAAAGCCGTGCTGATAAGAAGCTGTAAGGATAGCTCGGTGGCCTTCTTGTTCCGGGGGGTCTTTCAGGTTCAATCGTAGATTCCAGGAAAGTACGGTGCACTTTAAAGCGAGGTCCAAGGAACTTCATCAAATGAATTAAATGTTAAAACTTGGAAAATTAAACTTACCGAAAACTAGTGCGTTAGAATTAAGGGTTTCATTCGTTCTTCTCAAGTAACACGATTCAGAGCGGTGAATGATTCTGAGCGTTGAGAGGGGAATCAGATTATTAGCATAAAGAAGGAAAAGGAGAGGATTTCGAGTGCCAAGTTACCTAAGGAATTGAAATAAAAAACAAGTTGTGGAATACCGCATAAACTGTACACCTAGTCAACAACGATAATCTAAAAAATGCTGCAAATTTTAAACAATTATTATTCTTTGATATAGGTTAATTGTGCAAAAATTAATAAGGTCATTAAGGAAAGTTTTGGAAAACTACAAATGTCCAACAATGTTTGGACATATGAGTTTGAACTCGAAAAAAGGGTTATGCGTTCAAAATTACTCGGAAAACGATACCATATTTGATCTCCTGGAATCCTTCAAAAACCCTGTTCGTAGCCCCCATAGATCACCACGGTGAAATCGGATCGTTCTGGGACCCCCAAAAATGGATTCCAAAAATACTTCGTAAACGACAACTAACTCGAACCCATAGCCGAAAGCCTACATAAACTTCTCCCGTAGTTAACTCCTTGCGGATACAACTAGATGGTAAACCGACTACTTCGTCAAAATTTCAGATTAAAAAAAAAATAAAAATTCCTACTGCACATAACGGCTCGGACGGTAGGCGGCGGAAAGACATTTCGTTTTTGGAATCTATGTGTCTTGAAACGGATAATGCCAAATTTTGAGGCCGATCAGAATTTATGACCTCGGCCGCAATTACATAGGTGTATTATTCCAAGATTAATAAACCAAAAATGGTCATGGAATTAAGGCGAAGACTGGTATCAAACTCCACAAAATTCAAAGTAGTTCAACCATGCTTCACTTGTTCAGTTTGTCTTCTACGAGTTTGTCCAGTCTGATAAAATGGTCGGTCGAACGAAGGGAGCCCCCCCCCCCCCTCGAAGATGAAACGACTCCTCTGCTGATCTGAGTTCAAAATTGGAATTATTGGTAGCGTGAGAACCAATTTCGAGCAACTAAGCCCATCTACAGCCCAAAAAAGACACATTAGTCCCTCCAACAGCCCTGAAATCACAGAGAACCATAACGGAATATTATACTGGAGGTATACGAAAGAGTAATTGTGTCAAGTGAATATGGAGAAGTTGGGCGGTACCTACATTTTTACTTCACTTCTTCGCATGCATGGTTGACGTGAGGTAGGTTTGTACCGAACTGGCTTCATTGTGCGGTTGATAATCGAGTTGTTCGGTTATCTCCGGCAAGAATAATATTCTTGAATTATGTCCGGTATAATGTTCGGTAGCAGAGAAGAAATGTTCGGTAAGATCATCAAGTTGTAAGGTAACCAAGGGTAAGTGGGCGGCAAAAATGAATTTGTTAGGTAGATTTTAGAGGTGAGTCGTTGATAGGTCAACAGTTCATAATAACAGGTTGACGGGAAAAACTGATCAACTGTTGAAAAAACTCGTTGAGAAAACCGTTGACGTTGACCCACAGAGTAACAGAGAGCGGAGACCACCGACCAGCGGTTATTTCGTTATTTGCCCATGGCGACGCGTTTTCCGTTTCGTTTCCCAGCTGTTGTGAAGGGGTTATCAGTGATAACTTATCACGAGATTCTTCATCCTTCTGTTGTTTTTGTTCATCGGGTTCCGACATTTTTGGCCGAACTTGGCTACCTACCATATTTCGCACCAGATGCAATATTGTCGCCTCTTCAGTGCCCTGCGAGAGGGTTTTTTCTAAATCAGGGACTCTGCTCAACGAAAAGTGAAGACGCCTGACGACAAAAAAGTTGAAATGATGCTGTTTCTGAACAGCAACATGCGAAACTCACCGGCTGTTAATACTTCTATTTTGAAATGACTCCGTCTTTCTTTGAAAAATTTTCAAATAATCATTTAATGATGGCTGCGTTTCTCCTTTCAATAACAATCGGTGATAGAAAATTACCTACGTAGGAGTAGTATTTATTATATTTTGTAATTTACTTTTGGTTACCAGCTTAGTCGAAATACAGTTAGTTTTTTGTAGCGACACCACCCACTTTTCAGGAAAACTCCGAGTCCCAGATAGATCAACCTCGACGTTCATAACAAACAACACAACAGCAGCCTTCTGATTGAAAAAATTAAAATGACGGAAACACTACCCTAGAGTAACGGAAGCAGTAGGTATCAAATCAAGCGTTATGTGCCACAACAGTTGTAGGCCAGCTCTCCCCAACGAAAGTAGGCGAACTGTTATTTTTCAACAGTTATCGTCAACAGTTGACGCGCCTCAACGAACGTTGATCAACATTTTGCTAAAGTAGCAGAAACGCCCACCTTTAGTAGATTTTCACCATAGGGTTTTTATACCATAAAATGGCCGCCCAAAGTGGTTTTCCGAACAAAATCACCAGCTGGTTTTGGTCAGGAAGTCGTCTCAGCTGTCATGTTCGGAGTAATGCCAGTATGACATAGTATGGTAATTATGCATACATTGTATGGTACATACATTGTATGGTAATTATGCAGCTCTATAAAAATAATAAACCAGCAGACCACCTGGCTTTGGTAATCCAATTAGTAGCATTTTTAAAATCATATTCCATCGTTGTTGAGTCGCCTTGTGCAGTACTTCGTATAAATTCTCTCTCATTACGCTTGGCAGCCGTGTAAACCAGAGGACCGGATTACCATTTCCCCAAGCGACATTAATTTAGCTCCGGGAATCCCTTCAACCTTCTTCACTTAAGCTTCCTGTTTACATTTTCTCGAGCATGATTTCTCTCATCCGCATTTCCGAAATTCAAGAGAAGAAATTGGTACGATGTCTCAACTTTTCGAATTCACTCTGATTTCGTAGTAACCTTTCACAGGTAATCAATATTATACCACAAATCGATTCGATTAATTGGTCATTTTCTAGAGTGCCATTCGTTCGAATTTAAGCTTAGATTGGAAGTTATTTCTTGTAGAAAAAGAAAAAAAACACCTTTGAATGGCACGGACTCTTGAAAAAATATTTGAGTGAATTTGTGAGAAGAAAGAGGAAAAGGGTGGAATCTGAAGGTTTGGAAACGACGCTATTAGAAAAAGAGGCAGATGTAAAGGGCGCGGTAAAATTCTTTATTACCTTTTGAATTATTTAGTTCCACTCCTGAGCTGGAAATCGGTCTTTTAATGGTCCCCATCCACGAGGTTCTCTGCAACCTTCCTGACTCTACCAGTCCTTACGGCCACCTTTAGGGTACGACCTTTGGTAAAGTGGTTGGGACCCGCGCATTTTCTCTTAGTGATAAATAGTTTTCCATTTAAGAAGGGCGGCAAGGCGGGAGAAAGAAAATCGGGGAGGAAAAATAAAAGGAATCCCGCCGGCCTGAAGCCGGAAGAGGGTTAAATCGACCGGTGGTTTTAGTTCATGTCGAGGCGAGGGAACGAAAGGGTGGCAAAATTAAGGAGGATTGCCCAGTCAACCAGCACCTTTAACTCACTTTTTTTCTTGACTCTTTTAATTGTCCTTTTTAGTTCCAGACCGAATCGAGGGCAGAATTAATTAGTATCCTTTCTCTCCCCCACTTAACGGCTTCTTTCAGAGGGCTCCGGAGGTGGGAAAATGTAAAGTGGAAAAATCCTAGCTAATCCTTTTTCATGGACGAATAACCCCGCAACATTTGCTCTCACTCCATCACGCCGAATCGCCGATTAAATGTCCACCTACATAATTTACTAAACAGGCAATACGGCAAACTTGAACCGACCAGCCATGCAACATAACTTAAGGTAATTAAAGCAGTTCATTAAGTTGGTCTTTTAATTAACTGATCATTTGTGGTAATCACCATCCAAGTCCGACTCCACGTTTAGTGTTAATCACCATCATCAATTGAACAAGCTCATCGAAAATGCATAATATTATACCGGCCCCAAAGCTCCACGAATGACGATTAACAAAAATGACACTGAAACACAACATTTCTAACATCCCTTATTCGAGAAATGACCTACTTTTTAAAACCATTTAAAAAAATTTCCATGGTGTTGAAGGGTGTGTTTTTTGCACCCCATAGGTAGATTTTATTCTTTCACAAACGGCGAAAAGAGGCCATCTACATAGGGATACGTTAACGACGTCATAAACGGGCTCAACGATTTTCTAAGTGCACTCCGGCTCTGGTAATAGCGTGTGCAGTTTTTGTGTGAAGAGTTTGTGACGCTACGAAACAGGAATATTATAACCAGCAGCATTTACACCGTCCGGACACTAAAGTGCACACCTGCTACGCCACTCAAGTGTTCCATCAAACGATGAGGGGGATGATATTATATTTTCAATTCACGTTTCTCTCTGCTCGTGTCCCATTAATGGTCTTGAATCTGTACATAATATAGATGTGTAACGATAATGGTTCGCACGGGTTAAATCTATTATTGACGAGCGATACGATGAGGGAGGAAAGTGCTGGGGAAATCACCCACACGCGATTTACTCTATAACGAACACCAGCGAATGGAAGTTCTTTCTCGCTCAGCCACTAGATCGGGAACCACGGACGAAGAGGGGTTAAGCTCCTATCCCATACGATGAAGTCAACAGCCGCAAGGTTGGTCTCGCTCGCCTGCTTCCCCTTGTTGACATCAAATCGTTAATTGGAGTTCTGTGACTTCCGAATCACGTTATCTTGGCTGGATGCGGAGAAACCCCGGAACCGGAGTGGGAAGCTTGTCTGATCTCACCACAATGTGATCCGACTTGGGGAACTCAGTACCTTCTGGGGACACCCCCCCCCCCCCCCCCCCCCGCGGTAAATCCTTGAAAATTCAAGCATGGACCCTGGGAAAGCCAACCTGGCCCACCAGGCTGACACCAGCACCGTGGGTCAGTTCCCATGAACAGCTACAGAAGGGGGATTTGGATGACCCTGTAGAGTGGAGTGTCGTTTTCGAAATAATATTGGACGAGGAATTGATTCACCCGTCCCTCCACACCTTGGGACCTCGTGGGCTTCAATGGGGCTTTTGATCTACGAGGGATTTCGAAGGGCTTTAGCCAGGGCGTCGAGTGTAGAGTAGAATCTATTTAAGAGAGTCTGACCAGTAACAACACGCCTTTACAACTCCGTTTCCATTTTGTTCCAGTGACATCGCCCAGCCAAAGCACGCGAATGCTTCCCTGCCACTTGGTCATCATCATCCTCACGCCGTTCCTTCTGAGGTAGTATCCTGGAGAAGCCAATGTTTAAGACATACAACATCTAGACCACGACTGATAATTGTTGAGAATTGTACATGTAATTTTTGTATAGTAATGTATTTTATACGGTGTTGAATATAGATAAAATGTAAATAATAATGCTCGTGTCCCTGTTAAATACCCTTCAGCAACTTGTACGTGCGCTACGGCATAGTCGTTTGACGAAGGATTTCTGTGGGAATAAAATATTTCATTGGTAATTACCATTAAGCAGAATATCCACTCTTTCAAAACTCAACAGCAAATCAAACCTAAAACCCTTTGTTTGTTTACCTTCAAAATGGGAAAACAAATTACTTCTTCATTAATGTACATAGGTCGCCTATCTATCAGTGAAATAGTACAGTCACATTGGGAAGGCTAACGAAACCCACTCAAAAAATCAATTCTGTGATAAGTACTTAAGCATAATTAGTTCAAATGACGTTTTTCCTGAGCAAGGTAAGAAGCAGATATAGATATTTTTCACTCACCCTCGAGGAAGTTTTCCCAATTGAGGGAAGAGATGAAAGAAGTGAATTTTCTTTCGAGAGGCTCATCGTTACGTAGAAATAGTGTAATAGCATTAAAAGGTGTGTTGAATTTGTGTTGCTGCTGTATTTTCAAAATTTAATGGACTTATAAACTGAATACAATGAACCCCCTCGACATTCCCATTTTCATTAGCGCCGAGAATTCAAAGAAAGACAAAATCACCTCACCTCAAATAACTTCATATATTCGAAAATTTTCTGTAAAAAAGAAATTTGAATGTAAATAGCGAAGAAAAACAGTCAAACCAACACCAATGTTGTGTTCCATCCCGTACGCTAATAGCAAGATTTTAATCAGCAGTCACTGACCGATGTCGGTACACCATTCGATGTATTCATGAGCCAGCAGCATTTCGATAGTTTCTATATAAACGTTCATTAAATGTATGATAACACTAACTGTTAACATGAAGCAGAAGTAGGTTAAGTTTATCGATACTACAATTATGTACATATATTAAGGATAATCCCTATCCCAGAATGTGTTAACACACAATGTACCTAAATACCCTTCTAAAATAATTCTTTGTGTAAATAATTTTCGTCAATAAAGTAATATTTATAAGTAAGTACCGTTACGTATTGACCTATTCATTGAAAAATCACGTCAATCCATAAATTGTGGGTAGTAATTATTCCATCTCACATAGGTATGAGACCTATAGCGGTATGAGACGAAGCCGTTTCAAAGTTTGAGTATAAGGTGAAACTCGATAATAGGCACACAATGTTTTATTTTGTAATGGGGATAACAGATGACAAACTTTTTTCGGTAAAAAGTGGACCAAGAGCAATAATGTGAGATTGTATGTATACACTTTCGTTGGCTACTTGGAATCATTCCGTTTCAACAGAACAATGATGGCATTGAATCGAAAAAATATATTTACGATTTCGGATTTGATTTAATCTATCTGGCTAAGCGTCACAACTTTTACTCGAACAGTCCGTTTGTTCCACGATACAGGCTAAGTAATACTTCTTTTGAACAGAACAACTTCCGACTGTTGGAAGCGACCTCTGTAGATGCTTCAAAGATGCATTATCTACCTAGTATTCTAAAGATATTGAGGGAAGGCACATTGAAAAAGTTATCACCATTTTATTTGAAAGAGATATGAAATTGAATTATGGCGAGGGTGATAAGCCTTGAAGCGTAAGTCATACAAAGAAAAAGGTGGGTTTTGAGGAGCACTTCTCTCAGGAGGGCGTGAAGTGAGGGGATATCTCTGATTCTGGTCATGTAACGGCAAGATTGTAAAATGGAAGAAAAAGGAGGCGAACGAGAAGGGTTTTCCTCCTCACGTGGGGTGCACGTGACTCCACACCTGTATTGTGCAAACCAAGTTCTATAAGTTTTCAGGCTAAAGGGACGCTCTCCGATATAAGGCGTCTGATACATCAAAGGAAAGCTCTTATGGGTTTCCTGGCCGATTTGGGGGCTCCCTAATTTGACGTAAAGAAATAAGTAGTTATAGAAATAAAACAAACCAAACATTGACCACAAATTCCAATTTGCCAAATTTTCTCTTTCAAGAAATTCCAGCAACATCTCCATTTAATTGGATTACACTCTAAAATTAATTACACATCATAATTACTCGTAATAACGGTTTGTACAGTTGTGGAGACTCCAATATTAAATATTACAAATTTTGTAAGGATGCAGAAACAACTTGGAAACTTTTTTTTTTTTTTAACTACGCGCTGGAAACTTACAAGAAACGCTAATGAGCAAGATTGTGGGAATGGATGTTCACGGATACTGTAAATAATAAAGCAAAGCCAGAATGTCAGATTAGTTGCACACCTAGAGCGTGAATAAAAGGGAACCCCAGCCCTGGCGTAAAGTTACCCCTGTTGGGGTGTCCATAATCTATACGACGATATTATTGAGCTAAATCGGTTTCATATGAGCCGATATTTCGGTTTCATATGACCGATAGACGTCGCATTTAAATCGGCGTGGTGCACCATGTCATGACTCATGACATGGGCACATCCCCTTCCCTGCACAACGAAGTTGGTGGGTCCTAGGTGACACTCCTGCTCCCCTCCTCCTCTCTCCTGTTTTCGATTCACGTGATTCGACTATAATAATTATATTAGAACAAATCTAATTATTAGGTTTGTTCCAGGTTTGACGGACTGTTAACAGAAATCGACGGAGACAGGGGCAGTTGAGATAACTGCTGTTCCAGGTCGCTCGTCGATTTGTAGGTTGACAGGAGTTGAGTTGAACTGCTGTCGGACGGGAACCGACAGCTCGAATGAGTGTGGTTGGGAGCTGACAAACTTGATAACCCTACCCAGTTGAAACCTCCCTCTTAACTTTCTCAATTTATTTTGGCTTCACGAAAATCCATAGATCCTCAAATCAGATGGTTCTAAGACCCCCAAAATTGAATCCAACGACCAAAATTCTTTTAAAACGACACCGTATGCAATTTACAGTCATGTGAATCACCGTGAAGTAACGCAACAAGTTTGTTGATTGTTGGGTTCTATGTCTACATAGAACGTCCAACATGTTGGACGGAACTCAACAGCGATTCAGAAGGCTGTGGCCAGCTGTCAACTTCTGTCGACAGACGCCGTCTGACCAGGAACAAACCTGTTATGTTCAATATGCCAACATTCGAAGGGTTCAGAAAGTGGGCCTTAATGTGATATATTATTATTATTATTATTATTATTACTTGGATGTCCAGTGAAAACACCCTGGTCAGACCCCCCGCCTCCCAATGTTTCTTGGACAAATCGAAAAAACATTCTGGAGGGACTATCCTGGGAATCCCGCTCATCATCAACACAAATGGCGGCAAGAACTTGGACACCTCAATGCAAAGTAAGACTTCAAGGTGCCTGGTAGGCCTCAATGCAAAGTATGACTTCAAGGTTAAAAAAGGTTTCGAGGTCAAAATTTAATAATTTTACCTCTCTTTCGGAACCCATTCTAATTCAATGAACCCTACAGCAACTAAGGTGGAGTTTCGGGCTCAGGATCCGTACCCATCTAGCCTCCCAAGTTCGAACAGTGAAGCAGGTTATTTTGATCCACCTTAAACGTCATTATTGCGCCAAACTAGGGGCTCCTCTACCCTCGCCGAGAACGTCACAAAGGTCTTGTTATGCAGAGTTCATTACAATGCGGAGCCAGAGCGTAACAATGTATAAGCGGATCATCACGCAGCGATCGTGCTCTCCTGGTTCCGCGTTGATAATGTAGCCCCCCCCCCCCCCCTCTTCACTCACCAGTTCACCCTCCGACCCTACGGTAGGATTATATTCAATGTTAGTAATCTTGGGAGATGGCACACTGTACATGCAAGGTACCGTGTTCCCGACTTGAACAAACTTCCGATAAAGGTATACAATATGGCCATTTTGATTTACATTATACCTGAAAACTGTTACAGTTTTCAGGTAAAATTGCGAATTCCGTCAAGCGTCTGTTTCTCACACACTAACATTACAGTAATGTTGGTAATTGTTTACTATTACTTTGACACCTCTAAATTTTTTAGTATGAAGACATTTGACATATTTATGTTTGTTAATAAAGAATTTACATTTATTAAGGCCCGGAAAAGTAAAAAAAGTAAGATACTTACTTTAGAAGTCGTCTTCGGATGAGGTACTGTGCCGCGGTACGGGAACGGGAAACATCATCTAGTTGGGTACCTTGCAGAATTTATCTTTAGAAGAACATATCCAGACTACAATAGCCGTATTCACGCTCTTTTTAAAGCCATTGGCCACTTGTACAACGGCGAAGACAATAGGTACCCAATCGCCACCTTGTGAAACATCTTCGGACTCCAACGCCAGTATGTACCTCATCTGAAGACGACTTCTAAAGTACCTTACTTTTTTTACTTTTCCGGGCCAACAAGCATGTTTATCTGTCGTTTGTAGGCCATTGCTGATAACATATTCAAGTAGCAAACAAGTTGAAGGTGACAAAGTAATAGTAAACAATTACCTTACACAAGGGTTTATTATTCTTCATTATAGAATTAATTGTTGGCATAATTATTGTGCTCTATATCAATAAAAATAAATCCTCATCGATTTTCATATTTATATAATTAGAGATATCCACTGCATAGGTACTTAATTAACATAGTATAATATACTATGTTAATTATAGTATAATATGTTAATTAAGTACCTATGCAGTGGATATCTCTAATTATATAAATATAAATATGAAAATCTTTCTATTCTATATAATACATTATATTATATAGAATCTATATAATTATGGATATATAATTCTATATAATATCATTATAATATATATATAATAATATATATTATTCTATTATATAGAATTTATAGATAATTATATAGATTCTATATAGAATATTATGATATATAGAATCTATATAATTATGTATCTGATAATTTTTTGCGACAAGTTATGAACAGCTGTTTTTTTACCTTACCTACGAAATTACTTAATACGTAGGATAATGCCGCCTACTCGGTTTTTGAGGAAGTTACCAGCGCTTTCTGAGAAATCGAGGCGGTAAAAGTAAGCCCCTGGATTGCCCGTGTGCACTGACGTTGGAGGTTTCATTGTTGCCCAGAAAGTCGTGAATCACATTATTGTTCCCATAAGATCGCCGATCGAAGTTTTGTCCGCGAGTCTGTCTCCAGACTCTCCTGAGTTTTTCAACTGAAACACCTGGTAAGTTTTGTTTTTGACTTTCTCCTATTCAACCAAGTTGAAGCGTGGGTTATGGAGAATCAACAGGTGTAATAAATTATGATAATAACCGTTTCTAGCCTACCAAGCTGATCCTTCTTCTACGTAGTAGGCGAAATTAGAAACATGGTGTGAATCGTTTCTTACCACTGTTATTACTTTGTTGATAGGTAGGTAAAGTCATTTTATTTGAATTTAATTATATTCAGTTTCGTTCCAAACCAGGCGGTTTTCGGAAAACCTAGGGGGAGGAATCAGAAACACTTTTTTCGGAGTTGCTTATCTATCCAAATAATGAAGAGGAATTCAGAAAATAATTGAATATTAATTCGTAATTGTTATTATTCCTCTGCATTATCTGGATGATAAGGGACCCCGAAAAATGGATTGTACGTCCCAAATTACTCAGAGAATGGCACCTCATTCGACCTCCTGGCATCTTCCTAAAGCTCGATTTGAAGCCACATAAAAGTCCCATAGAAATCAGATCGCCCTAAACCCCCAAAAATGGATTCTGCGTACGCAAATACTCCGGAAAAGCTGGAAAGCAGATAACCTTCAAAACCCCATCCCACGCTTAGGACAATAGGGACAGAAAACCTTGATTCCCAACTAGATGAAGAATCGAGTATATTTCAGAAATCAATAGAGCCCAAAACGGCGTGAACGGCGGACGGAAACTTAATTTTTCTATTCTAGACACTATGAATAATGAATCATGAACAACGATAAATTTGGAGGCCGACCAATGTTTTGGTTCCCCCGTTGGGAAAGCAGGTTGATTCTAACAGAAGTAACCCACTTTTCGCACCAATAAGAATACTAAAACTAAAATCGTACCAGGCGATTTCGATTTAGTCAACATCATTTCAGGCGTCATTTGATTCTCATTGAAATACCATGGCGCCTACGCCTATATAGTAACAATCTGATTCAGCAGAAGCAGAGACCCACTTTTCCATTTCGACCCAGAAGTTTCGTCCCCTAACGAAAGAATAACGCGAATTGGGAGAATTTGGTCGCCGTCCAAGTAAGACTTTTTCAAGCGGAGCGGCATCGACAGTTTTTTGAAAGGATATTAATCTTCGGACCTCAAGCAGATATTCTTTGGCTCGGATACATAGAATTAGAACTGACCGAAATAACTAACAAACGCTGCTATGCTCGGATGGCTAATGGTAAATAAGTCGGGAGGGTGTTTAGATTTATATTTCCTCGGTGAGACGATGGGAGGGGGGGGGGGGGGGAATAAGTACGATTACATATCAATCAGGCTGTTCTTTGGGGGGGGGGGGGGGGGGGGACTATACTTAGTAATCATACCGAACGAAACTCAAAATCGGTTCCACCAAGATTTAAAACTGAGTTCCACCAAGTTCAGAAATCTATTCAAGCTTCGTATTTCGTACTCGACAGTACTGTTACTTAACATCAAGCTTCGTACTTCGTACTCGACAGTACTGTTACTTAACATCAGCATGTAGACGGACGCCCGCACCTGTGCGACATGAAAATTCCTCAATTGAATCACTCAGTTCGGTATTCATTTGCTCAGTTAAGTGAATTCGATCTAGCATTCATTTGATGGTGGGATAAAATGATGTACCCAGTAACGTCTCCGGATGGATACCTCAGGGAAGTTGGAAATAACTCTCACGAACCTGAGAGATGCTAAGAAAACAATCTCATCAAAACCTAAAGACTTCGAAACATTTTGCGAACAAAGAGAACAGGCGTTCCGTCGGGCTTTTGTGTTTCCCGGAAAAAAAGGAGCTACGAGAGTTGAGGATGCCTTGTAAGCCAGGTACGAGTCACAAGAAAATCGCCTCAGGTTAAATTTAATCACGAGAAAAATAATAATAAAAAATAAACTGTGGACGAAATGAAAAAAGACTCTTCCAGATAATGTTTTTGCTATTTTTCACCAATAAAATGGCTGCTGGGGGCAGGTTGTTGAAACCAGATACATCTCTGTATCTGGTTGTAATTATCTACGAACAATACTGTTGTTGTATTGAACATTTTGTACAAGTAAACCATTGAAGCCAATCAAGCTTGGTATAACTCGGTGGAAGATCCTGAGGTAAGAGTACATGATATTGATCCTTATACGCATTATTAATTCAAAACATGGAGTACGGGGATACTCGAAAGGCAAGAATCTTCACATGTGATTACAGCGATAATGTATTCGACGCAATGACGTGATAAATTGATGTTTGATCTCCTCAATATATTCGACGACGGTTTATCCTTTTTCAACGGCATAGAATCCAATCATCAAATCCCTGTAAAGCCAACTAAGACCGCCAACATTAGCTCAAAAGTGCGCGTTTAAACGTTTAACGTCCAGAGGTGATCTCAGTTGAACGCACACGTATTGTTCCAATAATCCCGCATTTGAGCTTCAAGAGCGAGGTCGATAGGCATAATAACGCAGGTTAATTACTAACGCAAGGAAATGCTAACTAGAATTCAATGATGACGGTTTTCCCTTATCAGACAATCGCTTTCCTCAACATCAAATCAATGAAGTCCATCGTAGTATTTAGGCATGCTTGGTTGAGCCATTTCAAAGGATAAACCTACATTATGGTTCCGATTGTCACAATTATAATTGGTTCCTTTAACCAGAAAGGAACCTAATTTTGAGTAATCGGCTCCAATGTTAGTTGAAGTCGATAAATCAGGTGACGATGAAGTCGACTTACTGGGGGTTCCTTTTTTCTTATACAGAAAGTCTTTAGAAGTATCTAGAAAGTGAAAAAGTTGGAAGTTTATCGTCACAGTGGGGTGTTTAATGGGCGCACAACGAAGCCAATGCACTGACTACTGCGGTTCGGAGTTCAAATGCGAAGAAATGAAACACTTTGCTTGCTGACACAAAAACTTGTCTATCACGGCACGAGGTGCAACCACACAGACATATCACCACTCAAATTATTGTGCAAAAAGAAAAGTCTCAATTTTAACACTGGATCAACATCGGAAAAAAGAGCAACAGCCGAACGAAGCAGGGTTTCCAAAATTTGGAACTATTTAGTCCCCAATATACCACGACCAACACGCCGGATACGCGAAGATTTCAAATTTAAATGATGTTCGTGACCAGGCAGCTACAGTACCTAACTGAAGAAGCAACCTTTCGGCAGATATGGAATAATAAATTGAAGCAGATTTGAACAGGAAAGACCTGTTTTGGTATTGACGTACTGCTGTCCTGCGAGAACCCGTTTCTGTCCTGTTTTAGGCAACTACCTACTTGTTCAGTCTTTAAAAAAAAAAAAAAAAAATGTAAATGTGAACAATTTTTTTTTTAAGAAACGGTAATCTACTATCAATTCAAATCAAATAAACTTCCGTTATTATGAAATATAATAAATGGGGAATCAAATAAACTTTATTGTACACGGGATTCTCATCCCATAAGTTGTACATCAAATAGCTTAGATTTATAACATTGGTGTTATATTGAAGTACGACTGACGGACATTTCGGTTTTGGAATCTACTTAGACCTCTTGAAAAGTATAATGTCAAATTTTGAGACCGATCGGAGTCGTCGCCCTCCTTCGCGATTACATAGATGTATTATTCCAACTATAATAAACCAAAATGAATGAAGAATAATCACATGAGAGGGGGGGGGGGGGGGTGATGGATGATATTAGCACGGGGTCTGATTGAACTTTCCTTCCGCTGCCTCTCTAAAGGACCGAAGATGGCGAGGGAGCGCCTACCTACCCCCATGGAAGCGGGACGCATACGGATGGCACGATCTGTGGGATATCGGATGGGAGAATAGAAGAAGCACGAATGAAATCAAAACACACCATATCATATTGCACGAATTACTCAAAACTTTTTTTTTTTCGCATTTCATGAGTTTTGGTTTATTATTCTTGGAATAATACACCGATGTAACCGCGACAGGGGTCGAAAATTCTGATCGGCCTCAAAATTGTGATAAATCAGTAAAACACAGGTTTGCAAAAAAAAGGTGAGTGTAGAGGTGAGTTGCTAGAAACCATATTTATAGGGGTATTTTGGTGTACAAAAATTACCACCGTTTTTCAAGGTCACGTCCATTTTTTGAGATACGCCCATTTTTCTGTTTTTACCCCTTTTTATGCAATTCATATCTTGAAGGCAAGACGCCCAAACGTACATTCGGTTTCACATTTGAATTCTGCGAGAAAAGTGTCTATCGCCGTGTTAATAAAACAATGATGTAGGGCAAAGTCCAACCTTGGATCACTTCAGAGATCTGTGGGAAGTATCGACCATAAAAAATGATGTCCATGAACCAAACTCTATACCAACACCACGTAAGAGGAGCTATTCCAAACTGTTATTGATAAACCGGTGTTGTTGATAGCGGCTATCAAAGTTTTGGGCATCTCCGCCTGTAAAGTCCTAGATTCACATGTCGAGATACCCCTTGAACGGTGAGTGATTTTCTCAATTGTGTGCTGAGTGTAGCATAACAATCAACGTATTCAACAAAAATTAACACAACGTTGATAAACATGATTTAAAGAAAATACATTCCTGTACAGTGTTTGGAAAGATGATGGGCCCCAAAAATGGACTCTACGTAAAAAAAAAGTCCTACTGCCCAAATAAAACGGCGCACGGGCAGTATATTTTTCGGATCTACACAATCCGAAAGATGTTTATGAAAAAATACGTTCCACGACGTCATCTGTTTTGAGGCCGTTAAAATGTTGGATCCCATTCGCAAAAAAAAGGTACTTAGATTATTCTCAGAATAATTAACCAAAACGAAACCCTACTTCTCAACTAAATTACACTACGCACGCGGCAATCGAACACATCATACATTTTTCTTAGGTAAACACCATTGAAAACAGAATCCGGGAAAACCCCGTTTCGCTGGAAAAAAAACCGTGTGTTCAAGCATATGCTGAGAATATTTGTCACGGAAGAACGCGTATGAACCAAGTTCAGGAGAATAAGCCACAACTGTTACAATGTTGAAGCGATTTACAGCAGTTTACTCAGCCGAGGACTTTGACCAGATTAATGACGACGGGTCCCGCTGTTATTTATTCATATCATTTCAACTCACTTAACTCCGGAGAAATCTCACCCTCCCGCTAACTACCAGTTAATTCTGTTCCACACCAAAACCCCCCTTGAAGGAAGATTACGCTGAAGGAGAGTGCTATATGTTAGTACTAATAACGAATTTGCACAAGATGGTGTCAGAGTGGGAAGGGAGCCGTTAAGATGTTTACTCATGGCCAAGTTCCAAAGCGGAGGCGAAGAGGTACAGCTAAACTTGACCACTTAGTCGCACTCTCCTCCTTTTCAACCCTCCACATACTCTCGGCAAAAGGGGAAGGTTTCTTCCCTCGGAAAACCACCGCTCTAAGACCTCTCAACCGTCGTTGTAATACATTTTTCCACAAAATTAACAACCTATTCATCGCCTCTGAACCTCCGGACTCTCCCCCCTAGAAGTATCTCTTGGTAAGTGGCTGTTGGTTTTGCCACTGGGTATTTATGGCCCCGAGTTGAGAGAGAGCGCATTTATAAGTTTGTTTGTGTCCCCTTTATCCAGCTTTTTTCCCTTCGCCTCATCCTGCGCCCGGGGTCGGGAACTGTTTCCCTTTCTCCTATACACAAAATAAGTTCCCTTCTTTCACTATATATTATTATACCAAGCTGAAAGACCACGCCCTCAAAAGAGCCATTTGTACTTCTGCAAAATACGGTCGACACGAGAAGTCGACACAATATTTTTGGCGATATACTCGTAATATTATGACTTTATGCAAACTAAAAATCTATTCCAAGGTTACCATCGCACTGGATACACAAGCTTGACAATAATAAGCAAAATGTACATCATTGTACATTTTATGCATGATACATTATGTAACATATTGTTAAGGAAATGGAATCGTGCGGAATAGAATGATGACATGTAAGAAACACGGCCGGTTTTATTAAAACGTTAGAGGAAGAGGGACTGACTCCAGGTCTTTAAAATGCAACTTTTGGGGTGGGTGAAGGTTCTTCTCACCACGGGTTACACATGCGGTATTTGACAAACTTTGAACAAAAGTTCGCGAAATCTCTGAATGTGTGGCCGGGCCGGTGGTATTTGCCAAAACAAATCATTTGCCTCCGAGGCGAGCACCCCGACTAATATTAATATATAATATTATTTGATTATTAAATATTTGACAAATATATACTTAAACACATTTATCCGTGCTCAGTACATGGTCGATATTTGGCAATTGCCGAATGTGTTGACAGGATGCTTTTTCAATGGTACTCGACGAATGCCAAATAATTGATATCAAAATTTGTTAAATTTTAATATACGGTACCAACTTGCCCACTCACTCTAGTCGGGTTTGAAGGTACTATGAGTAGTTCACTACGTTCCGTAGGGATAGCGCCACCGTCGACTATGGCACATGAAGTCCTATTCAGAGAACTCTCCTCTCTATTCCTCCATGATACCAGATATTATCTGGGTCCGCCCAGCCATTTGCATAACTGGCAAGCAATGCACAGAAGTAGCATTATCAATATTATCATTTCGTTATCATTATTTTCATTTTCATTAGTTTTTTAGAGTGGAACACTCTTTTACCGTGACCTAACAAACAAAAAACGACCCTAGAAACTAGTCCGATCAAAATTAAGGAAGTCGTGGCTCTTGCAAGGAAAAGTGGACAGACAGACAGACGGCAGACACGAAACCCTATTTGTTCAGGAGGCCCTGAATCGCAAAATGCGAGTGGACATTTTGATTTTACAGCTCAACAATGTTTTTCATTTTGAAAGTGAAAAAAAAAACCTCCCGGTGCCTAGCAGACTCGAAAGCAAAATCACTATTATAGCAACATTCATTCTCATTCTATCACTTGAGAGGTACTATCCAAAAATGGATAAAAAATGTTACTACAACAACAATTTCGCTAAATCTGACCTTATGCGGACCCAATAATATTGATATGAACTAAAAATAACATTATTCAGTCTAGTGTAATAAGTGAATTGTTACTGTTGTTGGATATTTTATCCCCCCCCCCCCCCCCCCTCTTCGCAAAAAATGTTTCCGGCATTCATGGCCAGCGCACTCACGTCGGTTTTGATGAATAATGGCCCAAAACATGGTTTACAATGCGTTTGACTTCACGAAAAAGGGTGAGAGGAGTTGGCCAGATGTATTATTGGATTTTTGAAATTAAATACCTGGTCAGCGGACACATTTTTAAACGCTCTACATTACTTCCTTTGACATAAAAATAGGCTTTTATCCACCAAAAGTAAAGGTCACCCTCCACGATGGTGCAAGCACACATTCCTCATTGTCGAGCCCAACAGGAGCGATCAAAACTATTTCCAGCTTTCCGCCAATTACCCCCCCCCCTCATTTTACTAAGACAAGTTCAATTCACGAATTGAATCACAACCCACTTCGGCTTTTTCTAAACAGCCCAGGGAAAAAAACCTACATCCCATCAGCATAACATTATTCTAGAAAGGGGAAGAAGCATAAGCAATCGGAATATTCGTTCTTAGGCAATTTCAGGATGTATGAGGCCCTAGCGTCATGGGGCCTGGAGTGGGCCCTAGAGCACAGGGTTTCCCCAATCAGTTTCAATTGTCACCATACATAAACTGGGGGATGGTACTGGTGAAAGTTGCACCGCGGTACAACGAATCCCATTACATACCACGCACAGGCAACGCACAACATTGAGCCAAATCTCACATTGCTGGTGCCTCAATGGAAACAATAATTATTATTGTGCGTCGAAAATTCCCAGACCGACTTCATCTTCAAAACTTAATTTTTTTTTTTAACGAAATAATATTAGTATAATATTTTTACATATTATACAGTACACTGTTTTACTATTATACTGTATACTGACATTTCTCATCTCGTGAACATTTTGAATTCATAAAAAATCTTCTATCTCAATTGCTTTTGGCGCAGCGATATTTTGAAATCCATCCGTTCCTTCTGACGGACCCTGTACCATGGATCCTCAAAAAACTTCCTCTCCATCTCGCCATCAACCCCCTATTTGACACAGTCTACGGGGAGTTCTCTCTGAAACCTGTATTTCTTGCTTCCTTGCTTGCTGCTGATCTTACAGTTCTTTTTTAGAAGTGCTTCAGCTGAGATAAACTCCGCCAAAAATGACAAAAATTGTATATTTAATACGGATTTTTCGATTGACACTTTTGACAAACTGACTCCGTTCTCGCTTAGTTGCAACTAGCTGCACGAAATTCCAACGTATTTCCCTCAGGATATACCTCAGGAATACCAGGAATAAATCAGTTTTCTGGCACAGTCTGGCACTTTTTGTAAAATGCTGTATTAAATAACTTTTTCGTAACTTGTTTCTTCAAATTTTGTAGAAACAAGTTACGAAAAAACGAGTATTTCTTTGTAATTAAAATCCAAAAAATATTTTTTCGCCATGATTTGTACTGCACTACATTTGTGCATTTGTGCTGAGAAGAATAAACGAAAGACAGTCCAGGTTACATCTGGACGTGTAATAAAATCTAAATCGGTATAATACAGTAAGATTTTCACCCAACACTGATAGTTCCTGCCAGTCTCTGCTCTAGAGCCGCCAGTTGCTGCCAGCTGATAGTTCCTGCCAGTCTGCTCAGAGCCGCATTTACACGAGGCCAGTCGCAGTCCAGCTGACTGGCGCCAGTTGACTGTCGTGAATTCGAAGCCAGCTGACTGGCTCCAGTAACTGGCTTCATGTAAACACTACTGGCATCCAGTGAGTCACGCCAGCTCAGGACTTTTAAAGGTGGGGGCAACTGGACTGGCCCGAAACCTACTGTAGGTAGTAACTCCTGAGGACAGTCGCGGCTTTAAGTTTCGGCATGCCAACTGGTTTCTCATAATATGAGAAAGGTATAGAACTTCTAGGACAGGAATAACTCGGATTTTCAATCATACAATCACTTTCGATTTTCGGTCAGTGTCGTGGGTTTTAGCCGTTTCGTCCCACTACGCGGCTTCCATAATTCGGCACTGTTGAAACCGATTAAGCCAAGCGATAAGGCCGATAATGCGCAGAATTTTCAATGTAACTTTTCCACCGACGTTTTTCCACATGAAATTACGGTTCGGGTTTCGAAAACATCCGAAGAACTCAAAAACAAGTTTGAAAAGTATGCTGAACAACTTGAAAGTGGGTGTTGCGGGTATGTGCACTGAGAAGCGGGGAACCACTTTCGCGGAGATGAGGTGCGTAGGAGGGAAGTCGCCGAGGTATTGGTGGAAAAGGAGGGTGATACTGCAAGAATGTTAAGCAGGTATAAATCAGAGCTTAGCCGGTAAGACCCCAGTGATGGGTTGAAGGGAGAAGGAAGGAAAAGTTTTTCCACAAACTTGGGAAACTAATGTATGTCGAAAAGGTGGAAAGGGGCCGACAGGGGCCAGTGAAAAGGCAGCTGGGACAAGAAAAAGGAAACCAAAGAAGACTTTCGTTTGGCACGTGACAGAACATGCGAGTATGTTCGGCACAAAAGATGCGTTCCTTCGCAAAGGCAAAGTGCCGAAAAGGTCGGGTTGGATAAAAAACGGATGAGAAAAGAATAATTATTGATAACACATCAGAATTTATGCGATTGGTTCCATTCAATCGATAACAACTCCTTCATCAAATTCGAGAAAATAATGTAATAACTGACCTGCATTGCAAAGTGTCGAGTAGTGACTTCCCTGGTCACGATTAACCTTGCTGACTTCGAAGCCAATCTTTGCATGAGGAAAGTTCTAAACAATATACTGATCTGATAGCGTGCCTCCTTTAAAAACCGGCTTCTAATTTCACGCTTCTCGGTTCTACGGAATCTGTATGCTTTCCTCGTTCCCTCTGCCAAGGTCTTTTCTTTTTTTCCCTGAGTGGGCATAGATAGCGCAACGAGTTTCGTTATCAAAGAGCGCTTAACATTCACAGAGCTCAAAGCGAAGGAAACCACTCGTGAAAAAGGCGGTGTTTTGTTAATTCATAGGGTAGAGAACGACCCTTTTAAACGGAGAAAGGAGTATCATTTTGAAGGAGTGCTTGATGTTGAATGTTAGGCGTGTGAGTTGATGTTTTGTGATGATGATGAGTGGATGTAATAACGCATGCAACGCAATGCACACAGTTTATAATGTAAATGAAATTGTCTTCTATTCAATGATTCTTCAAGTTCAATAATATTGAACTTGAAGAATCATTGAGTAGAAGACAATTTCATATTTAAAAGTTTAAAAACTACATAGCCTTTCCTTTGGTTATGAGTAGAGCTCAGAGCTCAGATATGTGGAGCCTAAGGCCAGACATTCGTCATTTTTCAGTAAAAATAAGCTGAAACAACTCCACATCACATCCATGACTAAGGAGCCACTTGAACACTAACAGAATCTGATGTTTACATGAATCGCGGAAGGTCTCCATTGAGCATGGAACAATAATAATTATCGTCAATTCATCCAGTTATTAAAATACTCAAATAGCTTGCTAACGAAAACAAAAACGCTGCTTACAAGAGGGTTCATTATTGTTATAATCGAATATAGATTAAGGGTGGTCGAAGACGTTTTGAGTCCCCCACGATTCGATTATACATTCGAAATTAATTCGAAAACTACACCACACTTGACTCCCTGGCCAAACCCCTTTGATAAACCCTTCTGCAGGCCATGAAACAGTCTGAAGAACCCTACGGTTGGGCAGATTTGTGACCCAAACAAGTCCAACATTACTTCAAAAGCAATTCCCGGTTGGGACCAACTAGAAGAAGAACAATGAATTTTGCTCGGAGCATGAAATTGACAGCTGTTGAAACATGTCAGTACAATTTGGAGGTGAATAAAAAACATCTAAAAAAATAATAGTTAACTATTATTTAACACATATTATGTGTAAATTAACAATATCTAGTTTGCTACCCTCAATTACTGGGCGGATGCATTATGTAAACCTATAAAAACAATCGTATCGTGCGAACAAAATTTGTATAATTTAATTATTGCGCAATATAAACGTGTCTCCAATATTTCTTAGAATCTTGATGAATGTAAAAACGAAATTATTTTTCCAATATCCGCTCGGGCGAATATATCCGCAAAGAAAGCCTTTTGCCCGGTGCCAGAGGCGGCAGGCACTTAAACCTGTGAGATTGTAACCTTAATTGGAGGCGTTACATGAATTTTTCACGCCCTAATTGTGTTTTCCGTCGGCAGAGGGAAAAGAGATGGAAAGCGGAAGGTCGACGTTTTCAAGTATTCAAGGGGCTTTGGGGAGGTGTAGCATCCCATTCTTGTGGTAGACAATCTCAATTAAAACGGTCTGTCCCTATATCTCCAGGGTAATTCATTACAGCACAAGGTGAGCCTATTAATGATGACATCTTCTCGAATGCAACCACATAAGTCGATTCGATCATACGATACGATTTCCTGATTCTGAAACTAATGCTCTTCTTTCCTGATCCTAGAACATGTTTGATCGTCGTTAACCCTACCTATAAACAAACTATCAGTCACTATTAAGCTTAGCTTGCAGCTAATTTAGCCCAGAAGTGGTTTATTTGGAAACGTTGTTTTTTCGAGAAAATTAAAAGTGTAGTCTTATGCCGTATACGTTAAAATTGTTAAGTTTAAAACTGGATAAGGCACGGAGTCGAATCAGTGCCCTTTTTCAGCCCTTATATTAAACGCTATTAAAAGTCCGTCCTCGATCACAAAAAACGCAACTTTTTACAAATGCGTACCTACCTCATCTTGAGCGACAATGAAAACGCAGAATCTTGAACACTGTCCTACATTTTAATGAACGAAAAAATAAATCGAACAATCACCTAACAAG
Organism: Pilophorus perplexus; assembly: GCA_955831195.1. NCBI lineage: Eukaryota > Metazoa > Arthropoda > Insecta > Hemiptera > Miridae > Pilophorus > Pilophorus perplexus. Next base: position 13,865,708 of record OY037010.1, on the reverse strand, counting down.
TAGGTACCAATCGTCTTTATAGTAAAAAGTTTATACTCGCTACTGAGCTCCTTGAAAGATTTTTTTTTTTTTTTTTTTTTTTCAATTTCTTCCTGGAAAGGTCATCCTTCAAAAGTTACGAAAGCGGGTCAAAGTTTCAGAAAAAATTTTGAATACCGAGGACTGAGAGCGGGACGTGACGGGCACCACACTGCACTTACAGGAAGTTTCATCAATTCGTACTGAAAACCTAACTGCTTAATATGTGCTGGAAAACGTAGACTTCTTCGACGTGACTTATAGCACTTCCTGGAATTCCCTCGTAATTTCCTGACAGAACTCGATCTGAAATCGAGCCTCCATCAGTTTACCTAATTAACTAACTCAATACTTCAATCTGGATTTCATGGGAAAGCGGGTAATTGTAGCGGAGGGAATTGATATTTATCGTCCGTTCTCGAATTACGACTTGGGCAAGTATATATTACAAAGGTAAACCTGATGAAAATACAGCTAACGTAAAGCTTTGATCAAGGAGGGGCGGAAACAGGCGGATGGAATCAGAAAGGCGCTCTGAGGGATAGGACCGTAATTTAGGTTGATCAGGAGGCAAAGAAAGTTCATTAGGTGCAGGACCTCCCGACCCACGAAAGAAAAGGCTATCGAGCCTTTTGAAAGTAATTCACAGATACCCAGAGTCAAAGGGACCCATTAGGAAGAACAAAGACGGTCTCTTCCTGGCGCTGCCCTTTGGTGATATATCGTCCCATGGGACCCACCCACTGATGCGAGGTGCAGGGGTGGGGTCGAAATCACATGGGTTACACAGGAATCGGAGAGTAATGGCGTTCGTTGTGGGCAGTTAGACGTGGAATGACCGGGGTTGTGGGAACAGTTTCTTCTGTCTGTGAACATTTTGTTACCCTACCCGGTTTTTCAGTCCTTCGGGGGGTTCTGTTGTGACGGGGTTCAGAGGGAGATGAAATACCACAACGAGGTCAAGCAAAGTCGTTTCGACCATTATAGGAAATTCTTGAGTGATTCATGCGCAGCAACTTTGTTGAAAAAAGAAGAACCGATTTTACCACCCGGAGGATAACGTTCCACAACAAACTATACATCAAAGAGTTTATTCGTAAAACTTGTGTCAATCTCAACAAAAAAAAAGGGGGGGGGGGGGGGTCCCAGTTCAAACCACGATTACATCATGCACAATAATTATAATGATTTGCCACAGAATATCGTATTTTTCCAGAAACAGTTTTTATAATAGAAAAAGAATCGTACGAAATGGGGTCGGCGGATGAGACGAACAGTCTGAAAAGAGTAATGGCGTGGAGGAAGGTGGCTGAGTTGGTGGGGGAGTTGAGGTTCCAAAAGGCCCCCATATAAAAAGAATAATCCCACCGGCTTAAGCCTTCTGAATGGAAACCTCACAGATTTATTTCCAGATTCTTCCAAACTCTTTTTTAATGGTTTAGCCCTGAAAAGGGGTGAGAAGAGGCCGTTAAAGAGGGGACGAATGGTAATAAAGTTACGGAAATTAAGTTCAGGATAGGAAGTTACAGAAAACACCTACTTTTCTCAAAAGACGTACTTTATCCTTTAACTTATCATTTGACCACGCCGTGATATATGTATGGTAAATAAAATTTAGCGAAGTCCAAAGAAGGGAAACGCCAAAAAAAGGATAAACGAAGGGACTGGATTTATTTAATAGGTACCTATAAAAGTCAACCGTCGTAGACCACTGAACGAAAGACTCCCAAAAATCGATTCGGCATCCAAAATTACCTACTTCGACCCTCTGACCATCAAAAACTCCACTAGTATCCGAGAAAGCTCCACAGTGAAATACGACAGATGTGGAACCCCCCGTAAATCGATTCCACGTCAAAAACTACAACCAATGTTCTTCAAAACTCCTGCAGCCCCTAAGAAGCCCCACCGTAAGGTTAGACGTGTCAGAGACCACAGTGTATAACTGCATGACGAAAAACTAGGGCATAAGCATCGTCCCTTCCCACACTAGGGTGTCGGAGGATCGGGCGCATACACCCCACCTCACCCAGTTACCTCATGCTAGTGGTGTTGAACTATCGACAGTTTTGGTTTCTGATAGTATCGATATGTAGTACTATCGACAGTTTCAATAACAAACTCTGTGATCTTATTGTGCTTGAAAAAGGCTGTGAAAAAATAACTTCTCAGTATTTCTATAAAAATCTCCCTTATGGTGAGACCTTTTAGATCATGTCTATGTCATGACAACAAAACAACGCCTATTACTACCAACAGAAGTAGTAACCAGGTAGTAACCAAGTAATCCTCCTCATAAACACTTTTCATTTTTTCATTTATTCATCAGGGGTACATCCCAAACAGAACATTCACACCAAATTTCGTCTTTCTAGCACAACTCGAAGTCTCCGAAAAAACGTTGCATGTTTTCCGTGATTACACAAATTTTTCCTGACCCCCTCGCCTTAGACATAGACATGTCAATATAAATTATACGCTTATTATACGCAATAGGTGCATCGTTATTTATACGAGAGGCTGATTGCTAAATAATAGGTTTGTTTTATACAAGTTCCTTCATACAATTATACAAGTTACTTGGCAACCAAACATTATGGTTACGTCACTTACAAGTGGGTTTTGCGTTGCAATTATTTGATTTGATATTAAAATCCAATTATTCAATAATATTAAATAATTGGATTTTTTTTTTACATATTATGTAAATAATAAAACTCTCATTTTGCCAAAAACAATTTGAAAATTTGTTTCCAATTGCTTTTGGGAAAATGAGGGTTTTATAAGTAAAGTCATGTCTGTTCACTTTTTACATTTTCACGTTTTAAATTTTTTTTTTTTTTTTTACATTTATACGTCTTGACTCTGGCACATAAAAGCGTCACGAAAAATTTCTTTGAAATGCTGAGCGTAGCGGAGCGACATGAAAATGTCTCACTGAGTTGCGGACTCGTGCGCAAGCTGATTTATGTCAACTTTAGGAACCGAATGTCAACATTGGGATCATGATATGAAAGACAGTTGGTTTATTTTTACCATTTTCGCCAGGAAAAGAACTGGAAAAGGCAATTAAGCAAGAAGTCTAGAAATGAACAATAATTGTGTTGAATGAACTGTGAACACTAGACTTCTTTCCTAATTGCCTTTTCCAGTTCTTTTCCAGAGAACGTTCCGAAATATTGATAAAAAAGGGAAAAAACATAGAGAAGTACATTCTTCCTCTCAGATAATTTGTTCGATTTTCGCGTGCGTTAGGTACTTGTCTGGAACACGTCCTTTTCAATTTTGGAGAAAAGTAGCGGTTTTCAGTTGGTTCCAATAGTACTATCGATGGTCCGTGGACTATTGATAGTATTCGATAGTCAGAAACTATCGATAGTGTCGATAGTCAGAAATTATCGATAGCATCGATAGTCCTATCGACAGTTCAACATCACTACCTCATACGCCAGCACTTATCGATTCACGTTCTTTGACCAACACAATATCAATTGCATTATTACTGGATCTGGAGGAAACTCCGGATCAGGCCAAGAAAGCAGTGGATTCCCTATCCTTTACGGCTATTGCTGTTCGATATCGGAAAGGAGACTGTAATGGTATAACCTGCCAAGTCATTGAAACCTTTGACAACTCCCGTTTCACGGCCAAACCCACAGGGGCCCAATGACTTCCCTTCCGTAGGGGTGCCTTATCTAGAAGTCTTCAGTAGAAAGCTCTGAAAGGAACTTCCGTCTCCTAAGCTACACTTTGGACATGCAGCCTGGAAAACCTAAGATGTACTCCCATGCCATTTCCTCCAGACACAGAGGAACAACAGACGTAAGAATTCAGACACAACCCCTGCACCTTCCCGCCGAACCACAGACACAATTGAAGAATGAAATGTAGGAAAACTAAAATTTAGTAAAATTTGTATTTAATACCTTCTCTAGTAAGTAGCAACAGGTTGACTACGGCTAGGCCAGGTATGTCACTATAAGAAGAAGAAGACAGCAACCAAATTCACCCCAAAAATGTCCAGACCCACATTTCAAATTGGTGTCACTGGTCACTGTTCTGCGCAACACGCTGCCACGCGATTCTCCCGCCTCCCTTAGCATTAACAAGTTAATAACAACTCATTGCTCTTGTAAGTCTTAATGGATGAACGCAATATTTTTCTAAATTTGGAGGGAACTCAAAATTTGAGTCAGGAGATAGCGGACGAATTGATCTACCTGTGCCCACACACCTGGGAGCAAAGTCAATGGGAAAACTGATTCTTGTAATAACTAAGCTGTACAATCAGGCGAGATTGTGAATACCTCAGATCTCCGGTGAATCAAGCGGTAGCTATGCCTCATTTAAATAGACAAAGCATATTAAAATCAACAACTTGGGAAAACTGCCTCATGCAGGTACTACTCAAACTACTACTCAAAAGTTAGTTGAAAGCGGAATCGAATAACATTATTAAATCGAAAAATATTATTTTATCTTATTTTTAGATAATGAATAAGGACGATCAACATTTTCGACGCGCGTTATTCAGTGAACCACGAACGAATATAAATGTGTAACCAGAGATTAGACTTTTCCGTTTGGACAGACCAACTTTCCACCTACAAATCTCATTCAAGGCGAAGAAATTTACATCCGACTCCCAACCGTAACGGCACTTGGAAAAGGCCCAGATTGAATCTCTCGACCAAACCTATTCCATTTGGCAATCGATAAAACGACCTACTTACACGGTTAATCCTTAACCCTGATCACCTGGGGTTAAGGCGGGAAATGAGAACCTCCAGGATTCTTTACTTCCCGTATTACGACGCCAGGTATAAAGTAAATCCTCTTTCCTCTCCTACATGACCGGGAATACGGTAGTGGAATCCCCTTTAACTAGAGGGGGATCTTTATATTAAGCCCACCGCCCTCTACCCCCCCCCCCCCCCATCGTTCCCTCTTATAAATCAGACGCTGATTGCACCGGAGCACGGATACCTTGAAGTTCCCCCGTGCTGCAATGGGCAACACTCCGACCAAGTAACACCTGCTCCTATACGGTTTACGCTATTAATTAGCGGAATTTTAATCAGGCTAGAGTTGACGTCATCAACAACTACCGTTTCCAGTTTATCGGTGCAGACGTCTCTACTCGAAATTCTCACCTGTGATGGATAGTGTCCAATATCCTCCAGTTGGCGTCCCGTCATCACTCCTAAAACCATTAAGGCTATATTAGTGCATACTAATGTTAAATTAATACAGTTTCCATGCTAGATCAATACATCTGGCGCATCCCGCACAATGTGTATACATATACATGTAGTATATTATGGAGGAATACACACCACCCATCAGCATATCCAAATACAGAAATTGACAAACTGAATACGGGGTAAAGTTGAGAGTTATGTTGTTTTTTTATGTGTCCTGAGATTTGGAACGGAATAATCTTCAACCCAATAGAGTTGGTCAAAATTGTTAGTCGGTAGTCAACATTTCCGTAATTTATTTATTTTTATTATTACTTTTTTCGTTTTTCTTTCTTAAAATTTGTAAAACAGCAAATTACGATAAAGAGACTGGCATTTAGTTATTGTCTGATCTCTTTCCCCTCCCGCCGAGAGGGTTATGGACTAAATTTTAGTTCATATCAATATTATTGGGTCTCAATAAGCACATGTTTAGCAAAAACGATGATTCCAAGAATAATATGCCAAAATACAGCGTCTATAAGCGCAACCGACCGTAAAGCATCGGCAGATTCAATGCGTCCGATTCTGAGGCTGCATGTAGACACTTGTGCTTGGGGGACGAGAACGCCCATTTCCTTGATCAAGAGAAGCCACGAAGGCGCAGTCCAAGCACTACGACGTAATGACGTCGTGAAGATTGCGGCCGGTATACAAGCACTACTAGAAAGACCAGACGCCTATTAACTGGACCCAGAAAACCAGGAACTTGATTAGAAGCCCGCATTTCCTCCCAAAATGACCGTATTTCTCCAAAACGTGGTTGGTAACCCTAACCCGCAAACGAATAGCTTTCCCTTAGTTGCCGTATTATATCCAATAAAAACAGGTATAGCCTAATCACATTGAGCTTTGTTCTTTGATTACTTTAATGGAAGCGCTCAGAGCCGTTCAAAACCAATTTGTTCAATATAAAGGGCGGGCAGAGATAGGAGAAAATAGTACGCGAGAGGAAATAGGGTAAGTAAGCACCACTTCCTTAGGGTCGGTCCCTTACGAGGAAAAGGGAGAAATCAGAGACAACAGACCCCTACAGACGAACCTCGCAGGTTTGATGAATGGGGGGAAAGGAACCCACCGCTAATGCAATAGGGTGATGGAGTTGGAGGTTTAGCTTAGGAAGGGAATGAAAGAGAAAGGAGGGAAACATAGTGAGGAAGAAATCTAGGGTGGATAAAGAAGTTGGTAAGTGCATTGGGAGATGCTCGTAGACCCCGTGAAACCTTCCCCGCCGACCGATTTATGCTTTTGTGTACACTAAATTCTCGTTAGGGTCGGAACCTCTTTGCCTATCTCCCACTTTTGTTGAGGTGGAGTGTTTGTGCAACTTCTGGATTTGAACGGTAAATTTATTGGTTGTATGGGCCAAGGTGTAGGGTATATTTAGTATTTTACGAGTTTTTAATTTTTATAGTTTTTACTGTAACACAGAATGTGTTTTTACGGAGTTTATTTGGTTGGACGATGGGCGTAAGGTATGTCAGAAATATCCCACCAAGAATTATTCTCTTCGCTATTATAGCCGACCCGAGAACTGCATCTCTTTCGAACCCCACCCCGCGCCCAGACACGATCCCGTCGGAGGGACCTCTCCTCAATGTGGTAATCCTTTTGGTTTATTATTATTGGAATAATACACCTATGTAATCGCGACGGAGGTCGACGACTCCGATCGGCCTCAACATTTGACATTATCCGTTTCAAAAGGTCTAGATTCCAAAACCGAAATGTCCGTCCGCCGTCCGAGCCGTTTTGGGCGGTAAGAATTTTTTTTTTAATCTGAAATTTTGACAGAATACTTGGTTTATCATCTAGTTGGGCCCGCAAGGTTTTCAGCCCGATCGCCCGAACCCGTGGGGCGCTATGGGGCTGAAATGGGGCTACGGGAGGTGTTTTTTTTAAGGCTTTTGGCTATGATATCGAGTTAGGTGTCGTTTTCGAAGTATTTTTTGACGTAGAATCCATTTTTTGGGGTCCCGAAACGATCCGATTTCACTGTGGGGATCAATTGGGCTTTCATGTGGCTAGAAATGGGATTTTTGAAATATCCCAAGAGGTCGAAAATTTTCCGAGCTAAACAATTCGTACGAAAAGTAGCGCCTGTAACCTGGTTGCTGTATGTTTTCAGAAACGCACTTATTCATAAGACAAGGAAGAAATACCTTCATCGTTTTGAACGACAAAATTATTTACGGTTTATTGAGCGATAACCGAACGACAATAGCGTTCGAGGGCAATAGCGACAAGGGCGTTGGTCAAATGAAACTGTGAAACGTTCAGAATTAGGACAGTCAGATATCGTTTTGTCCGAATATCAGCTAGCAGAAAAGTAAAACCCGAATTGCAGCAAGCAGCATAACATGCAAACGTGCTTATTTTTATCATATTATGATGAAAATTAGTAAGCTTGATTGGCGAAGTTGTCTCGGACAAAACCATCGATCATTTCTTCACTAGAGCGTTACCAAAATACCCCTGACAGGGAAATGAAGCGTACTTCTTTTTACCCTTTTCTACACCTATAGGTGTTTATAAACAAAGATTTTCCACCCATAATTACCATAATAATTTATAAATTCCCTGGAGGGGTTAAAATCGGTTAAAATTTCATCCTCGTCTTTGAAAAAGTCTGAAATCACAGGGTAATGAATGGCGGGGGATTGAAAATGAAGGGTTAGGTGGAGAATAGTCTAAATATGGCGTCGGCTATCATAGAAGTTGGTGTGAAGCGAACATCAGAAGGGGCCGGCATTCGGTCTGGGACAGAATACTAACACGTTTTTCAGGAATCACAATTATACCACTCAAATTATTTGTTAAATTAAACCGGTCAGGGAAAATCCAGTAGCACTTTAAAAAATTTATTTATAATATTCCGAATATTCTCCAAACGCAATTAAGTACACATAGCACACAACGTTCCATCATATTCGGCACCTAAACCGTGACAACATAGCGCTCCCATATTCGTAAATCTGATCAGAACACATCGACGTTACTCGTTTTTCCCCCAACTGACAGGTTTTCAGGGAATCCAAAAACCGCATTTCCAATCAAACAAATGGGAACGTACGGGAATGGTCATTTTGGAGTTTAATCTTTCCCAGTGCACTTCCAGCCCTAACGATGATGTATGAGTGAAGAAATAACGTTATGCGGTCATGCGAGACATTTCTGATCTGTCCGCAGAGTAATTCGAATGAGTCACGTGATGTATCATTTTGTAGCATGAAATGACCGTTGGAAGTGTAAAGACTGACATGTGTTGGAGGGAATAATCAAGTTGTGGATCTCGTGTAGGATGTGGATTGCAATAGCCATTAAGGTGGCCCTCAAAAGTGTAGTTTAATCAAATAGTTGAAGATAAACACGCTGAGTTTTTCAAGCATAACGAAAAGTGGAAAAATGTGAAACCTGCCGAACCACGCCCCCTACGGTCTCTCCCTCACCTTTTTTTTCGTGGAAATGCGGAACTTCTAAAATGTTGCTACAAGCTGCTTTGAGTGCTAGGTAGGTACTTAGAGAGGATGTTCGATTGCCGATCACCAAATGACCTAATCACTCTCACCAAACAACAAGAGTGGCCTCGGGTGAAATCCATTTTCCCTTCCACTTCTGCCCTGCGGGGCTCCATTCTAACGAGATGATTATACGGCAGCCCAATACGTCCACAGCATTGCAATTCGTCGCCTTAATGAAGACGAGAAAGGGCGCCAAGTTTCCGCCTATCAGCCCCAGACATTCGCACAACAATCTTATGAGCGTGGCGTCGCAGTTATTTCGGGTTCGATGTGATTATAATCACGCATTAAATCGTTCCGCCAAAAGTGAAAACAATGCACGTCGAAAAGAAGAAGTCTCTGACACAAATGACATCGGGCTATCCTTTATTCGTATAGGATGATACGAAACACTATGGGACCACATGAAAGCTCTCACGAGTCAAACGGAATTGAGAGGACTTGAAGGGTTTCAAAATCGTCAAGGGAACCCACTCATCAATATGAGCCCGAGAAAGGTCACTTGCCCGGGGTTTTCATTTCGAAAGTGCTGGTTCATGTTACAAAGAACCAGCTCTGACGGCCTCACCCCATTTAGTATTTTTTGGGATAAAGCCACAATCTGAAAGTTATTTGGAAGTATTACGTTGACCTCAAACTTTATTTCAAACCCAAACTTGCAAGTCTACCATCTGTAGGTAAGCAAGGGACTGAAAGAGAACCATTCTAAAACACACATGACACCATTCACGCAAAAGATGATACAGATTGGCTATTGGTGGCCATCAGCCTCTTTGGGGAAAGAATGCAAGTTTACAGAGAAGTGAAGTATCTCGGTGTCGTACTGGATGCAAAACTTCCCTGGATTCCAGAACTCAATAGGGTGTATGAAAAGGCGAAGCAGACCTTTACGATGGTACTCAGGGCTAGTGAGAAGATCTGGGGGCTTTTCCTAACCTGGTCATTGGCATAATGTTATAATATCATTACGCCAATGACCAAATATATATTTTATTTATATATCATATAATTCGAACCCCCCTCGCAGATTTAAAATCTGTGACATTTTATTGGGCTAGACCCTTTCGACATCATCTGAAAAGTGGAAACCTGAATCATAGGAATCGCGGTGCATCTTGGGTAGGGCTAAATGGATTGGACTGCTGTATAGGTGGAATCGTGGATTGGACGCGAATCGGTTATGGGAGGCATGGGAGATAATTATAGAGGAGCAGGACCCATCGGTTAAAACCCCCATTTTTCAGGAATATTTCTGTGATGTAGGTACCTGATGAGAAAATCAGAGGCGGGTTTGTAGTCGACAACACCTCGACTAGGGCCAATAACTCGCTTTGTCTTAAGCCGACTCAATATCCTGGAGTCTTCAATCAAACAGCCGCAAGAGACCGCCTCGGGTTGGGGATTCTCAGAAGGAATCTTCTTTCCAGGGCGTTTCGCGCGCTTTCCTTTCGTCGGCGGAAGGTGGAAGATCCCGCAGAGCTGCGGTTTGAAGGGGTCCCTTTGAAGGGAATTAATGGCGTTCCGGATAAGATACCGCTTTCCTCAGAGGGAAATTCTGATAGGATTTGTTCTACTGTGAGTCGTAGGCCCGTTTGCCATACATGGTGGACATCATTTCCCACAACTCCCAAACCCGGGGGAAAACATACCTATTTTGGGCTAAAAACGGTGCACATTTTACCCAAGTGTTTGTTATTCTTTGATATAGGTTAATCATTATTTCAACATGAGGATCTACGGGGCTTTCACTGGGCTACAAAAAAGATTTTTGAAGGATCCCAGGAGGAAAAAATCTATTTATTAAGGTGTCGGTTTCCGAGTAATTTTGAATGCATAATTTATTTTTCAAGATCCCACATCTGTCCAAACATTAGGAAAAATCTTCTTTTTTTCAATTTTCCCCAAATTTTCCTCAATTACACAGAATTAGTTTTTGCACAATAATTCAAAATTACTCGGAAAACGACACCTTAATAAATAGATTTTTAACTCCTGGGACCGTTCAAAAATATTTTTTGTAGCCCAGTGAAAGCCCCGTAGATCCTCATGTTGAAATAGGAGCGTTCTGGGACCCCAAAAAATGGAGTCTACGTCCAAGGATACGTTGAAACACCTCACTCGGCCCCACAGCAGAAAACCTCTTCCAAAACTCCTCCCGTAGCCTCCTTTTAGCCCCACGGGTTTTGGCGATCGGGTTGAAAACCTTGCGGGCGCAACTAGATGGTGAATTCCTACTGCCCAAAACGGCTCGGACGGCGGACGGACATTTCGTTTTTGGAATCTAACTACGTGTCATGAAAGGATAGGTAATGTCAAATTTTGAGGCCGATCAGAATTTTCGACCTCCGTACATAGGTGAATTATTCCAAAAATAATAAACCAAATTGAGCTACAGGAAGGGTTTTTGAAGGGTTTCGGCAATATTATTGAGTTCGAAGTATTTTTGGACGTGGAATCCATTCTTGGCGGTCCCACATCCGTACGAACACTAATTTTTTATTGATATAGCTGCGATTTTTTTTTTTTTTTTTTTTTTAAATGTAAAAGTTGCACCGTTTTTCTCCTGACCTAATATCGTTGAGAGGAATGTCCAATGCCATCAACCATTTTGAGCCCAACAAAAAAGTTCAGCTCCCGCGGCCTTTTATTCAGGGAATAATAAACCAAATTCACTCGCGGTTCATATACCTATAGTAACCATGATCCACTCGTTCATATGGTACCAAAAAGCCACAACGAATTGCTTGTGATAGAATAGCATTCATTTAGTATTAGTATTGTATTATTGTTAGTTTATCAGTAGATGAAAATTTTAGACCTCATTATTGAATGTGGGCAAGTAGGTAGTGAAATCAAAAGACTCGGAACATCCTGAACTCGAAGACCATTTAGAATCATTTGTCATCCTCTAACTGTGGCTAAATTAAACCGAGAATGTCTAACAAAGACAGGAAAGCAGAAGGCATAAACATTGTAAGCAAATCGTGCTTTCGGAAGATACCAGCGAGCTCGTTCTATTTGTTCTTCCCCCCGAAATCATCACTCACCAAGGAATACTCACACAATAGTATAGACAATGACGCAAATAAAACAGCCTTTCAAACAGACAACAGTACGCAGAAAGGGATATTGCACGAAAAAGATGGTGATTTGGCGATAGAACCTTCCCCAAAAACCGTCAAGGCGGTAGGGTTTGGGGTAGGCGAGGATGTTGTAGACAAGACCAGTGGAAGGGACATACTAGACTCACGATCGGGGAGTCTAAAGCGATTTTCACCAGAAGGCTCGAAAACGGAGACGGTTCAAAAAAAGGAAATAGTCACCGTAGGAACGCCAGATGTATCGACCGCGCAGACCAAACATAAAATAGAACCGAATGACAAGGACAAAAAACGGGAAGTGAAGACCAAGAAAAAGACGACATCCAAGGTATCCATGTCAGGTAAAACAAAGAAACAAACAGCGGTTGAAAGAAAAGATATTACTCCAGCAGAATCAGGTGAAACTCCTTCTTCGGGAAAGGAAGATGAAGGAAATTTAGATAAAGAATCTTCAGGTGTACCAGAGTTAGAAAATGATCAACAAACGAATCTGGACATTGTCAAGGGAAGCTTCAAGGAACTTATAGGAACTAAGGGAGATGATGAGGCGGACGAGCATATACTCGACATGAGCTTGTGGGGAAACAGCCTGGTTATTGCAAATGACGAATTGATTGATCCAATTACTGACGACGGAACATCGAGTCATAGCAGTGGCGATTCCTCCAGCAGTTCTAGTTCTTCAGGAAGCAAAGTACATCCCCCACCAAAATCGGAACTCCTAATGGACATACCTACAGACACTGCAGAACCACTTCGTATGGCATTACAGAGAGGCGGACAGCGTTTAGTAGTCACAGCTTCGAACTCATTTTTGATGATAAGCCCGTCGTTCCAAGATGATAGATCTGCATCTACGATCTTGGAAGGGAGAGAAGCTCCAACCGCAGGTGTACAGCAAAGAACCTCCATGGAGCCTATAGAGGCACCTCCTGAGGTTCTTAGAGAAATCTCGTCTTGCACAATGCAGCTCTTGCAAACGTACAACGCGTTGGTTGAACACAAAAGTGACGACCAATGGGCTCCAATAAAAGAACTAATGAGCACCATGAGCTATGATGAGCTTACTCGAAAGCGTGAACCAGATTTTGAACCACTGGAATTAGATACTGCAGCAGAAATGGTTGACGACCAAGAAGAGGAAGTAGACATTTCTCTTGTTGAAGCAGGAGACGATTCCACACAGTTACTAGGAAGTAACGTTACTCCATCTGTGACATCTTTGTCAGAGTCGAAACACAGCAAGCCGAGACCTGATTTTTCAAACGTAGACCTTATGAAATATTTTTGCAGCGACTGGGAACATCCTTCGTGCCGGGTTCAACCGAAGCCAATCCCTAAAGATACAACGATAGCAGATAAAGAAATCACAAAAACAGTCTCACAAACTATAATCGAGATCGACCCCGATGCCAAATACGACATGACTTTTACCTACAAAATACCAAAGTCATCTCCATTCGATTTGAACGACTCTTTGGCAGACGTTAGGTTCAAATCGGTGCGAAACTGGATGAACCAATTTGCCAACTCAATGTACCGAACATATTTCCAAGCAGAGATCGCAGGAAAAGCAGACGAAAACGTTATACAGCTGCTGATGGAAAAAATGATCGCACTGCAACTGCAAATAAGAGAGTGTGAAGATTTGAAGATGAAAATGCTAATCCGCACTACATCGACTGACTCCAGCGTCTCTTCGTTTACTACTGACAAGAGTTTTCATGATAGAGTTTCAGAGGGAATGGAAGAAGAGGAAAGAGAAGAGTCTGAGGACATCTCGGAATGTCCAAGGTACACGATTAAAATATCTAAGTAAGCATGTAGTGGGGTAAGAACTAGTGGTTTATTAATTCATTTATTAATACGCGTTCACCTAAAGAGACTGTCTGAATTAATAAACCACACAAATTGATATATCACAGAGTTTTGACGATTAAACAGAAAACGGTAAAGTTAGGTTTTTCTGCCGTCTCTGAAATGTTAATAATGCCTGCAGGTGTGGCTATAAATATGCCCCTAACTAGTCAGGTTGGCGGTCGTGCATACAGTGGAAAGTGGAGACTCCCCCGGTTCCCCTGACTCTTTTTCGTGTCATTTAACGAATTTCCATCCGGTATGGGGGAAACTCTGGATGCAGGAGTTCAAGAACCCTCTGTCTTTCCAGCGAGCTCAGGCTTTGACTCTGGGAAGGTAACATGTTTGATGTCTTCACTGTGGTGCCTGGGAAACCTAACCAGGCACATCCTCAAACTCCAGCGGCAGTTCCAAGGACGCAGCTCCTTCTACCTTCCGCCCTTCACACAAAAATTTTTTAAATTCAAATAATATTGTAGGAACACCTCCTTTTCGTAAGTAATTACGAGTCAGTAATCACAATAGCAACCCACAGGTCCAGGAGTGATCTAAAGTGATGCGAACAAGGTCACAGAATTACCCAAAACGACTGAAAGGGTTGCCGTGTCGTGTGTGATTTGAAAAACCATTACAGCAAGCTCTGACAACGTTTATGCGTGACATAATGCGCCCAGATGCGCCGTTGGATGCACTCAGTTCCATATCTCAAAAATTTTGATAACAGTTCTACACAACTGTAAGTACGTATGTTCAAACCGAAAATTGGTAACAGAGGGTTCTGAATCCGAATGTGTTATTAGAAATGTGAAATTCCGACCTTTTCAAGGCGCCCATTACCAACCAATATCAGATACCTATTGGTAGGTGCTAGATATCAGGCATTGGTCAGATTCTGTACCAGCTGCCAATTAGAATAGAATATAGTGAACAGGCCCCATTAGTTTTGTTAGGCAATTTTTTAAATTTCAAACCTTCCTAAAGGCTTTCAAGAGTTAGTTATGTACCTTGTCAGTATGAAAAATTAAATTTGTGACGGTTCAAAGTCTTTCTCATTTACTCTCTCCTCTCGAACGGGCAGCCTTCAAGAACATGAGTGATGTAGCGGAGTAACAAAATTATTGCGTCATTGTTGTAGCGATTCCCACATCGAAAATGAAATTGGCATTCTGATGAACAAGCTGGACCAAATTCGTCCCGAAGACACGATCGTGAAGGAAAAAAGGATGGTGGAATCTGTGGCAGAATCTGCGGACACGACTGCTACGGAACACGCTGATCTGTCTGCACACTCTATTGGCTCAGGGTCTGGTTCTGCGACGAAAAGCGTGACGACGGAATCAAGAGGAAAAAGAAAGTGGGTCAATTAGCGTTTATCCAAGTGCCATTCATTCTAAAGAGGTATTTTACATTTCGAACTCATTTAACGTATTACAGACGAAAAGAGGCTAAGGACCAACTCGAGAAAGTTATAGGTTTGCTTGAACTGAAATTAAACCACCTGAAGAATAAAATCGGCATAACCCCAGTGGAAAATAAGACGGATGCAGCTTCTGAAGATGGGGCCGCTCCCAACAAAAAGTAAATCTTTAAAATCATATGCTGAAAAGAATGAACTTCGAAAACTAGGTGTGAGGTAGCTGGAACTGACGGTCTTGTTTGCTCAAGTTCTTTTTCAGTCAACCCAGGCCCACCGGTAAAATTTGGCAGCTGAGATGGTAAATCTGAGAACAGGGGGATGTTCCTTGCTGGCTGCCGATCCTCTCGTTTTACCCTATCCCCAGGTCGTTCCTCAAAACGACCATGAATATTGTTCTACGTCATCCTAATCCAATCTCTACTTCCCATTTATACATGACGTCAACAATAATGGCACTATTAATTGTTGATATTGAACAATTAACAGAATGGAAACTCACCAGCAAGCAGATCAGGTCGACGAAGGTGCTTTCATGAATGAAATTGAAGCCAAATTGAAGCGTGACTTCTTGATTGATCAGGACCTGAACACAAATCCAAGGTAAATGGAGCGAAATTTAATGAATTCCACCATTCTTCAGATAGGAAGATTAATAGCTTGGGTATATCGTTGTGAGGATTCTCGGGGATTTTTAAAAAAGGCCTTTTAAAAGGATTTTTTAAAAATGCCTTTTTAAAAAATCCCCGAGAATCCTCACAACGATAGTACGTGAACATGGCCAGCACAAACCAGCAGAGCTTGGGTATACTTCTCTACGTTGCCGGCCGAGTGGTTCTGGGCGTAAGGCACTTCGCACTGCATCCTGATGAGACCACGGTTCGAATCCCGTTGAAGACCATGGTAATTTTGGCAATGAATGTCCAGCTGGGTTGAAGTGATTAATCTACAAATAAGCGCCCCATCACGATTAGGTAAAAATTTGACTTAAAACTCACTACGTATACCTTTGCCTTTACCTTTACTTCTCTCTAGAAAGTGATAGGTTTGCTTGAACAGAAATTAAACTACCTGAAGAATGAAATCGGCATTATTCCATGGAATGGCCAGTGGGCCAGTGGTGATCATGTCCGACGGAAAAAGGATATATTCAGTTTAACGTTGAAGTTTATTGAACTGAATTTCATACACAACTGAAAAAAAAAGATTAATATTGCAAAATAGCTTATTTATAACTGATCACTAGGGATCAGATCAACATACAATAATTTGAGGCCAAACATGCACTGAAAATGACTTATCATACAAAAACATGCATTTTCAAAATAATTCAAAGACTTTTTTGCCACGATTGCTGGTGGGAAATTGGCATTGGGGTGAAACCCCTTCTTACAGAATATGTATGTAAATGTTGAGAGTAAATGAACGAAAAAAAAAACCTTGATATAGTATTAAGTTGGTTTGGGTTGGCCTCCATTTTAGTAAATTAACGGAAAATCGGCCTAGTTAAAACCACCCCGAGGAACTCCTTGGACCCGTTAACTTGATATAGTAAGTAGTTGATAAAGCTTATTGATAAATAAATAAACTTAAAAATTAAAATTTGTTATAATATAACATGCATAATATTATTATGCAAATAATGTTATAAATGTAAATAAAATTAATAATAAAATTATATATTAAATTTAGAAAACCATGCGTTACCCAAGCCTTACTGATCACCTGTTAAACGACTCACATCATGTTATCAACACTGTCAGTTATCTTATAGGTAGGTTGCCGCCGCAAACGCTGTCGCCAAGTAGCTAGCTGCTCGTGTGCCAAAACTTTTAATAACCATAACCCTGGATGCAATGTCATTATACTGGTGTTTCACTTTAGGAAAAGTACCGGAAATGTCTCACAAGACAGGAAGTTTGAAAGTTGGAAAATTGAAGAGTAAGTAAGAAACAATGAAATCGATTACATTATAACAAAACGCGGTACGGCCATAGAGACGAAAAAAATACGATACGTGAAAATAATTCAGTTATTGGGATTAATTTTCTTTTCCAGAGTCCCCACGCAACGCCAACAACTTCAGCTTTATTTGCTGGGTCTAACCGACACTTGGACAGATGAAGACCCAGAAACTTCCTTCCTCATGTAATTGAGTTGAAATCATGTCAGAATGGGAGGAAAATTTAATTGATTTACGCTGGTGCACCAGATAGCGTCTAGTAGTAGCCAGTAACAAGACTTGTTACTGCCTACTACTAGACGCACTTAGTGTTATTATTAAAATTTATTGGAAATTTAAAACAAGAGCAAAATAAGTTTTCATAATAACTCAATACACTCAAAAATCGGATTCATGTTAAGGAGTGACATAAAGGATAAGCGTCTTCTGGGCTCTATAAAAAAGGAAGAGTTGAAAGCGGGTGTCAAGCGAATCAGACATCAGCAGAAACACATGAAACGTCTCCCATATTCCGAACAAAAGGAGAAAATCAAGTTAGGGGTAGAAGATGACAAAAACAGCGCGATAGTGCAACAACCGACAGGCAGCCTCAAATTGAAGGCGGCAACATCATCCAAGGGGAGTAAAAATCGGAACGTTCAAGATGTTAACGTGCCCTTCACTTGCAAGTGCTTCTGCGATAGAGTTTCGAGGTTCAATGCGAAAAGGAATGACCATTTTAGAACCGTGTTGAGTGAGTTGAAAATTGACCAGTCGGGCTGTGTGGTTGTCTTAAGTGATTGGAAACATCTACCAGGTAGATTCTACCTACTACATTATCATGTCTGTTGCAGGTGAAAATTTGTGGTGTTTGCGATCAAATCCAACCTTAATAACAGGGAAAGGACAGAATGATGCGAAAACTTCTACACAGGTTACAGAACAGAAATGGTGTCCACCTGAGGTAAGTGAAATGATGTTTTCATCATCCAGTTTCAATTTAAAATGCCTCATTTTCTCCATTCGCTCAAGCGATTCGAACGAATATGCCCGATCTAAATGCACAGGTAATGGATGAGCCTGACAACTTCAAGGGCTGGCTGGCTGATACTGACAGGAATTTGCTGCTTTTGTTCAATCGACCACCTCTGGACAGGCTGTGCAAAGACTATTTCAAGCAACCTGAGGTGGAGAAACAGGCGCCGTCTCCCGAAACGAAGAAGGAATATCCGACAGACAGTGAGCGTCCTAAAGAAATATTTTAAGAATGAATAAAGAGTCTTCGGGGGAGTTACGGATTGATGTGTACCATAATCCGTGCCAAACGAATATGCAGTAAAGGTTTGGTAGTTGTAGTAGTGCGGATATCTGATTACTAGAGACACGACAGGTGGAGGGAGGCCAATCTCATGAAACAGTAAGTAGTAACTGTTCGGTTATTACCACCCAAAAGCAGGTTTTTAGTCCCATACAATGAGGCCCTTGTTTTTGACAAAAACGGAAATAGTAAGCAGAAAGCTGGAAATGATTTTGATCGCTCGAATTGGGCCCGAATATGAGGAGTCTAAGTTAGCCCCATCGGGGAAAGTGAGCCTAACTTTTGGAGGTCCAAATATTCAACTAGGTACCTATCTTTTTTGGTTATTGATCATTTTTACCTAGAAGGAAGCGTCTGACAAAAACGGAATACGTTCCATTCTTCGAAATTCTGCAGAATTCGCATGCGTAGAATGAGTACCCCATCGACCCAATCCGGTTAAGCCGTATGGAAGAAATCCGATCGTCTTTTTCCAAAATAGGTTAGATGTGAGTTTTGAGTCGCATAACATTGAGGTAACAATAATAATTATTATGATTAATACCTGAGATATTCAACAAATAAGAACTAAGTAAGAAACAACAAATAAGTTCCTGGTTAGCATACCTTCGTCGCGACGTTTTTGAAGAAAAATAGTTCCAAACACGATTTATTAGTTATAGTCAATTTTGGAAAAGATTGCACATCTTTGACGTTCGGATTCGGCCAAGCCGCTGAACATTGGATCGATAGGGTACTCACTCAACGCAGAATTTTGTCCTCTTCAAAAAAAAAACAAAAAAAAAAAACAATTACAACCTTCAAAAAATAAAGGGCAGCCTTCAAAAAAGAAACATTATACTTATCTACGTTTTAGTCATACGCATTCTTCGGATAACAATTGCCAAAAACTTTTTTTTTAAATAATAAAACTATTACAAACTTGCGGTTTTAGGGCCACCCAAAGTAAAGCTCACCATCCACGATGGTGAAAACTCAGATTCTTCATGTTTGGGCATATTCAGAGCGATTAAAACCACTTCCAGCTATTTGTTTCCTTCCGTTTTTCCCCTATTTTACTGGACAATCAGAAATAGCTACTAACTTTTCACAAATTTGTTACTTTCAAGTCAAACATCGGATGAAAGAAATCTTGAGAACATTAAGCGTACAAGAAGCGGAAAAATTCTGGGTCGCCGTCGCCCAGTGGTACGAAAATTACAGGAAATGTGACAAAACATGGCAGTTCATTGAAGAGTTTGAAAGAATTGACATCAACGCGATGATGAAAAGGGATTTGAGCGTGATGAAAGCAGAACTGGATGAAAAGTTGAAGGTTAAGAGGAACAACAATAAGGAATGGAAATGCCTCGAAATGAAGATTATAATCTTTTCTTCATCGACAGAAGGCGTCCAAATAACTTGGCCTATTGAATTTTACCATTTTTTCAGGCTGACAAAATGAAAGTGAAATTACACTTGGAACTAATTTTCCGCAAGGATTTCTTTGATAGTCTCCAAAAGCTGCGGCACGAGTACGAATGCAGTTTAAGAAATCGTGTAGCCGCCAAAGAAAAGGAAATGGAGGCTAAGAAGGCGTTCATTATACAAAACACGTTGAGAGAAATGAAAGAGAAATTTGGCCCGATCAAACAGTGGGTGCATTTTCATCTGATAGAGAATAAGATACGAGGATATGATACATAGCAGTAAGTGAAATTTCTGCGGTAAAAAGTTCATTGGCGAATGAATGCCCACTGGGCATTGCCCAGGCAGCAATTTACCAGAGCTCCTTTGAAGCCTTCAACGGGTCTCAACTGTAGGTAGACTGGAATAGTCCAGATAAGCAGATTCAATCACTAAGCTTCACAGCCACAAGATCTATGAAACATTTGTTTGTCCCTGCCCCGAATGTAATAAAGTCAAATGACGTCATTACTGTGCTCCCCCAGTAGGGTAATGCACAACAGTAACTCAGAAGAGTTTTCCCAACCACACATTCACCCCCCCACCATTCAAGTTGACATTCTGAGTCCGCTTCAGATCCCACGGCAATGAACATCGTCGAGTCTGGTCACGTTCGCCAACTTCAGGTCGGTTGAGAAGAAACAGAAGAATGGAAGAAGGGGCTAATGAAATTTCCCCACCCGCCAACCTTTGGCGGTCACATTAGACCGGTCTTTGATATTAGTTCCACCCACTGTTCATGTTCACGATGCAAAACTTCATTTGCAACATACATAATATATTGGTAGTTACAACAACAACAAAAACGACTTAAAAGATGAATGCCTTACACAAAGTAGGGACAGTTAAATGTTATTCTCTACGAACCGCAACATGCACGAATGAGTATTATCTTTACGGTTCCAGGGAATACAAAAAGAAGTGCGTAGCCTGGTTGAAACAAATCAGAGACAGTTCAAATGCGACGTCCCTCACGGTGAAACAACGAAAAGCTCGCGAACTGGCGCTCATGGTTGACAAAATGGATGTGTCTGAGAGGATACGGAAAAAGCTAATTGTTGCAAGAAGCAGAGAGCATGAAGAGGTGAAAGAATTGCATTGGTTAATATAATCAAGACAGCATCTTCGGTGGCCACATCTTCATTCCCTCGCTGGTTTGACAATGTGGAAGCTAGTCAGTCAACTGTTACAGATGGAAAAAACTCTCGGTAAAGCGGTGGAAGATCGAACGATACGTATTGAAGAACTGGATCGTCAAGTGGAAAACCTAACGCGTGACATTACCATTTGGAAAAGAGCCGTGAAGGAGGTTCTAAATTCTTTCAAGAAGTTCATGTATTTCATATTGGAAACCAGACCAGACAGAGCTCAATATTTTCTCAGTTTGGAAAAACTCTATCAGCTCCGAATGGATGATATAATAAGGGTGAGTTGAAGAGATCGAGGACCCCATAAATCATAACTACTCCAACAATGACACCTTCCTCGACCCATCCACTCTGGAAACATTTTGAGGCCAACCAAAAAACCGCTGCGAGGTTACACAAGGTTCATTATTCTTTTAAACAAAAAGTCCAAAAATTAATAAGTATAATTATTATAAACTGAAAAAGTCCCAAAATTATTTATATTATAAATAATTTTGGGACTTTTTGAGTTAGCAACGCTACCTGTAGGATATTGAGTTGTACTTTCTGAATATGCAGTCTTCACCGGCGAAAAAAACCTTTGTGGAGCCTGAAACCGTTTTGGCCGGATCAGGTCTCCACATGGAGGCATGTTCGAACAAACCCTCTCGTTAAACGATAAACGAACAAAAAAAAATCGCGCGAGTTTGAAACGGCACTGACACCACAGGTAATGAAATTTAAAGTTCATAATTGATCTAATGATTAATACATTAACTTTCGGAAAGCAGTTTCGGGCTTGCGGAAGACCGCATTTACACCCAATGAACCATAGGTACACTCCAATGAATATGTGCAAAATTTGTAATATTTAATAGGGTAAAGTGCCCTAATGTGGCATACAAAAAGATGTTCCGTCATAAAACCTATAAAAAACGTGATGTATTGTTGAAAAATGTTTACAATGCTAGGTACACTATCCCTCTACCACTTCCCATCGCTGAATTTCCTTGGAAGTGTCTAATCGCTGGCGGAACACCGATTTTCAAAAAAAAAGCCGTTTTCATGCTCTGAAAAAAAGGTTGCCTAATATGGCATACAAGGGGTTCTTAATATGGCATGGTTTTTAAGCACTGAAAAAAAGGTTGCCTAATATGGCATACAAGGGGGTTGTTAATATGGTATGGTTTTTGGCTCTTTTTCCATCTGTTTATTGCAAAAGAAATGGATGAAAATTCGTTAGACCTGCTTGGTGAAAGAATAAACAACGAAAACCTAATACATAACCTCAATATGGCATATGCCATATTGGGGAAATCGACTCACTTCCACCAACACGAAATCTTTACAATGATAAAAGGGCGACATGAAAAAATCGATGGTCAGGAATTGTTCCTTACGAATTGCTGAATCTGATGGAATATTGAAAAGTTTTGATTGCACTTACCTTGAGGTTCGGAAATCAATCACAATACTGGAGCAAAATGTTTCGCGACCACTCAAACACGTGTTTCTCTTTCTGTAGACTACACATAACCTGCTACCTGCTGAATGACCCACCCCTGTCGGCTACCAGGTGAAACTCTACTCGTTGATGGGTTTCCCGGTTGAGTGCAGAGTGCTAGTGCCCCCAAAACCTCACTATGCCATATTAGGCACTATGCCATATTAGGGCACTTTACCCTATTACTTTTTAACGTCTATCTTCTCTGTTATGTATCCTTGCGAAGTAGGTAGTGAATCATCTAGTAGGTATGTATAGGTAAACAGTTTGGAAAGTGACACATTTTTAGCTTCAATGGCGAAGGCACGGAACGAATAATAAACCAAAAACCAATAAGATTATCCAGGAAATAATAAACCATTGTTTCTTCATGGTAAGTCTAGGAGCGTCAAATTACGCAAAAGAACATACTATTTATGAATATCATTCATGAACCTTGTTCTCTTCAAAATTTGGGCTTATTGCGTCCAACGATTTCCCATCAGGAGGCCAGCGACGAGCTGAAAAAAGTCGAGACAAGCGAACCGAAGTTACCGACAAAAGAGGAGATCCTGCAGCCGACAATGGAGATAAACTGTCCGTCCCACGAGATCAGATATCCTTCCGACTCTTCAGGGCCGGGCTCGTCGTCTGACACGGATATCGAAAAAGATACGCGGGACGCCAAAGTTGCAGAATACGTTGTTGACGCAGCGATAAGAGCAGCAATTCCGGGGTCTGAAGATTCGGATGAGGAGGGTCGTGTCAAACAGCTCGAAGAATTGATTAGTCTCATGGTTACCCAAATCTCAGAGGTTTGTTATTACTGATAAATACCTATTGTATGATGTGTTACCTATAACATCTCCTTCAAATTACAATAACAATCTTTCAGACGAAACAGGAAGAAACAATTGAGGCAGAAATTAAAGAAGATGAAACAACTGAAAAGTTAGTTCGTCGTCCACTCCTTGTCGAAGATAGTTCGGATCCTGAAATATCTGTAGAGGAGTTCACGAGAAGACGAATTCGTGATATGCTACAAATAATAGGCAGACGGAAACCTCAAATCAAAGGACATATACATTTGTAGGCGATTAAAAAATTGGCGATTGTTCGGAAAACAGTTTTCTATCAATAGTAAGCCAATTTGATGAATCGGATAATCTCAAAACACCTACTATCACTACAAGGGCAAAATTCCATCAACAAGTATGGGGATTATGTGATCTACCAAATCATAAGACTTCTAATACTTAGTATTAAGGTAGGTAAGGGGATGGGGGGGGGGGGGGACTGGGGAAATTAGCTAGAACTTCTGTACCATAATTTCTTACTTTTAACGGAAATCAACAAAACCGTAAAAAGAAAAATTCCAGAAACTACAGGAAATACCAGCCTTGAAACTTCTTGGGGTATAAAAATTGTATCCCCCATGAAGTTTTAAGGCTGGAGAATATTTAATATTCTCTGCGTGTCGAGTATGAAGAGACCTATCATACAAAACGTACTCACCAATAGAGTAGAACTTTGGTAGAAAATTGGCTGATCTGTAGGAAGCTGATCCAATACGAAATTCTCATAGAAGACTCCTCAACCTTCAGTGAAACCACTGTCTGGACCTTTTCGTTACTCTAAAATAGAAATTCCTTCTTTAGAATGGAAATAGATCACAATGCTTATACACAAAATAACAACATTTATAAATTTTTGGTGAATGGGCCAAGGAACTAGGTCAGAGAAATGGGAAAATACGGCCGAACATAGTTGAACTAGTAATGAACAAAGTACTCAGTACAGTTAGCACTGAGAAATTAGGTGTCTGAGCAGAGGAAATCACTAGTGAATATTTGGCGTTTTGAATATTCCCGCCGTGGCACTTCTACTAATCCGCCAGAGTGCGCTAGCATAAGAAGGGACCGACGGGAATCTGCCGGAGGTGACGGCGGAAATGGCGGCCGTGTAGCAGCCAATGAGAGAGTAGCGCCACTTTTCCCTCCAGATTCAAAGTTGAAATTTTTGACAGTGCCCTGGAAATTTGTATTACACCGTAGGAGCCCAAAACTCATTGCTATGCCTTCAAATTATGAAGTTCTTTCAGAGAAAAGTATTAGTCGGCTAAAAATGGGATTTTTGAAGGATCCCAGGAGATTAAATATTTTTCGAGTAAAGAATAAAGAATTTTTGAAAAAAAAAAAAAAAAAAATCAAAAAAAGTTTTTTCCAACATTTTTTCTTTTGACACACAAATAATTTTGGCGCAACCTATATCAAAGAATAATAAACCCTTGTGTAAAATTTGCAGCGTTTTTTTTTTTGTGTGTGCTGAACTCAATTAAAAATTGTTATTACTGGAGTTAAATAAACCTTATTAAATAAGGTTAAAATTTTGTTACCCCGGTTACCAAATGTATCTAAATTTACATTTAATAATCTGTACGTAAACGTTTTGGTTTAATATTCTTGGAGTAATACACCTATGTAATCGCGACGGAGGTCGACGACTCGGATCGGCCTCAAAATTAGTCATTTTGGAATTTTTTAAGGATCCCAGGAGGTCAAATATTTTTCAAGTAAAAACAACATTTTTGAAGAAAAAAAAAATTGAAAGCCATTCCCCATCACCGAGATAGAGTTTGACATCATCGTCCGTGGAAGTGTCAATGCCGTCTGGCAGAATATCGATGGCGTCATAAAAAAATCGCGATAAGAGGTTTTCATATTACGATAACCTCGTATCTCGATTTTTTTTTTTTTTTTTTAAATTGTATTTTCTGAATGAAATCTTCGTATCTCATCGGCCAGTAGATTTTGAATTTTGGCATAATATGGTTGGGTTCCTTCCAACTGCTTTTCCTACTTCCCTTCCTCTGATGGAACAGCCGTCGACGTCAACTTTCGGAAGGTTTGACGTGATGGAACAGCCGTTTAGTTACTGCGCATACGCCCGTTGGTTTCTTCCACTTCCTTCCATCTCCTTCCTTCTGTTGGAACAAAACTAATGATAACCACGTATAACTGGTTGTTCTGGCCCTTGAAAAATGATAACCTTTCGCTACAGGGAGCTTGAAAAACTTCAGCGGACGTTAATGCAATAAAAAATCAACATTTCTGACGTCATAATCAGTTTTTTGTCTCCCCTGAGAAGTTTGGTTTTTCCGAGATACGAGTTTATCATGACGCCATCGACATACAATTTTTAGAAATTGAAAAAAAAAGAATGTTCGAACTTGGTGAAGTTGGGATAGGATTTCTCTGTATTTGGGTTTCAGACCAATGGGAAAAAGAAAGCCATTCGAGATTTCGCTGTCTCTGGTACCGTCAGCAGGAACCATCTGTTAAATAGACTTTTCAACATCGGGCTTTACTCCCCGAAGCGGACGTACTTGACCCAGCTAATTCGGAAGGAGCTCGAGCAGAGGTGCCCCGCCGGGTGGAAAGAAAACCGATCTGAAAAGGCTTTTCTCATCACCAGGCACTGCGTTCAGTGGACTCAGCTTGGTGTGAAGATCGACTCGCATCAGCTGGCAAAGTGGATTCCGATCCCAGGAAAACTGGCGATTTCTCTTGACCCCCCCCCCCCCCCCCCCCATCAACAACCATAACTTTTTTCTTATTCGTGTAACCTTTCGCAGTGAGGTCTTCCAGTCTCAATTTTTCGTTCCATCTTGAGATAGCTTTAGTGTAAATGCGGCAGTAATAGGTTTCTATTTCTGGTACTCCAAAATGGTTTCTTTTTCTGAGGAGGGTCGATATAAAATTTCGGCCACATTTGTGTTATTTTGAGGTACTCAGGTCTCAATCTCCACTTAGTGCCGTAATTCACATTTTTTCGTGTTCTGCCTACTTGTGGACGTCTACTGGTGTGCTGGTAGACGGGATAAATGGATTGCTTGACCAGTTAAAAATTTGTGAAATGTCAATTTCTCTCTCCCCTACCAGGGCTCGAAATAAAGTTCCTGAACAAAATTTGTTTAATAAAAGCTAGGTACCTAAATGAACGTTCAAGATGGGAACTTTATTTATGAAATCCCAGTGAATTCTGCTTCCAAAAAGTAAGGTTTAGGCCAAATTTAATTTTTCGTTCTTGGCGGGAACAGTTCTGGCTGAGAACAAATTTTTCCGTTCTCGATCAGAT
The DNA here is from genome assembly GCA_955831195.1 of Pilophorus perplexus. Taxonomy (NCBI): domain Eukaryota; kingdom Metazoa; phylum Arthropoda; class Insecta; order Hemiptera; family Miridae; genus Pilophorus; species Pilophorus perplexus. The sequence goes on along the minus strand of OY037010.1, from coordinate 13,839,104 downwards.
CGGTTCCTGGTGGGAATGATATGTTTCGTTCTTGACGGTAACCGTTCTCGCTGGAAACGAATTTTTTCGTTGTTTAGTTTTTTCGTTCCCATCTCCGGTTCACTCGACGGTGGGTGTACACCGACCGGGTTCCCTCCTCCGCCACGCAGCAGTGCTGGAGGAGCATCTAGCCCACAGACTATTCAGCCCCTGGGACGTCGTCAATGTGGGCCTCCTGACCATGTGTCGCTCAGGGGCTGCTATTTATATTAAAACAGTCAGGGTATGCTGATCATGTGTCGCCTTTTCAAATTAGGCGTTTTGGGGTGTGCGATTTAAATAAAACTAATAGTGTGGGTCCGTTGGGCATGTTCCTAATGAAAAGTGCCTCAATAATGATAATTATCATTGTTGACGATTATTGTCAATAATTTAGTGATCTGATTTTGTTGATCTGATTGGTTGATCGTACCATCCCACCCTTGCCCAAGGCCAATCAGATCGCAAAATGCAAAAGTAGGTACAGACGTTTTTTTATATTTTATTTCTTTTAATTTCATTTTTTACGCCATGTGAACCCAGCTTATTTGAAAAGGCGAAAGCTTTCCAGTGGACCCAAACTATTTTGTTTTATTCAAATCGCAGCCCCTGAGCGACACATGGTCAGCGGGCCCACATTGACGACGTCCCAGGGGCTGGGGATGCACTGCTACGTGGCGGAGGGGGGAACCCGGCCGGTGTACACTCACCGTGAGTCTCCGTTTTGGGCCTAAAATACCATGAATGTATGACATAAATTTACGATTAAAACAAATTAAGTGGAGCGAAATCTGAAGGAACAATATTTTATCGTTTGGGCCAAGAACGTTTCTTTTCTGAACGAAACAATAACGTTTGGGTGAAGAACGTTCTTCTCTTTTCACTATCTCAGGAAACGTACAACTTCCAACACAGTCATACAAACCTGTTCAGTGGGAATGAGCACCTTGAAAAGGACGACTCACAGGTGGGTATGATCAGGCCCAATGCAGAATCCCTAAAAGAGAGGCCAGGGGATTGCTGTCATTCTTGCTTTCTGTTCCTCCTTGTTTTGTAAGTTAGGTTATTATCTTGCAATTATCTTCGGTGGTTCTGCATGGAGAAATCATGTTCTATGACGTACAATAATGAATTGTTTAAAGTTTGTTCAACAATGATGTACATGTTGCTCCAATATTTCATCAGGCTACAAACCCTATAAATGCCATTCCCAACGTCACTAGACTGATAGGAACAGTTTCACAGCTGTATAGCTTTGTCTCTCACGTCCCACTCCGCCCTTTCAAGGAGGCGCAAGCTGGTGAGCAATGCTCATTGAACCTTATTGGGCAGTTGCAGGCATGTTCTACTGCAAGGTCCATTGTCAGAGCCTCAGGCGTTTGGGAACAATAGGCTCAGTTCTCCGACAGTAAACTGTCCTACAATAACAGCAGTTTACATGAATCACCTCCTCTCGTCGGTGTCGTAGCGGCTCAGGTTGACCCCATCTAACTAAATGCTCGGCGCTATGTCAATGTGTCACCAGTTAGAAACCACTTCAGAGCAGTTGCCCACCATAATTACTGCCTGAAATTACACTACTGACTACGTTCGAAAAAAAGAATAGAAGGAAGAATTTAAAATTATATATAATTTTAAATCCTAACTCCAACGCCAACTCCAACTCATATATAAGTTATGTAATAGGAGTTAGGATAGCTTTATTTCGACACGTCTACAGCGCTGAGGTTTATCCCACGTCTCACAGCTTTAGAGGTCTCATTGAGACTTTACCGAGACGTCTCTGAGACTTCAAAACGGAGATTGTTGCTCTCGAGATGTCTCAGAGACATTTAAGTGTTAACATACCAGTGACGTCCACCAGAGATGTCGCAGAGACAACACAGGCGCAACGTAGAACCAACTTCTCCTAAGTGACTGCAATGAGACGTCTCTGTGGCGTCTCAAAAGCTTTAGCCCCCTCATAGGGGCCTGGGCATGTTTTCACTTTAAACCAGATACCTCATTTCAATCATTTTCTAGCTCCATTTCCAATATGACGACACGCAATTTTTGATGGGACCTCGGGAATACGAGAACCCAAATTTACATCAGATGTAAGAGATCCTCTTGACATCTCACATAGGCTCACCCAGAACATCTCAGCAACGTCTCATTGGCTAAAGACTCAGAGTCTCAGATACCTCTGTTTATATACATCTTTGACACGTCTCAGCATTGCAGCTCTGAGACGTCTATGTTGCTGACACCTACCTATATGTCAGACCCTATAAGGTCTCACCCACGCCACACGTCTCTTTCGTATCGACATTACAATGTAATATATGTCATCTCGCCGTTAAATATCTCGTAAGAGACATATTAGAGACGAATTTCTGCTGTATGAGAAGAATATGGAGAGAACTCGAGAAGAATATCGAGAACTCAGATCCGCTTCAAAATTTGACATTATGCGTTTCAAGATGTGTAGTTTCAAAAACGAAATGTCCGTCCACCGTCCGAGCCATTTTGAGCAGTAGCAATCTATACCACTAATTTGTTTAAAAATATGAAAAGTTGACAAATACTCGGTTTACCATTTGGTTGGGTCCGCAAGGGTTTCATCCCGATCGCCCAAACCCGTGGGGTTTTTTTTAAAGGCTTTTGGCTATGGGATCGAGTTAGGTGTCGTTTTCGAAGTATTTTTGCACGTAGAATCCATTCTTTGGGGTCCCGGATCGATCCGATTTCACTGTTGCGCTCTATAGGGCTTTCATGGGGCTACAAATGAGATTTTTGAAGGATCCCAGGCGGTCTAATATTTTTCAAGAAAAAAAATTTTTTTTTATTCTTAATATTTCCGATTTCAGTCAAATTTTCAGGGATTGTGTGGGTACGGCCACTTGAGGTTTCAAATAAATTTTATGAAGATTGAATTAGCGGAACACGTTGCGTGGGCGCAAAATGGTGTTTCGGGTCATCCTCAGCAACATGGAAGAAGTTGGTTGTTAGGATGGTTTGTTTACGCAGCCAACGATTTTTTAAAAATCTCGAGTCAAAATTCCAAGAGGTTAGAGATCCAAAGAATCAGATGCAGTGTCGTTCACAGCAATCGAACTCGAAGCAGTACCGCACTGTCACTAGGTAGGTGTAAAAATGTTCCAGAATCTGCTAAAATCTCTCCGGTTCACCCTTGGACGTTGAAATTTGAGAAGGAGACCTTGTACAAGAGGCTATTGAAAATTTCAATGACGGGTATTCTTCTGGTCAGCTGAGTGAGCTAAAATCTAGCTATAGGGGGGGGGGGGGGGAGCTAAAATCTTGCTCGAGTTAGTGAGCTAACAGCCATAGCTTGTGCCTTATTGATGAAAAATATCGTTCAACATTTCATACAATATCCGAGGAAGCTATGGGCTATGTTCCACTTGGCAGTGTATTTTTTCATTGACACAGAATTAAATTTTTGCACAAGCACCAAAGAATAATAAGGTTTACCTTAGTGTAAAATTTGCAGCGTTTTACATAGGTATTTTACGGTACCAATGTATTTCAATGCCCAGCTGAAACGTTTACTACGAATGCTACAAAAATCTAGTAACTCAGGATCTAATGAAGTAGTTAATTCCTAGCCAAAGAAAAGAAACCACATCAACTTCTGTTTGACTTGCGGGAAGGTGAACTCCAAGGCTAAGTGTAGTACACGGCTGGTGAGGATTTTAAGGGTTAGTCCGGGGGGGGGGGGGGGGTCATTGAAACTCGTGAAACTAAAGTCGTTCTACCGGTCACGTCTTGGACGATGGGATAAGAAGGGGCGTCCAATGAAAAGTTAGTTGGGCGAAAAATAAAGTTAGTTTCAGTGGAACAGATGCTTCTCCGCCCTTCTGCACACAAACATTTCCCTTCCATCCCGTCAATCGCTTTCAAACTGGACATTAGGGAATGAAATAACTCTATCCTTCCTAGTTGAAACTTGAAAACGAAACTTTTTTTAAATAATTTGAGAACGTCATGTTAAGAAGTTCAGTTCAATTCAGTTTTAGATCTTGATTTGAGGCTCACCGTTCACCACTCAATTAGAATTAATATCGTATTTGCAACTCAGCCAAGAAATGCCCGCAATAACATGGAGAAGAAAACGAAGAACAAAAAAAAAAAAACCAAAAGGGAAAAACCTCGTTGGAGCCCCTGGTGCCACTGGGCCTTTTGCTGGTGACACTACATTTCCACAATAGAGGCATTACTCCACCGTCAGGGACATTACTCTGAAGAGCATTACTAGAGTGGGGCCCGAAGTAAATGTGCAACCTCCCCTTTCCACACCCCTTTTCTCGCGCTTCTTTCGCCGATCTTGTGGGAGCCGCTAACTGCCTACTTGGGACCCCGTTATGGCTCCTCTTATCCTACCGATTGGAAGATTTATTGAGATTAGTACATACACACCCTCTCTGGGGTCTGTTAGCACGCATAAGTGCCCTGTTTGTTCGCCCTCCACAACTGGAGGTCATAAGTTACCGAGACCGTTACAACCCTGCTCTTTAGCCTCTATTTTTTCCTCGGCGAGCCCTTCTGAACGGCGAATAAATTTAGCTGAGGTACAATAGGAGGATATCTGAGGGAGAACAATTCCTCTCATTAGAGAACATGGGAATCTTCGCGAAATAATGATTCTCAAGAGAAGAATACGATTTTTTCTGTTAAACCTGAATCACTCAATTCTGCACGTATTTTCATTCATGTTTCCGCGTTTATCTCGAGTTTTTCCTTTAAGAATTCCCTCTTCTTCTGTTATAATCACTTCGAGAGAAATGGTGGGCACGAGATCCAAGAACGTAATCATTGAGCTCCGGTCTTTACGATGGCGGTCCTTTGAGATTGATGAAGGCAATTATTTTTGTGCGGTGTAGCTTACTGGCAATTAGCTGTTTTCGGAAGGTCGTTGCGATATTGACGAGAGACCACTCGCTAACTGGAGCCACATGATTGATCAAATGGCGAGAGAACTTTTTCCAATTATTAATGGGTGAATACCTACCACAGGTACCAAAAACAAAATTCTGTTCCTGCGAATCGAAATGAAATCGACCGCTCATAGCGTCTCTATTTGCCAAAAGCCAATCTCTTGGGGCCGCGCGTCTGGATAATATGATATTATTATTATACATATTATGTATACGGCGTCTGGATAATATGATATTATTATTATACATATTATGTATACGGCGTATAGTATACGGAAAAATCCGGATAATCCGCGTATACGATTGGATCACGCAAGTTTGTTGGGTCCTATTCTAATCCTTCTTTAGGATAGGGCCCGATCTTTCGAGGAATTTGATAGAATGTTCGACCAAACTTATAAGTTGTGTAAGTTGAGGTCTATAAATCTATCTCACCGTTCACGTTGCGACGGAGGTCGAAAATTCTGATCGGCTTCAGAATTTGACATCATACGTTTCAAGATGAAGATTTCCAAAAACGAAATGACCTCCGCCGTCCGCGCCGTTTTGGGCAGTAGGAAATTTTTAAGGGAGGGCTTTTAGAAGGGTTTTGGCAATGGGGTCGAATTAGGAGTCGTTTTCGAAGTATTTTTGAACGTAGATTCCATTTTCGGAGGGTCCCAGAACGATCCAATTTCACCGTGTCGATCAATGGGGCTTTCATAGGCTACGAATGGGATTTTTGACGGATCCCAGGAGATCAACTACGGTGTCGTTTTCCGAGTAATTTTGGACGCATAATCCATTTTTCTAGGTCCCATTGCACAGGTTTTTTGATTTTTTTTTTTTTTTTCAATTTTTTCAAACATAACATATTATTTTCTTAATGACGCTGAATCAATTTGTGCGCAATTAACCGATACCTATCAGAGAATGATAAACCCGTGTGTAAAATTTGCAGCGTTTTGGTTTATTATTCTTAGAATAATAAACGTATGTAGGTATTCGCGATTATTAAAATTTAATAATCATTTAATTATTTAATAATTGTGCAACTTCCGAATTTCTAACTTAGATTTAGGCGGTAAGGCATCCAGAATTAGGGGAGGATCTCCTTTCCAAAATCAGGACTCTATCTCATTTCCAACTGCCACTCAGAACTATCGACTGTTTTCATTTTTCATGTGTTTATTTCAACTGGATCGTTTGCAAAAGCTTGCAATGTAAGATTTTCACGTTGATTCATAATAGGTACCTACTAACGTTATCATAGTGACATATGCCACCACGTAACTTACGGCGGAATGTTTCCGTAACATCAACATATTTAAGCTGATAACAGCTGTAGTACTACGTTGACAGTTCCTGTCTACAGAGGCCGGTCAAACATGGGAGGGGGGAATAACGATACCGTCATGGAATAATGAGCCGAAAGTTTCGTTCACGAAGGACATCCCAAACCAAAGTTGTGAACACTGATGAATATTTTACCAGCTTGTTTGTAATGAATGCGAACTGAGCCGTACACTTGTCATTTAGTTTCAACGAATCATTAGGGTGAGTCCCCTCTCATCCTCTCCGCACTTCTGATTCCGGCTATGTAGATAGAAGCAGATAAGTGGAAATCCCCTAACTTGCTCTGAAAGATTGGAAAGACAGATGAGGTTCAACAGGGCAAAGTTTCAATAACTTTTCCATCCAACTCTTGTTTTAACGAACTGGTAATGAGCTCAAACAAATTGGAGTGGAATCACTTATATTATTTTCTCTTTCAGAGGGTTTGTTTTTGAGGGGTTGAACGGGAAGTGACAACGCGGTGAAGGGAGGGGAGTCCGAAAAGGCACTCGCGTTCTCCTGAGTGGGAAGAAAACCTCGGGAGAAGTTGGCTGATTATCGGCTGGGGGGTAGTAGACCGTGAGCCTGATGAGGGGAAAGCAAAGTTTGGCTGAAAGGGTAAATGCACTGAGGGACCTTTCTGGGCGAGTCGCCTAATTCCCGCTCGTTCTCCTTTCCCGCCACTACGGATCACCTACTCCCGTTAATCTCCTACCTGTCTCAAATGAGGTTCGTTATCTCGTTTGGCTTGTTATCAGATGTGGAAGTTGAGAATGACGGGATGGGCTTCACGTATCCTGAGCACTCCTGAACTTAGCTTGAGGACAGATAGCAGAAAACGGGGAGCGCATACTTTCAGGCAGTGGCGTAGCTCTTATATTATAAGAGCTACGCTCGGGGGGGGGGGGGGGGGGGGGGATATCCGGGGTAGTAAAAATGTTTAGAGCCAGTTTACTAACATCTCGTTTTTAACTAACTATTCTATTTAAATTCTTTTAGTGAAAGCATCGTAAATAAAATGCTGCATTCTGCAAACAATTAAAAAACGCTGCCCATTTTACACATCGTTTTATTATTCTTTGATATAGGTACTTGTGCAAAAATTAAGACTGTGTCGAAAAAAAGTTAGAAATGTTAGTTTTTCCCAAAGTAGAAAAATGTTCGTTAGCCCCTTTCTTCCCTCGACTCTTCAATTGTTATTGGGGAGCTCAATGTCAGACACTGGTGACGTCTACTCGGAAATATTCTGGGTTATCGTTTCTTTACTATCAATAAATTAATCATTAATCTATATTACTAAAACTCTTCGACTCTTGTCTGTTTGTGGCTCAATCACGCCCGAACAGTAGCTCGAAAAAATACTTTTCTTCTCGAGGGTTTCATGCTTTTTCCCAATTACGCAAACTCTTGGCGTGAGCTTGTGGTGGAAACAAATGTCACCAACAGCAACAATAACGCAGGAAAATAACCCCTCGTAACCTATCTCCTCGCTCACCACCCAACCAACCTTCGCGGAGGAAGGGTTATGCTTGAAAAAATTTACCCTAAAATTTTATAAATCTCACAGTAAAATTCTTAAAAGCCCACTTTGCACTAAGCCAATCAACGCCCACCCACTTTTTCGCCAGCTTCCGTAATTATCTAATACCAAACCGCAATGCAATACCTTAGGGATTGTTGTTTAATAAACAACAACTACTAACCAAAATTCATTTCAGTAGAGCAACAGGTAAATGACGCCTGTCTAGCAACCAAAAGACCCAACAAAGCACCCAACAGTGGACGACGTATTGAACTGCAGGTCTGGAGTGAGAAGACGCGGATTGACACCTACCATAATAACAGTAGGTAGGTGTGCTACTTATCCTAGCAATAATGAACATTATATGTTCATAATATATTATATGTTCATAATATATTATAATATATTATATTATAACATAATATATTATATTATAATATAAATTTCCCAGTCAAACTGTAACCCCGACGTGTTTTAGACCTGAGGATGGCTCCATGAAGCCGAAAGCTCATCTATGTCAATAAACCAGCAGTAACAAGAGGAAGTTTTTCTACGCACGCCCATCGTCCCCATAAAAAGCAAATTGTGCTATCTTTCAATCAGGGAGATTAAGTAATGCTCTGTGGTAGATAGATTTGAATGTGTGTCACCCTCGTAGTATCATAAGAAATCCAAATTAGATCCTGTAATCCATCTCTCCTGTGATCAATCCTTAGCTTCTCCATCTGGGGCCAACAACCCCGTGTGTTCGCTGGCAAAAGTGTCAGGTTGCTACTTATAGCAATTTGGGCTATTAGAAGTGGCCTTTCCCCGCAAATTTTGCTATTTGGTGGTGAACAATTTTTTCAAGTTTTTTAAAATAAAAACACCTTTATCACCAAAGAATAATTATTTTACCCACTACTCATCTTAGCATCCGCCGTTACCCACCCTCATTTCTCTAGCGACCCAATAACATCTGGTGATATTTTTCAAGGCTGGTTCAGCTTGGTTAGCTTCAGATTTTCCCATATTTGAATATACCTACCTGGTGTATTACTGTAACAGATGCGCGTAGTTTTAGATTAGTCGATCATGATCCCAAAGTTGCAATTTTGGGATCAACAAAAAGTTGAATCTTCGTCTAAAATACGTAAAAATGAAACCTCAGTCTTCTCAGTCAAAACCCTTCCAAACTCCCATTTTCAGTTCCTCAGAGCCTCACGGTTTGGCACATGTATACCATAATATGTCTATATTATAGACATTCAATCTTCCTCAAACGGGATTGCCGATCACCCTTGATGTGTCCGTGAAAGCCCAGACGTCCCTATCCATCGCCTATTAATGACGCCCTAACTTCACAGGGAACTCCATTAACGGGGACTGCTTCGGAGACTATCGTGGGTTCAACTATCCACCGAAAGATCAAACGAGTATCGAGTGTACCTTTGTAGGGGAGGGGCGTACCTACAAACGAAATCGTTAGCCTAACGGTTCACTGGCAATACCCCCGCTATTCCCTCCTTGTCATCACCACCGATGAACTCTTTGCTCTATCGCCCCGTTGTCCCAGGACAATAAGGGTAGACTCAGTTCCAAAAGGTTTCTTGATAGTAGAGGGCTTCTCCTCCTTCAAGTTGGAACAAACATCCGGTCTTCCCCTCGCCCTCTGCCTACACAACGAATCCCGGGGTTTCCCGTTTTTCGGCCAACTTCTGTCGTCTTTAGCTCTTCTGTGCGATCCAACTTCCAACAGAAGACAACACTTCTCAGAAAAAAATGGAAAGAAAAACAAGATGTCAATTATTTTGTTGATACCGTAGACCCACACAGGTAGGCCAGAATAATTGGGAAACCACTATTGGGAATTAAATGTCAGACACTGGTGACGTCAACTCGGAAATTTTCTGGATTATTGAGAATAATTTTTCTGGATTATTGAAAATAATTTTTTGGTTAGTTTGTTTCATCCATCCCCTCCTTTTTTTCACCGTTTTCACTGTATACCCTGTGTTCACTGTTTAAATCCTCATTTTGCCAAAATTTTACAAAATGAGGATATTAAATATCTTATATATATTAAATTTTAATCTTACAGATATTAAATTTTAATATCTTAAGTTTCTAGACCTCCTGATATCTTCAATATGTTTCAAATTAATACCTTCAATATGTTATTAATTTGGAAAACTCATTTGACACCCAACCCTGGGACCGAATTTACAGAGGCTTTTGGACTGATAATGAACGTAATCGTTTGAAACTATTCTCGATTAATAAACAACAGCAGAGTAAATCCGTTTTGGTAAAATGTGAGAAAAACGCGAAAACACATTGCGACTTGAAGGCGGCCGGATTAGCCGTGTGGTTCTGGGCGTTAACCACTTCGCTCTGCATTATGTTGAGGCCACGGGTTCGAATCCACGGGTTGAAGACCTCGGAAATTTAGGGAATAAAAGTGCAGCTGTGTTAAAGAGATACATCAATAAATTAGCGCCGCGTCATGTCAGGTACAAGAGATCAAAAATCTTGACGTAAATAACTTGACTTGACTTTTTTTATAATTCAGCAAATTTCAGATTTTTATAATAATGCTCCCTATTTTATCTTCTTTTGGGTGGGCGAGAGATGTTTCTTACGGAGCAAGGCGTTAGTTATTACCCCAGGTGAGCCGCATTTGAGGGCATCCATCTCACGAGCGTCCCCCCTTTTTTTTATGATCTTTCCCAGGGTATTCCGGCTAGGTAAGTCCGACCCTATACATCTCCTAGCATTGCTTCCTCCAATATTCAGCTCCTCTATAAATCCGGGCTATTCGGTGGAGCAACCCCTCTGGCCGCCGAGAAGAGAGATTTCCTGCGTTACAAATTACTACGGGACCCATGACCATGAAAATGGAGAATAATAAAGTTGGTGCCAGGCACAAGGCCTTTTTAGCTATTACGACTTTGCAGTCTCTTCCCCCCTCTAAGGGGGTTCATCCCATGACGGAGAAATAGGATGAAAACAGTTTTCGCCCTATAGCTAGATACCTACCTACCTACCTACCTACTTTCAACATGGTCTGCTTTAAAATTGGTCTGAAAGACTAAAAACCTTAAACACCAGTTACTATTGATTTATATTAATTTACATGAATCCGGGCCATTTTTTATTTAGGTATTTATTCTATTTTTTATTTTTTGGTTTATGATTCTTTATTAATCTTGGAAAAGTCTTCTTTCTTCTTAAACCTATGTATTCGCGACGGGGGTTGACAATTTGTCCTGTAGGTACATAATAATATTATGTACCTACAGTGTATGTAGGTACATATTATGTACTTATCTATATATATAAAAAATAATCAGTATTTTGTTGGTGATCGCATAACTTGAGAACGGCTGGACCGATTTGGCTAATGTTTTTTTTATAATGTTCGCAAAAGCTTAAGGAAGGTTTTGATGTGCTACAACGTGGGTCTGAAACCCATCGATCATACGATGCATGTATGGGATGTGTGGGATGTATGGGATGTGTGGGATGTATGGGACGGTGTATGGGATGTATGGGATGTGTGGGATGTATTGGATGGTGTATGGGATGTATGGGATGTGTGGGATGTGTGGGATGTGTGGGATGTATGGGACGGTGTATGGGATGTGTGGGATGTATGGGATGATGTGTGGGATGTATGGAATGATGTATGGGATGTGCGGGATGTATGGGATGTATGGGATGATGTATGGGATGTGTGGGATGTATGGGATGATGTATGGGATGTGTGGGATGTATGGGATGTGTGGGATGTATGGGATGTGTGGGATGTATGGGATGATGTATGGGATGTGTGGGATGTGTGGGATGATGTATGGGATGTGTGGGATGTATGGGATGTGTGGGATGTATGGGATGTGTGGGATGTATGGGATGTGTGGGATGTATGGGATGATGTATGGGATGTGTGGGATGTATGGGATGTGTGGGATGATGTATGGGATGTGTGGGATGTATGGGATGTGTGGGATGATGTATGGGATGTGTGGGATGTATGGGATGTGTGGGATGATGTATGGGATGTGTGGGATGTATGGGATGTATGGGATGATGTATGGGATGTGTGGGATGTATGGGATGATGTATGGGATGTGTGGGATGTATGGGATGTGTGGGATGTATGGGATGTGTGGGATGCATGGGATGATGTATGGGATGTGTGGGATGTATGGGATGATGTATGGGATGTGTGGGATGTATGGGATGTGTGGGATGTATGGGATGTGTGGGATGTATGGGATGATGTATGGGATGTGTGGGATGTATGGGATGATGTATGGGATGTGTGGGATGTATGGGATGGTGTATGGGATGTGTGGGATGTATGGGATGTGTGGGATGTATGGGATGTGTGGGATGTATGGGACGGTGTATGGGATGTATGGGATGTGTGGGATGTATTGGATGGTGTATGGGATGTATGGGATGGTGTATGGGATGATGTATGGGATGTGTGGGATGTATGGGATGATGTATGGGATGTGTGGGATGTATGGGATGATGTGTGGGATGTATGGGATGATGTATGGGATGTGCGGGATGTATGGGATGTATGGGATGATGTATGGGATGTGTGGGATGTATGGGATGATGTATGGGATGTGTGGGATGTATGGGATGATGTGTGGGATGTATGGGATGATGTATGGGATGTATGGGATGTGTGGGATGTATGGGATGATGTGTGGGATGTATGGGATGATGTATGGGATGTGTGGGATGATGTATGGGATGTGTGGGCTGCATATAATTGGTGATAGACGGGAATTTGATATTTTGTACGGTATGTAAGTTTCACGTTCTCGAGTTATGCGATCAGTTAACTCCTGATTATTATTGTTGTGTGGTTGCTACCTACGAACAGAATGATGATGTGATTGGAAAAACCCCTAACTTCGTATTGATGTATTGGATGTGCGGGATGTATGGGATGTATGGGATGTATGGGATGGTGTGTGAGATGTATGGGATGTGTGGGATGTATGGGATGATGTGTGGGATGTGTGCGCGGATGGTACAGAACCGGGACTTTTCAGTGTATACACACGGAAGAACGGGGACGTTTGGATTTAACCTGGACGTTTCTCGCGTCCCGATTCTAGCAATCGCATTTTTGGCCCAGAAAATGCTCCAAAAAGGTTTTCTTCCAGATATGTTGTGACTAGATGTCTTACCAATGAATGTCCTAGGCAACTGTATTCAAATGAACCCTTAATAATGCATTTTGAGCCGTTTTAAGGCCTGTGAAATTACGTCCCGGTATTGTACCATACACCAATTATTCAGCTCCAAGCCTATGACAAGTGCTGCCGCCTAGGAAATGAAGGTCAACTATGAGTAACCCCTCCCCCGCCACTCCATCAAGTGCTGTTCTAAAAATAGCTCAGGATGATTGACAGCTCGGCGCTTGGAGAGTTTGGCCTCGGAAGGAGGAGATTTTCATTTCACCGGCGACCCGAGTGCGGTCCGCTGACGAGGAACGTAGGTACCTAAACGATTTACTTTGGGAACGAAGATACCAAAACGATTTATTTTGGGTCTACTGAAAATATAGGTACGTACCTATGAAAAACCGACTTTGCAAGGAACTAATTAATCTGTGTACTTAGGAACTAACCATTTATTTTGGGCCTGCTGACCAGGAACGTAGGTACCTACAACGATTTATTTTGGGTCTACTGAAAATATAGGTACGTACCTATGAAAAACCGACTTTGCAAGGAACTAAGCATTTATTTTGGGCCTGCTGACCAGGAACGTAGGTACCTAAACGATTTACTTTGGGAACGTAGATACCAAAACGATTTATTTTGGGTCTACTGAAAATATAGGTACGTACCCATGAAAAACCGACTTTGCAAGGAACTAACCATTTATTTTGGGCCTGCTGACCAGGAACGTAGGTACCTACAACGATTTATTTTGTGTCTACTGAAAATAATATAATACCTATATTATTTTCCAAGCATATTGAATGCCTGGGCCTGCTGACCAGGAACGTAGGTACCTACAACGATTTATTTTGTGTCTACTGAAAATAATATAATACCTATATTATTTTCCAAGCATATTGAATGCCTGGGCCTGCTGACCAGGAACGTAGGTACCTACAACGATTTATTTTGTGTCTACTGAAAATAATATAATACCTATATTATTTTCCAAGCATATTGAATGCCTGGGCCTGCTGACCAGGAACGTAGGTACCTACACCGATTTATTTTGGGTCTACTGAAAATAATATATTTTCCAAGCATATAAAATAATATATTTTCCAAGCATATGAAGTAATATATTTTCCAAGCATATTATGCTCGGCCGACCACTTCCTTCGAAGGGGGGGTTAGTTAAGAGTAGTGAGGGTCAACTATAATAGTCTAGAAGTCTAATAAGAATAATTCTTATTAGACTTCTAGATCTCTGACTAGAGGCCGAGCTGAGCAAGGCCATTTCATTACCTGGGGGGGGGGGGGGGGGGGGGCTTGCTTCGCTCGATCAACTATTTCAACGCCCGGGGGGCTCGCTTCGCTCGACCATCCATTTTATCGCCCATGGGGGGCCTCGCTTCGCTCGACCAGCCATTTCTTCATCTAGGGGAGCCTCACTTCGCTCGGCCGACTCACTTCCTGGGGGGGTTATTATTGCGGGTCAACTTCTAGCTCTCTGACCATGGGGGGCCTCACTTCGCTTGGCCAACCACTTCCTCCGGGGGGGGGCATTTATGATTGAGGGTCAACTTTTCATATTAGACTTATAGCACTCTGACCGGGGGCCTTGCTTCGCTCGGCCAACCATATCATCACCCAGGGGGGTCTAGCTTCGCTCGGCCAACCATTTCAGGTCAAATAGGGTGTCGTTTTCCAAGTAATTCTGGACGTTTTCTTGAGATTCCACATCTGTCCGAAGGTTGTACATACTGTCACAGAATTAAGTTTTGCACAATTAACTTAATAAGTTAAGAGTAATGAACCCAGAAGAATGAACCCTTACCTTATATTATAATATAATATAAGGTAAGGGTTCATTATTCTTCAATATTATTGAAGAATAATGAACCCTTACCTAAGTAAAATTTGCTACTTTTTTCGTCCAGACTCCATAGATAGGTGAATTTTAATCTTTGAATTCTCGAAAATTCTGAATATCCCCCGATGAGAAATAAGTTCTTGGAAATTATTGAAAAATTGAACGTCAAAGTGTAGGTTTTTTAGGGGGTTGGAACAGGCGACCTGACCGTATCTATCCTATCATTTCCTATATGAAATCCCGCTTGAATTCTTTTTCATGTAAGAGAAAAGTTTTAGGATTAAATCCTAATTTAAATCCTATAAATTTTATAGGAAGCGGAGGAGATTTATAGAAAGACGCGAAATTCCGGATTAGGTACCACAGTTGAAAGATACTTGGTAAATTTTATTTTATAATTCGGGGGTAAAATGCAATGATCTGCTTTATGAAAAACAGCTCAAATACGGTTGAATACCCTTTTAAGCGGGGTTAATTTTCTAGGATAAATTTGAAGTGGTCATGACCAATTTCACCAACTATCTACAGTAGGTAACTCTGCACGTAGGTAAATTTTTATTGTTAAAAGTGGCGAAAATCCTGGATTAAACCTGATGGAAAATACAAGAAAAATGTTGAAAAATTAAGGAAAAATTGCAGGAATTTTTAGATGACTGGAACATTTTCATTTTAATAAAATACGTGGGCTAACGCTAAATCATCGTGGCGTAACGCGAATTGAATTTCATCATCTGGCGGTAAAATAATATGTTTTGCTACATGAAAAACCGCTTAAATTCTTGCTAAAGTGGGGGAAATTTTCTAAGATTTATTTGAGCACATTTTAACTCAGTTTTACCAACTACCCACTCTACAGGAAGGTAGGTAGGTAATTTCTATTGTTGAAAAACGCGAAAATCCTGGATTACCCCTGATGAAAAATACAGGAAAAATATTAACAAATGAAGGTTGTAATGCAAAGTTGGTTTACTCACCTTGGACAGAAACTAAGGATTTTCCTTCACGAAAAATCATGGAAATGATATTGAGGCAGGGATCTAGTGTGACTTTTTAGAGGTGGCAAAACCACTCCTTCGTAACTACCTACCTCCGTGTCTCGCGGAATATTGTTTTATTATTCTTGGAATACTACAACTATGTAGGTAATCGCAACGGAGGTCGGCGACTTGGATCGGCTTCAAAATTTGACATTATCCGTTTCAAGAGGTCTAGATTCCAAAATCGAAATATCCGTCCGCCTTCCGAGCCGTATTGGGCAGTAGGAATTTTTTTTTTTTTTTTTTAAATCTGAAATTTTCCAAAATACTTGGTTTACCATCTAGTTCTGGCCACAAGGTTTTCAGCCCGATCGCCCAAATCCGTGGGGCGCTATGGGGCTATGAGAGGGTTTTTAAAAAAGGCTTTTGGCTATAGGATCGAGTAAGGGGTCGCTTTCAAAGTTTTTTTGGACGGAGAATCCATTTTTGGGGATCCCGGATCGATCCGATTTCACTGTGGCGAGCATGGGGCTTTCATGGGGCTACAAATGGGATATTTGAAGGATCCCAGGAGGTCAAATATTTTTCGAGTAAAATACTAATTAAAAAAAAAAAGAAATAAAAAAAAGAGATTTTGAGCTGATTTCATCTGTTTTTGACCAAGTACCCACTCCGTAGGTAAATTTCTATTTTTGTAAGACGCAAAATTCCGGATTACCACAGTTGAAAGATACTTGGTAAATTTTATTATATAATTCGGAGGTTAAAATTCAATGATCTGCTTTATGAAAAACAGCTTAAATACGGTTGAAAACCCTTTTAAGCGGGGTTAATTTTCTAGGATAAATTTGAAGTGGTCATGACCAATTTTACCAACTACCTACAGTAGGTAACTCTGCACGTAGGTAAATTTTTATTGTTAAAAGTGGCGAAAATCCTGGATTAACCCTGATGGAAAATACAAGAAAAATGTTGAAAAATTAAGGGAAAATTGCAGGAATTTTTAGATGACTGGAACATTTTCATTTTAAGAAAATACGTGCGCTGACGCTAAATTATCATGTGGTAACGCGAATTGAATTTCATCATCTGGCGGTAAAATAATATGTTTTGCTACATGAAAAACGCTTTACACAAGGGTTTATTATTCTGTGATATAGGTTACTTGTACAGACATTTAATTCTGTCAATAAAAAAAAATTAAAAAATTTTTTTTTTGGATTTTTATATTTAAAAAAAATTTTTTGGGGGGATTTTTTTTCAAAAATGTGTTTTTTCAAAAATTCTTTAATTTTTAACTATTTAAATATTTAACTTCTTGGGATCCTTCAAAAATCCCATTTTTAGCCCCATGAAAGCCCTATAGAACGCCACAGTGAAATCGGATCGTTCCGGGACCCCCAAAAATGGATTCTACGTCCAAAAATACTTCGAAAACGACACCTAACTCGATCCCATAGCTAAAAGCCTTCAAAACACCCCTCCTGTAGCCCCATTTTAGCCCCATAGCGCCCCACGGGTTTGGGCGATCGGACTGAAAACCTTACGGGCACAACTAGATGGTAAACCAAGTATTTTGCCAAAATTTCAGATTTTTTAAAAAATTCCTACTGCCCAAAACGGCCCGGACGGCGGACGGCGTACGGCGGATGGACATTTCGGATTTTGAATGTAGACCTCTTGAAACGGATAATGTCAAATTTTGAGGCCGATCGGAGTCGTCGACCCGCGTCGCGAAAACATAGGTGTATTATTCCAAGAATAATAAACCAAAACCGCTTAAATTCTTGCTAAAGTGGGGGAAATTTTCTAAGATTTATTTGAGCACATTTTAACTCAGTTTTACCAACTACCCACTCTACAGGAAGGTAGGTAGGTAATTTCTATGGTTGAAAAACGCGAAAATCCTGGATTACCCCTGATGAAAAATACTGGAAAAATATTAACAAATGAAGGAAATATTGTAGGATTTTTTACATGGTTTTACATGGAATTTTTAGGGGGGCGGCCCACCGTTCGCAGGGGTTACTTGTACGAAAACTACCTACATCTAACTCAACCCCAAAAACATTTTTTTTTTTTTTTTTTACTCATAGCCCTCCCCCCCCCCCCCCCCCCCTACCACCCATAAAACCCCACCGAATACCGAACAGCTCAAATACCGTTGAAAACCGTTTTAAGCGGGGTTCATTTTCTAGGATAAATTTGAAGTGATCATGACCATTTTCACCAATTACCTACCTACTCTGTACGTAGGTAGGTAAATTGTTATTGTTAAAAGTGGCGGAAAATCCTGGATTAACCCTGATGGAAAATACAAGAAAAATGTTGAAAAATTAAGGAAAAATTGCAGGAATTTTTAGATGACTGGAACATTTTCATTTTAATAAAATACGTGGGCTAACGCTAAATCATCGTGGCGTAACGCGAATTGAATTTCATCATCTGGCGGTAAAATAATATGTTTTGCTACATGAAAAACCGCTTAAATTCTTGCTAAAGTGGGGGAAATTTTCTAAGATTTATTTGAGCACATTTTAACTCAGTTTTACCAACTACCCACTCTACAGGAAGGTAGGTAGGTAATTTCTATTGTTGAAAAACGCGAAAATCCTGGATAACCCCTTATGAAAAATACCGGAAAAATATTAACAAATGAAGGAAAAATTGGAGGATTTTTTACATGGTTTTACATGGAATTTTTAGAGGGGTGGGGGGCAGGGGTTACTTGTACGAAAACTACCTACACCTAACTCGACCCCGAAAACATTTTTGAATTTTTACTCATAGCCCCCCTCCCCCCTCATAACACCCCATGAGTTTGGGCGATCGGGCTGAAAACCTTGCGGGCAGGAGGTATGTAAGCCGAGTATTTTGTCAAAATTTCCTATTTTTCAAAAAAAAAAAAAAAAAATCCTGCTGGTTAAAACAGCTTGGACGGCGCGGCGGGCGGACATTTGTTTTTAAAATCTTGACCTCATGAAATGGATAATGTCAAATTTTGAGGCCTATCAGATCTTACACAAGGGTTTATTATTCTTTGATATAGGCTACTTGTGCGAAAAATAATTCTGTGACAATAGAAAAAAATTTTTTACTAGGAAAATATTTGACCTCCTGAGATCCTTCAAAAGTCCCATTTGTAGCCCCATGAAAGCCCTATTGATCCCCCCCCCTCCCCCCCCCCAAGTGAAATCGGATCTCTTCGGGACCCCCAAAAATGAATTCTACGTCCAAAAATACTTCGAAAACGACACCTAACTCGATCCCATAGCCAAAAGCCTTAAAAGACCATCCCGTAGCCCCATAGCGCCCCACGGGTTTGGGCGATCGAGCTGAAAACCTTGCGGGCACTACTAGATGGTAAACCGAGTATTTTGTCAAAATTTCAGATTAAAAAAAAAATCCATCAGATTCTGCCCAAAATAGCTCTATGCCGCTTGTAGCCCCATGAAAGCCCCATGGGCTTGTAGGTATATCCCCATGGTTAAATCGGAATTGTTCTGGAAACCCGAAAATGGATTCTCCGTACTTCGAAACCTATACCTAAATCGACCCCATACCTAGTAAAAAAGCTTCCTGTAGCCCCATTTTAGCCCATAGCGCCCCACGGGTTTGGGCGATCGGGCTGAAAACCTTGCGGTCACCAGTAGATGGTAAACCGAGTATTTTGTCAAAATTTCAGATTTTTAAAAAAATGCCTACTGCCCAAACCGGCTCGGACGGCCGACGGCAGTATTAAGATTGTACCAAGTTTTTATCCCACAAGTGTAGCATACACGAATTAACCTTACACACGTCCCATAAAGTAGGTGTGTACCAAAACAACGTCCCGTTTCTTCTGTGTGTATCCACACATGGGTCAAATTCATGGCGTGTGTAAGCGAAATTTTTTGTATCAAAATACTTCATTTTGCTTCCTGAACACGTTTTTGGACGTTTCGGCGACGTCCCGTTTCTGCACCATACACACACACACGGTTTCGCGTCCCGTTTCTGTACCATCTGCGGATAAGGGTGTGTGAGGGTGTGTGTGCGCGGATGGTACAGAACCGGGACTTTTCAGTGTATACACACGGAAGAACGGGGACGTTTGGATTTAACCTGGACGTTTCTCGCGTCCCGATTCTAGCAATCGCATTTTTGGCCCAGAAAATGCTCCAAAAAGGTTTTCTTCCAGATATGTTGTGACTAGATGTCTTACCAATGAATGTCCTAGGCAACTGTATTCAAATGAACCCTTAATAATGCATTTTGAGCCGTTTTAAGGCCTGTGAAATGACGTCCCGGTATTGTACCGTACACCAATTATTCAGCTCCAAGCCTATGACAAGTGCTGCCGCCTAGGAAATGAAGGTCAACTATGAGTAACCTCTCCCCCGCCACTCCATCAAGTGCTGTTCTAAAAATAGCTCAGAATGATTGACAGCTCGGCGCTTGGAGAGTTTGGCTTCGGAAGGAGGAGATTTTCATTTCACCGGCGACCCGAGTGCGGTCCGCTGACGAGGAACGTAGGTACCTAAACGATTTACTTTGGGAATGTAGATACCAAAACGATTTATTTTGGGTCTACTGAAAATATAGGTACGTACCTATGAAAAACCGACTTTGCAAGGAACTAATTAATCTGTGTACTTAGGAACTAACCATTTATTTTGGGCCTGCTGACCAGGAACGTAGGTACCTACAACGATTTATTTTGGGTCTACTGAAAATATAGGTACGTACCTATGAAAAACCGACTTTGCAAGGATCTAAGCATTTATTTTGGGCCTGCTGACCAGGAACGTACGTACCTAAACGATTTACTTTGGGAACGTAGATACCAAAACGATTTATTTTGGGTCTACTGAAAATATAGGTACGTACCTATGAAAAACCGACTTTGCAAGGAACTAACCATTTATTTTGGGCCTGCTGACCAGGAACGTAGGTACCTACAACGATTTATTTTGTGTCTACTGAAAATAATATAATACCTATATTATTTTCCAAGCATATTGAATGCCTGGACCTGCTGACCAGGAACGTAGGTACCTACACCGATTTATTTTGGGTCTACTGAAAATAATATATTTTCCAAGCATATAAAATAATATATTTTCCAAGCATATAAAGTAATATATTTTCCAAGCATATTATGCTCGGCCGACCACTTCCTTCGAAGGGGGGGTTAGTTAAGAGTAGTGAGGGTCAACTATTATAGTTATAGTCTATAGTCAACTATTATAATAATAGTCTAGATGTCTAATAAGAATAATTCTTATTAGACTTCTAGATCTCTGACTAGAGGCCGAGCTGAGCAAGGCCATTTCATTACCTAGGGGGGGGGGGGGGGGGGGGGGCTTGCTTCGCTCGATCAACTATTTCAACGCCCGGGGGGCTCGCTTCGCTCGACCATCCATTTTATCGCCCATGGGGGGCCTCGCTTCGCTCGACCAGCCATTTCTTCATCTAGGGGAGCCTCACTTCGCTCGGCCGACTCACTTCCTGGGGGGGGGGGGGGGGGGTATTATTGCGGGTCAACTTCTAGCTCTCTGACCACGGGGGGCCTCACTTCGCTTGGCCAACCACTTCCTCGGGGGGGGGGGGGGGGTATTATTGCGGGTCAACTTCTAGCTCTCTGACCAGGGGGGCCTCTCTTCACTTGGCCAACCACTTCCTCGAGGGGGGGGGGGTCATTTATGATTGAGGGTCAACTTTTCATATTAGACTTATAGCACTCTGACCGGGGGCCTTGCTTCGCTCGGCCAACCATATCATCACCCAGGGGGGTCTAGCTTCGCTCGGCCAACCATTTCAGGTCAAATAGGGTGTCGTTTTCCAAGTCATTCTGGACGTTTTCTCGAGATTCCACATCTGCCCGAAGGTTGTACAGACTGTCACAGAATTAAGTTTTGCACAATTAACTTATAATATAAGGTAAGGGTTCATTATTCTTCAATATTATTGAAGAATAATGAACCCTTACCTAAGTAAAATTTGCTACTTTTTTCGTCCAGACTCCATAGATAGGTAAATTTTAATCTTTGAATTCTTGAAAATTCTGAATATCCCCCGATGAGAAATAAGTTCTTGGAAATTATTGAAAAATTGAACGTCAAAGTGTAGGTTTTTTAGGGGGTTGGAACAGGCGACCTGACCGTATCTATCCTATCATTTCCTATATGAAATCCCGCTTGAATTCTTTTTCATGTAAGAGAAAAGTTTTAGGATTAAATCCTAATTTAAATCCTATAAATTTTATAGGAAGCGGAGGAGATTTATAGAAAGACGCGAAATTCCGGATTAGGTACCACAGTTGAAAGATACTTGGTAAATTTTATTTTATAATTCGGGGGTAAAATGCAATGATCTGCTTTATGAAAAACAGCTCAAATACGGTTGAATACCCTTTTAAGCGGGGTTAATTTTCTAGGATAAATTTGAAGTGGTCATGACCAATTTCACCAACTACCTACAGTAGGTAACTCTGCACGTAGGTAAATTTTTATTGTTAAAAGTGGCGAAAATCCTGGATTAAACCTGATGGAAAATACAAGAAAAATGTTGAAAAATTAAGGGAAAATTGCAGGAATTTTTAGTTGACTGGAACATTTTCATTTCAAGAAAATACGTGCGCTGACGCTAAATTATCGTGCGGTAACGCGAATTGAATTTCATCATCTGGCGGTAAAATAATATGTTTTGCTACATGAAAAACCGCTTAAATTCTTGCTAAAGTGGGGGAAATTTTCTAAGATTTATTTGAGCACATTTTAACTCAGTTTTACTAACTACCCACTCTACAGGAAGGTAGGTAGGTAATTTCTATTGTTGAAAAACGCGAAAATCCTGGATTACCCCTGATGAAAAATATCGGAAAAATATTAACAAATGAAGGTTGTAATGCAAAGTTGGTTTACTCACCTTGGACAGAAACTAAGGATTTTCCTTCACGAAAAATCATGGAAATGATATTGAGGCAGGGATCTAGTGTGACTTTTTAGAGGTGGCAAAACCACTCCTTCGTAACTACCTACCTCCGTGTCTCGCGGAATATTGTTTTATTATTCTTGGAATACTACAACTATGTAGGTAATCGCAACGGAGGTCGGCGACTTGGATCGGCTTCAAAATTTGACATTATCCGTTTCAAGAGGTCTAGATTCCAAAATCGAAATATCCGTCCGCCGTCCGAGCCGTATTGGGCAGTAGGATTTTTTTTTTTTTTTTTTTTTTTTTTAATCTGAAATTTTGCCAAAATACTTGGTTTACCATCTAGTTCTGCCCACAAGGTTTTCAGCCCGATCGCCCAAATCCGTGGGGCGCTATGGGGCTATGGGAGGGTTTTTAAAAAAGGCTTTTGGCTTTAGGATCGAGTTAGGGGTCGCTTTCAAAGTTTTTTTGGACGGAGAATCCATTTTTGGGGATCCCGGATCGATCCGATTTCACTGTGGCGAGCATGGGGCTTTCATGGGGCTACAAATGGGATTTTTGAAGGATCCCAGGAGGTCAAATATTTTTCGAGTAAAATACTAATTAAAAAAAAAAAAAAAAAAAAAAAAAAAAAAAAAAAAAGATTTTGAGCTGATTTCATCTGTTTTTGACCAAGTACCCACTCCGTAGGTAAATTTCTATTTTCGAAAGACGCAAAATTCCGGATTACCACAGTTGAAAGATACTTGGTAAATTTTATTATATAATTCGGAGGTTAAAATTCAATGATCTGCTTAATGAAAAACAGCTTAAATACGGTTGAAACCCCTTTTAAGCGGGGTTAATTTTCTAGGATAAATTTGAAGTGGTCATGACCAATTTTACCAACTACCTACAGTAGGTAACTCTGCACGTAGGTAAATTTTTATTGTTAAAAGTGGCGAAAATCCTGGATTAACCCTGATGGAAAATACAAGAAAAATGTTGAAAAATTAAGGGAAAATTGCAGGAATTTTTAGATGACTGGAACATTTTCATTTTAAGAAAATACGTGCGCTGAAGCTAAATTATCGTGCGGTAACGCGAATTGAATTTCAACATCTGGCGGTAAAATAATATGTTTTGCTACATGAAAAACCGCTTAAATTCTTGCTAAAGTGGGGGAAATTTTCTAAGATTTATTTGAGCACATTTTAACTCAGTTTTACCAACTACCCACTCTACAGGAAGGTAGGTAGGTAATTTCTATGGTTGAAAAACGCGAAAATCCTGGATTACCCCTGATGAAAAATACTGGAAAAATATTAACAAATGAAGGAAATATTGTAGAATTTTTTACATGGTTTTACATGGAATTTTTAGGGGGGCGGCCCACCTTTCGCAGGGGTTACTTGTACGAAAACTACCTACATCTAACTCAACCCCGAAAACATTTTTTTTTTTACTCATAGCCCCCCCCCCCCACCACCCATAAAACCCCACCGAATACCGAACAGCTCAAATACCGTTGAAAACCGTTTTAAGCGGGGTTCATTTTCTAGGATAAATTTGAAGTGATCATGACCATTTTCACCAATTACCTACCTACTCTGTACATAGGTAGGTAAATTGTTATTGTTAAAAGTGGCGAAAATCCTGGATTAACCCTGCTGGAAAATACAAGAAAAATGTTGAAAAATTAAGGAAAAATTGCAGGAATTTTTAGATGACTGGAACATTTTCATTTTAATAAAATACGTGGGCTAACGCTAAATCATCGTGGCGTAACGCGAATTGAATTTCATCATCTGGCGGTAAAATAATATGTTTTGCTACATGAAAAACCGCTTAAATTCTTGCTAAAGTGGGGGAAATTTTCTAAGATTTATTTGAGCACATTTTAACTCAGTTTTACCAACTACCCACTCTACAGGAAGGTAGGTAGGTAATTTCTATGGTTGAAAAACGCGAAAATCCTGGATTACCCCTTATGAAAAATACCGGAAAAATATTAACAAATGAAGGAAAAATTGGAGGATTTTTTACATGGTTTTACATGGAATTTTTAGAGGGGGGGGGGGGGGGGGAGGGCAGGGGTTACTTGTACGAAAACTACCTACACCTAACTCGACCCCGAAAACATTTTTGAATTTTTACTCATAGCCCCTCTCCCCCCTCAACACACCTCATGAGTTTGGGCGATCGGGCTGAAAACCTTGCGGGCAGGAGGTATGTAAGCCGAGTATTTTGTCAAAATTTCCTATTTTTCAACAAAAAAAAAAAAAAAAAATCCTGCTGTCCAAAACAGCTTGGACGGCGCGGCGGGCGGACATTTGTTTTTAAAATCTTGACCTCATGAAATGGACAATGTCAAATTTTGAGGCCTATCAGATCTTACACAAGGGTTTATTATTCTTTGATATAGGTTAAGTGCGAAAGGTTAAGTGCTTACTTGTGCGAAAAATAATTCTGTGACAATAGAAAACAATTTTTTACTAGGAAAATATTTGACCTCCTGAGATCCTTCAAAAATCCCATTTGTAGCCCCATGAAAGCCCTATTGATCCCCTCCTCCCCCCCAAGTGAAATCGGATCTCTTCGGGACCCCCAAAAATGGATTCTACGTCCAAAAATACTTCGAAAACGACACCTAACTCGATCCCATAGCCAAAAGCCTTAAAAGACCATCCCGTAGCCCCATAGCGCCCCACGGGTCTGGGCGATCGGGCTGAAAACCTTGCGGGCACTACTAGATGGTAAACCGAGTATTTTGTCAAAATTTCAGATTAAAAAAAAAAATCCATCAGATTCTGCCCAAAACAGCTCTATGCCGCTTGTAGCCCCATGAAAGCCCCGTAGGTATATCCCCATGGTTAAATCGGATCGTTCTGGAAACCCGAAAATGGATTCTCCGTACTTCGAAACCTATACCTAAATCGACCCCATACCTAGTAAAAAAGCTTCCTGTAGTCCCATTTTAGCACCATAGCGCCCCACGGGTTTGGGCGATCGGGCTGAAAACCTTGCGGGCACCAGTAGATGGTAAACCGAGTATTTTGTCAAAATTTCAGATTTAAAAAAAAATGCCTACTGCCCAAACCGGCTCGGACGGCCGACGGCAGTATTAAGATTGTACCAAGTTTTTATCCCACAAGTGTAGCATACACGAATTAACCTTACACACGTCCCATAAAGTAGGTGTGTACCAAAACAACGTCCCGTTTCTTCTGTGTGTATCCACACATGGGTCAAATTCATGGCGTGTGTAAGCGAAATTTTTTGTATCAAAATACTTCATTTTGCTTCCTGAACACGTTTTTGGACGTTTCGGCGACGTCCCGTTTCTGCACCATACACACACACACGGTTTCGCGTCCCGTTTCTGTACCATCTGCGGATAAGGGTGTCTGGGATGATGTGTGGGATGTATGGGATGTATGGGATGGCACACATGTATGGGCTAGCATGTGTGTCAGTTTGTGGTTTTGCAGTTTAACCGTAGAGTGCAGCGAAGCGCGCTGGGTCAGCTAGTTATATTATAAAAATTCAAGTGTACAAAATTAGTAAGAATACATTCGGAAGATCCCACTTCTGAGACCAATTGCAGGGTTTTCACGATAATAGCGTTTCATATTATGGAACAAGCGATCGATGTCACTTTCATAATCTTAGGTAGGTAATTTTATTGAGAACGCGAGAACCGTGGGTAAGTGGAGTTCAACCATAATTGCCCACATAATAACTAGGTCGAACCCAAGACGGGTCTAACAATATTATTCTTGACCTTCCATGATATTTGAGGAAGATACACAAAATTTGATTTAATCATGTCTTCTCGCTTCATCTCATGATAACTTCATTAAGTCTAAATACCTCTGAGGAAGCGGAGATGAAAAACTGTAAATATTGCAACTTGAGATTAAGGTAAAGGTTAGCTTACCAAGGGTAAACATATTTTATAAAGAACAGGTTCCCCACAGTCGAGCAACAAGTTAGCGGAAGTTAACAACGCAGGTTACGCACAACAGCTTTTCATTCAACGTCTTCGCAGCGAACCTAAATTTTCCCCTCTCTCTTGTTCCTGTCGAGTGGGTGACTTTCCAACAACTTGGCGGAAAATATCGCCGTATACATGAAACTATACTGTACCCTTACACTTCTCCACGTCTAATTCAAATGTTCCAAGAGGAAAATTTCCGTGAAAGTTCCTCGCGCCGATTAATATTGATCCAAAAAAAACCTTACGGTTAAAACGGGTCGACGGCTGTGACGTCACCAGATAATAATATTATCTATAGAATAGATATTACCTATTCTATAGATAATAGATAATAGATAATATCTATTCTATAGATAGTACCTAGATAATATTTAATGTTATTATAAACCTTCTAGTGCTTGGACTCGCCAGATGGAGAGGTTTTTGGTAGTATACTCAATGAGTATTACTCATAGTATTACTCTTCTCGTATTAGATATGCTCGCCGAGCTGATTTTTTTTTTTTTTCAAATCTTTCTACTAGGTACAGAGTACATACCATCCCTAGAATAAAGATTTAAGAAAAGTCATTCTCTCACCTAAAATTGCTAAAACGACGTCGAAAATTGAAGGGTGCCATGTAACATTGCCTATAATGTAACGTATGCATATTATGCACGAGGACCCTAGCGCAATTTTTTTCGAATGCTGGTTTCCTGCTGTTTTTCCTCAATGGTGCTTGGCAGTTGGAGTGTAGTTTTTAGTGTCCATGTTATCTCACGAAAAACCGACTGGCTTCAGGCTCTACACTTTGCGCTTCGAGGAGGGAAATTTTGAACCGGCAACCTCTTATTGCCCTGTAGGATTATTGTTACAACCAAAATCAATTATATTGCAGACTTTGACGTGCTCTCTGTAATAATCATCGGGGCCGCTTTGTGAGACCGTGAATACCGAACAAGGTGAACAGTTTATCAATTCGACACTCGCATTTGTGCTTTGGTGGTTAGTTGGAGCGGAATGCCAGCGGTGGAGGTAGGAACTGGCAATCTATTGTTTCCACGAGCGAAAAGGGAGGGAGGCTGATTAATGGGTAACCCACCACTTTGAAGGGTGATTGTGTGAAGTTGGAGGTGGTGGAAGAGTAGGTTTGAAGGCGCCGGATCGACGCCTTGAGATGAAGGCTGGGTTAAACTACCAGTTTACCGTTTAGGCAGAAGCGTTGGATTTCGCCAGGTCAAACGCACGAGCTCCTTGGTGGGCAATGAAGGTGGTTTCTTGAGGTTAACTTCGAAGGAATCTCGTCTTAAGCGCTCAACTTGAAATGATGAGCACTTTACCGAGGCTATCATCCCCTTCCCTCGGGAGGAAATCACAAGTGTTCCACTCAACCCGGCTTGCTATAGCGTAAACAACCCTTGTGCTCCTTAGGCCAATAGTCTCCTCCTTCATCTGCAATCTAACCCGCCACACTTCAAACCGCAAGTTTCCGAGCGCAGGGCAGTTTCGTTGACTACGTACCTATTCAGAAAATTGGTACGTCTTACCTGATGGCCAACTTGGAAAAGCTTTCGCAAGCACAACATAATGCCTATCTAGGTACATACTAATATTCGTGCTCCGTGTAATCATCCAGATCGTCGGGTTTGGAATAGAAACTCTAAAGGGGATTGTTTCTTTCTGAAAGCAACCTGACTACTGTAACAGTGATTTAATATCTTAATGATCACCTAAACTAGAAATAAAAGTTATTTCTAGTTAGTTAAATAACAGTTACTGCTAATGGGATTCGGGTTAAGTATTTCTTGAAATACGGAGTAGTTGAAGACCGTTCTATGATTCTCGCTTCTATAATCAACTCTATACAAATCGAATCGATTCTACACAAAATTACTCGGAAAACTACGGAACTAACAAATTACAGAATCTACGGAATTATCTACAGAATTACGAAATTTACTTACAGATTTACTTTATTTACAGATTACAAGTAATTTCAGATTCAAATTCAGAAAAGATAACAATTACAGTGAATTTACTTACAGAATTTACTTCACAATTAATTATTTCAATTTACTTAACATTTACAATTAAACTAAAATTTAAATTTACAAATAATTATTGAATTAAATGAGGAATTGTTTGATTAATTAAATTAGAAATTAAATTACAGAATTAATTTCCGGAATAGAATTACGGAACTTACACAATTACTTACAGAACTACGAAACTAACAAAACTCCTCAGAAAACTACAGAAATACTGCATAGTTGTAGAGCATTTGGATAGTTATATGGCTCTCGATTCTATAATCGAATCTACACAAATCGAATTGATTCAATACAAAATTACACGGAAAACTACGCCTCAAATCCCCCTCAAAATTTTCTCCTACAGCCAGTCGTAACTACTGGCAACAGGATGTCCCCATCCTCAGTCCTCTCGATTTGTCATTAAAATCAAACTTTGTCATCAACCCTGCCAATCCCGCAAGTTCCTGCACCTATCAAACAGAGTTTTCATTTTATTTTACTCAGAATAGGAATCGGGAACTCTTAAAGAGAGAAAAATCTAGGTTCTGGAAGGCAAAATAGAAGGAAGGGGGAGGGGGGGGGGGGATGGGCCGAGAACTGTTGTCCAGACTTCGCAATACACCTACGACGATGGACCGGAATACAGGTCCTAAAGAGTGAGGTTATCGTGACGACTCATTCCTCATGGAGGAGTGGAGGATCTTCAGAGTTATCAATCTAGGTAGGTATGTTTCAGCTACGGAGGTCATCGATACTTACCGTTATTATTTTGAGCGGCCACAAAACAGTGAAACGGATATGAAAAACAGTGAAAATGTTATAAAAGGGCTTATTATTTCTTTGTATATAAATTGTGCAAAAAATGCTAACTCTCAAGTTAATAATAAATCACAAAACACAAGTTTTTTAAAGTTATAAACCTGTGTTTGGACAGATATGGGACCTCAGAAATTGGATCTTACGTCCAAAATTACTTCGAAAACGACATCCTAGACCCTTGCCCTGATTCCTCCAAAAACCCTTTGTGTAACCCCTTTTTAGCTCCACAGAGCCCCACGGGTCAGAGCGATCGGCTGGCACAACTAGATGTAAAACCTTGCGGGCACAACTAGATGGAGAACCTTGTATGAGAGGCACCCAGAAAAAACGGTTCCCTAATTTTTTCCCTTGCAACTAGCCCACCGGTCGGATTCCCGGGAAGCTTGAAACTTTCAGGGATCTTCAGTTTTGTGAAAATGCATTTTTTCAAATTTAAGACAAAAGAAAAACTCTTACGTAAAATTTGTGACGTTTTTCAAGAGATTAATCATTAGTTAATGTTAAATAATTATTAATTGATAATATTAATTAATAATATTAATTAAATAATATTATTTAATTAATTAAATAATTAATGGAAAAACTGTCAACGGTGGGTATGGAACAGCCTCAAGCCGCCCATACCGCTTTCATAAAATCATTCAAGTTCCAATGGCAGTTCCTTCAGAAGGTAGTCAGGACCGAAGGGGAGGAATTTGAAATATTGAGAGAAGTAATCCGGGAAGAATTTATGCCAGCGGTAATGGGCGGAAGCTTGCAGTGTCCCATCTCCAGCGAAGAAGCTGATCTGTTCTCTTTGCCCGTGAACAAAGGTGGATTGGCCTGGTGTGATCCGGTTGCATCACCTCGAAGCTTGTTTAGGACCTCGGAATTATGCTCTTCAGTGCTTGGCCGATCATTGCGAATGGGAGTACCATTTGATGTAAGGGAGCACCGAGCGCAAATTGATGCAGCAAAGAAAGAGGCAGTGAAGGGGCGAAAGCAGGCGGAGGATGTACTGTTACAGAACACCTTGCGAAAGTTCTCGGCAGATCGAAGAAGAGCAATTAGTCGAGCAGTAGTGGAACAGTCCAGAGTGAAGTCGTCTGGGTGGCTGTCTGCCATTCCATTGAAGCAGCATAGCTTTGATTTCTCAGCCTGTGAGTTCCGAGATGCTCTTCCAATTCGGTACATGCGAACCACAGTAGATATGCCAAATAAGTGTGATGGCTGTGGTCATATCCCCTTTTCCTTCAGGCATGAAGTAAGAGACGTCCTGGGGTAATTAATGAATACAGCTTGGAGAAATTGCTGCAAAGAGCCAATGATTGTGGCTGCTTCAGACACTACTCCTGGTTTGAGAGGGGATCTTGCCTGCCATGGGGTGTGGGAACCACAGAGGGACGCATTATTTGACGTCCGTGTCGTAGACACTGATGCACCCTCTTATTTTTCCCGACCTGTGGCATCAGTTCTCACTTCGGCAGAGGAACAGAAGAAACAGAAGTATTTACCTGCGTGCCAAGATCGCCACTGTTCATTCACCCCACTGGTCAGCACAGTGGATGCACTTTTGGCACCCCAGATGACCCGGTTCGTCGATGTCCTAGGTGAACGGCTGGCAGACAAATGGAAGCGGCACCAGGGGATCGTCAAGGGGTGGCTCAGAACACGATTAGCGTTCGCCATCGTACGTGCAGCCTCCATGTGCGTGAGGGGAACTCGGCAGAGATGGCGGAGCGATAATGACCTGCTAGGGTTTGACGATGGGGCGGCGCTGCAGCTGGGGCTCCTAATCCGTTGATTGAACACATCATGATCCCACGGCTTCGACTCTCTCTAGACGTCGTTTTCTAAAGTCAGCCTTTTCCTACGTCATCATCTACCCGAAATCCTTTCCTTTTTTTTTTATATTCAAGATAAAGAATTAAGATTATTAGTATAATTAAATTATTTATTTACGCATTACATTAAACATTACAAATTGTAATGTTTAATGTAATGCGTAAATTTGTAATGTTTAATGTGATACAATTTCTTGATAGAAGTGATTTCGCGAATAATTCATTGATACACAAAATTTGTGCATTTAATGCATCAAGAAGTACTTCTTGACCGTAAATCGGGATTCCAATATCCTACAACAAGAATGTTACAGGCCACTTAGGTCATTACAGAAGTCGACTTTTCAAGTTTCAGTATCTTTCAGCGATCTTTGGAGAGGGGAAAACCAAGTCTCTTTCCAAGTCTCTTGATGTTTTAATAAAAGTTAATTTCTTGTGATAATTTGATCTTACGGTATTCGATTAGAGTTCCGGTCGATTTGATTATTAATGCTCCGAATAATAATTGTGGAGGTAATAAAAATTTGAAACTCGTTTAATTTCTGGTTTTGTGTTCCCGGCGTTCCTCTATCGGATGCTTGGTTTTAATTAGGGGAGCCTTCCCCTTTACTCGTTCGAGGTTCAATAATATACTGCCATTAGAAAGATTTACATTGATTTTGCCGCAAGGGACGCGAAGCCTGTGTTCGGTACGCTTCTAATAATGACCCCTCGGCCCACTCGATTTTCCTCACTTTACCGCCAATTTCTATCCAGTTTTAGTCCTCAGCCCTTTTCCCCACCGCAACCTCTTTACCGACCGAGCTTATCTTTCGAGTACCCTCAGGACGTTGGGCAATTCGGGAAAGGTCGTTTTCATCGGTTGGGGGCACCGCAATTAAGAGCTAAACCCCATAGATATTGCGGGAGATTTCGAGGTTAGCGCTGAAAATATCCACGCGATAGCAATTTATAGCCTGAATCTGAGAGCCGAATCCAAATTGTTACGTAATATATATATATATATAATGTAGAGTAGTTTGCCGCGAGAATTTGCCGCTTGAATACTAATTAAACTGTAGAATCTCACGTTGAAATCATAGTGAGAAATAATATCTGCCAACAATATCAGGTATTATTATTCAACAGATTGTTGTCTTGAGCTGTTTCTTCGTTTGCGTGAACCAGTTTAGTTAGCGTTGTTTAACCTTTATCGTCTATTGTTGTTTGTACATGATTTCATCCGGAGGGCTTTCTCCCCGAGTAAATTCTGAACATTTTCTGAGAGAAGTTGGGAAAAGTTGAACTAACGAGTGGTCCAAACATGCTTGTACCAGCTGAACGAAAAGTTAAAGGCGTAGAATGTAGGTTCTCCTTAGAGAACCCGATTTATCAAGCCCGGAACGTCAAGAAGATTGGTAGTTCCTATTCAACGCCATCGAAAAGAAGAGCACTGCCTTAAGCGTTTTCCCCACCTTCTTGTCAATTCCGGGAGGAAGTGGAACAAATTGCGGGGTTATGTCAGAGGGCCGGAAGAAGGAGCGACGGTTAGAAGGTTGGAATTATTCCGGGAGACCTCGATAATAAATTCGCAGCCCGAGAAAAGGTAATAGAGTGGTAAGGGAAGACGTAAGTAGTGTGTTGTGGACACAGGGGGTCCCAGTCTAATGGCGCATGAACCGACCCATCTGTCAGCGAGGGGTCTTCGCTTGACCTCCATTTGAAAAGTACGTTACCCAGATCTTGGAACGAGAGAACAAAATTTTTCCTTACTGAAAGAATTCAACTTTGGTTCAAGACCGATTTTACTTTAGGATCCCCAAAATCACTATCGTAATTAAACTTTAACTGGATAACATTATCCATGAGTCCAAAGCTATTTTCCGCATCTTCGTTTCAGCTTTTCCGTTTTTAGAGCCGGAGATGGCAGGTACCTACGTGTACCACACACTAGGGAAACCATCCGCACGCTTTACTCAATAATAAACATCAGTCAATGTAGGCAAATGCGCTTCCTGTCGTAATTACGAACGCCCTTAAGGGTCCTCACGAACGCCTGATGCCGCCTGCACCGAAAACAGGTGGCCACTCCTCCCCTACACCTTAGGTATGTTCCTTCCGCGACGAGTTCATGAAAAAATTCGGCGCAGTCGCTCTGCGCTGGGTAAGATACACCTGCCTCGTTCCTTCAGCGGGTGAAAAGTTCTTCATCGACTTTCTACCCGGACTGAACAAAATTAGTTATTTAATAACTTGTTCCATCCGCGCGGGTTCTTTAATATTATGCACCGGGTTCAATAATATCCTTACTTATGTGTTTTTTTTTTTTTTTTTTTTTTTTTTTTTTCAATCAATTTTTCAGTTTACTGAAAAACAATTGTTTTCGCGTTCCATCCAGTGAGTTCATGTACTCCCCTCTCTGCACCCGCGCTAAACTTACCCCCACCCCTTGAGTTCATCCACCCAACTTTCTTTCACCGAGAACTCGTCGCGGAAAGAACAAACCTCTTGTATGTTCATATTGGGAGTTGGTCTCACCCTAGTAATCTATACCTACTACTAAATCTCAAAGTGTCTGTCTGTCGAAAAACTAGTCTGTAGCTCGAAAAAATACGGCGTTTGTTCTGGAGGGTTTCGCGTATTCCGAGGACGGACATAGGCTACGTCAGAACCGCCCTTCGATTCCCCTTTGTCCGTGGAGGTCGACCTAGAGAAATTTTTGGTAACCCAGCACTCTTTTTTTTCAATCGTCATCTGACCATATTATGGTTTTTTCCGGGTGTAAGAAGGCGGATCATAATATGGTAATTTCGAGTTGCCACGAGATGTGAAATTTTAAATGGTAGGTGTTCCGGCTTGTTAGCATCGAAAAACCTAACTACTGGTATTTCTACTGTCCGAAAAAGTGGTTGGCCGAGCGAAGCGAGGCACTGTCCGAGAAAATGGTCGGCCGAGCGTAGCGATGGCTAGTAATTATTACGGTTCATCTGGGATCGACATTCAAAACATCATCGAAACCAAAACGGTTTCGTCGCGCCTCAGACTGCTTCTTGTTCTCCTCAGCTCAAGCTGTTGCGAAACCGTTTCGGTTTCTTTTCATTTCGTTAATTTGCTCGTTTTTTGAAACAGCTATTCCAGATTAAGTGAAACTGTTTCAACGTTTCTTCTCGTGAAACAGTTTCGTCGAAACTGTTTCGCGTTTTTTTCTCATCCCTACCACAAACGGCGACACGCCCCCAAGTAGGCTTAACCCGCACTGTGGGGTCTTTCCTCATAGAGATCTTGATATTCCATCACCAATGGAGGTCAATGTAGGTAAAATTGCTCCACACGGAAGGTGGAATTAAAATTTTGCAGTCAGCTGGAGCCGCCTAGCCAACGTACAAATTCTCAGATAAAATCATGGTGATTCGTTCAATCGTGAAATGAGGAAATCCCAAGGTCTGCACTAAACAAAGGAAAAATACAAGTTTTAAAAGGGAAGCTGACACCAAAGCTCTCACTATAGTCCCTTTTTAAAGCTCAGAAGCAGAAGTTTATAAAGTTGCGAGGTTTTCCAAAGTTATTCCCAGAGAATTTAATTAACTAATTTTTCCTTGTGTAATCAAAAAGGAAAAAGGTGCCCAAAACGCAGCGATCTTGAGGCCTATTCAGCTTTGCAACCTTTTCCTTCCTCTTTTCCACTGAGGCTTTCAAAACTTGGGAGAGAAACTTTTAAATAGGAAGGAGAGAAGCCCCATGGTGCTAATCCTCTCACAAAAGGATTTCAAGTTACAGACGCCAAACTACCCCACCAAATAACATGCTGCTCATTCTGTCCCTAGTCTGCTAGCAATAACCACAGATGTAATTACGTAAGTTTCCTTCCCCATACTGCCTGGCTCAATTTTCCAAACAAACTAAGAACATCTTATTATTAGTGTAAGTGTTTAATCGGAGGAACTGAATCGCAACCTCATTACGGCGATTGGAATGTATCAAAGTGCTTTGCTCATAATATACAAGTATGTTATGCATATGTAAACTTCTATAATAATGATAATTAATAATAAGTAATAAGCGATTTTAAACCAACAAAGCGATACTTTTCCAAGCATTACTTCATCTATGACCCCCAGCTCAATGGCAATTTTCCTGTTTTATTCGGGCCTCCCCACCGCGTTAGGCGGTTTGCGAACCCCTAACTTGGCCTCAACTTTCTTCAAAAGCTCCCCTCCTTTCCCACTTTCTCCGATTCCCTTATGAACTTCTGGGTAGTACTTAATTTATCACTCCCCGGTTGGCCGATTTGGGGCTCCACTAATTGCTGATTTCAAAGGTGCGATTTTAACTCACCTCGATGATATTTTAACCAAGCTTATTACTCTTTGAACGTTAAATCCTCTCTACTCCTCTCTGCCAATGCGGTCATGATTACCTAACCAGATTGGTTCTAATGGGTTGGGCTGGTTTGACTGCATTAAGGGGATTAATTTTTTCATTATCGTGAGGAGTTTATTTGACGGGTTTAACGGCGGAATTTTCATTTATTCAACTATAACAATTAGCTTGGGCGCAGCAGTGGAATGAAAATCTCTTTCCGTGAGAAGTCTGAAAGAGCAAAAGTAGTACCGGCTGCAACTTCTGGATAGCTGTCGAGCGGGCTTGAAGGACTGAAGGGAAACTCAATTTAACTAGAGTAGATTGACCGCGAAAAAAAAACAGCGCGCGGAAACGAAAATAAAAAATGGGCTAGCAAGGGACCTGAAAAAAAGTTCTGCCCTCCCTCATAAATATTTAATCTAACGGTGACGTGGGCTGGATGTAGCTGGTGAGCTACAGTTGACTTATTCGGTACCCGAAATAAATGGAGGCTGGTTAAGAAAAATAGGCCCATCTCGAGTTGCCCCTTGTTTTATGTTTCATCCGAGCTGGCTAGGTTTTCCCACTTGATATTCGCCCATTATTCCTCAAGCTGGAAAAGTCAAGCGTGATACCTACCGAGCAAGAAATTCGGACGCCTTAGGCCGGTTTCACACGGGGCCGCTCGCAGCTCGTGGCTCGCGAGCGAGAGAAGGCGCGTGAGATTGAAATGCAATGGGTCCAGTGGGCGCTTTCACATGGAGAGCGAGAGCGGTTAGGGCTCGAGTAGGGCTCGTGGGCCGCGAGTGATCACGGCTTTACGCTGCTTAGATTGCTAGGCATTTTCGACGGAAGGTCTGGGGACCGGTAGAACGAGAGATAATTTACGATATGAAGACTGTACGGTAGGTATACTGGAAATTCAGGACATTTGTGCAAATCCCTAGACAGTTGCAGAATCTGCATACAGACACATTAACTGTATCTGCATTGCAGATACACTAATCGCGTGCTTGTATTGAGCAACCCTCACTGTAATATTTGTGGATGGATACTGGCTGAATTGGGCGGAAACTCAATTTAAGTACCTAGGTAACTTGTTTCTCTTTTCGCGACGGATAAACGTTGTGTGCCAGGGTTTTTTTTTTTTTTTTTTTTTTCCTCTCCAGATCCATTAGGTGGGATTTTCTACGTCTTTGATCTTGAAGGCTTTCAAACCGTAGATCTTGAAGAGTAGCCGATTAAAAGGCTCGAGAAAGTTTTTACCATTACGGACTACCCGAAATCGAGGCACTCTAAACATATCCTTTAAAAAGTTTTTCAACCTCATAAATACTTGTATACAAGTAAGTAGCTATAGCTATAGCAGTCTTGGACGTCGTAAAAAGGGCCAGTTTCGGATCCAAATCTAAATATTCAGGTTGAGTCCGACTATTCAGCTTTTAAAATGTATATATTTAATATAGGTAGGTACTCAAAAATTCTTTTCTTCTAACTTTGACAAAGACTCCGTTCGAAATAACAAAAAAACGTTTCCTCTTTATTTCTGTGAAATTTCTCTAACCTAATTCGATATAATATAAACCTACTAAGTATTTAAAATAGAGACTGGATCATAAAAGTGTTCCATGGTTTAATGGCAACAGTATCAAAGGGTTAAAATAGAAGGTGGAAATTCGATTCATTCCGCCCCTTCCCCGGGCGGTTTGGTTGGAAGGTCTGGGTGACCCTCAAATTTTAATTTATTAGGAATAATACACCTATGTAATCGCGACGAAAGTCGAAAATTCTGATCAGCCTCAAAATTCGGCATTATACGTTTCAAGATGTCTAGATAACAAAAACGAAATATCCGTCCGCCGTCCTAGACGTTTTTGCCAGTCGGATTTTTTTTTTTTTTTAAATCTGAAATTTTGACAAAATACTCGGTTTACCATCTAGATGAGCCCACAAGGTTTTCAGCCCGATCCCCCAAACCCTCGGGGCTCTGTAGGGCTAAAAAGGGACTGCGGGAGGGTTTTTTAAAGGGTTTCGGCTCAGGTAGGTGTCGTTTTCGAAGTATTTTTGGGCGTAGAATCTATTTTTGGGGATCTCAGAGCGATCCAATTTCTCTGTGGGATTTATGGGGCTTTCATGGGGCTACAAATGGGATTTTTGAATGGTCCTAGGAGGTATAATATTTTTCGGGTAATGTTGGACTCATAATCCATTTTTCGAGGTCCCACATCTGTCCAATTATGCACAGTATTTTTTTCAAAATTTTTTATTCAAAAATTTCGCACAATTATCTGAACCTATACCAGAGAATAATGAACTCTTGTGTAAAATTTGCAGCGTTTTTATTTATTTTTTAACTAATAATAGGTAATGAACTTTCAATGACGAGCAAGATCTATGGTCCTCATGGTCCTTGGTTTTATAAAAATAATCTCAAAGTCTAAAAATTATCACAAACTTATATACAGGTCATTTTTCTATAGAAAAATTATTTAGCACATTTTACCTCCATCTATTGCGACGAAACATTGTGATAACAGCTGACAAGGTTACAAGATCAGGAATTAGGTTAGTTGGTGTTTCATTAAAATTTGTACGTCTCCCACAAGACTCAAGGACACCACAATGTGTGGACGTTGTGTAATGGCTACGTTTTGATTTTTTTTTTTTTTTCTTTTCGAAGACCGATTTCCCTCATTCATGGAGTTCGAAGACCGATTTCCCTCGTTTCCCTCTTCTCCCTTGGGAGTGGTATTTCTCCATCAAAAAGGGAAATTTCCCTCAATGTGGAAGCCCTCTGGCAAGTCTTCATCGTCTCCAGTGAATGGCCGACTTGAACGTTGCGATGGCAGACTCCTTTACTACAGGGAGATCGTCCGGTTCCATGGCAGCTCCAGTATTTATGGGCGAAACCTCGGCAAAAGGCGATCTTCCCTCCTGGTTGGACCATAATATGGTCCTAGATATTATCTGGACGACTCCTGCGAAATTTCTCCGAACAGACGTTCCATCTCCAGTGTAGAGCACCATGCCAGGCATTGCCCTCTCATCTACGCCCTTAAACTTGGAACCTCGGAACCAATCCTGGAACCACCCAGGAACCATATCTCCCAACACAAGCGACGGTGAGAACTTGGACGCATTCTCCGTTCATCACATAACCAAATTTTAGCATGAAATGGAATCGTTGAAACATCTAAACATTAGGTTTCTCAAACTAGACCCACCTCGGGTTCACTACCCAAGTAGAGTTTTAAATTTGTTTAACTATTTAATGTTACCTATCCCGTTTGTTGCTCTGAAAAGCTTCTGTCATTTTAAAGAATATTAGGGTCCCTAACCTACAGGCACTTTTTAGAGACTTTTACCAGACAATAAGAAAACCTTTTCATCGATAAATCGTTCATTTAAACGTATTGCACTCACTCTGAGACTCCTTGTGAACGAAGGCGTGTATAACTAAGCTGTAGAAACGATTGAAAAACACTGTAATGAAACTTGATTCAAACACGCAAAAACGTCCTACCAACTTGGTAGTAGGGTGACTTCGCCTATTACCGGACAGCGCCAGTAGAGTAGTAGTTTTTCCCTTGTAAATAAGTTCTGAGTTTGTTGGGGCCATTGTACTCATGTCCTTTCCGTCCAGTAACTATCTCTCTACCAGAAACAAGTCTACCAACCGACAAAAAGTGCAGCGTTAAATCTTGAAAAATTGACAAAAGTGGGCCAACACTGCCTGAACTGAAACCCCTTGATTGTGGAAGGTTTTTTGTAGTGGAGGTGCTCGCAGGAAATAAGCTATGGAAATCATATTTTTCGTTTTCATTCAATAAATATTAGTTTATTAGTATGTTGGGCTTCTCCTGAATCCGTAGAATTAGTGTAATAGGCGATTTGTTGAATAATTTATTGGAAATCGCCCTGTCCGTTTCCTGGAACTGCGAAACACCGAACTTCCAATAGGCGGACACCGTGTCCGTCCACTAGGAATAGATCAAAAACTTGCTAAATCCAGTAAACGGACATCCATTTAGCTACCTCCTACTATGCTAATGTTCAGTTTTTTAGTTAGGTAGGTACCTACTATATATATATATATATATTTTTTTTTTTTTTTGTAAATAAAACATAACTATAATCTTGGAATCCTGGGTTAAAAAACGAGTAAAAGAACCATCGGTCATAGTCTCCGTTTCTTAACCCAGGATTCCAAGATTATAAAATTTATAATCACATTTAATGTGATTCAATTTTATTCTCTCATAGTTACCTACCTAATTTTTTAAATAAGATCTCAATTTTGAATGGCTGAATCAAAATGAGACTAATTTTAGATTTAAGAAACTCATCCTTGGTGATTCAGCTTACACCTTATCCTTATGAGTGAAAAACGTGATAATATCATGTTAAAAAATTAAATCAACGATTTTAAATTTAATAATATCACGATTAAAAATTGAATCAACCCACCTATATTATTATAGGTGGGGTGATTCAATTTTTAATCTCTCATAGTTAGGTAGGTACCTAATCTTTTTTTAAATAAGATCTAAAATTTAGATTATTAAATAATCTTTCATTCAGACATTTGATATTAAATTCATTCAGACATTCGATTTTAAATTTTAATATCGAATGTCTGAATGAAAATGAGATTGTTTTTAGATTTAAGAAAGTTATCCTTAATGATTTTGTCTAAGTGGGTTGTGATTCAATTTTTAATCTCTCATAGTTAGGTACCTATTTTTTATATTTTTAATAACAGCTAAATTTCGAATGACTAAATCAAAATGAGACTGATTTTAAATTTAAGAAACTTATCTTTGGCGATTCTGCTTACACCTTATCCTTAAAGAGTGAAAAACGTGATATCCATCTAAGGTGGGTTGTGATTTAATTATTGGGGTTTCCGAACTTCCTACTTAACGAAAAAATACACTTATCTAATTTAAATGACCTCTCAATTTTTCATTAAGCCTTGATTCCAAGGTGTCCGTCTACTGGCTCGCTAGTGTCCGGAATTAGGAAAACCGTGTCCGCCTACTGGGGTCTTGGATTTTTTTCTTTAAATGCTCTGAAAAAATTACTTAAAATTTATTTTTAACGATTCTGACTTCTGATTTTAATTCTCAAGACCCGTCATGAGGTTGTAGAGCAAAAAGCAAGTAGGGTTTGTGTAAGGTTGAATTTTGATGAACTGTCAAAGTGCATCGATGCTGTTAAGTGTCCGACTACTGGCGAAGTCACCCAACCAAGGATCGCGACAGAATGAATGAAAACGCCAAACGCCTATCGCCTGATGGGGGGCCATCATGGGCATGAATCAGCAATGCCAACATGCAAAATTAATGACATTTTACGAAGAGGCCTAATCTTAGCGTTTTTGTATAGATTCTCACGCTAGATAAAAACGCTAAGATTAGGCCTCTTTCATATTATGAAAGATATATAATTGCAAAATATCACAATTTCCATTAGATACAAGATATTATCTTCTTCTTCTTATTATTATTATCTAATTATCTTATATTACTATTATTACCTTATTATTATTATTATTATTATTATTATTATTATTATTATTATTATTATTATTATTATTATTATTATTATTATTATTATTATTATTATTATTATTATTATTATTATTATTATTATTATTATTATTATTATTATTATTATTATTATTATTATTATTATTATTATTATTATTATTATTATTGAGTTGAGTGAGTGGAACTGCTAACATGTGCTCTGTGCTTTAGTTTTAATTTGAGTGGTAAAAATTCGGTAT
Source organism: Pilophorus perplexus (assembly GCA_955831195.1). Lineage (NCBI taxonomy): Eukaryota > Metazoa > Arthropoda > Insecta > Hemiptera > Miridae > Pilophorus > Pilophorus perplexus. The sequence continues at coordinate 13,797,630 of OY037010.1, read as the reverse complement.
TTTCGGCTGATTTTTAGTATGCGCGTGTATCTAGAAGAGCTCTAGAAATGTGCAAAGTTTCGTGTCGAAAGGCTTAACGGTAGTGACGGTATTTAAATTTTAGTAATTTAAACTGGGACCACGTGGGACCCTATTTCCGTGAAAGTGCTTGGATCAGCTTGAAATCTGGTGTGGGCACTCTGGGTAGTGATGGTATAAATCGCCCAAAATTTTAGCGTGATCGGGCAGTTCGTTGCTGGGTGATGAATTTCTTAATGTTATGTTAACTTCACAGGTATACCACGTGTAGGGGGGGTCACTCTGACAACAGGGGGTCAAAGGGGGCTTAATCCGTCCCCGGGGACTACCCCAACAATCGTACGAGGGCGTTTTGCTCTGTGCCCCACGGTACGCCCAGGACTTAGGGCCTTGTGAGAAACAAAGACTTTCACAGTGATCGCTAACCGTCTTTCCACACTGGATCGGTAGTCGGATCAAGGAGTTTTCCCTTAGGGGCTAAAACAATAGCGCCAGGTAGGTAGTTTCAGGGAAAATTAGTTATTAGCATAGGACGAGTTAGGGTATATTAGTAGGAATTAGGGTATATCAGTGCTTGGATATTGCTAAGGAACAAAGAGTTTCACAGTGATCGGTAAGCGGACGTCCACGCTGGATTGGTAGTCTCGATTAAGGAGACCTCCTTTAGGGGATAAAACAATAGCTTCGGGTAGGTTGTATTTCAGGATAGATTAGGGATTAGCCTAGGATAGATAAGGGTATTAGGGCTTAGGGCATAAGGTAAGTAAGGTATTTAGGAAATATGGACAGAGTTAAGAGAAGCAAAAGCGGTCTGTTGCTGCCTGGATGCAAATATGTGGGGCCTGGGAACCCCTTGCCCAATGGAATACCAACTGGGCACGTAGACAAGGTGGCAGAGGAGCATGACCACGCATATCAGAATGCGACCAGCAGAGGGGACATAAGGAGAGCAGACAAAGCTGCTTTTGCGGGTTTTGCTGCAGAAGCTGCCAGAGGAAGCATCACCGGAGCTGCTGGTGCTGTTGCCATAGGTGCCAAGCTCCTAGCCGAGGGGGCACTGGGGACTACGTTTTACCCCAGACTTGGGAATGAGGAAGGTGACAGGGAGCCGCTGCTAGGGCGTGAAATAGAAGTGGAAAGGGAGGAGATACTGGATAGGTACTATGGAGAGAAGGAGCAACGTGCCGAAGCTAGACGTGGCCTTGGAATTGGTATGAGGAAAGAGAGAGAACTGCCAGGTAGGAGGGCTACCCCCCTGTGCAGCTCCCTGTTATATGCAGGTCTGCCCAAGCAGACAAAGGAGGCCATGTCAGGGTACAACTGCCCTAGGGGGTACAAGGAGAAGCCATTGTGGAAGGAGCCCGTGACTGGCAGTGGGGAGTTCTGGTTCTCCAAGAAGGAGACCAGTGCTCTCCACCAGGAACTCGGAAAAAAGGTCCACGGTGTGGAGGCTGCTCTGGACGGTGTGGAATGTGCTCCCAAACAAGAACAGGATACCGAAGGGAAGGGCCCAATTGTAGAAGACACTCTTCGAAGGAACTCAAATGAGACCAAAGAGCCCCAACAGGCACCTCACTGGAGAGCTGAGGAGGCCAAGGCCAGTGGCCGACAAGTGGAGATTAGAAATGACAGGGTCTATATTGAGGGGAAAAAACTTATTGTGCCAGATGAGTACACCCCCCCTCCCAGCACCAGTGAGGAGTCCATCCATGAAGAGGCTGACACCTGCTACATGACGGAAGAGGAAGCAGAGGTTAAAGCCAGGATGACTGAACTAATGCAGTACCTGGCTAACACTGCCACGGATGAAGGAATAAGGCAGATGGCCTCAAAGCATGCCCTGCAATGGGTGTGCATGGCAGGAGGGGACTCAGCTCCCGCTGACCCAGGTCAGCAGCAGTCCCAGCAACAACAGCAGCAGCATCAAGTGCAACCACCACCTGGTCATCAGGAGAGTGGGCCTGAAGGAGTGACACGCACACAGAAGCGTAAAGCTGTTGCTACCAGAGATAGAGAAAGGAGGAAAGTCCTAAGGAGGGAGGTCGAATCACTACAGGCTAGGCTCATGGACATGGAGTCCTTCGAACTTGACATGGAAGGTTGGAAGAAAGATTGGCAAGAGTGGGGTATAAAACCCAATAACATTGGAGAAAAACCCTTTAAGGCAGCGTGTGTTAGAGTGGACAAGCTGACTGAGCTTGTGGCTGGGCTGGTTAGTAGCTATCGGGCCATGGCCGAAGAGCTTACTGTCCTAAGGCAAAGATCGACTGACTTCAGCACGCTCACGGCCTCTGTTGAGAGTCTTGAGGGGGCAGTGATGGAAGAGCTGGCGAGAGGATCAAGGCGTCGCACAGATTCAGTGGGCACTGCTGGGTCATACATTGAAAACGAAGAGATGACCATCCTCATTATGAGTTTAAGAGATACAATGATTGAAGGTTTCAGGAGGGTGGAGGAGAAGATCAACGGTGTTGAGCGCAAGACTGACTCCTGCACAGGTAAGGTGGAGGCCTTGGAGAGAGAAGGGCTGAAGGCCCTCTCCAACAAGGTAGAATTAGTGAAGAGACGACTGGCAGAGCGCCCTGTATCACCCACAGAAGCTCGACAGCCCATCAGGAAGGAACCAGTCAATATGTCAAAAGACAAGCCCAGGCAGGGAGCTGCTCCTCCCAAAGCAGCGCCTCACAAGGTTATGCCTAACAAGGATGAAACAACTGAGCCAGAAACTCCCACTGAAGACGAAGGGTGGAAAACCATTCAGAAGAAGAAAGGAAGTAAGGTTAAGAAGACGAAGAAAGAAAGGAATCTCCGCAGGGAGGAAGCCAACTCCCGTAGGATTGACCAGGCCATAGCTAAAGCCAAAGACAGGCTAGATGCTCCGCAGACAGCCTTAATTGTCCAGGCATTCAAAGACTCCCAACCACTTGGAGTAGAGATGGAGACCGAGAGGGACCCTAAGATGTACAGTGAGGCACTGTGCTCCCCCCCATCAGTAAGAAGGAAACTACGTAAAGAGGTAGACGTCAGAGGGCTTGGAATGGGGCTGACGAAAGTTGTCCCAGCTGGGCCTAAGGCCCTAAAAGTTGAGACAGCCACAGTACCTGACCGGATGAAGCTTGCCAATGAACTCACTAAGAAAGGGTTTGCAGTTAGGCAGGAGCGAGCCCCCGACAGGCCGCTCCTGGTTAAGATACATGGTGTGGACAGAACTATCCTTAAGGAGGACCTCTCTGGTTATCTCTGGGACCAGAATAAGTGGGTTAGGGATGAGTTTACCGAGGAGCAACTCAAGAAGGAGTTTGCCCCCTCCTTCCAGGCAGGGCGGCGCACCAGAGCAGATGGATCCCAGATAGATGACTGCATCTGGGTGACTCAGGTCTCAGAGATGATGAGGAAAAGGCTACTGGAAGTCAAAGCAGTCTACATATCGGCAGACAGATGCCGTGTGGCTGACTTCCTGGAAGTATCGAGATGTTACCGATGTCAGGGATATGGACATAGCGCGAAATCTGGGAAATGCGGTGAGCTAGAGGCTGCATGCGCCAAATGCGCGGGAGGTCACGAGACCAGGGAGTGCCCCCTCAAGGAGGTATTGGCAGCCGGAGAGAGGAAGTGCGCTAACTGCAAGCGGGCTGGGCTCAAGGAAGATCATGCAGTGGACGCCGAGGGCTGCCCAGTCTACAAGAGAGCCCTGAAGAGGTACATAGGCAGGGTGAATCCCAGAATCCTAGCTGGGGAAGCGTGTACATAGCTGGGGAGAACTGTGGTTTTGTAAGGAAAGGAAATTAAGTGTACATAGTTAGTTTTCCTAGATATTGTAGGCTTATTTACAAAAGCAATAGGTATGGTAGGTATAGTGCTAGAACAGATGGGTATACATGGAACCGTGTGAGGCAAGAGAAAGGGGAACTCTTGTCTTGCAGAACTTGACTGGACTTGACAACCTTGGATATGGAATAAACATGACGCATAGAGCTACCGCCCAGGTAGGTAACGGGGATCTCCCCCAAGATCGTCGCCAACTGTCCTGTGGGGTCCCGGCTTAGCAAGCACCCTGCTCGGTACCCACGGGGTCGGAGCCGTGGGAGCCCCGAACTTGGGTAGGGGCCTGGAGTTACCGCCCATCTGTTGAGTCTTTCCAGTGTAAGTGGCGGTGGCATAGTCTCTCAGGGAAGCCCCCTGGGGGATGAGCCGAGCAGGGTTAGGGATAATTTCATAATAATGCCTAAATCACTGAAATATATGGAATCAGCAAAGCCAGAGAGGAGCATATCAACTGCAGGTGGCAGCACAAGATCAGAAAAAACGCCCCTGAAAGAATTAGAGGAAATCACTCAAGATGAACATTTGAAGAAAATGAAAGGGACCCTTGCAGAAATGCTGGCCGCCACGAAAAGACAGCCGAACATCAGTCAAGTAGTGAAAGTGGGGCTGACTGCAATGGTGGAGCTCTGTGATGCCCTGGTCACACAGGAGAAGAAAAGGACATCACTTCAAAAGAAGCTGAAGGAAGAGGTGGAGAAGCTGGCGAAATGGTCCCCCTCTAAGGAAGGGGCAAAAGGAAGCAGGAAAAGAAGAAAGGATGAACTGACAGAGCTCAGTGACTCCGAAGAGGATATGAGCATGGAAACTGATGTGCCAAGCAGAAGTGATACAGACACATCGGGGGCTGGAACGCAAAGGAAGGAATTCCAGAAGGAAAAGTTGGAACTTAGCAAAGTGGCCCAAAGGAGAGCTGCCCGGGAAGCTAAGAGGGAGACTGACAGGGCTAAGAGAATACAAAAGCAGAGGGAGGCAGAAGAAAAGAAGAAAGAAGAGGAGAAGAAAAGAGCAAAAGAAGAAAAAGAGAAACAAGCACACCAGGATAGAAAAAAGAAGCTTAAGAAGGAAACTAAAGCTGAGAAGCGAAGGGTTCAGAAGAAACCACAGGCCCTGATCATTAAGGTCTCAGAAACGCTGCCTTATGCCGAAGTGCTCCGGAAGCTAAAGCAGAGCATGAAGCCAATTGACACTGGTACTGAAATCCGGGCCATCAGGAAAACAATGGGGGGTGATGTGATTCTGGAGATGGAGCGCACCTGCAGTATCACCGAGACATTCAGAAAAGCTGTGGAGGATGCAGTAGGAGAGGAGCTTGTTAAAGACCTCAAGCCAAAAGCATCTATTGAGATCCGAGACATAGACTCCCTCACAACAGTGGAGGAAGTCAAAGCAGAAATAGAAGCGGCCTTGGGAGGCATGAGGGAAGATGTTAGGGTAAACCTAACTACCCCAAACACTAGGCAGTTGGTCCTAGCTATTGTCTCCCTCTCTGGAGAGGATGCTGAAAAGCTGATAGAGAAGGAGAAGATCAGGATTGGATGGGTGAACTGCAGGATCAGAAGAAGAGTGGAAGTGCCCCGATGCTTCAAATGCATGGATTTTGGTCACATAGCCAGGGAGTGCAGTGGCCCAGATCGGGCTTCTTCCTGCTTCAAGTGTGGAGGGACAGAACACAAAGGAGCTGAGTGCAAAAATGACACCAAATGCCCACTCTGTACAGATCTGGGAGTGGCCAATAGCCACATTAGTGGAAGGAAAGGATGCACAGCCTTTCGGAGGGCCTTAGAAAAGAGGACAAAGAGGAGAGCATGAAAGTACTTCAAGTGAACCTACACAGGAGCCTAACAGCAAATAACCTCATGGACATTATAGCCCAAGAAAAGAAGGCGGACATAGTCCTCATTAGTGAACAATATACACATGGCGACAATAGGCAGAATTGGTTTGAAGACCCATCTCGCACGGCTGCCATATGGGTCGTTAACCAGACGGCCCTACAAATTGATGCAAGTGGATCAGGTCAGGGCTTCTGCTGGGTCAGGGGTAGGAACAAAACGCTTTTTAGCTGTTATCTGTCACCCAATGACACGATTGAGGAGTACGAAGAGAAGCTAAAAGGCATCGAGGACGAAGTACGAAATAGGAGGGGAGACATCCTGGTAGCTGGAGACTTCAATGCCAAAGCACTGGAATGGGGGGAACCAGAACCAAATAGTAAGGGTCGGAGAGTCATGGAAATGGCATCCCGGCTCGAGCTACTAATTGTCAACGAAGGAAATGTGCCGACCTTCCGGAAAGCAGGAGCTAGGGGAACTATACCCGACATAACAATGGCTTCGGAGAACCTCGCAGCCCAGATTGACGAATGGAAGGTGCTGGAAGACTATTCTGCTAGCGACCATCAGTACATTCAGTTCAGCATTGGAGGAAACATACCCAAACGAGAAGCACCACCCCCTCCTCGCTGGAATGTTGAAAGGTTGGACACTGATCTCTTTCAGACCATGATTGTGATTGGCAAGGGAAAGCTGGATCAAATAAAACAAAGAACTGCGGGTGGAACAGCAGCCACATTGGTGACAGCAACCATGGGCCTGCTGACTAAAGCCTGTGAGAGCTCTATGCCTAAGAAGAAAACAGTAAGGGATCGCCGCCCTGCTTACTGGTGGAATCAAGAGATTGCCGAACTCAGGAAAGACTGTTTCCGACATCGAAGGCGGGCTCAAAGAACTGGAAGGGACTCTATTGAGTTCCAACTGAGGACAGATCAATATAGGGTAGCAAGGCGGGCCCTAAAAGCTGCCATTGCGAAAAGTAAGGCAGCTAGGTGGAAAGAACTATGCGAGAATGTGGAAAACGACCCGTGGGGGCTTGGGTACAAAACTGTGCTCCAGAAACTCAAAGGAATGAGCCAAACCTCTGAGATACCAACCGATGTTAAGGACAGAATCGTTGACGAACTGTTCCCCACTCATGAACTGGAGGACAGATCACCTGCTGAAGAGCCCAGAGAAAAACCTCTCTTTACCAGGGAGGAACTTGTGCATGCGGCGAAAACTATGCGTAACAAGAAGGCTCCTGGTCCTGATAGGATCCCTGGGGAAATCCTGAAGATTATCGCCAACAGCAACCCAGAGATACTACTTGACATGTACAATGCGTGCCTACTGGAAGGCATATTCCCTGCAGAGTGGAAGGTAGCGAGGCTAGTGCTGATTGGAAAAGGCAAGGGGGACCCCAACACTGCGTCGGCTCACAGACCCCTGTGCATGCTTGACACGGCAGGTAAACTGTATGAGAAACTGTTGAGAAAACGAACACTCGACGCAGTAACAGAAGCTGGTGGCCTCTCCCCAAGACAGTACGGATTTACTTCTGGGAGATCCACAATTGACGCAATCAGCCAAGTCGTTGCAGCTGCACAAGCTGCGCGGACAGGCAATCATTGGAGCAGGGACATCTGCATGGCTGTCACCCTGGATGTTAAAAATGCCTTCAATTCAGCCAGATGGAGCGACATACTGGAAGCACTGAGGAGCTTTCATGTGCCAACTTACCTCTATCGAGTTATCCAGGACTACCTGAAGGATCGATGGCTGGAATACAGCACACAGGAAGGAATGAAGAGAAAACGAATCACATCTGGTGCAGCCCAAGGCTCAGTTCTTGGGGCAAATCTCTGGAATTTCAACTATGATGGAATACTCCGTATAGAGATGCCGGATGGTGTTTTTCTTGTGGGGTATGCAGATGACATAGTTGCGGTGATTAAGGCGAGGACTATAGAACACTTACAGTTCAAGCTCAACCAAACGATGCGGCGCATAATGGAGTGGATGCAGTCTAGATCCCTCTCCCTTGCAGTACACAAGACTGAGATTGTTATGCTCACAGGGAAACGGATTGATAGACACATACCCATGCTAGTCGACGGACAAACTATTGAATCCTCGGATGCGATTAGATACCTAGGAGTAATGCTCGACCGGAAACTAAACTTCTGGACGCACATATGCAGAGCTGCAGACAAAGCGGCTGTTGTTGTGGGAAGGTTGTCTCGTCTTATGGCTAACATAGGCGGCCCCTCCCCAGCAAAACGCAGATTACTCATGCGAACAGCGGACGCCATTATGCTATATGGAGCTGAAATCTGGTCGGAATCACTGAGGTTCCAAATATAGACAAAGGATGGAATCAGTGCAGAGGAGAGGAGTGCTGCGCATATGCAGCGCATACAGAACAGTATCTGCCGCAGCAGTGCAAACTATTGCTGGAGCAATCCCAATAGACCTCCTAGCGGACGAAAGGAGAAGAATTCACTCACGCAAAGGGGAAAATGCGCCAGCAACAGTGAAGAAAGAAGAACGGAGAATGACCATGGAGAAGTGGCAGGATAGATGGAGGATGGAGACCCGAGGAAGATGGACTGCACGGCTCATACGCGATGTTCGAGAGTGGTCGGAAAGAAAGCACGGGGAGACGAGCTACTATCTCACCCAGTTCCTAACAGGCCATGGCTATTTCCGAGCATACCTGAAAAAGATAGGAAAGACTATAGAAGCAGAGTGCATGTACTGCCACACTGAGGATGACGACGCCCATCACACCTTCTTTGTGTGCCCCCGCTGGCAAAGGATGCGGAGAGGTCTGATGGAGGAGATCGAAGACTTCGAGCCAGAAACAATTGTAGCAAAGATGCTGGCGGCGAAAGACAATTGGGATGCCGTGAACACTTTCGTCATAGCAATACTGAAGACGAAAGAGAGAGACAGGGAGTGGGAGGGAATTGGTGCTGTACCAACCCTTCCATCACCCCCTCTCTCATCTGACGAATGACCACCCCATGAAAAGGAGAAGAAACGGCAGAACAGAAGATCAGGACTGGTGGAGGGAATCTATCCCCCTCAAAAACAGGAGACACGGACTTACACCGGCTACAAGGAGAGGCCATACAAGGCCAACCAAAGGAACTGCCCTGAAGTAATACTAACTATGTAGTCCCGGGGCAGCTTCCTGAGAGATATCGAGGTGTTTTTTAGTGGGTAAACTGAGGTAAGCAGGACTCCCACACGAAGGGTGGGGACTTCCCCGCCGACAGTCCATAAAAGATTTTTCATCTCGTAAAAAAAAAAAAAAAAAAAAATTATTATTATTATTATTATTATTATTATTATTATTATTATTATTATTATTATTATTATTATTATTAAGAAGATCAGGACTGGTGGAGGGAATCTATCCCCCTCAAAAACAGGAGACACGGACTTACACCGGCTACAAGGAGAGGCCATACAAGGCCAACCAAAGGAACTGCCCTGAAGTAATACTAACTATGTAGTCCCGGGGCAGCTTCCTGAGAGATATCGAGGTGTTTTTTAGTGGGTAAACTGAGGTAAGCAGGACTCCCACACGAAGGGTGGGGACTTCCCCGCTGACAGTCCATAAAGGATTTTTCATCTCGTAAAAAAAAAAAAAAAAAAATTATTATTATTATTATTATTATTATTATCTTGTCTTTCCAATTTCATTTGTTTTTTTTGTTTTTTTTCAATTTCAATTTCAGTTTGAATTTAATAACTCCTCCCCTCCCCAAAAATATAAACACTGCATGAGGAAGCAGATCATAAATCTCCTCAGTCATTCCTTAATGAATTTCATTTGTGGAAATCAATCTCCATGGATATCGATGTTTAACGTTATCGATATTACTATATCAATAAGGAACATCGATTCCTATAATTTAACAGCTTCACAATGCCGTTTGAGAGATGGGTCCCTGTCCGTTTACTGTCTGCATTTTATCAATATTAGAGATGATAATTTGTCATAGTACGGCGTACAATTTGCAGACTAAGAAGAGAATCCAGCTAGGTAGGACGAAGATAAAATGTGTATAAATACATATATGTATGTTTGGAAACGCCAAATAGACTGAGAACAAGGGGATACAGCATTTTGCTCAAACCGACTACCGTCGAGGACTTATATTGCGTTAGAACCGACTTCCTCCCCTCACTTCGTCTTCTTTAGGTTCCTTCCACCCCTTTCCTTCATTTCGCATTTTCGGTATCAGATCCCCTTCCTTCTCCTTTCTAATCTCACCCTCTCCCTCTCCCACCGCCTCTTCAACGCCATCGTTGTATATTACCCCAGAGTCAACCAATTGCCAAGCTACGACGCTTCCCCGCCTTCGAAAACCCCTTGTCGAATTCCCGCAGTCTCAACAAATATTGAAACGAACTTTGATATTTCCTTGTCTCGCGAGATTCCGAGCGTTTTAGCTAAATTTTCATCAACAAACGTTTAACTTTCCATTGCGCGGGTAGAAAGGAGGGCTTGAAGATATTATATCAAGAGCAAAGGGCCGTGGAAAATCATTTTATGAAATGACGTTCCCTGTATACGGCCAGCAACATCCTTGACTTTTGCTTTTGGAGTTCATAAACGTAAATCTGGTCGACAATGCTTCAAGGGCATGATTATTTAGTAAAGTAGGCTTAATGGCCATTGTAAAGTAATTTCACAAGCTCGTAAGCTTGTAAATTGTATAAAATCCACACTGTCTCTCAACCATTTTACACAAAATACCGTAATTTCCCTCATTCGGAGAGTTTTCATTCGCATCTTTTGACCTCCATTCCAAATGCTACCAAATCCCTTTTGTTCCTCTTGGCCGTTCTCTCAATGATAATATCATACTACAGTGTGGACGAAATAGCAGGGGAGGTTTTAAAACATTGGAGCGTCAGCGACGAGCGTCCAATGTTCTCTTCTACATTGTTCCTGTCCCGCCTGGCGACGCCTCTGCTCTCCACGACCAGGATGTGACTTTTCTCCGTGATGCCTTGGCTGGGTTCGGTTTCGATTTCGGAGTTTGCGTCCGTCGTCATCAGCGAGTTGGGGTCGTGGCGGCAGCGGACAAACCTCACCCTCTGCTTGTTTTGTTTGACAGCCCCACATCAGCTTCGAAATTACTGGCGGCAAATCGTGCTATACATCCTCCCCCCCTTCTCAATTTCCGCCGACCGCACCCTACTTCAACGCAGGCAGTTTAGCGACCTGAGGGATGAGCTGAATCTTCGGATGAATGGTGGTGAACCGAACCTAACAATTAAATTTGTGGCGGAACACCTCGAATTGTCCCTCTTCGTCGAGCTTCTCGTGCGCACTCTTCACCACCAAAAAACTATTTATCGAGCCCAATATTTCTATTACCTTCTACTACCAAAATGTTCGCGGGCAGAATACCAAGTTAGCCAAACAATGACAGGGAGCGGGTAGCAGCATCCTCGTTCTGAGATGAGATCTACAGGATGTACTCGCCTGCAGACGATGACCTACCTTTTTATCTGAACTCTGACTTGGGGATTCAGACAAAGAGACTCCTGGCTCAAGCAACGCTGTCAGGGAATTATTTTTCCAAACTGTGCACTCCAGGCTTTGTTGCCAAATTCAATAATTCCGAAGAGTGCCCGATGTGTAATTTGGAGGCACAAGATTCAATCCTCATTTTTTCTTCTCAGCGATTTGTCCCACCATGACTTGGCCTCTCTGCTCTCGTTTAATGATTTATTATCTTGTAGGAAAATGTATTGCTTCTTAGTAAACTGTATTAGAACAAGGGCTTTTTTCCTTAATAAAGGTTTTTTTATACTAATTTTAAGTGGCTAATTATACAAGTTGTATTACTGTAGCAAATGTACTTTTGTTGTGACTAATTCAGATATATCATTGTAGCGATTTACGTTGTGTCATTTTAGTTATTGAATTACCTGTACCTATTACTGTTTTGTTTTAACTTTGTATCGCCGGAAGGCCTTTACAATTAAACCTTCTCATTCATTCATTCAATACCAAGTTAGCCGCCATGCACCATCAGGCTCCCCATATTTCTTTTGACGTTATTATTCTTACCGAGACGTGGCTCCACCCTGCAGTAGAGAGCTCCGAGCTCCGGTTTATAAACATTTTTCGAGTAACTCGAAGGAGAGCGATCAACTGTTGATCGCCGTCCTTCGAACAACCACCATAAAGCTACTGGAGGTGGGGTCCTCATCGCGGTCTACTAAATTTCGCTCCTTCGAATAAAAGTTCTCCAATTCACTCGAGTAAGTGTTTGCTATTCTGTCAGATTTGAAGATCATCATCGGCTCCGTCTAATTACCCGGCTACTCTTCTCTCTATGCCTTCGCCTCCCATTTCGAGGAGCTCGAGGCCCATTCTGCTTCCTACCCTGGCTTTCACACCGTCCTTGCTGGCGACTACAACCTTCCAGGAATCGAGGGGTCTTCCTGGAACCTCGAAACCTTTGTGAACCCCTCAAACCCCCGAGCTTGCTATGTCTTTGACTCTCTCCAGCTGCTCAGCCTGCGTCAGCACAACCCCTTGCCTAACCATGCTGGAACCTTCTTCTCTCCGATTTTGGGGCGGTTGACGTGAGGGAGTGTGAGCCATTGGATGTTGCTCACCCGGCCTTTCATTTCTCCATTCCAACTTCCACATTGGGACCGTCTTTCCATCCTACCAGGCGTTTCATCTTCAACTTCAAGCGTGGGAATTACGATACCATGGATAATAATTATCCGTATCCGTATCGGAAATAATTATTATTTCCGGTTATTTGACCGGACCCAATGCCTCTCACCATCACTTGAGGATGCGGTCTGCGGGTTCTACACTATCATCGGCGATGCTATTGAGAGATTTGTTCCCGGGACTGCGGCAATAAACAACAGCTTTTCCAAGTGGTTTTCAAATGAGCTCAAGCAACTCGTCCGTCAAAAAAACTCTGCTCACTCTCGCTTCAAATAGCTAATCTCTGATTATGAGGCTTTCTCAGCACTCCAGGCACGCTGTAGGACTGAATCCAGATCTGCTTACCTAACCTCGGTGCAGCGCTCAATACCTGATGGTATTAAGAACTTCTTGAACTTCATAAATTATCGTGATGCTCGTGCTGGCCTGCCTGCGTCCATGTCACTCCATGGCCGTGGTGCGGATAACCCACAATCCGTCGCCGACTTGTTCGCCGAGTATTTCGCATTAAATGCGAAAAATACACAAATTTTGTGTATGTGCCTTATTCTGGGCTGCCTGCAAATCGACCCATTGATGCTGTCTCCCTGGGCTCTCTCGTACTGTCACCGGATGCGGTTTCTCGCTTCTTGTCTAGGCTGGACATTTCCAAGGGATTGGGCCCCGATGGCGTGCCACCAATTCTTCTTCGCTCCTGCACTTCTTCTCTTGCTGCGCTCTACAACTCATCCGTGTCTCTTGGTCGGTTCCCCAGTTGCTGGAAGTGCTAATTGAAGCGGTCAATGTTAAAAGGGGATATGTTTAAAAATTTTAATATTACATATGTCCTGCGCTGCGTTGGCCTGCACCCACCTCGTCTGGGTTCCCGCTATGCCGAGCCGTTCGCTGTACCTTTCTCAGCCACAAACTACCTGCAACATCGCCTTCCTCTCGTCGAATTTCCCCACAATCGATCTATTTCCATGCTGTCAGGTTCGGCCTATACGACCGTCTCCTTGAGCACCGCCTCCAAATTTGAATTTTTTTTGTTTAGTTTTTTTTTTTTTCCCCCAGTAATGTAGGCATATTTCTCATCCCTTACTCTCCCCCTCATCATCTATGTCAGTCATATTATATTCAGTTTATTCTTTACATTATATTTCTTGTTATATTGGGCTCGACCCGTATTATTTATTAAATAAATAAATAAATTATAATGATTTTCTCGCTTACGTAAAAGTTCTGATTAGCTGCCGACTCCTCTAGAGCATGACCGGGTGAATATTCTTTGATGAGTTGGATGCTTTCTATATCTGTCACCTCCCAAATTATTCCGGAGGAAATTGATGCTAAATGAATAATTCATCCGAGCGTTTGACAAATTTCCTTGATGGAACACTGTATTCCACATTGATCTTAGATTGCCGATCATTCAAAACGCATGGATTTCCCTTCAAAGCGCTCAGTTGAGTGCTACTAACTTCTAACTTTGTAGCTGCAATCGAACAGCTACATTTTTACAGCACCTTCCGACAAATAAGACTTATTTATACTTAGTATACTTATGTGTATACTTATAATTATACTTATACCTATAGGTAGTTGAGACAAAAGTAGCTGTAACTACTTGTAGCTGTAGCTGTACGATTGCTCAACTACTAACTACAAAAAAGGCTTTAAGGGGAGTCGCCACCGAAAACGCTAACTTTCTTAAGTACCTTTCAAATTAGGTTTTGGTTTATTATTTTTGGAATAATTCACCTTTGATATCGCCGTCATTTGACATTATCCGTTTCAAGAGATTCCAAAACCAAAATGTCCGTATGCCATCCAAGCCCTTATGGGTAGTTGGATTTTTTCTTCTTCTGAAATTTTGACAAAATACTTAGTTTAACATCTAGTTGTGCCCACGAGGTTTTCAGTCCGATCGCCCGAACGTGTGGGGCGCTATGGGGCTACGGGAGGGGTTTTTTTTTTTAAGGTTCTCGGCTATGGGGTCGAGTTAGGTGTCGTTTTCGCAGTATTTTTGGACGTACAATCCATTTTTTAGGGTTCCGGGTTGATGCGGTTTCACTGATGGGATCTATACAGCTTTCACGTTTTTTTTTGTTTTTTTTTTCAAAATGTTTTATTGACACAGAATTAATTTTCGCACAAGTAACTTAGTATATCAAAGAATAATAAACCCTTGTGTAAAATTTGCAGCGTTTTTCATAATATTTTTTCTGAATTCCTCTTCAAAAAAAAGTGAGAAAAACATAATATGTTTTTCTCAAAATATTATTTTATTTATTTTATATAGTTATATAATATATAACTATATAAAATAATATATTATATTATGACCGCTGTGATTTTTTTTGTCCGGAAAAAGGCGCTCCACTAAAATTCTAATTCCTCCGGAACCAAGAATTTTCTCATTCTTGTTCTCGTCGTGTTCTCTGGGATGTCCTCTAAAATTCCCACAATCAAACTTTTGTAATTTTAGCGGCTTCGTGAACTTATGTCTCCGATTTTTCGATTTTCAAGCTCACTCCCCCCCATTTTTTGGTCGATTTCGGTGGTGCATTCCCGTTGTCGGAAATTCCTTGATGTAAAAAATCCCTTCTTACCACATGGACTACACTTCAAAAACAATTGAAAATATAATAGGTATATTATATCGTCCAACTGGTGCATGCAAATGATTTTGGAGGTGGTGCCAGCGCAAAGTGAAGTCATCTGTAATTTCCGATTGATCCAAACAGCAATTTCTTCTACGAAAATTCGCTTAAACAAGCAAAATGTTTTATTCTTGGTCCTCCCGTGAGAGGAGGGAACAAGGTTTGCGACAGAATAGATTTTCTAGAGGAAATGCTGTGGCTTTTAACAGCGTGTAGTTGCCTAAAAAAGTTGCTGCTACTGTAGTTACAGCTACTCTGTTGCACAGCTAGTAGCTGTAGCTGCATCCAGTAACAGTTACTATTAATACAAGCTGTAGCTGTATGAAACCCCTACAGCTACTCGTGGTTAGTAGTTGTAGCTGTAGTTACCCACGAAAAGTAGTGACTACTAAGTAGTCATGGTCTAGTGGGCAGTAAGTCTTACTGCCCAACTCTTCTACGGCCTTTGTGAAATTGTTTGGATTTGCGACGCTTAAGCGGAATAGCAGAGAAGTTGGGAGTTGGTGATCATTTAAAAACAAAAGATTCCTCGGAGCTCGTTACTAAGATGCTCATTATTTGCTCTTTGAGCTCAAAACTCCTCGTTATTCAATCTTCTTTTCAAGAAACGGGAAGAGACAAAGAGAGGGGAGGAAAAAATGAAGTTGGCAAATGCGTAAAATGAGCGAGAAGCTCCGAGATAAGCTGAAATATTCTGGCGTCATTCCAAGTTTACTCGCTGAGTAATCAACTTTTCCGGCACTTATTATAATTATGGCTATCGGTGGAAAACGTTTTGGTGAAACTGCACTTGCTGCATCTTCCATTTTCTTCCAACATTAAACCGTAAAACCAGCCCGTACTTTTCTTCCTTTTTTAGAAGTACTTAGGTAGGTATCGTGTGTAGGTAATAACGAGACTTCCTAGAGGTTCGCGGGTTCAGTAGAATGCCCCATAGATCTCCACATGGAAATCAGATTGATCTGGGACCCCCAAAATTGGAATTTTACGTCCAAAAATACTTCGGAAACGACACCCCACACGACTCCTTCAAAAACCCTCCCGTAGCCCCATTTTAGCCCCATAGCAGCCCACGGGTTTGGGCCATCGGACTGAAAACCTTGCGGGCACAACTAGATGGTGAACCGAGGATTTTGTCAAAATTTCAGGTTTAAAAAAAATCCTACTGCCCAAAACGGCTCGGCGTACGACGGACGGAAATTGTGTTTTTTTGGAATCTAGACATCTTGAAACGAATAATGTCAAATTTTGACGCCGATTAGAATTTTCGACCTCCGTCGCGACTACAATAAATCAAAAGGGGACTCGCGCCCGGCGCACCATCATCAATACGATTTTTATTACCGAAGCCAACACTGACGTAGCAATCGTTACACAGATTAAAATGAAGTTTTAAAAACAAAGAAATAAAAAACACCGGAAGACATAGGTACGTATGTGCTGTACGTCACCTACACACAAAACAATCCCTCCGGTTATCACACCCAAACCAGTCGTTTCCGAAATTTGGAATAATTGGTTAAAATTTAATTTTAACCACATGTTCCTGACATGTAGGTAAAGGTACCCACCATTAAATTTTGATGCGGATAGGACTATAATCTATAATCAGACTATAATTCTTATAGCAGAAGAATCCATTCTAGGATTAAAAAGAAATCGGCGAGTACGTTTCTGTGTCTATGAAAACCACACCGCTATGGTACGATTTTTTTGGTCGTTTTTGTATACCATGTACAAAAAGAATTTTGGCATCAGTGCAAAAACACAGTGAAAAATGCCGTTTATTCGTGGCACCTATTGATTCCTCCTGACCACCAGATATTTTCAAACATTATTTCTTAGGCTCGGATTCATTGTTATACAGTAGGAACAACGAGTAAAAATTTCAGGCCAATAGGATGTTGTACCAAAGTTGTGAAAACGTAGGTACGTAACGGAGGACGATTTTTGAAAAATTGTCCGCCATGCAAGCTTTTATTGCAGTATCCCATATTTATATTATCCCTTTTTTTCCATTAAATGGACAAATGGGACAAATTTTGTCCCCGTTGTTGGCACTGTTTGACCTACTTCCTCACTTCCGCACTTCCTCACTTCCTCGGATTAGGCACTCCCCTTCCAGAAGACTTAATTGTACACAGACTTAGTAGGAATGTCATCTAGGTCTTTTCAATTTCTTATCGCAAGTGATCTTTTCAGGTTCTGTTGTTCTTGTTTTGGTTGGTCAGACCAACTTGGTAGGTATTGTGATTTTACTACCGGTGTTGTGTGGTATGGTGGTATGGTGAGAAAACCGAACAATGATGTTCGGATGTCGACGAGATCAGCACCGTCGCAAGCGTCTTCCGCGGCATCGACATCAAGTAAAAACGCTGCAAATTTTACACAAGGGTTTATTATTCTTTTATATACGTTACTTGTGCAGAAATTTAATCCTGTCAATGAAAAAATTTGAAAAAAAATCATCAATCTCAATTTTTTTTTTTTTTTTGTTCAAAAATGGGTTTTTTTCAAAAATTCTGTATTATTTACTCGAAAAATATTTAACATCCTGGGATCCTTCAAAAATCCCATTTTTAGCCCCACGAATGCCCTAAAGATCGCCCCAGTGAAATCGGATCGTTCCGGGACCCCAAAAAATGGATTCTACGTCCAAAAATACTTCGAAAACGACACCTAACTCGATCCCATACCTAAAAGCCTTAAAAAAAAACCTCCCGTAGCCCCATTATAGCCCCATAGCGCCCCACGGGTTTGGGCGATCGGACTGAAAACCTTGCGGGCACAACTAGATGGTAAACCAAGTATTTTGCCGAAATTTCAGATTTAAAAAAAAATTCCTACTGCCCAAAACGGCCTGGACGGCGGACGGCGGACGGCGTACGGCGGACGGACATTTCGGATTTAGAATGTAGACCTCTTGAAACGGATAATGTCATATTTTGAGCCCGATCGGAGTCGTCGACCCCCGTCGCGAAAACATAGGTGTATTATTCCAATAATAATAAACCAAAACTGACGAGTTGTCTTGCGGAGTATTCGGGTTCACAAGTCGCTCGCAGAATGACATCATCAACTTTGTGGAATTTTTCATCATCCTAAAGTCTTGTGTGAACATAGGTAAATAATGCTACATAATGTTACATAAATTATGCTACTTTAATTAAGCACATTTTGGTACATAATGTGCTTCCTGCATGCAATGCGGTGAAGGTGATGTACTGAATCGGGTGGGCTGTTCAGCAGCTGTACTTAAGCTCACTGTCGTCATGTGCTCAAGCATCTGAATTTTCGAACTGCTACAAAATCAGTCTATCTAATATTATCAACACACGGCGGTTTTCCTTTTCAATGACTGAAACATTAGCCGATGCCGCGTCCTGAAAAAACTCGGGAGTAGAGCCTGGACAGTTTTGATGATGGTAGGTCGAATGAGAGACGTAGAATCTAATTTTCAGGATTCATCATCTGTCTATACTATACCTCTCCAAGAAGAGGTATAATTTTTATTTTATTACAAAATTTATAATAAAATAAATCTTAACACAGAATGACATTCTGTTCACATTTTTGTGTTTTTACGGAGGTTATTTTGTTTGAAGTTAAGTCGTCGCGATGCCCCGTGGTCCCCTGCCCAGAACCGCAACTCCTTTCAACCCCACCCCACGCCCTGAGTCGATCGTTTTGGAGGGACCCCCCCCCCCCCCCCCCTCAATGTAAAAATTCCTTTTTTATGTCAACTTTAGGAGCCGAATGTCCACACTGGGATCATACAAAGGGCAATTGGTTAGTACCTACGCCAAAATTGATTTTTTTGTGATTTTCTTGTCGCGGCCGGGGCCAAAAAATTTGATCCATCTCAAAATTAAAATTTAATTTTCTCATTAGACGTTTCGTGATGACATGATAGTTTCCTCCTCAGTACTCCATCTGGGTCCAAAGATCCGCGGACCGTTTTCAAATTAGGCGTTTCTGGGTCTGCTGACCCAGGGGCTGCAACTTAACTCGACTCCATAGCTAAAAGTCTTCAAAAACGCTTCCATGACCCCTTTATAGCCCCACAGAGCGATGGGACTGAAACCCTTGCGGGCAAAACGCTCCTGGTGCTGGAGAGGGAAGGAAGTATTCGGTGTGAAGGAAGTATATCCTAAAAAAAAAAAAAAAAAAAAAGGAATCCTTAGTTGTGAGTGTGAACAGTAATCAGTCACTCAGCCATACTTACGTTTACATTAATGTAAGTAAGGCTGAGTGACCTACCAGGTAGGTAGGTCCTACCTATTCCACCAACCCTCTGTGGAATCACCGAAAAACACATTCCGTGTCCCATTGGTTTGATCCTTGATCGTAACAGTAATAATCCGGGGGTCTGGCGGTGTCCCCAAGTGCAACGGTAAAAATACCTACAGTTAACCATACCTACATAGTCACAAGCGGCTATACACCCCACAGCCGGCAATTAAAAAAAAAAAAAAAATTGCATTTTTATTGACTAGAATTTAATTTTAGAACTATAAAATAATACCTTGTATCGCTGGAAAGCTTTTACGAATTTATAAATGAATCTTCTCATTTCATTTCATTTTCATTACATTAGAATAATAAACCGTGTTTAAAATTTGCGACGTTTTTTGCACCGTTGGAAATTCTTGACTAAGTTGCATCTCTGTGATGGCCAAGTCGTCTATCACTTTGAAGCGGAAAGCTCAAGGAGCCCAAAGAGTGTGTTTGATAGGCTCTTTCCACCTCCTCTCCTCCACTGTCTCCTTCTCAAGTCCTCCTAGAATTCAATATAATACCGTCTCAGAGCAAGAAAACGGGTCACAGGAAAACATCAGATAGATTCTATCGTCTCACAAGATGAAACGCTTTTTCGGATGTCAAACCGAAAGAATTCTTTCATATTGTTACGACAAAGTTGGGATTTTCGAAATCGTCAAGCAGAAACTAATGGGTCTAACTAACTGAAACGTGACAGTTATTAATAGTCGTATGGAAGAGGTATAATGACAAATAAATCTTATACCTACCGTAGATTTAGGAAACAAATGGCACGAGTTTCTCCGTCTCCCCCTCAACCACAATTCAACCGGAAATCACGAGAGAAAAAATTAGTTTAGGACTCGCAAAGGTTGAGGAAAATTGATTGGTTGAAAGAAGATGTGGTAGAAGGCGAACTGAAGCCCTCAGAAAAGGCTTAAGAAGTTTTTTCCCCCGACAAGCCTCAATTGAAAGCCCGTAGCCAGGCTTTTTTTTTTTTTGTTCCTCTTTCGAGGCGGCGAACGTCCATCGCTATTCGATGTAAACGTGGAGGCCATAGTCTATCAATCAATGCCTGATGAACCTGTTACAATATTCTTCGCATCAATCAAAGCGCAATTCATTCGCTCGGCATCTCTCCATCCCAGGCCACTCGATCTACATAATACGGTATAGAACCTCGAGAGTATCCTTCAATGGCTCGGAAAAGAAAATTATTGTGAACAGGCGCACTTGTAACTATAAATTCACCAAAAATCCGTTTGCAGAAATGGGTGTTTCGTTACAGTCTTACTTAGATTTACATCTACTTCAGTTATAAGGAACGAGGCAGCAATCGCTATTGTTGATTCCACTATGAACCTCGTTGCATAACGTTGGTGCACGTGTCACTTGTAACAGGTGATGAGTGAAACACATGGATGTGGATCCACATCTTGATTTATAGTCACATTTGAGAGCCGACATTTGTCAAGACATGTGTCACCCCATTTCTGGAAGCCTCACAACTTCTCACCTGCTACATCGTGAATTACGTACCTTCCAGGTTTGCGAACATGGGGTGAGTGATTAATCGTGAATTCAAGAACCGTTTCGTGGCGGAAAATTTAGCGCTCTCATCTTTCACTACGGAGTTATCCGCTGGTTAACTTAAAGTCTTAAAGTTTTGATAAAAGTGGCCTTCGGTGTAACCTCGGCTGTTTCATATTTGTTTACCCATTCTGATTCAACATGATCAATTAAATTAAATTTTCTCAAAATTCTCAATAGTTACGAATTGTTATTCGTCATACTCTGTAACTAGCTTCGGCTGAAAAAATTTTTTACTGAAGGAACAGCACCTTGTTCAGTTTATACATTGAATAATATTATGTTACTGTTTAACGCCGGATCCGAACGGCATATGTAGGTCCCTACTACTTCTGTAATAGTAGCGAGAGGTCGCCAACGGGTAACCACTGGAAAAAGAGAAATGCTTTGTCATATTCAATGTATGAACTGTACAGGTACGGTACAAGGTAGGTCTACCTTAGGCTGAAAATGCAATTTAAAGAATATAGAATTTAAAGAACCATTTTTTCAACTAGCATCTTGGGGGCCAAGGGAAATATGTGAGTAACGTTGGATCAAATTATTTGATATGTACAATATAATTTATATAATTTTCTATTTATATAATATAATATTATTAAAATAGATTAAGCCCGAAATAAGTGCAGAACTAAATTCCTCCTTGTAGCCGACTCCTCTCTGTTACCCACAGAATCCTCGTAAATAGTGATTTAGATCTCACAGCAGTGGTAATATCTATGACCGTTCACAACCAGACCCAATTAGTTGCACCGCCCGTGACACCTTATCGATGCTTTTAAATTTATGTACTTAAAGATTTACTCGAGTAACCCGAACAGGAACATCCCGGAAATCAAAGTTCATTGGGATTCATCGCTCTCCCCAACCCATGAAAGTGTCTTACTGGTAGTTAAAAGACACATTTCACACTCACCCAGTTCTTGTACTCGGAAGGATTGAGGAGACAGGTTCGAAAGTAGTTTAATCCAAGTTGTTCATCATCCAGAAGCTCAGGTTTCCTGAAAACTGAGAACTAAGTTGCTCAAGTTGGCTCTCCAAATATAATTTAGTGTTTGGAGTCTGAGGGCGGCGTCTTAAGCTTGAAACTCTAGTTTAAAGTAATGGATGGAAACCGGGGGTGCGAGGGTAGCCACGAGTGAGAGCCTTCTGGGAGACTGACCCGAACTTAACCACCCCTGTGCCCTCCGTAAAGTAATTGGTTCCAACATTGATGAAGTAGGCAAACTTGACTAAGTCAAAGCTACGTTGCAACCGAGGAGGTGATAACAAATCCTGGTAAGTTCCTACTATCTCAGTGAATTTAAATGTATCCCAAGCCCATCAACACGAATGGATGTTGTTAGGTATTTTGTCTCATCATGAGCTGAATAATCAACCTATGAAAGTAGTCAGACATTTTTTCTTTGGCATGCCGTGGTCTATGGTTACGTTTTCTATCTATATTACAGATAAAAAATTTCTACAGATAGATATTCTTTAATAACATCTTCAATATTCCCATGTATATCCAAGACATTGTGTCAATTCGCTACGGGAAAGCTGCCTTGTATAAAACGACATGGGTATATTTAATTAATGACTCTATACAATTTCTCAAAATTGAAATCTTGATATTCTCTATGATTTTTTACAGATTAAATTCATAAATTCAAGATTTCCTATGCACCTATCACCTTCAAGATTTCCTAGGCCTATTTGTTACGCCTATTAATTCCCTAGTGGGGAATTTCCGCGGAGAATCTATAATATAAGTTAAATGCCATTTACCATAAAGACTAATACAAACCACGAAACTTTTCTTTCTTGCGTCGAGCTCTTAATTTATTCATTTTTGTATCCCCCTGCCAGTTCCTTCACTTCCCATCACTTTTCCAATATAAGCTCCGACAAGTTTAATACTATGCAAATCCTTTAATTAATCGATGAAAAATTGAATACAAATGACTTGCTGAACTTGATTTTCTTTCTTCTAAAAAGAACTTTCTCAGTCTCCCTAAGCTGCACGAGCTTGTGTGCGGTGAGCCATTCGTTAGATGTAGGGAGAGGAAAAGCGTTGCTGTGGAAGTATTCAAGTCACGCTCGTCTTGCGGCACTTCTATTATAATGAATACGAGTTTATCTAATTTGCTTTATCCAGAAAATCGTACGACCCTTTTGAGTGTTTTTATTTTCATGCCGCCGTAGGAGAAGGAAATTGCTTTCAAAGGATTGCCACAGTAATTGAGCGTTACAGGTTTCGCACGTGTTTCAAAAAGTTTGGAGGGCGCTCCGCCAGTTTGACGATCAATCTGCTACTGTCAACGGCATTTTAATCACATGAGCACGATTTTAGCTGTGGGATTCTGTGGACTGGACGAAATGCCTTAGTTCATTGATCTATAATCAAAATTCGTTGAATCAAACAGTTCTAGGTATTTGTGAGTAGATCTCAAATTGCTACATTACGTGAATGCCATCGTGTAAGTTTAGGGACCTATTCGGTCCTTTTAAAATGGATCAGAACGTGTTTCATGAAGGATTGATCCAAATAAGATCCAAATGGCCGATCATCGGCAAGCTGGTGCTATCGAAGCCTCCAACAACTAGTTGTGAACGGAGGGGAAAGCCAAGAGAACTACAACAGGCGAGGACACCGAACAACTTCACCCCCACAAGATCTCTGGGTCTTCTCTCCCATCATCCCCTTTGCCAATATGTGGTCCGAGAACGCCTCCCAACTTATAATTGAAGACGAACTTTGGAAAGTTATGGGATCACTATTAATACCCCCTTTCCCCCTTCCACGGAAAGTCACCTCCTTTGGGAGCTGCACTCAACTCTGCGGACAAACTCAAATCTTCCTGATAAATAACAGGGAGTAGAAAGAATCTGGAAAGAGTAAGCTCATATTTTTCCCGATTTAGACGAAAATAGCGTTTGTGAAATGAAAGTTTACCTCCAGGCTATGCCCACCCTTCAGCGTGTCATCTGCTGCCTGTGAGGCAGTCTGTGATAGAAATGTTATAAACTCGTCCCGAAACATTCTCGCACCTGTATTGAGTGGTTCAAAGCAGGGCTCGAAATAAAGTTCCCGAAAATAATAAAAGCTCTCTAAAATTAATGAACGTTCAGGATGGGACCTTTTATTTATCAACGTCCAGTGAATTCTGCCTCCTAAAAGTAAGATTGAGGCCAAAATTTAATATTTTTTTTTTCATTTTTGGCGGTAACCGGCTGAGAACGAAATTTTTCGTTCTCGATCAGATCTGTTCCTGATTGAAACGAAATTTTTCGTGGGCCGGTGCGCCCTTTGGAAAATAATAATCTGCGCCCTTTGGGAAATAGTAACCTGCGCCCTAATTCGAAAACCAAACTCGTGAATATCTCAAATAAATACGTTATTGTTTTTAAAATTTTTTTTTTTAAATAGTTCTAGCTAGGTTCTGGACGACAGCGCGACGCACAGTGGGGCGAAAACGCAAAAACCATAAGTCGAATTTTTGAAAGTCGAGATTTGGTCCAAGTCAGAGTTGGGCAAAAAGTAGTTCTGAAACTAAAACTAAAAACTAAAACTAAATTAGTTCCGAAGTGGAACTAAAAACTGAAACTATTAGTTTCAGTTCGATTTTCGAAACTAACTTTTGGAACTACATTAGTTTCATTTTCAACAGTTGAAACTGAAACTAATTTAGTTGCAAAAGTTAGTTTCGAAGTTGCGAATAAAAACTAAAGTAGTTTCATCTTTTATTCGTAATTTCGGAACTAAAAATGAAACTAATTTTTTTTCCTCGCGTTTTTTACTGATTTGAAGGGGATGTGTGTTCGTGTGTGTGTTTCAACGAAATGTGGGTGATGGGTGCGAACAAGTTCTTTTTTTCAGGGTCGTAGAAGAATAGATTAAAGTTTCCTCCCCTCCCCACCACTTTGAGTGGAACATCAAACGTTGTCAGAAACGTATCGAAGAATTTAGGGTGATGAGTCATTAAAATAAATTTTATTATGTCTGGAGGAAAAAAAATTGCGAGGAAAAAAAATGTCTGCGAGGAAAAAAATTTAGTTTCATTTTTAGTTCCGAAACTACGAATAAAAGATGAAACTACTTTAGTTTTTATTCGCAACTTCGAAACTAACTTGTGGAACTAAATTAGTTTTAGTTTCAACAGTTGAAACTAAAACTAATTTAGTTCCAAAATTAGTTTCGAAAGTCAAACTAAAAACTAAATTAGTTTTTAGTTTCACTTTCGAAACTAAAAACTACTTAGTTTTTAGTTTCAACTTTAGTTCAACTAAATTTTTATTCGAATAATCCCAACTCTGGTCCAAGTGATGGTAGAAAATGGATTGTTTGCCGACAATGCAAATCCCTAACGGCTAAGTGATGAAGCAAACCGTTGAGATTTTTGTGATGAGCACTATAGTATAGTATAGGTACTCAACGGGTGTATTTTTACAACTCTTGTAAAAACGTTGATGAAAATTTCATAATTTAATGTAATGTACATAATTTAATGTAATGTAAAATAGAAATCAAATAATTTTCAAAGTTTTTTTTGCCGTGTCAGAATAATTATTTTTCTCAAGTTTGGAACTTTACAAAAAGAAGTGTATAGTGTGCATTTTTTCATTTCAATGAACAGTTTTTGCGCATCCTTGCGCACCTTAATTTCCACTATTAACAGAAGCTTCTACCTATCCAGAAACGCCTCCAACAATAGTTAGCTGCAACCACTTGCAACCCTGGGCTCCAGAGCCGTATTTGTCTTGAAAAAATTCACTTTTAGTCATGTCACGATAACTATTAGCCATGTTTAGGTATTTATTTTTATACATTGTGGTATTATATCATTTTTATACATTATGGTCATATTATGACATTATCATGTTATGATGGTTTTAACTGGCTTTTGCTTGGAATTTTCAAGTAACAAAAAAAGGGGCTAAAATAGGTTTTCAAGGCCAATATTTTGAAGTTTTCCTCCGGTTGGCGCCTTTTCTTTAGTCAATGGCCGTACCCTTTCAGGGGTCCCAGTCCGGCCCTGCTTCACCCGAACGATAAAATATTGTTCCTTCAGATTTTGTTCCCACTGGGAACAGTATTTTTCAGAACTTGATACTTTCGTTCTCATTTGTAACTTTATTCTAAAAATTCTAATTTTTCGTTTTTTTTTCGGGATCAGAACGGAACGACATTTCGAGCCCTGGTTCAAGCCGCTCTAGTTCCATTGCTTTGTACACCCACGAATCCTTAGTAACTGCAACGCATTCACGTCAACAATCGGTTACCTGGTGTAGCATTCAACCTTTTTTCCAAAAATGGAAAGATGCGCTCACCTCTTCGACATGTATGTTTGTTTGTTTGTTTGTTCTTCACAGCATCACGCCCGAGCGGCTCAACAGATTTTCATGAGGGTGGTCTCATTGTGATCAGCGAGTTCGGGGGGTGGTTATAGGCTACCTTGATTTTTCCTCCCTCATCCCTTTCATCGGTTTTCGGGAGGTCCTTCACGACGAAAGTTGTTTATCTCTGATGTGTAACTAAGGAGGCCTCAAAAGGGGGACGAAAGTTTTTGTCCGATTTCGTTGGCACAAGGGTCTATGGAATGAGCTTTTTAGGCTGATTCCAACGACTCCAAAACGATTTTTGCAGCCTGAGCCGTTCGTTACCTCTGATCGGCATAAGGTTTTCTTAAGCATCGGTCGTTTGAGTGCAGTTGTTTACGTAATGAGCATCAAGTGGATATTTTTGATGTGTTGTGTGGCATAGTTTGGTCGCTAGATACCTACTGTTTCTTAGTTTCTCTCGCTCATTAAATATATCGTAATAACAGAAAGGTTGCGCTCATCTATTCAATTCAATTGATGGCTTGTTTCAAGTTTTCTCCGCCGATAGAATCCACTTCGCTAAGGCAATGGGGGGAAACCATGTGGGAATAAATATCCCAGTATACCGATGTTTTATGTCACGTAGAAGGTGAGAAAAATCCTTGCCCATGACAAATGGGATTGAATTATTCTATTGTAAATGGATCCATAAGGTAGAAAAAGACGAAGGGCTCTATGGCCTGCAACCACATCTGGAGGCGAAGGTAGCGGTCTCCCCTTTTTCAAAGAGTAAAAAGATTGTGTAAACAGGATTTGTAGCTAGCCTCCCTGTCTGCGACACCTCTTAATATCTCCGAGGAAAAGCGTAGA
Source organism: Pilophorus perplexus (assembly GCA_955831195.1). Taxonomy (NCBI): domain Eukaryota; kingdom Metazoa; phylum Arthropoda; class Insecta; order Hemiptera; family Miridae; genus Pilophorus; species Pilophorus perplexus. The sequence continues at coordinate 13,770,589 of OY037010.1, read as the reverse complement.
CGCTGAGAAAGAAGAAGGAAAAGAGGGAGGTTCAGAGTGAGAAGGTTGTGAAGTATGCTCAAGGTCTGAAGGTGATGCGTCCTCTGAACTACACTCTTTTTAGGGATCTCAAACATTTATCAAAGAAGGGGGTAAAAGGGTTTGTATTTCCTACCATGGAGCGAAAATACACCAAGACATCGAGGAGCGATTGGGTTTTATGGGGGAAGCTCGGGAGAAGGAAGGTTCTTTGCATTTTCCATTCCTACCTAATGGTGCGATCCCGATAAATTCCACTTCGTTATGATACCTGGTACACTACCGCTTGAAGGCAGAAGCAACCTATTTCCCTTTTCTTTTTCGGGTCCAAATGGAAAAATCCGCTTTCTTCTTTTTTCCGTCTCATGAATGTGTTTCGGTGAAGTACATGTCATAAAACTGAACGGAAATAACGAATTTGGGCCACAGTTGGTAAGTTGTAACTATACCTACTGTTGTTAAAAGCAGTCTTCAAGTGAGGAAGCTCAGCAAATTTGGGGCAAAATTGGGGCCGCGGGAGTGCCCTGAAATCGTTTTCCTGGAATGATTTCCGTAAAACTGAACCGATTTTGATGAATCAAGGCACATTCCATTCAGATCGAGGTCCTTGAGAAGCTATTCCACCAAAATTGGGCATTATCGCACATTTTCCACTGGTTTTCCCGAAAAAACCGTTTCTTGCTCGTTTTCCTGGATTTACTCGGGCTATTATAATAGTGCTCCGATTTTTTTTAAATAAAATTTTTTGGGTCTGCATTTTCACTTTCAAAAATACATCCGTCAATGAGCAAACCTGGTGGTAGAACTCGGTAACGTGACACTACAAATGCATATGATTCATCACTTGGAATACGTATTCCAAGTGAGTACTGCACCGTGCAAAAGTTAACAGGAAAAACACTGCAGGTTTTACTCAAGGTGTTTATTATTCTTTAATATAGGTTAGATGTGCAAAAATTAATTTTGTCATTAAAAAAATATTTAAAAAAAAAACCGACCGTCTTGAGCCTGAAGGCTAAACAATGAGAAACGTAGAATGCGTGTTTACGTTGTAATGTAACAATGGAAGGGATATTAAAAATTGAAAGAAGAAATGTATAATTAATGAGTAATGTATTTTCTGTACATGTGCTAGGTAAAATTCTCCACTTCAAGGAAAAATGTTGAATCATGGATATGTTTCTACTCTAGTTGCTGCATAGTAACCAAATAATAATACTTCAAGACTTGAAGTATACTTAGTATATCACCTGTGTTAAAGAAGTTTCGTTTCCCTAGCAACGGTTACGTGACGGTTTCGTGGGTCGCTTTTTGGCAATTAGGTCTCCGTAAAAACGTATTCTACGTTAAAAAAAATTCTTTACATTGTTCTGACAGATGTGAGACCTCTAAAAATTTATTATGCGTCGAAAATTACTCAGAAAACGACACCTTATTTGACCTTTTGGGATCCTTCAAAAATCCCTTTTGTATCCAGGCCCATGAAAGCCCCATAGATCCCCACAGTGGAATCGGATCGTTCTGGGACCCCCAAATATTGATTCACGTTCAAAAATACACCGAAAACGACACTCCACTCGACCCCATAGCCAAAACCCTTCAAAAAACTCCTCCCGTAGCACCTTTTTATCCCCACAGGTTTGGGCGATCGGGCTAAATATCTTGAGGGCACAACTACATGGTAAACCGAGTAGTTTGCCGAAATTTCAGATATTTAACAAAATTCCTACTGCCCAAAATGGCTCGGACGGCGGACGAACATCTCGTTGGGGGGGGGGGGGATCTACGTACCTATCTTGATACGAATGAAGTCAAATTTTGAGACCAATCAGAATTTTCGAGCTCCGTCGCGAAGGAATCCGAGTTGTGTTATTCCAGTAGAGAGTATTAAATTTTAATACTCTCTACTGGGCAAAAATACGTTTAACTGATTGGCATCGCTTTAGCGATCTCCATAGAGAACGGATGATGCTGGTGAGAAGATGAAGAATGCTCTACCTACCTACTATGATGATGCAGGTGAACTGAGCGGCGTCACACAGAACATTAAATATGATGAGACCTTAATTAAATTTAGGTAAATAAAAATGTTTTATGATAATTTGGATGAAGAAGTTGATAGAGCCAATTTGAAATCGGGAAAACTAGCTAGCAGACTTTACTCGGACGGGGTGGGTTCGCTTCACTCGCCCATTTGTGTCAACTTGCCTCCATTTCAACCCTGCTAGTGGTGAAACCGACAATTTATCCGAAATAAATGAGGACGTTGGGTAAAATTCCTTGAAGCCCTCCCCAAAACGATAAGATGGAGTCAGCGGTTGAAACCCCGCTGGTGAAAAACCCTAAATTCTCCCGAACGTTCTAAAAATAACAGTTATTATGAGTTACTCATAATATTCATCATATTATGACTTGGTCCCGAATCATCGGCTCAAGAGGAGCAAAAATCTTTCTCGGCCCGAGTGGGTATAGAACACACATCACGGCGCCCACTCCCTGCTTGGCTTTGGCTCATTGGGCAAACTCATTGGGAGACTCATTTGTACGCATTTTCCTAGGTTAGAGGCAGGGATCCCTAGTTGGTGGAAAAAAAACCGGTGTAGCTTTAGGGCTTACCGATTAGGAGAAGGCTTCTGACACACTCAGGCAGCCACAGACATCATAGAACTTGCGAGAGTGCAATAAGATTCCTCATGGGTTAGTACTTAAATTCAAATAATTCCAAGTTCCTACAATAATAATTTATTATTATACAAAATTTGTATACTACATTTAATGTAGTATTATTGTATAAATATAAATAGTAGTATTATTGTATAAATGCACAATTTTAAATGCAAAATTACAATTATTTTAATCATTCCAGTCACTGTTGTTAATAAATCTCCAAAGTTCTTCTAGTTGTCCTAGTATTAAGAAAATTATTATGGCTAGAAGATAGGAGAACCTCGTAGTGAGAAAGATAATTTTTGAATGATAGCTGATTAGTATTCGACTTGAGGTGATTAGGGAGAGAACTGACTCCTCTGCTGATGTGGGTACCAAAGTGTTTATTCAAATAAACAATAATAATTATTGTTAATACAATTATTTTAGTATCAGAACCGGTTTCGATTAGAATCGACGTTTCGTAAAAGTTGAAAAAAAATTTGGAGAAATGAAGAAGTTGACCTATAGACCGCATGAAACCAGTGGCGGCTCGTGCGGGGGTTCAGTGGTTCAGAGAACCCCCAAAGATAGTGAGAGAGAGAGAGAGAGAGAGGAAAGGTTAGAGTGAGCGAGAGGAGAGAAAAATTGAATTTACCTATTATCAAATCAGCTTCCCATAGTGTCACTGTTGATGCAAGTTGGTACATAAGTTCTTACTATTTTTGATAACAGTTCCATTCGGCTGGGGAGTGACGTCAGAACCTGGAGCTGAACTCAGCTTCGAACCAAAGCAGACCAAAGAATGAGGACAGGAGGGTGGGAGGGCGGTTGGGAAAAGTCACGTGACTGGGCGAAATTATAAGAGGGTCTCTCGCTGGCGTCGGATGCAGCTCATGGAGTACCTATTTTCCACAGGTACGAAGATTCGGAACAGTTTCTCAGTTCCGCAACAGTGTTGCCAAATCACATTTTTAAGGGAAGGGGACTTTTTGTTGGGGAAAACGGATATTATTCCCAGTGAATTCGGATTGTAATCGTCAAATCCTCCTGAAATGAATCAAAACAATTGGAGATTGAGCAACCATTGCTTTAAGATATAATCGTAGGGTTTTTTGAATACTATGCTGGAAATAACAGAGAAGAAAAAGAAAAGGGAATTGTCTGTGAGGGAATTTTTACTGACAATTAGCGCCCTCCTTTCCTACATGCCTGGTTGTTTTGGTACTGCCTACAGTTCGGCCTCCTTTTGTTTCGTTCGAGTCGAGTCTAATAATTTTCTAGTCATTTAATTGTTTATTGTGTGTGTGATTTTCGAGAGATGAATACCCGTCGCAAGAACATTGCCTTCGGCACTCCACCCGTGGATTACAGATAGGAAATGAAAAGCATGGGCCATTATATATGGGCCATAAGTATTATGCAGGGAAGTGGAAAGTGAGTCGGTTGTATTTTTCTTCTAAAATGAGACTTCCCATTCAGCAGACGTACTGCGACTATACATTCGGGTGTGTATTAACTAGGTAATACGAGTATGTTCTTAATTTTGCTGTCGAACTACGGTTGAACCCCTTCTTGCCAGTAGCACGAGCCGCCACTGCATGAAACTCAACTACATCCTGGTGGACGATACGTTCTGCATAGTTTTCGTGATTTGAACAGTTGCTCTACTTCTATAGTTTTGCATTGATTCTAGGAGCCCAAATAGCAATTATTTAGGAAAAGGTTATTTCGGTAGTTTGCCAAGTATAGGTACGGTTAATCATTCTTATCATTCTTGCAAGCAATTGTAGTTGGAAGCAAAATCATTCTTCTGTTCCCTAAACCACGAAGCGTCTGCTAAGAATGTCAGCAATGTTTGAACCAACCGGCATCTCGCCGATTTCAGAAGATATATACAGCAGTGTAACCCAACCTTTTCGCAGACCTTTTCGAGACGAAGCTCGTCGTCCATCCTTCAACGTAGGCTACAACACTCCCTCCGGAGATAAGAACAAATGGGAACAACAGGCCCATCTACCAACACGGTTTCCTCAGCCCTTCACAACCTCCCCTAATTGCAAAAGATGTTTCCACCAAGCTCGGCAGAATGTAAGGGTTAGGGAAATGGTAGAAATAGGCGTTTTCCTGGGCATAATTTTCCAATACCATCATCTTCGTGATCACTCTTGTTTACGTTGGTTTCCTAAGTAAGAACTTTTCATACTCATTAAATAAATTATCTGGTTCATTAAATGGAACATTTTCTGCAAAACCAAGGAATTGTGGGGTGGCGAAAATATATATATTTTATATAAGCTATAGCTTATTTTACACTGTGTGCTACAATACCAATAAAACTGTACAATGCCCGAGCCTGCTTACACGTCTCATACTGTGCCAAACTGGTGTATTTGAGGGCTCGAGATGTCGAAACTTTTTTTTTTTTTTTTTTGCAATGACCAGTACAGAAAATGTACTACATGTTTATTACCAAGGTTCCTTCAAAGATATTGACGATGATGACGAAGGCACAACATAAAAGGTCGTTTCTCGTCATCTCTCTCATGAAGCTGGGAGATTGGCCTTGGTGTTTTTCTTAACCAAACAATAAACTCGACTTGGCTGGAGTGGTCTAGAAAATCCCTCCTGATTGGCTTCTAGAGGATTTCCGTCAATTTGTAATAATTCGTTTCCTCCACGTATTGTGAAAGTACTAATGCACTTATGGTCGTCTGCTCGTTCAACCAAAGCCGTCTCGTTGAACGTTGATTTCTTTTTAGAACGCTGCCTAAAGAATGAAACTACTTTTTTACCAAAACTAATGGTTAATTTGACTGCCTTGGCGGAACGGGGACACGTCTCACTGGCACTTCTTGGAATCTTCTGCACTTCCACATGTTCTTGCGATATTTCTTGGATGCAAGCTGGACTGGACGAGCTCTTTTTGTCAGGGCCAGCGGTGGTCTGATCACCATAACAATTGGGTAAGACATTCGTAATGGGCTTGTCAACGCTGGGTAGAGGTTTTATAAAAAACACATTTGAATTGGACGCATCGGCGCTTGGCGTCCTGATTGCTTCTGTCGCCAAATCTTTGGCAACTTCCACAGTTTCAGCAACGTTAACATTTTTCGATGCGCAATCTACAATGTGGATTTTCGTGTAGGCTTTGTTAGCGAATTCTCCGAGAGTTACGGTGTAGATCTTGTCCTTCTGCGACCCAGGGCGGCTTTTAATTAACTCTGTAATGAGGCCTTCCAGCGTCGTGTGGTCTGCAAGTTGTAATTTCTTGTCAGCATTGTTGGCGGGTGATAGTTGAGAATTGTTTGTCTGGCTGTATTCTTCAACTACCACAGGAGCGCTTCCCAATGGTGTTGGAGGCGTTACATTTGATTGATGATTGACGAGAAATCTCGTCTTTGGAGGAGCACCATTTTGTTTTCTTTGTTTGTTTAGCCCACTCGGAGACGATTTAGTAGTCGTTTTCATAAAGCCTACTCTTCGTGGTTTGTTAGATGATTCAGCAATATCACCAGTGCATGTTTTCTTATTCTTGCAAACAGAATCTTGTGCTAAACCTTTCTGAGTGTGGCCGATGTAAGGACTACTTATATTTGATGATAAATTTGATGGATTAAAACAGTCACTCAGGTCTGAACCGTTGATAGACGGTGGGCTAGACGTTCCGAGTTCGTCTCTAGGGAACGATTGTATAGACGGAATGGTCACATTACTATAGTAACACCTGTCCACTGCATCAGTACTCACCTTGGACAACATCGTTCTAATATCCAAATGTTCCACCTCAACGGTTTTGCAGTTTTTGCAACCGCACGTGCCCCTATTTTTAACCACCAGCTCCCCTTGGTGGGTGCTCAGGATCGAAGCTCTTCTACTCATTAACCTGCTTGAATGCTCTTCAATGTTACTGCAGATTTCACAACCGCATTCTTCCGTATGGGCGATGATATTTCTGTAATCTCCATTGTAATAAACGCGGACGATTTTCTTCGATATCACTGCAGCCAAATCACTGCGGCCGCTGTGTCTGCGGTGATGATCCTTGCGTGATCCAAAAGTTTCACATATCTCACACGTGCAGTCAGGCTCGTGGGAGTTAACGATGACAGAACCGTATTCCGTTTGAATTTTCAACTGTTTCGGTTCAGGAGGGTTATGCACTGTTCTTTCCAACAATGTAAGTTCGCTTTCTGTCATGTCAAGAGATCTCTTCACAGTTCTTAATTTTTCTTCTTCGGTTTTCGCGATATTCCCCTTGCATCTACACCCTGTCGAATCGCATTTCGGATGACCCGGCTGCTTTATAGGAATACCAATCTTTTCGGCATGCAAGTGTTCGTCACCTTGATCATTGATTATTGTGGCCGCACCCACTGGAGTTACATTCTGTACGGTGGCTTGAGGATTTGTTTGAACCATACTGCATGTAGGGCAGGTTGCCTGTGGTGACGTTGATCTTCGTGGTGGTGTGATTGTCTGCGGTGAAGATGATTCCCCCCTGGTTGGGGAATGAATTAATGAGTACTGTTGAGGAGTTTCGTTTGAACATGCTGTAATGTTGTTGCCCTGTTGACTATTTTCAAGCGCATTGAACTGGTTCCACTCATTTTCAAGTCGCTTGGGTCGCTTGGAATCGTCATCATTCGTGATGTTCAAAACATCTTTAGGAATTTTTATTTTCAGATGAACCACATTTTTAATCTCCTCGTTTTCTGGAAGTTCGGCCGTCTGACCTTCTCTCTTTTTAGCCTCATTCTCAATGTAACGAACATCTACCTTGCTGTTCCAAGACACTTTGGAAAGTCTACCACTGGGTTGGTTTGTCGTTTGAACTGCCGTATTGACCGAATTTCTCCTTATGCGACTGTAACTTCCAGGTCTTGATGGAGTTGTTGAACTTGATCTACTATTTTGGTATGGTCTACGGACGATTGGGGCTCGCCTTGAGCAGTTCCACCATCCTGGGAGACAACAATTCCGCGGAGAACCAGCCGGCTTCCTGGGTGGCGACACAGCTCTATTCGGCGGCGCTCGACGATTATTCGAAAGTGACATCATGTACACTGGAAACGGAGATTTTAAAAAAGCAAGTTTCATACAAGGTTTTATTATTCTTTGATATAAATCGTGCAAAAATTAATTTAATGTTTTAATTTAATTGTTTTTGTTTCCTTTTGAAGTGTCTGGATAGATTTGGGCCACAGTAGCCCGATTCGTAGCCTCATGAAAGCCCCACGGTAAAATCGGAGCCTTTTGGGATCGCCGAAAATGGTATCTTGAGCTTCGAAAACGACACCTATCTCGACCCCATACCCGAAATCCTTCAACAACAGAGCCCCCCATGGTTTGAGGGAACGGGCTGAAAACCTTGCGAGCACAACTAGATGGCGAGCCGAGTGAGTATTTTCTCCAAATATCAGATTTAAAAAAAAAAAAATCCTCCGAGTGAGTATTTTCTCCAAATATCAGATTTTTTAAAACATTCCCACTGCCCAAAACGGTCTGGAGAGCGTACCGGCATTTCATTTTTTGAATCTGCAAGTCTTGAAAGGTATGATGACAAATTTTGTGACCATTGAAACATCAAGCGACCTCCTCGCTAATACACAAATGTACAAATGTACAAATGTACAAAGGTCTATTATCCCAAGATAGTAAACCAAAAGGGTTAGCGCACAAGCCTACTATTGATGAAACTTCTCATTCCACTTATTTATATCATCGCCAATAACAATGTTACATTTCATAATGGATACATTATGAAATGTAACCTACCTGATATTTCGTTTTCAAGCGATTTGACCTTTTGTTCCATGTCGTACAACTCTTGGTAAAGTTGAAGGACATTATCTGGCACCTGATTAGGAAAATTGAATTGACCTTCGACGTAAAAGGCTGCTATGTTGAAACCATCATCCATTGACACACCTGATTGGGTCAAAGTGCTCTCTTGCCTGTTCTGATAAAACCATCCTTCCTAGGAAAAAATAGAAAAAATAGGATTTTTCTCATTTTTTGGAAACCTCTCCACACTCAAGCCCCCGGCCCCTATACCTGGATAGGTTTATAAATTATTCACTTATTGGGGTGAAGTATTTAGGCTAAGGGGCTATGCCCCTCGGTGTATTTATATTTGAGACATCTCCATCATATTGATGTATATCTTTAGGCTAAGGGGCTATGCCCCTCGGTGTATTTATATTTGAGACATCTCCATCATATAGGATCTGGACCTGAATTATTAAATAATTCAATTGAATTATTAAATAATAAATAAAAACAAATTTTGTTCATTTATACCCGCGTAAATTATTCAACTTCTATTATTTCACTACCTGCATTCCTCCCTGAAACGTGTTCTTGCAAAGAGCTCGTAACGTTAGGCTTGAAATGGACCTCCTTAATTTCTTCATCATCATGAAATTTTCGTGTGTTGGGATGTATCATAAATGGACATGTTTAGAATAAATGATAATGGTCACGATCTTTTTAAATGATGTTTCTCTAATGCTAGGTTTTACTGATATACGCTATAGCGTTTCTATGGCCATGGGTTGACAACACGGTGTGACGGAGTTGGAAAATCTTTATATATCCAACAACAACAACAACAACAACAACAACAACAAAATCTTTATATATAATTTGGTAGCGTCCACCGGAATTCTCTTTTCAGAGACAAGAACTCAATTCCCAGTTAGGATAGCGTTTGCGATGACAATATTGTTTATTTAAATAAGGCACAAGGTCCAACATTTACTAAAATTGGAATCTCTCTACCCAATCCTGTATTTGCACATGGTCCCGGCTGCCCACCTAATAACGATCAAACATTATAAGAATACTTTCGAAGAGCTAATTGGAGTGAACACGACTATTGAAATGAATCCAGTCACCGAACGAGCCACCGAATTGATAAACTGGTACCACACACATGAACAAGAACTTTCATGCAACATCTCATACCTCCTCGCAATTTAACAGCAGTCCGTATCTCACCACGTCTACTGATCAACTAACTATCGACGACATCAAAAACTACATAAAAGCTACAGAAGCCCAAATACTATCTCTCGACAGGAAACGAAGAAGAATTCAAGTAGAACTCGCACACCATCTCACCTTGCCCCCTAAACCCCAACCATCCTTCATTTATCGTTCAATTTGTTCATCGTTCAGTTCTGTTCAATTTTCTACTATTTTGCCCCACACTTCGTAGGGGGTGAGGGGGGGGGGGGGGGGGGGGGGCTAGTTACTTATTATTCCTGAACAATCGGGATCGTAGTTCGGGACTATCGACAAAAAAAAAAAGAATTATTAGAATCTCCTGGTCAACTGTATCCAGGTTGACATGGAACGTAAATATTTCCATTTCAACGTGAAGTAGATCGTAAAATGAAACACCCGGTAGTGTTGCTCAAATTTTCCGTTCTAAAGGTAAAACCGCACGTTCCACGGATCAAGTTCAGATATGGAAAGAATAGACAAGATCATTTCATGCCAGCAGCGTCGCCAAAGTAAACCTTTAACGGCGTAATTATTGAGCGAATACATTTAATAGCGGATTATTAACAGCGTAATAATACCGAATACATTAATAACAATTATTGTTGACCGAACTGCTAGAATGTTTTCGTTGCCGTGAGAGATTTCAAGTTAACAAAACGCTGATACAATGATCGTGGAACAATTTCCACGACCAATGTCTACCTCGTTCCGATATCTAGCTCACGGCGCTGCCGTAGTTTTTAAACTTTCCTTAAACCAATTTATTTAAGGATTTCTTTTTACAAAACGTTGTTATCTCTCGTTTTCAGGGCAGCATCTTCTTCTAGTGCTAAAGGGCTTAGTAGCAGGGAACTCATACAGAAGGAAAACCCGCCTAGACCGTATTATCGAAAGAAATTGACTCCAGAAGAAATAGAAGCCATTAATTCCGGAGGTGCTCCACTCGTCCCCGACCCGAAAGCCAAGAAAGCCTGAGAAAATCTCTTCTAAAAAAAAAAAAAAAAACCCTCGGGGAAAGTAAAGATCCAATTAGGAAGTATACCTAGGTACTGGTTTTTCCTCGCTGTTGCAGGTAATAAGTGAGTCTTAGCCCGGTTCGTAAGTTGTGTAAAACATTGGGCAAAAGTCAAACATACGATTCTCAAATTGTAGTTGTTTGTACAAGTTGTAATTGTGTATCGTGGAAGATTGTCCACTTTTTATCTTTAATATATGGTTAGGTATTTAATTATTCAAAGCATCATTTGAGGGACGTCTCAAAAGGAAGGTTGCCTACCTATTGCTTTGGCGTGGGATTCCTTTTAAAATACTATAGTCGTTGTTCTCCACGAGTATACCCAGACAATGACTTCCTCTTCCAAGGGCTCTGTCTCAATTACATATAGATTACATAATATGTAGATAATATTATTATGTTATTATTATCTATATTTATAAAAATGACTGCAAAACTTTGAGGACTCACTACTTAAAAACCAGTGGAGTGTTTGGCACGTTGTGTGAGATTGTTTGTGAAGCATCGTAGATGGTTTTAAAGAAGTTTCTACAAAATCGGTCACTTCCTTCATTGCGAACGGAGCTTTCCTTCGCGACGAGAGCCGGGTCAAATAGCGTCGTTACTAGGGATCGCTAGGAAAATTTTCGAAACTCCGAAACCCGGTACAACTTTTGTCGTTGGTTTAGAACGATACTACGTCTGTTAGAACGAGCTTTTCACGCTGATTTCAACGAGTACAAAACGATTTCTGTGCGATAACCCGTTCGCAAGTTATTCGAAGACCGTCGGTTTTTATTGAGTGCAGCGAAGCGCACCGGGTCAGCTAGTTGTTAATATATTAAAAAAATTACTTCAATCCGATTTCGCCGATTTCTTCGAGTAGGGATGCTCTGTGACTCTCAAGGTAGATTAATCCGCACAGCGACTCAGCCGTGCAGGCTTGCACTTAATCAACCCGTATATTTGAAGGGGCAGATGATCTCTTGTGATCATCACCACAAAATTTATGTGGCTAGGCACTGAATTTATTTCAGTACTGCATTTTGCATTATAAAATTTATAATGCTCTATTTAATAGAAACATGATTATTTGAGAACTGAAAGGAAATACAATGGCGTTTCAGGAAGAAAAGGCTGCCGGCCTATTTAACCAAATCCAAATCCACATTGCAGTATGCTAGGTAACAATTTCTTTTAACGTTTTAACATCCACACTGCAGTATTCTAGGTAACAATTTATTTTAATGTTTTAACCTAGAATCGACTAAAAGGGTTCCCGAACCGGGTTCAATCGCTCCTGATCTTTTTCTGTGAATGGTGACGAATTACTTTCATCATACTACATATATTATGTTTACATTTTGTCATTCATAACAGTTCATCGCACCACATTCGCTGCCTATTTTTTTATGGAACGCTGCTATTCCCAGGTCGGTGAAATCCATCGTTTAAGAAATTGAAAAGGGTCTAGGTACTTCAAAAGAAGCAAACCAAAGTTATTTTAAAAACGTGTAAAACTTTGTCCTTTTCTTCAACTGTTGCTTTATGACCAGTACTAACTCAGTTTCAAAATGATCTTAGGAAACGATACCTACCTCGGGCGATTTACCTACGTACCTACACGAAATTCAGTATCGCTTGATGGAGGGGAAATAGTGAACTGCGGACAACGATGCAAAAAGAATGTGAAGTGCGGACGCATTTGATTTGCGTAGGTACATGACATCACTTTGTGATATGCGGACAGAGGATCCCGCCTGTGCTTTGTGTTACCGAGGAAACACGACTTGGAGGTTGGCTGATGTTTCCCTACACTCACCGAGTCGTTTTGATGACTGCTCGTCAAAATTCAATTAATTCGTCAATGTCTCGTAAACTTTTCAATTCTCGTCAAAATGCATAATATAGGTAGATAAGTATTATTCCTCCGCCGTGTCCTTTGTCGTTCCGTCGAGTTGCTCTTCAGTCTTGGGGGTAAAAATTTAAAGCTAATAACTCTTTTTACGAAACGGAAGCGATCTATTATACCTACTCCTTTCCGCAGGTTTCCTATTTGTTCGCTGAAGAATGCTTCTTTATTAATAGTCGTGGTTGATCCTCTCTGCTTAGGTACTTCGGTATTTTACGTAAGTGTCAGCTTGGAAGTCCAGAAGAGTGTCGGGTCACAACTGAAACTCAACTGAAACACTGCTGTTTCCACTACTTCCGTCCGCGTATCACAATCAGCCTGATAGTGCTCGTGATAATTTCATTTCGACTGTAAAACCCAATCTCTTACTCTTCAACGTCACTTGTCGCCTTATTGGACAAACAAGCGACCGGGTTCACATTTTAACGTAATTACCCCAAAAGCCGGGAGTTTTTCAATCCCAACAAGACAAAAACCATGGAAGCCTCCTCCGGCATCATTCTCTTCTTCCACCCCAAAACCAGTGGTTTTTGGTAAGAGTCATTAGAGGCTTCTCATTTGCTTAAATAGGGTGTGATTAGTAAGGGAAGCTCACGGGGTTTCCAAACGGCTTTTTTTGTTGCGCTGACGCTGTTTCTCAAGTACCCGTTTGGGGTGGTACAACTGGATGGGCGGAGGAACAATTTACCAGTGCAAATAAATAGCGGACCATTTACTACTGACTTGTTGTGTGTAACTCGGTTGGTGGTGAACTTTTGAACCCGTTGAAAGAGCAGAACCCAAGTATCGCATTTTGATAACGTTTAGACAACATTAGGCAGATCCTCGGTTAAATTGAGGCAATATTAAATATAAATTTTATATAACATTATCCAGGGTCAAAATTGTTGCGCATATTTTGTCTTTACTGATTATTAATAATTAATAATCATTAAGAATTATTCTCTTTTGGATTCTCAGGAAGCGCTTGCATAGTGCTGTTGAATAGTGTGTTTGTCAATAGTCCGGTATGTATATGACACCATCAACGCTGACTTCTAGAGCGGTCCTAACAACTCGTCAACATAGTGGCTAAGAAGAGCCTCTCAATAATAATAATAATAATAATTATTATTATTATAGAGGCTTGCCCATCTTGTTGAGGTGGTAATTCAGTGGACAGAAGACTGGCGACAGTCCTAACGTCACTTCTTGTCAGAGTTCATGGAGGAAGAAATTTCAGAAATGGTCAGAGGTAGTAGGGTCCTAAGGCGCGGTTTGGAGTAGGTAAGCCCTTGGCGCAAAACGTGTAATGGACCTTTAGGCTTGCCTTCCTTAACGTGTTATTCCAGAGGGCAGCTATTTGGTTTGTTTCCCATCGGGTCTCCTGCTGGATCAAGTGACTTTTTGTGAGCCTTAGGGCTCAGTGGGCTCTGGTCCAATTGGTAGGGATCTTGCTCCCTTTTTTGCAAGGCCGTCAGCTATTTCATTGCCCTCGAAGCTCCTGTGCGTCAGTATCTGCACAAAATGGAGTCTGTTGTGAACCGTCGCATCCTCAAGGGCCTGAAGGCATTCCCAGACTGGCCTGGACTTGAATGTACCTAAAGGCTACGATTGCCTACAGTGTCGCCTGGCTGTCTGAGAAGAGGTAGAGCTTGACTCTCGCGTCATTTCCTCTGGTTCTCATGGGGAAAAGCTAAAATGGCTAGTACCTTGACCTAAAAGATGGTTGCTCGGGATTCCAGCGATGGAGACGGGTCAAAATTGGGACCCGTTCCTCCTGCTCCTGCCTGCCAGTTTGCCAGCCCGGCTGAACCGTCTATAAACCATTCTGGAACGTTCCCTTTTCACGCGTTCCCTGGACGGGATGGTTAAGCTGAAAGGCAGTATTATCTCAGTCACTGTAGAAGTTACCGCCGCCTCCTACCGCCGAAGATGTCCAATACTTCGGTGGGAGCGACCTACAACTCTGGGTGGGTAATTTCCGGTCTGCAGCAACCTAACCGCCCAGGTACGGGGGGCCCAGTCCGGTAGGCGCGAAGAGCCTAGTTTTTTCTTGATTTTTAGCTTCATTTAGAGCCAAATAAAGCCGAAAATGATCGGAGAAATTTCTACACTCGCTTGACTAGTAAATACCGGCTGGTAGTTAGTTGGTACTAATGCAAATTTTGGCATCAGTCAATGTCATGCCCATGGATCATTGTGTGATGATTTTCGCTTTGAACAAAATCGTTGCTGTAGAATAAATTATTTCATCTCCACCGTTCTCCAACATGACAAAATGTATGAATACATAAGTGAATTCACTACTTTTTGGAAATCTCTTGGTTTATGAAAAAAATCTACAAATCTCTCACGGCAAATTTTTCGATATTATCTTCCGTCGATGTCCCTGAACAGAAAGCTTCCACTCATAAATCTCCTTGCTGCGATCGAAAATTGCAATAATTTAATCATAAAAATTATGATTGAATAATTATTATGAATTATTCATGATAATTCCTTTTACCATTAAATATAATATTAAGCAACTATTAAGCAATATGATGAGTTAGGTACCTAGTTCAACAATGAGTTCCTCAATGCTTAGAAAAATTTGGTAAGAAACTTTATTTTGATCAAAGTGATGTTGCAAATAGTACAGGTACTACTTACTCTATTTTTGTTAAAATAAATTTTCAAACGGTTCCATTTATCTACCCTTAATGTGGTAGAGGCCAGAAGTGCGGTTTTACCCCAATTTCGGGGGGAAGAGCCCCTCCATTTACTTTTTTCTTTAATAAATCTACTTTTTCGGTGGATGATGGAGGTAGGGATGGAGAAGTAGTTACTTGTGTCCGCGCGAAATCTCCATCTCATCACATCAACCGCATATCACAAAAAATAGAACATTGCGGTAGGTTGATTATTCAGAGACTACAAGAAAACAAGAAACTTTCATGATTTCTAACAACATAGCTGACGTGATTGGTTAGTTCAACATTGTTAGTAATTCTTTTGATGAGCACTCAGCTCGCATCCTACCCCATCGCTGTAACAAAAAAGAGCTCTGTCGCTCTCAAGAGGGAGAGTTTGGGTCCTCTAGTTGAGGGAGATTCCAACAGAATGAGTGCACTGACCGTCTGGCCTACTGTTCTGAAAATACTCCCGTGTTCGGACGTTTTGAAACCCTAGCAAAAGCATGTCACGCTCTGAATAATAATTATTGTCCTCCACAACAAATTTCCGATAACATGAGGCGTCCAAAAACGAATACCTAACCTACTCATCAATGACCGATAGTAACGTGTGCTCCAATTTAAAATAAAAACGCTGCAAATTTTACACAAGGGTTTATTATTCTTTGATCTTGATATAATATCAAGATATTATAATGGATAATAATTGGATACCTGTGCATACATTTAATTGTGTCAATGAAAAAAAGTGTTCTTTTGGATTTTTTTTTTTTTTTTGGGTCAAATTTTTTTTTTTACTTACTCGAAAAATATATTTGACCTCCTGGGATTTTTCGAAAATCCCATTTGTAGCCCCATGAAAGCCCTATAGATCGCCACAGTGGAATCGGATCGTTCCGGGACCCCCAAAAATGGATTCTCCGTCCAAAAATACTTCGAAAACGACACCTAACTCGATCCCATAGCTAATAGCCTTCAAAAAAACCTCCCATAGCCCCATTTTAGCCCCATAGCACCCCACGGGTTTGGGCGTTCGGGCTGAAAACCTTGTGGGCACAACTAGATGGTAAACCGAGTCTTTTGACATAATTTCAGATTCTCAAAAAAAATCCTACTGGCCAAAACGGCCAGGACGGCGGACGGCGCGCCGTAGGTACGGCGGACGGACATTTCGGTTTTGGACTAGCGCGTGGCTGGAATCCTTTCACACTGGGAGGTAGGGATGTTTGATACTTCTAAAGTATCGATACAGTATCGTATCGATACATCCGGACAGTATCTAAAAGTATCGATACGATAATTTATTGAAAGTATCGGTATCGAAGTATCGATACGTTTCAAAAACGCCTGCAAATTTTCAGTCAAGGGATTATTATTCTTTGATATGGGTTACTTGTGCAAAAATTAATTCTGTCTCAATGACAAATTTTTGAAAAAAAGGTTTTTCTTTTAATTTTTTTTTTTTTCTCAGTAAATATTTGACCTCCTGAGATCCTTCAAAAATCCCTTTTGTAGCCCCATGAAAGCCCTTTACATCCCCACAGTGAAATTGGATCCTTCTGGGACCCCCAAAAATATACTCTACGTCCAAAAACACTTCGAAAACGACACCCTACTCGAACCCATAGCCAAACGCCTTTAAAAAAAACTTTCAATTGCCCCATTTTAGCCTCATAACGCCCCACGGGTTTGGACGATCGGAAAACCTTGCTCCAAGCCTCGGGGGGTAGGTACAGGTAGCAAAAAAGGGGAACATTCCCTCGTTTGGTGTAGCTGTGGCCACACTAATTTCTACTATGATGAGTGAGTTGGATTGGTTGGTTGGGCCAACATTTTGGTGGTCCGCCCTTGATCGAGGACGGCTGATTCTTCTGATATGAGAGCTGGTGCAGCTCCAGGAGGTGGTGGTAGGTACCTACATCAACTTTCTTCAATTGCTGGTCAAGTTAAAGGTACTGTCAACTACCTATATGCCGTAAGTTTTGAATCTGATGAAATGTGAGGGATAAAAAAAGTATCGGCGCCGATACCGGAAAAAAAGTATCGATACTACGATATGTATCGGGGACAAAAAGTATCGATATGTATCGATACTTTTTGAAATGTATCGATACTTTTAAGTATCGATACTTTTTCAACATCCCTACTGGGAGGGTAGAGCCCTGCCCTCTCTGATAAAACGTCCATGTATCCCATTCCGTAAAGGAAGATTGTTAAAAAAATTAGGCGAATGCCATGACCTTATCTAACACATCCGTGCCAGATTTGCTTTCCACGTGTAATGAATCTATTGAGAGTTACGTGGACTGAAATTCTGAACTTCCACACTAATAAAAATTGAAATCCTCGTTTGTATACTGTTAATAATTCGGACGTTCTTGTGCGTCCGTTTGTCACGATAAATCAATTGACAAAACAAACATTACAAACAAAAATTACATTGAAAGCCCGGCATAAGGACGAACAGGTGGCCTTCGCATATCAAACTCCCATCTACAGCAATTTCTTAACGATAAAAAGTGGAAATCATTAGCACGGGTACAGACCTTCAATCTTACATCTCACGATGCTATTAAAGTTGCTCTCTGCACTTTGGCGCCCTTTACACTTAAACGTTGCGTAAGGTTTGAGCGGATCGGTTTCAAAACAACTTCAAACTTAAACCCATTAGTTTATAGATAGGGGGAATAATTTATTACTTCGGCATGACCTCCTTGTGCCCCGTAACCTCCAAGTTGAATAATAGTTAACTGCCTTCTGATGTGCGCTCATGCAGAATCTTCAACCCTGTCCCAGTGAACCCTGTCGTGAGATCCTCGCGCGTTATTTTGGAATGGAGGATAAACATGGAACGTTGGTTTAGTTTCCACCACCAAATAAATGCGAGTGGTTGTTTCAAACCTACCTATTATTTCTTGCACCATGCATTCGTAAACTCAGTAGGCCTTACTTGTAATGAATGTGAGTACCACGGCGAAAACTACCTGCACAGTCCTTGGCTATCGAAAGTAGCCTACTTTTTTTATATACCTACGAATATGTCATTCTAAATCATCGTTCGATCATCATTTCATACGCTTTTCGGGGTTGAACTTCTACTATCAACTTCTACTATACTCTTCTATCAACATACTAATATTTATCAGTTGCCCGATTCATTTTGAGAAAAGTTCAGCTCCCAGAACTAAGGACAAGCGTACCTCTTTTTATTACAAAAGTTACTAAGCGCGCAATTTTTCAAAAATTATTTGTCCACTGACAAAGATGTTTATATGTACGTTACAAAAAGTTTTTTAAAAGGGGTCGTGCACGGCACTGAAATCTGAGCGCTCTGGCGGCAAAGCGGGCATTACCGGCAGGATCACTGAATAACACTAGAGAGCTTATGGGTGTATTGGCTACACGTAATCAAATAATTTGTTACTGATAGTTTTTTGCCGGACAAGAAATTAGTTAGATACCTACGGTAGGAAAACCCAAATATCAAATTATGCAGGAAGTTTTTTTTTTGTCATGCCATCTTATAAGATTGATGAAGCAATCTAACACATACCATACTTACCAATTTAAGAAATTTATGGTTGGTTAAGTGAGTAAACAGCTCATCATTTTCACGTCAAATTTTAACAAAATAAATATACATAAAATACTGCATAATATGCATATATATTACTGCATATAATATGCATAAAATACTGCCTAATATGCATATATATTACTGCATAATATGCACATGATATATATTATATCACTTGTCTTACCGTCTGGCCACTAGTTCGGCGGACTCACTCGTCTTACCGTCTGGCCACTAGTTCGGCGGACTCACTCGTCTTACCGTCTGGCCACTAGTTCGGCGTCGGACAGTTACTTTTCCAACACGCAAGATGGGTTTCAATCGCACACGCCGAAAACCTATACTGATAGGTATAGATATATAAAGAGAGATATAAAGATAGGTATAGGTATATAATATATACCTATACATGTTGTATATTATAAAACGTTTATAAAACGTTTTGTTGTATATTATAAAACTTATATGTACCTGCATATTATACAGGTCGCTTATGCTACCACAATGTGGTAAGGTAATTTTACATAAAGGAGAAGGTCCAATTCAGTTTGCCCAAAACATGAGTTGTGGCTATAACTCATGTTTTGGGCAAACTGAATTGGATCTTTTCTTATGTAAAATTAATGATTTCGACAGCTCTCGACATGCATGTCGACAATAGTGGAGTCACTCTGCATTGCCATGGTCCATACTTCTTAACAGAGTTGGGCAAAAAGTAGTTCTGAAACTAAAACTAAAAACTAAAACTAAATTAGTTCCGAAGTGGAACTAAAAACTGAAACTATTAGTTTCAGTTCGACTTTTGAAACTAACTTTTGGAACTACATTAGTTTAATTTTCAACTGTTGAAATTGAAACTAATTAAGTTGCAAAAGTTAGTTTCGAAGTTGCGAATAAAAACTAAAGTAGTTTCATCTTTTATTCGTAGTTTCGGAACTAAAAATGAAACTAATTTTCTTTCCTCGCGTTTTTTAATGATTTGAAGGGGATGTGTGTGTTGTGTGTGTTTCAACGAAATGTGGGTGCTGGGTGCGAACAAGTTCCTTTTTTCAGGGTCGTAGAAGAATAGATTAAAGTTTGCTCCCCTCCCCACCACTTTTATATTTTATTGGCTTGACAAAACTGTTCGGAAAATGTAATACTCATGTCATGTCATGTCATGAGATTATTAATTTCACTTCCGAACACATCCCCTTCAAATCAGTAAAAAACGCGAGGAAAAAAAATTTAGTTTCATTTTTAGTTCCGAAACTACGAATAAAAGATGAAACTACTTTAGTTTTTATTCGCAACTTCAAAACTAACCCTTGGAACTAAATTAGTTTTAGTTTCAACAGTTGAAACTAAAACTAATTTAGTTCCAAAATTAGTTTCGAAAGTCAAACTAAACACTAAATTAGTTTTTAGTTTCACTTTCGAAACTAAAAACTAATTAGTTTTTAGTTTCAACTTTAGTTCAACTAAATTTTTATTCGAATAATCCCAACTCTGCTTCTTAAGAATTGTAGTTTACAGAAAATATCCAGTTCTTTAGTAAATAATGATTTGCTTTAATGCACATTTTACTGCTGTTCTCGAGGTTTCGTCAGAAATTCGCCCTGGAATTGTATTTACGGGTATTGCTGCATCCCACTTCTCCGGTGTGGCCATATTTTTCTTTTCTATAATAATTATTCGGTGCTTTGGCCTGGGTGACCACAAACTGCAGTGATTTCTCGATTTCCGTAAAATGTGGAGATGGGAAATAGATTGCTTCCCCCCCCCCCCCCACATTGAGTTGTTGCCAGACATACCCATGAATTAGTGTATCTGCAAGAGGTGTGTTGTGAAACATTTGTCATTTGAAAACGCATTCATACAGTACTATAAAACACAAATAATAAATTATACACGTATCGCCGTAAAACCGATATTGCGAAATTCTTATCGTAGGGATGTCGAGAGGTGTAACGTTCAAACTGAAATGTTCATAAGTTGAGTGTTTGAAATAGGCGTGAAAAGAGGAAAAAATTAATGAGTTTCACGGAGGATTATTTTCAGTCCTACCGCACCTCAATGCAACAACTAGGTTACAACAGCGAAACAGATTGAGTCGATAGAAAGTGCTAACGTGGAAAGGGACCTTACATAAAAATTATCCAACCTCTTTCCTACCTAACAGTTTGAAAGTTATTTCAAACACTCCAAATGACGACATGGGTGTTATGCTTCGCGAGACGGGTTTGAAAGGGCGGGCCGAGCCTAAAGCTCGCCGTACCAGAACGATTTTGGGAACAGCTCTGTCGATATACTCATTTGATTTTTTAAGGAAAGTTTCATGCTCAAGCTAGATTTTTAACTAAGACTCCTTGGCACAGGTTTAGGGATACGAGGTCGAGAAGTAATTTTTACAGTATAAAAAAAAAAAAAAAAAAAAAAACCCCACAGGGTACTGCTTAGAGCCGTTGGCTAAAATTCAAGAAACATGGATCATGCTTTGCCTAGTAACGTTGCCAAGCAGAAAGAAATCGACCAATTTGTTGGCAATTGTTTGACAAAAAATCCGGAAGCTAAGGTACGTTTTCCTGTGGACGGTCACATGTTAGTAAACAAAACGCTGCAAATTTTACACAAGGGTTTATTATTCTTTGATATCGGTTATAATATTATGTGCAAAAATTATTTCTGTCAATGAAAAAAATTTCGGGAAAAAATGTTTTTGTGGATTTTTTCAAAAATTCTTAATTTTTCACTCGGAAAATATTTAACCTCCTGGGTTCCTTCAAAAATCCCATTTTTAGCCCCATGAAAGCCCTATAGATCGCCACAGTGGAATCGGATCGGTCCGGGACCCCCGAAAATGGATTCTACGTCCAAAAATACTTCGAAAACGACACCTAACTCGATCCCATAGCTAAAAGCCTTCATAAACCCCTTCCCATAGCTCCATTTTAGCCCCATAGCCTCCCACGGGGTTGGGCGATCGGACTGAAAACCTTGCGGGTACAACTAGATGGTAACCAAGTATTTTGTCAAAATTTCAGATTTAAAAAAATTCCTACTGCCCAAAACGTTCCCGGGGCCCTAGGTTGATGCTAGTGTGCTAAGGCTCACTGGCGGACTCGGCTCTTCGCCCCTCATGTCCACCCCTGTAATGTTCAGGCTGATATCCCGGGTAACGCCGGGATGTTAGGGGCATGTAAAGCGGGAGAGAGCCTTCGGGCTCTCGGGCCACCGACCGGCGTGTCCTTAATGTGGAGGAGTTGCTCCCAATAACAATGACGCTAATAACACCCGGCTTGGAGCAACTCCTTCTCTCCGGTACCTCGGGCGGGGGGGAGCCCGCGGTCTTGGGTCTGGGGGTCACCCCTGGGTCCTTCCCCCCCCCCCCCCCCCCCGGCTTTCGGGTTGGTCTCGAGGGGGTCGTGGGGTCGCTAGGGAGTGGAGCCCACGGAAGGTTCAGACCCTGTGTGGTGGAGTTCCCCTTCGGGAACCTGTTAATAGGCCTTCCAGTCTCAAAAGCAGTTTCCTATCGTACACAACTGCCCAAAACGGCTCGGACGGCGGAGAGACAATTGGATTTAGAATGAAGACCTGTTGAAACGGATAATGTCAAATTTTGAGGACGATCGGAGTCGTCGACCCCCGTCGCGAAAACATAGGTGTAGGTATTATTCCAAGAATAATAAACCAAAATGATTTGATGTCATTCGCATAACTCAGCTTTCCGTAAAGCTACACTCACATTGGATAAATGTACCTTGTCTAATAAATTCAGAGCTTTCCAACGAGTGGTGAACGATTTCTGTCCGATGAAAACTAAAGAAGTTTCATTCCCCCAGCAACGGCTCCGTTGTAAGCGGAAATCGTTAGAAAATTTCGTCACCCATCGGCGTTTCCCGGTTTCGTCACCCGAAAATGTGACACGTTTTGCCAAGTCGAAGGCTAAAGCATGTTCCATGCTAAATGTATTCGTGGAGGAATTGGGATTGAAAAAAATCACGTCGTGATGGCGAAAGTCGAAATTTTGACTCGTGTTCAGCATGAAAAAAAAAGAAGCCCGAAATGCCCTTTTTTCTTCCTCTAAGTCAGTTTTTTTTTAAACTTTTCCCGTCGGGTGGGGTTGGAGAAGTGTCAGTCTGCCTTCCCTGTGTCATTCGATACCATAAATTGTATTAATTTAATACAATTTATTTGTATTTAATACTATTAAATACAAATTTTGTGGTATCAAATCGTCGATTTAATAAACTAGGCAGGCAAGTACCTAAGAATAAGTACCTAATGCAAGTACCTAATGATGAGTTCACGAATTGAAATGCGGTTTCAATAATAACCTACCTCGGAATGTTAACCAACGCCCAATGGTATGAGCACGGAATAACTTCCACTTGGTCCAGATAAGCCTTGATAAATAGGTGTGTTGAGGACCAACAAGGCAGCTAAAAAGAGTCTAACGAGCCTTGATACAACTCGAAAGGGAACGGGGTTTACAACTCACATTCACATAGAGCCTTCGGCCGACTATTCCCTCTCACTTCTTTCCCAACTTAATCAAGGGCGATATGAAAAGCACATTCTCTCATTTAAAACAACTCTCTTGGACGCCTTTCGCCCCCGCGTTTTGATGCGAGTCCTTCAGAACTATATGGCACGAATTGGAAAGGGGTGACTGGATAAATCACTTGGAACGAACTAGGAAAAAGTCGACGAGCCCGTTACTTGATTCAACAACACGGTTATGTAGGTTACGAAATATCCTAGTTTTTGTTTTGTAATCCCGATAGAGGTGTAGCGTGTTTCATCACTACCTGCAAATCTTTTTTTTCTATTTCAGTAGGTACTGA
The DNA here is from genome assembly GCA_955831195.1 of Pilophorus perplexus. Lineage (NCBI taxonomy): Eukaryota > Metazoa > Arthropoda > Insecta > Hemiptera > Miridae > Pilophorus > Pilophorus perplexus. The sequence goes on along the minus strand of OY037010.1, from coordinate 13,746,951 downwards.
ATGAAACAATAAAAGTGACTGTTTTCGAATTTGGTAATGTTTCAGATAATAAAATCTGGAATTTCGGTTAGCATCGAATTTGGTCGCCCTAGATACGGCATCCGTATCCCAAGTGAACGTATCTTGATCGTATCCGCTAGGAACTCTCTCTCTCTAAAATAGCCTATTACTCTTATTAATACTTTATAGCCTATTAATACTATTGTGGTATTGACGCTAGTTAAACTGAATATTCAATGTAACTAGCGTTAATATGTTGCTTCGATGTACATATTTCCAAATACCCCCTTGATAAAGACATATCCACGTCAACCTTTTTGCATGGTGAAAACCATGCAAACCACATTTATCCGTTGTCACTGTTCATCACATACCTTCCAAGTTAGCGAGTGTGAACAGTTAAAAAAATAGTTAAGTAATGGAATATTAACTGAGTTTTGTACAATTTATAAGTGCCATAGCCTTGTGGAAAATTTGCTGGTTTTGGTTTATTATTCTTGGAATAATAGACCTATATTTTCGCGACGAGGGTCGACGACTCCGATCGGCCTCAAAATTTGACATTATCCGTTTCAAGAGGTCTACATTCAAAATCCGAAATGGCCGTCCGCCGTCCGGGACGTTTTGGGCAGTAGGAATTTTTTTTTAAAATCTGAAATTTTGGCAAAATGCTTGGTTTCCATCTAGTTGTGCCCGCAAGGTTTTCAGTCCGATCGTCCAAACCCGTGGGGCGCTATGGGACTAAAATGGGGCTACGGGAGGGGGTTTATGAAGGCTTTTAGCTATGGGATCGAGTTAGGTGTCGTTTTCGAAGTATTTTTGGACGTAGAATCCATTTTTGGGGGTCCCGGAACGATCCGATTTCACTGTGGCGATCTGTAGGGCTTTCATGGGGCTAAAAATGGGATTTTTGAAGGATCCCAGGAGGTTAAATATTTTTCGAGTAAAAAATAAAGAATTTTTGAAAAAACAATTTTTTTTGAAAAAAAAAAAAAAAAAAACTGAAAAAAAAATCCTTAAATTTTTTTCCAAATTTTTTTTATTGACACAGAAATAATTTTTGCACAAGTAACCTATATTAAAGAATAATAAACCCTTGTGTAAAATTTGCAGCGTTTTTTTACGTATATTTGTATCGCGTTAGACGTAAAAAAAAAAAAAAAAAAAAAAAAACCTGCAAACTTAATTCTGTTAATATTCAATCATTTAAAAAATTTAAAAACCTGTATTTCTGTGAAGGACGGTTTTGAGACCCGGAAAAATGGATTACCTATAGGTCCTAAATTACGCGGAAAATCCCCATTCGTCCTCCTGTCGTCCTATAACTGGGGAACCGGATGGGTCTGGGAATCGAAAAAATGGACTTTACGTCCAAAATGCTTCGAAAACGACACCTAACTCGACCCCATAGCCGAAAACCGCAAAAAAGAAGAATATCGGACCTTTAAAAACCGGCCGAATTTGTGGGTGAAATATTTTAAAATTTGGAAGCATCCCAACTGCTCTATTAACCTTAATCAAGGAGGTAATTGTTATTCAGGATAACTTATCCTATCTCTAAAGTTGTTTCTAAATTGTGGTTGTAACGAGTGTCACTAGAAACATCCCGCCAGTGGCGGCGTAAATATGAGTCTGTTTGGAACTAAGTAACACGCCAAGTCGCTATGTCGGGCACGATGCTCTGTTCTCCTTTTTACCGACCCAGCTGGGTTTGTGTTCCCGGAAAGCCAGCGACCCAGATAAGATGCCTGACACAGATCTCCCAGCCTGTTACGTTACTGCTCGTCGAACCAGTGAAAGTGACAGTCACTTTCTCTCTTGATCTTATGCAATGGCAATCCCTTCGAGCTGGTTATCCAATACAAGTCCCATCTGCTCTCGGAGCTCCGAGGGTGGTTTCTTGGAGGGGCTTAGGGCGGCCGGGTAGGGTTTCGTCATGAACGCTTCCTCGTCCATTGATCACCAACACGTGCAAGGCGTTCATTAACGACCTTTTACAAATCTCTTTACACGGACTTTTGTTGTACATTGAGAACTTTGATCATTTTGAGGCCTGGAGAACTTATTTCAAAATTTTGTATAGGTACCTTACCTACCTACATTTACGATGAGTGTGGGTGTGATCGTTGGGAACTCCCACTTCAGAAAATCGCTATGTGCCAATGACGTAGCCGGCTGCAAGTACCTAATCAGATAAACTAGCATTTCCATTAAGGTTCGCTCGACTCGAGCCTTTTTCATCTTGGCGGGGATATGAATGACGTATTGTTATACACGTTTTCACGAAACATGATATTTGGAACCCCATCATTAATTTTGGCATTTCGCCATGAGAGGCCATTCAATAAAGGTGTTCGTTTCGTACCTTCGTAGTTGAGCTATCTCGGGGATCTTCTTTGCCTTTTGGGGTTGGCACGTGTGAGCGGGTCGTTGTCCAAAAAGGATCGACCGCTTGTTACGTTCAAGAAACACTTTGGATGCGGGAAATATATAGTTTGTGTGGGTCCTTTAGATCTACCCCTTCAATAGTGCCGGAAATGAGTAATATTTCTATTTTGAAATCTAATAGCTGCACCATGATATGCTCCCAAGAACTCCTCACAAATTACCACGTGTGAGAAAAATTAGGGAGAGAACGCTGGGAAAAGTGAAAAGTCGTTATGTGTGGATCTAAGGCAACTGTGCTGCCTGGAAGAGTAGGATAGTCCCCCTTAAGCACTCCTTATGTAAGGCATCTGCCTACACCAAAACTTATGTAAGGGTTGGCTCCCGCAAAGACAGGAGCCCTTACACTGGCCGCTTTCTCTCACCCCTAATGGCAAGGAAGATGTCTACAGAAGGTTATGGGTGTAAGTTGGAAGGATTCCAAGATGGCATAGCAAGAGTCTTGGAATTCTTAGCGTCCATAAAATTATGGATAATTATACAATTATTGAATACAGTTAAAGTTATTTTCCCAACTACAAATCTAGTAAATTTTACTAGACGCTCATCCATAAACTTAATGTTATAACAACCCCATTACTATACAACTTAACTAGTTTCCTGCAACACTCACGCTTGCTCACAGATGTCAGCGAAGGGTTTGTTCGATTAGGTGAAAGCCGTTTGCCCCGTTCACTCTTTCACAACAAAAAGGTCTGTAGTAAGCGCCTATTCCTGTGTAATCATTCCGAGATCAGCCTGGGAGGTTTTATCATCACCGAGGAGTGGTTACATCATTCTAAGGAATCATCAAATAATGTTACCAGTAAAGTAGAAGAGAATGTGGTACCAACCGAAGCACGCAGAAACAAGTAGGAATAAAAAGACGCTTGGATATCCTTTCGTGACGATCTTCTGCAGCAACTGTTCCTTGATTCGCTGTATGCAAATACATTTATCAGATTTTAGAATTTCAGTTAAAATAATGATAATAATTATTATCATCAGAAAAAATAAATTGGGTCGATAGAAGAAATGCCCTCACGACATTGTTGAAGAGACACCTTAAAATAAAAGCACACGATGCTATCAGATACCTAGCACCTTTTAGAGCGTTTCAAAGTATCAGATCTTAACACCAATTCCCGTCTGTGATTTCGTAGGTAGGTATGGCGTAAGTAATGTCATCAAGTTGAATACTTGCCGAGGGCTGGAGCCGGAGCTCCCCTTGTATGGAAAAGGAAAAGGTTAAGTCAGTGGGCGATCTGAAGAAATTCCACGGCATCTCCGATCCAGGGCACGTTCTGAAGCAATCGCCTCCCACCCGAAGATCCCCCAGACGTCGATTGACAACTGAGAGCGGGGAGTTGAACGGAGTTTAGATGAAGTAGTGATGGACGAGAAGTGATTTTATCTTGTGAAGGCAAATCTGTAGTTTTATTGTAGGTAACTATAGCTAATATAGTTATGATTGCGTTGATTTACTTCTATCTTGCATCTTATTTTGGCCAAACTAAAGTCCCTAACCTTAACACTATTTCGAGTGGCAAATAAATCAATAAAATTGATTGAATTAAAGAAATTCTTGCTGTTCACTCTTTATTTATCAGGACTCTCATCTACTCTGTAATTGTAGCTTTAATTGTTATAAATAAGAACGTTCATGTTGTGCTCATTATCGCCCAGTACCTATCCCAAATCCTCATTTCTCATTGTTTCTTGTTGTTCAGTGCAACTCCCGTTCCTGTCCATCCTTCCAAGGTTTGTGGCCCAGAGGCTGTACCCCAGAAAGGCGGAGAAGGCTCGACAAAGAGATGGCAGGATTCGTGAAAGTTTCGGCCCCCGAAGTGCAGGGCGAGGGTAACGTGTATGTAGTAACTTGTTACGCAACGTGCTCTCACCCGTTCAGGTCGGAAAGTACTGATATAAGCACACTCTTACTTTCAACCTTCCCATGAGCCTCTGTGCCCCAGTTACACAAATCCAACCCCTTCCACCCCCAGCTCGTTATCTCGGACTCCCTTTCTCGTCTCCTTCATAACTTGCCTCACTGTTGCGTTTGTGAGAACTCGACGGATCTGGGGCACATACATGAGACTAAGAGCCGTCGAGGAAATTATCATACGGAATCAATTACAGTTTTCCTAAGAAGGGAACTACACAACTCTCGTCCCAGCTCCTTCCTTGGACTATAGATATATATCTGATTGCATGAGCCAAACGTTTAAAGGAGTGTTGCACCTACTAGACGAAAAGTCTCTCGACATCATCCAATGAAGGAGCGATCGGTAGACATGCTAATATTACGTATTATGCCATACCAAGCCGCCACGATATTATGTAAACTATATACATATAATAGTTACATGTGTTATGGTTGAATTTAAATTAAATACGGGAAACCTCTGTAAAGAGGACAAGTGCGGAAATGTGATACTATGTGAGGATGAAGTCTTCATCCCAGATTTCTTTTAACATGTCTATAAGCATTCTAGGGTCCACCCCACAGTAGAGTGGATCTGGCTGAACCAGTAGAGTTGGAGATCGAAGAACAGTAATCAGGGGAAGAACTGCTGTCCCGGGGAAATGTCAGCAGAACACGTCAAAACCTGGCATAACAAAACCCATCTGTAGCAATTTACATAACAAAGTTAGCCTCATTTGAGCCACTGTATGAGTGTGATTGTTGTGATAAATGTTGTGGCGTCTCAGTGGTTTGAGCGTTCCATGCAGCCGCAAGACATCTTCCTCATACTGATAATCACCTTTTGGAAGGCAATGGCAACCCACCGCAAGTATTCTGCTGTGGAAAACCTCTTATATTTTTGCCGTTCGGAACCGGCGCTAAACAGTATGTCTCTACTACTTTCTGTCAACATGCTCAACAGAACTTAGTAGCGTGGGTCGCCAACGCCCGATTACGGGTAAGGCACACGAAGAAGAGATGAGTGTGTGACGGTGGAATGATTGATTTTTATTTTCTGTATCCAAACTATTAGTGTATTATATAGTAAACTAGCTGGGACACCCGGTCTTCGCCCGGTCCGTTGTGAACACGAACCAAAACTGAATGTTTCAACAGGAGATATTTTAGCAGTGTACAGATTTTTAACATTTTCCGTAATTTGAATCGTCTCTTGTACTCTCAGAAGGGCTCCCTCTCACATTTCAACGTCCAAGAGTGAACAGGAGAGATTTTAGCTCACTCAGCTGATCAGGAGAAATCCCGTCATTTGAATCTTCTCTAGTTGTCCTACAACGGCTTCTTCTCAAATTTCAACGTCCAAGGGTGAACGGGAGAGACTTTAGCTCACTCAGCTTTTCAGGAGAATTCCCGTTATTTGAATCATCTCTTGTAGGTAGGTACTCCCAGAAGGGCTCCCTTTAAAATTTCACCGTCCAAGGGTTAACGGGAGAGATTTTAGCTCACTCAGCTGATCAGGAGAAATCCATCATTAGGATCTTCTCTTGTACTCCTAGACGGGCTCCCTGTAACATTTCTACGACCAAGGGTAACAGGAGAGAGGTAACAGGTAGCTCACTCTGCTGATCAGTAGAATTCCCGTCATTTGAATCTTCTCTGGTTGTCCTAGAAAGGGTCCTTCTCAAATTTCAACGTCCAAGGGTGAACGGGAGAGATTTTAGCTCACTCAGCTGATCAGGAGAATTCCCTGGTATAATTATTATACCTCTCTCGTACCTACCTATCAAACCCGTTCATTCCTCATGCAAACACCCGCAGCAACCCGTCAACTTATTTATTTATTTATTTTATTTTTTTCATTGATATGGAATTAATTTGAGGAGAATTTATATCAATGAATAATAAACCCTTTTTGGCGGAATATAGCGGTTTTCCATTATTATATTATTACTGGGACACCCGAGCTTCGCACGAAATATCAAATTCCCGTTCATTACTCATGCACACACCCGCAGCAACCCGTCAACTTAATTTTATATAGTAACAACGCTTGTTGGTTTCTCGTAGTGAAGTATCAAATTCCCGTCTATCACCAATTATATGCAGCCCAAAGCAACCCATCAAATCAAAATGAAATTACCTAGTACCTATCAAACTAATCGAAGGCTCGCAAAAAATACTCGTAACCACCTACCGACGATCTTCGAATAACTTGCGAACGGGTCATCGCACAGAAATCGTTTTGTACTCGTTGAAATCAGCGCGAAAATCTCGTTTTAACAGACGTAGTTTCGTTCTAAACCGACGCCAAAATTTGTACCGGGTTTCGGAGTTTCGAAAATTTTCCTAGCGATCCCTAGTAACGACGCTATTTGACCCGTCTCTCGTCGCGAAGGAAAGCTCCGTTCGCGATGAAGGAAGAGTTTGGTTATCAGTTTTCACCTTTTAAACCTTCTCTGAACTTCCACAAATAATTCAAGACCAAAATTAGCCAAATCGGTCCAGCCGTTCTCAAGTTATGCGATCAGCAACAAAATACTGATTCATTTTTATAGATATAGAAGATTATTCCAAGAATAATAAACCAAAAATTGTGAGAAAAAAAAAAATGTGTAAATTGTTTGGGCAGATGACATCTTACTGTACATTGTATAGTTTTTTTTTTTAGTCGGGAAATATTTGATCTACTGGAATCCTTCAAAAATCATTGTAAAGATCCCAACAGTGAAATCGGATCGTTCAGGGACCCCCAACAATGGTTTCTACGTCCAGAAATACTTCGCAAACGACACCTAACTCGACCCCACAGCCGAAAACCTTTAAAAAATCCCTCCCGTACCCCCATTTTAGACCCATACCGCCCCACGGGTTTGGGCGATCGGTCTGAAAACCTTGCGGGCACAACTAGATGGTAATCAAAGTATTTTGTAAATATTTCCGATTTTTAAAAAACTTTCTACTGCCCAAAACGGCCGTGACGGCGTACGGCGGATGATATTTCGTTTTTGGAATCTAGACGTCTTGAAATGAATAATGTCAAATTTTGAGGCCGATCATAATTTTCGACCCCCTTCGCGATTACATAGGTGTATTATTCCAAGAGTAATGACCAAAATTGGTAGCGCCTAATGAAAATCTTGCGCCTAATGAGCTTGTCTGGGCAATGGAGCATTTTTTTTTTTTTTCAAAGATTATACTTACCCCGTAATCAGTTCGGTCTCCTCAAAATTCAATTTCAATCATTTCTTAACTTGGAACCATTAAATGATATATATATATATTTTAATAAATGACGAAATTTAATTTTATAGTTTAAATTTTAATATTTTTAGAAATTTGATTAATTTAATTTTAATATTTTTAGGAATATAAGGATATTTTTAGGAATATAATTAATTTAATATCACCGCAAATTGTCAGTCGACAACTTAAGTTTAACATAAATAATTTAATAATTTTGTCCACCACGAGTAGCGATCCATCCCACTATGCATCGTGTTGGCGGTGCCAGCTAGCCTCCTCCCATTCCGCCCCAGCGTACAGTGTTTCGGAACAACGATTAAGCGCGAACAGCGGTTTTAGGGTAGGAAATTTCAACAGAAAACTGCAGAGTACCCGAATCTTGAATACATATAGACACGAAACTAAGGTTGAAATCTTTTGATTCTCTCAGTTCTATGAAAGGTTCGAAATACTCATCGGCTTATTTTGAGTACACTAGAATAAATACCTACCAAAAATAGTTAAGCCCCAAGTGAAAAGGCCCTAAGTGAATCAGGTGATAATAGTTTACAAATTATTATCAGAGTGGGATCTTTTTGCTTTTTCATTGGTTTGAATCCTTATCCCTATCCTTCGTCGTTCGAAGTATCCTGAAGGAACAGAAACTTCCTCGTGACATTGACTGCGCAAGTAATTTTCCTCCTTGGTAACAAGAATCATTGGAGGAACTTCTCGAGACCACTCGCGAGGAGATTTGCGTCCATGGAAATTGAAACCTTCCACGCCGCAAGGTCGCTCGAAGGATTTTTGTCCTTTTTCGAAAAATGCCGTCAGAAACGTGCCTGGTTGTCTCTCCACGTACCTTCGAGGGTCATCTGCTAATAGCGAATATCTCAGTTTCCCATCCTTCCTCATACTCGATCTTTCTTCCTTGGCATCCTTTTTTCTCGGACCGTCCTTGACTAACCGCACGTCTTCCTCGTAGGCTGAGGTCACTATTTTGTTTACCTCATTTGCATGATAGTTGTTGGAGGCTACTCGAGGTGTGATTTTCGTGGGGTCTGGGTGATAACGCAATAACGCTTATGATGGAAGGAACGCAAGGGGTAGTTGCTCGTGAGAACACTACACTGATGGTTGTGGAGGATGTTGAGAGAAACAAATAGATGAGAAATGATGAGCAAGATACGGGGTACCTGCACGTTCATCCCTTATTGTTATACCATTTTTTATATAGGTAGATATCCTTATCTAAGAAATATCATCATAAAAAGTTGGGATAAGTAACGTTAGGTTTACTGCGAGACCTCAAATCGCAAGGCCTTGTTACAAAATGTTTGCTACAAAATATTTGCAAGTACTTTTGGGGGGAAAAAGTTCGGAAAGAGGGATTTTAGCGAATTTTCCAAACCAATTTTGTTCAATAGGTAGTTCGTTTTTGGTTTACTTATTAGTTGGTTCGGGTTGTCCTCAATTTTCGTAGTTTTATGGGTCCAAGGAGTTGCTCAGAGTGTTTTAATTAGGTTTTTGGTTTATTATTCTCATAATAATCAACCTATGTTTTGGATAGGTAGTAGGATTGGTTTTTTGTTTTGGATTATTATTCTTGGAGACATGTAGATTCCAATAACGAAATGTCCGTCGACCGGCCAAGTCGTTTGGGTAGTAGAAATGTTTTTAAAAATCTGAAATTTTGAAAAAATGCTCGGTTCTCCAGGAAGGTCCACAAGGTTTTTCGCCCGATTGCTCTCACCCGCAGGGCTCTGTGCCAAAAAGGGACTATAGTCCCCCCGTATACGGAAGGGGTCTTTGACCGTTTTCGGCTATGATATCGAGTTGGATGTTGTTTTCGAGGTATTTTTGGAATTTCCGGGCCTCACGGAACCATTCCGTTTCACTTTAGGAGTCGATGGGGCTATTAACTGGGCTTTTGAAGGATGTCAGGAAGTCGAATGAGGTGTCGTTTTTCAAGTAATTTTGATCGCAATTTTGCGATTTTTGATGTCTTGGGGTCCCCCATCCGATCAAACACTGTACAAGAAAAAAAAAAGATTGACCTAATAATAATATGTCTATAACTGTTTTCTATTCTTTTTTTGATAATATGACATATTATCAAAAAAAGAATATAATAGGTATATAATACACATTGTGTATTATATCAATTAATAAGTTTGTATAATATATTGTATTATGTCAATAACAATAGTTGCACCACATTGTCAATTTTTACACATTGGCATTTTTATGGTTTTAAAATTTTATGTCAAGAAATAGTAATTATCAACCCTTGTGTAAAATTTGCAGCGTGTTCGAATTCAGGAATGAGTTTTTTTTTTTTTTTGCTCCATTCTGCACTGTATTTTGTGTTTTCACCGTCAGTCGCCCTTCCTCACTAAACTCGGTTACCAATCACTATCAACCTCACTCTCAGCGTGGGGGCTCGGAATAATTAAATGATCACCGAATCGGCGGGGGAGGCGGTTTGAAGGACTATTCCCGTTAAATAGAGCGGAACTATGGCCTTTATTGACGTCACAAAACTGACTTTCTCTTTCTACAGGGCGCGAACTCGTGCGAAATCGGATTGCAACCCTATCGTTGGAAATAACGCCAGAAAAACAGTTTGTACGTAACTGTGGTGCTTTGTCAAAAACTACCACACTTTCTATAGGTAGGTGCTTCAGTTGCCACTTGAGAAGTATTTACAGACCTTTGGAATAGTTGAATCTCAATTTTGAATTTTCAGCTTGAATTATGTAGCCGTTTCCTCACTAATAATTAGTTAATTATTAACGTTGGTACACAATTTCTGAATCACCAGTGAGTCTACATCCTAAAAAGACTTGTCCCTTATGAAATGTAGACAGAAGGTGAAGTCATTGCATAAATGTTTTGCGGGTCAAGGTAAATGAGTAAACCGAAGATACCTACCTTGCCTTAGAAGATGAACCTGATGGCCCGAAGTTATCCATCAACCGTCTATTCCTTTTTACAATGAACATTATGAAACGCTTCTGTAATATTATCTTACCATTTGTCTGGGGCTGGAGGCCTTCGGGATTTCGCCATGTCTCAAGGAAAGCAGATTGGAGAGTCACTCCGCTGAATGGCAAGTGATACTCTGAAATGTAACCAAATCTAGCGTCCTACCCAACCTGTTCATCGTTCGTTAATTTTCAATAATAATTATTCGAAAATAACGAACTATGAATACGTTGTGTAATAATAATTACTCGAAATTAACGAACTATGAATACGTTCGTTATTATTAGTAATCTTCGTGGCTCAAAAACAATAAGGAAGTGATATTAACCTTAGTGTTCATTGTATAATACCTAGCTAAAAGATCAAAATTATCGGATAATTTTATCAGGCCCTTTTGGCTGAATCCTTCCTAGTATGGCTTTGTTTATAATCTAAATAGTAAAAAGTAATACCACATCAGTAATACAAATATAACATTATTATAGCAATCCATAGATTATTTTTTACTATTTAGATTATAACGCGTATTAAAATTTAATAAAAGTTTTGTATTTATGCGAAGAGGGTGAACTCACAATCGTGTTGCATGAGATTTTTTATACCTTATAAAATTTACCTGGCAGGTAAAAGAAACCTCAAAAATGTTGGTCTCATAATGGATAATATTCAAGTCCAACTTTTTTTAGGTTGGTAATTTAAATAGGTGTGCCATCCAGTCTGATTTCTATCTTGAATTTTTAAACCCCCCATTACGCAGTTTACTGGGTCAATGAGTGGTGAATGACACATTTCCGATGTGACCTCGATGAGATATCGTCTTCCTCCTGTTTATCTAAACAGGCTAGTTTCATACGCAGTTTGTATAACACCAGTTTCCGTCTCATTCATCTTTCCCGCGAGTACGACCTAATGCAATCCAAACAAGCTGCGTCAACTAGGCCCGTTTTAGAGTTGCCCAAATAAGACCGAGCGCAGAGACGTACACAGTTGTGTGGCAAGTTTTTTTTTTTTTTTTTTTTTTTTTTTGAAAATGAAATACCTACCACGCTAATATGTGCCAAGGTTTCATCTTTGTTTTGGCAATTCTGTAAACATTGTGAGAGATTATGAATGGGCTTGTCGAGGCCGTTTGCCTCAAACTGCTCCATATCCACTTTCAAGCTTTTAAGGAAAACCGTATTATTATTAGGTGTCGTCAGCTCATTGAAGTCTCCCATGTTTTCAATTTTTTTGCCTTTTCGAAACGAGTGCGTTTGTCGTACTGTAATCAAACTGCCTTAATAGTTGACTGAGACTTGCTAAGCCAGCAACTCATTGTGCTTTCTCAGAAAACTTCGTGCCATTCATAAATAAGTGTTTGTGTGGAGATTTCATCACCCAATTTCCTAGCCAGATGCGTTATTTTACGCAAGGGTTTATAATAATAAATTTATATTATAAATTGCGCAAAAATTTTAAATTTACGTCAATAAAAAATTATCTAAGTGCAAAAACAATTTTTTTTAAAAGTCCTGTTCACTCTTTGATCAGGTGTGGACCCGGAAAATGGATTAGGTATGCGTTAAATATTACTCGGAAAACGGCACCTCATTAGATCTCCTGGCTTCAGAAAAAAAGCCCCATTCGTAACTCCATGAAAGCCCCGAAAATAGATTCTACGTCCAGAAATGTGCCTAGGACACCGTCTTTTTTTTTTTTTTTTTTTTTTGTAATCTCCAACTTCGACGAAATTCTCGGTACCTACTCCATTTAGTGAAGCTTTCATCGCTCAAACCCATGGGCCTCTGAGGGGCTAAAAACGGGGTACGAGAGGTTTTTTAGGGGTTTTGGCAATGGGGTCGAGTTGAGTGAGGTTTTCAAAGTACTGTTGGACGTTGAATCCATTTTTGTGGGGTCCAGAAACATGACATGTTTCTGGAACCCACAAAAATAGATTCATCAACCAACAGTATTTCGAAGGGGGCTTGATGGGGCTACGAATATGGCTTTTGTCGAATAATTATTTTATGGCGTTGAATCTATTTTTTGGGGGTAATATTAATATGTCCAAACACTGTAAAAGATTTTCTTTTAATTTTTAATTTTTCAAAAATAATAATTAATTTTATTGACAGATTTAATTTCTGTACTATTTGATTGATATGTACCAAAGATTCTAAAATCTGCAGCGTTTCTGTTTGAAAACAAAAAATACACATTATCAAAGTGATATCAACAATTTCAAACCATTCACTGGTTTTTAACTGTTTATATTTTAGTGTTGTGCAATAAAAATTCACATATTTTCCATTCATTCGTAATAGCTCGTGGTACATTCAACGGCCCAGGTTACAAGCGGAAGGACTAGAGTAACATGTGAGACTGGGAAAAAGGATTATAAGAAGGGAATTGTTAAATGGGTGAGAGACCAACGTTACACCCCAACCCCTGTTGTAAGGGAGGGTGGCAGAACGAGAGAGTTTCTCCTTTCGGTGTGAGGGGGTTGCGTAAGCAAAGAGAAAGAGAGAGTCTGTAAGGGACGACGCAATCCACCCCGCTCGCTGAGGTAAAAATACGAGTCTGCCGGCTTGCACAACAGGGCTGGGTGTCACAGGGCTCTGCCTTAGCTGCTCCGACGTCGGGTTCGCATAAATTTCACCGACGAAACCCTTTTTCAAAAGGAAACTTGCTCAACCCCGGCAGCCGGCCACTGTGGGGCATATTTCGTGGGGCCTGGAGCATAAATTTCGCCGAGAGGGTGGTGAATGGGAGGCCAAGCCTTGAACCACCCCTTTGCTGGAGGAGTCGAACATTAGGCTCACGATTATTTCTCAAAGTTTAAAACATGCCAAATACGTGATTTTGATATTCCCAGCGTATTATTTGCAGAACATGTCATCGTCAAACACCACATGCCTCCTGTCATTGTGTTGTCCTGAGGTTTTTGATTTTTATTCTTGAATAATACATATTCGTGACGGTGGTCGACAATTTTGATCGGCCTCAAAATTTGTCTATAATAATATCTTCAGAAAATGAAATGTCCGTCCGCCGTCCAGGTCGTTTTGGGTAGTAGGATTTTTTTTTTAATCTTAAATTTAGAAAAAAATACTAGGTTCTTCTTAGATGTGCTTGCAAGCTTTTCAGCTCGACCGCTCAAACCCGTGGGGCTGTGCGGGGCTATGGGAGGGGTTTTTTAAGGTTTTCGGCTATGGAGTCGAGTTTGGCTATGAGAGTGCAGTCCTCGACCTTTCAGTCCTTGTTTCTGTTTCATTTGTTGCTTTGACAGCCCCGCTGACCTGGCGGTCAAATTTTTTTAGAAAAAGTTGAATATCTTGTTTTTCTCCACTTTTGGAGCTTACATGCTCGACGTGGAGCTAATTTTCGGTGGTTTCATTTTTTCTCGTTAGCTACTCACGAAACTGGATTAAAAAAAAAATTAAGACCGATTTCTGATTTTTCCGACCGCTAGAATAAAGATGACCAAAATTGTATTTCTTTAGAAAAAAAAAATTATTATTAATATTATTTTTATTTATTTATTTATTTATTTTATTTTATTTTATTTTTTATTTTTTGTACAATTTATGTAAACCAAAGGATAATAAACCCTTGTGTACAATTTGCAGCGTGTTCCCTTCAGAGTCATACCACGTTTTCACTTCAGAAGACTCCAACTGAGAAAACCAGTCCCATAGAAGAAAGAATGCACAGCGTGTTGGGAAACCACTGACTGACGAAAGGACGAGGAAAAGCATCAGCTTGAATGCAAGCCATTCTAAGCGTAACTTCCCGAGCTCAACTAGCACTCTCATCTCTTAAAATGGCAATTGATTTACATGAGTGACGTAATCCTCCCTGTGGAACTTCAATAACCTTGTTCTTAGCGATGCTTCGCGGTACTTAATTTTCACGTAATGTTCCATTACCGTGAGATCCCTGAAGGCGTCAATAATGCACCGTATCATTACTCTTGCTCTTGGAAAATCACGACGTTCAACGTTTTGTGAACATTTCTCGAAGGAAAATACCTGAAAGTCGTGATAAGTTTGGATATCCGATTAGCTAATTCCTCCTTTACTAATAGTCTAGAATACACCCATAGATACAACTTCCAGTTACCTCTTGGTCAGAGTTGTGCGTTTCTTTTTGGGTTAAGCCGAAGGTCGTCAGTTCAAAATACGTCTCAAAAAGTGCAAAACACATATTTAACCCCATTTCAAAATAATTCATGCTGAATTGTAAAGAGTATGTTGATGAAGACTTGAATTATTCATTTACTTGGTATACAGGTCACCCAAACGTCTTATTCATTCTGCCCATTCGACATTTTTGGGCCTGAAGTGCAGTGTTTCGCATATCAAGCGCAGTTTGGTCGCAAGCTTGATGTATTTATAGCTTTGAATCCATGTCATTATACTGCTGTTTTTTTAGGTGACGCTCAAGGAAGTGTACCGTGGGAATTGTTTTATGTCTGTCCAAGTTTTGGCAAAGCTTACCCACATGAAATTGCGTAGATATCACTGGTTGAAAGAGTGAATGGGAACCGATTATAGTTTGCTAATTATTAGCAAAATTCGCTAATTTTTTTGTATGTCGAAAACATCGCTGACATTGCTTTTGTCGTTGTTGCGTTCCTTGCTTGTGTCGTTACGGTATGTAGCATGGGTGGGAGAGCATTTTGAAGAGATAGAACTACGTTTTCACGTGTTTTTTTTTTTTTTTTTAGAGTTGGCTCCATATTACGCGGAAAAGGTCGAGATAATAAAACTACAATATATAATATTATATAATATAATATATTATATTATAATTATTATATTATATTATATTATATTATATTATATTATATTATATTATATTATATTATACTAGTCTCTCTGGCTCGCTTCGCTCGCTCCCCTAGTGGGGTGTATTGCCGCCTGTGGGGTGTATTGCCGCCTGTGGGGTGCGTAGCATCGATGGACACGTTCAAACCCCTACTCAGACATAAGGCCTCGCTCAGCTCGGCCCCTCCTATTCGTAGCAGAGACGATAGAAAAAATCGGCGTATTTTTAGGGCTTACCGTTTAGGAAATTATTATTTTTAATTCAATTCAACTTTTTTTAAATAAAGGCCTCTCCATCTATCAAAGTTCCCTGGACCCTCCGTTTTCTAAGATCCCTGGCCTCGCGCGAATTAAAACGATCCAATTGTCTTCTCACCGTGAAATCGCCCCCTCCCCCTCGGTTTTTTTGAAACCCGACTTCGGAATCGGATTGGCCATATTTTGGCGCGCATTTGGCTCGCGGATACCATACCCAAAAAATGGCTCCTTACTGGGTATTTTTGAACCCAAAAAAACGTGGGACAAACGCGAGAAAGACGATTTTTCGACGAATTTTCGACGAATTTCCCAGGCGAATTTCGGATTTTCGATTTGACCGACGTCTTCCTCCAGGTCTGATCTATACGGCTGGTATTTTTTCGTAATTTTTTCGACCCCTTAAACGGGCTTTGGCGCGAGTTGAAAGTGGAAAACGTAGGACAAACGGGAGAAAGACGATTTTTCGACGAATTTTCGACGAATTTCCCGGGCGAATTTCGGATTTACGATTTGACCGACGTCTTCCTCCAGTTCTGATCTATACGGCTCGTATTTTTTCGTAATTTTTTCGACCCCCTAAACGGCCAGCGAGCGGAAAGTGAAAAAACTCACTCGGGAACGCGTTATCCCGTACCAACAAACCACACGGCTACCACACGGCCGTCTACCACACGCCGTCGGCCAACACAATTTTATATTATTGTATTTTTTCGTAATTTTTTCGACCCCCTAAACGGCCAGCGAGCGGAAAGTGAAAAAACTCACTAGGGAACGCGTTATCCCGTACCAACAAACCACACGGCTACCACACGGCCGTCTACCACACGCCGTCGGCCAACACAATTTTATATTATTGTATGATGATGATTATATTATATTATATTATATTATATTATATTATATTATATTATATTATATTATATTATATTATATTATATTATATTATATTATATTATATTATATTATATTATATTATATTATATTATAATTATTATATATAAATATATAATAATTATACAATATAATATTATTATAGC
Organism: Pilophorus perplexus; assembly: GCA_955831195.1. Taxonomy (NCBI): domain Eukaryota; kingdom Metazoa; phylum Arthropoda; class Insecta; order Hemiptera; family Miridae; genus Pilophorus; species Pilophorus perplexus. The sequence goes on along the minus strand of OY037010.1, from coordinate 13,730,290 downwards.
TTCTTGATGGCATCCTTCCGAACAATTTAGGACCCATTTCATCAAAATCTGTTGAAAATTAAAAGATATAATATTATGTAAAATAGCCAACTCAGGATAGGCAGAAGTTTTCGTTTTCTTCAACTCTCAACCGATTTCGATGAAAATGGGCTTCAATGGCCGGCAATATGTTCCCGAGAAGACTAAGGTTCCTACTTCCAATTTGCATTTTTCCTCGTATCACGCTGAATCCAAATTTGAAATCGTATTCCCCCCCAAAAAAAACCGTCAACCTGTATTCGTTACCTAAATTTACCTTGAGTTTTTTAGGGGTGATAGGTATGTTCCGTTTTCCGTTATTTTAATTTTTGCCTTATTGAAACACAGGATTACAGTTTTTTCGGAAATCCGATTTCAAATTGGATTCAGGGCAGAAAAATGTGTAGGGAAACGATACTGATTTATTATCGAATTTCCCATCTTATATTTAATATTAGATGAGAAATTTGAAGCCCTCATAGTATGTCATATATCTCATTGAGATATATTGTATCATTGAAAGAACTGTAGAACTCTTTGTCCTCCGATTTTTTCCTTGTTGAAATCAGGATGACGCTTTTGGGAACTTGGGAACTCTTTAGAGAAAACGATTCTGAAAAATGGGGAATTGAATAGCTCAAAAATGTTCGACCCCTAGAAGTGCCCTAGAATAAAGATGATAAAATTGGATCACATTCCTCCTCCTCGGCAGGATCAGCCGAGTGGTTATAGTCCTTTCGCGCTGCATTTCACGGAGTGAAATTGGAGGCTACGGGTTCGTATCCCGTTTAAGACTTGGCAATTTTTTGGACAAATGAGCGCCCCCATCATGTCAGGCCGATGAACTTAAAAAATCTTGATGCGAACTCCTCCTCCTCGTGTTGCGGTTCCAATAAACTATGACGAGGGGGCCATCCCTACTGGCCACGCCAGCAAGCCCCCGAGTTTTCCCACCTGGCCTCAGACCCAACAACTCACTTTCCAATAATATAGTTTTTTGAAAGAAACTCAGGATGAAAGTGAAAGAATTGGAAAGGCGAAATATATTATTACGCCAACTTTCAAAGCTCAGATACGCCACATGGAGCAACATTTTGGTGGTTTCAGACTTTTCTCGCCCAACACTCGCCAATGATTTTTTTCCAACGAGGTAGGTACTTATCCTATAGTACCTTAACGAGGTAGGTACTTATCCTATATAATAAAAAAGATGACCAAATTTGGATCACTCCTACTCATCGTCCTCCTAATCGTATTTCAGCTCCAATGTAAGTAAACTAGGGGGCCAACCCTCGACTTTTTCCGCGGGTTATTTATTCTATGATATAGGTACGTTAATTGCGCAAAACGTAATTCTGTGACATTAAGAAAAATTTTAGAAAAAAAATTCGATAGGTATGAGACCTCGTAAAATGGATAATGCGTCAAAAAATACTTTGAAAACGACACCTAACTCGACCTCATAGCCGAAAAACCTTTGAAAACCCCTCCCGTAGCCCCATAGTGCCCCACGGGTTTGGATGATCAGGCTGATAACCTTGTGGGCCCAACTAGATGGTAAACCGCGTATTTTGTCAAAATTTCATGTTAAAAAAAAAAAAAAAAAAATCCTACTACCTACCTACCCAAAACGGTTCGAACGGCGGACGGATTTCGTTTTTTGAATCTATTCCAAAAACGAAATCCGTCTCCGTCCGAGTCGTTTCTGCATCTACGTGTCATGAAACGGATAATGTCAAATTTTGAGGCCGATCAGAATGTTCGACCACCGTCTCGGTTTTGTAGGTGTATTATTCCATGAATAATAAACCAAAAACGCTGCAAATTTATTCAAGGGCTTGTTATTCTTTGATATAGATTAATAATTAACCTATATCGAAGAATAACAAGCCCCTTTATTATTGAACAAAAATGTGGATTTTTCAGCATCCAAAGAGAAATTATAAAAGTGCGTTATATAATACCGTGAGGATTCAAGGTTTTGCAACTACCCCCATTCCTCGGTGGAAAAACTGATCGTAATCAGTTTTCTCGGAGACTAGATTTATTTGTTTTATTTATGATTTCCGACGGGAAAATCTACTCATTGTACTGAGAAATAATGAATAAGTTGGGGGGAAAAAAGAGGCGAGGAGAGGAATCAGCCGACCAAAACAGCCCTCGATCCCCAGCCAACTCTTCCGCTCCCCAACAAGGCAAGGTCAGCAAACGAACTGCACTGCTGAGCTCAGATGTTATCACCGAACGTTGTTCTGTAGATGTTTTAATGCGGTCCTGTGAGAAAGTTAATTGAGGAAGTTCCCTCTTCACCCGCGCACGGTCAGCTAACGATGAGAGGGACCTTCAAGTCCAAGGACTACGGAAGAACGAAACAATCTCTGTAATTCTCTTCAAAAAAGAAGATGACGCCTCCCAATGGAAACGCCAGTCACGAACCGTCACTTTTAAACGTCCAAAAAGAAAGAGATTATGCGAACATCTTGGTTTTTTTCTAGCTCTTTCGTCTCTCCCTCTCTCTATGCATGAAGGTTAAAAGTGAATGCTGTTCTTTCAATCGGGCTAGGTTCATTTGGACTTGACATCGTAAGACCTTGGCTCTTAGGAATAACTCAACCTCATAAAACTTTCGTGACTTTTAACTACGAAACCCTCATCTAAAAATAGTAGGTACCTACTTACGATGTATTGCTCGTGTGTGATCTAATGCTCACAATTTGCACGATTTAAGCTCTCCAATTTCCTAGATAGTTGATAGAAGGCAACTCAGTGGGTCCTACCCTTACTGTGGGGAGTCCTCCTCGATGGGCACTCTGTAGCGGAAGACGGAAGTGCTTCCTCGCTAACCCGGCGGACCGCTCCTTCCCCGCACGTCATGACCAATGGCCGCATGATCGGACTATTCGCACCTTCCAGTGTTCTCTAATCATTATTGTGAGATCTCGCCATCCCTATTATATAATATATAACCATATTATGATCAATCTCATTTAGCTGAAAAAGCGGAAACCCTGGCCTGGTGTGGAGGGTCGAGTGGCTCTCATGAGAATGGGCTTGAACCCAGGACCTTCTAGGGACCCACTGGTCCACTGTGGGATCGTCGGAGGGAATCGGATGGGGCATCGAAGCAGAATGTCTGTTGTATCTGGAGCTCCGCCCACTATCCCACAACGTTAAGTGCCTGCACGGCGGACCTAGGGCTAACCTTCGACATCTCGAAGACGTGGGGTCAGTTCCCATACCTAGCGAATAATAACACGTTTCATTTTTTTGGATTGAAGGGCATGTTAAGTGTTTTAAAAGATGAAAATAGCAAAATATAAAAGGTATTCAAAGGAAGATAATTAGAATTTTAATTGGAATTAAAATTTTCAACCATTTAAACAATGACGCAAGAATAAAGATAACAACTAAAAAACGCTGCAATTTTAAGCAAGGATTTATTATTCGTTGACGTGTCATAATTTTTCTATGTATAGAAAAATTATGCAAAAATTAATTCTGCCTAATTAAGAAAACTTTTCTGAAAAATTAAAAAAAAAGTTTTTCTGAACAATGTTTGTACCTACAGATGAGGGACCTCGAAAAAATGGATTACTCGGAAAACGACACCTTATTCGACATGTTGGGTTCCTTCAAAAATCCAATAATGTGTAGGTAACATTATTAACCATAATAATTATGGTTAATTATTAACCATAATTCCTAATTATTAACATTAATAATTACACAGGTTTACAAAAAAAAAAAAGGTCAATCTCAGGCGCCGCGGAAAAAACCATCAAACTCTATGTTTTTTGGGGTGCTGAATCCGAATCTGACCACCGTTTTTTCCAGTCACGTCCAAATTTTCGAGATATAGGCGATTTTTCGTTTTTTCGGCCTTTTTCCGTTTAGAAAATCATAGCTAGCGTGCGGATTCCCCAAAATTCCACAAAAACTCTCTTCTTACTGGAAATTTATCGGTGATTCCGAAAATATATATGAGTTGGTGTCTAAAACCACGAGAAATGTGTGACTTTGCCAAAAAATGTTGAAAAAACGTGGGTTTTTGAAAACCAAAGTCACGTTTTTTGATACTTTTTACCTCCTACCGTAAATACTACGGCCGTTAAAATTTTTTCCCCATCGAGGTCTTGTAAGCAGATTGTTTCTGCGTCGAATAGGACCAACCGCTATTCTGTACCTTCCATAATAAGGGAGCTACCTATGATTTTTCAAAGTTTCGACCCATTTTGGCCATGTCGTAGAATATGAACTCCTGAAGTCGTTAATGCAACTTGATCAAAACAAAACTTTGTTCCGAGGAATATATTGGACTCGGAGGCATCAATTCAGACCGACTCAAAGATGGTTTTATTCATCAGGAACACCGTTATGAATGGAGTCTAGCGCTTGTCTTTCAGGGCTTCAAGTGCAAGTCCGTGAGTTCTTGATGAATCTTTGAGTCGGTCTGAATTGATGCCTCCGAGTCCAATATATTCGTCGGAACAAAGTTTTGTTGTGATCAAGTTGCATTGCCGACTCCAAGAGTTCATGTTCTACGAAAAATAATCCGTAGAAGTAAATTTTAATAAATCAACGCATATTCACACAAATCAATGCATGTGTTGTCACTAACGAAAAATTTCACCGCGAAGGATAGGTACATTAAAGTTATGGGGTAGGTACATGAAGTCCATTGGCTTCAATTGATTATCGGCAAAATTGATTATCACCACGTCGCTGTCCGTTTAGTTATAATACCCAATCAATTTTTGCCGCGGATTGATTTTTCCGGATGGCCCCCCATTGTAAGTCCTATTTTTCTTCAACGGTAAAATCCTCAGGAGTACTTACAAACTTATCAGGAAGTGTTTCCGCCCTTCGAAACTCTCGTGCAAGGTATTCTGTGTTCGTGAACTATAAAATAACAGCGAGCTCAAGTTTGCTAGCAACTAAGTAGGTACTCCCGGTGCTGTGTACCGAAGTTAACGTCTTCCACAACTTATGAGCTACTTAGCTAATCTCACGACTCTATCCGAAGGGTTTAATTGCTCCAAAGGTCACGAGGATTTGACACATCGGTGATGCAAGTGAATGATGTCACGGACAGCGGTAATAATGAGCTCATAGCTATTTCACAAGTTATTATTATTGAATTCGATGATGTCATTACTGTAAGCATCTTTTGAAGAGTCGTGTAGTCGGTAAAAAATTATACCTGAGTACCTAGTCGAAGTATTTTTATAATTGACTTGGCATGCTATTAAATGTGAAATGTTAAGCCTGTAAAGTTGATATCAGATAGATATGAACCTTGTTAGACGGAACCGGCGAGTTCAATCGGTCTCACCTTGTGCGTGACCCTCTCGTTAATTAGCTTGTAATGCCCCAAAGACCTGTTTCATGGCACGGTTTAATTTTCTCCCGCCGCGACGTCCCTGACCGCTTAATAAAAGAGCAGAAGGCCTCCGTTTGCCTCTTTTTAACCGGCTTTTCATCGTTGGAACCTCCACTGGCCAACAATGGGGGGAGAATCCTCGGTAGCGGCCTGGACCGTGATTGATGAACGAGAAAATTATATTGAGAAACATTGCAAGGACAGTTGGCCGTACCTCCGGGTTTTGTGGTCTCCCACCATACCTCTCTCTCCTTGATAATGTATGCATGGCCTCTGGGAGCGTCAAGGGTTTTTCATCATTTACCGAGCCATCCAAAGAATATTTCGAGGTTAATAGAACAAAAATAACTACAGTTCGCAGACGGAAAAAATGCGTCTAGCCCGATTCCTCAAACTATCTTTTCTGAAAAAGTTGTCTTCAAACCGTCGTCGTACCCCGCACCCCGCGCATCCAGATCCCGTTCTCACCCTTCTGGCTACCTGCTGAAAACCCTCATTGAACCCTTTTTAAATCCTTTGACAATCCAGCATTGTCAACAGTTTGCAAACTGGTAGTAGGTTGAGAATCCAACAGGAATACCATTATGTCTATGCCATGGGCATATCTCTCCCCAGCCGCATTCTTTCCGTCTGCGAACTGTACTTAACTTGATATCGTCAAACTTCTTGCAAGTCTAATCATAACATTTCAAGGAAAAGTCGCCACTTCTTCATCTCGTGAGTCTGAATCATAGTGTTTCCAAGGAAACTCAGACGGAACTCTTTCCAATATCCCCAATAAATCTAAATGCCGCGCATCTAACAATCTAACTTCGCCACTTTTAAATTACAACTTACGTCACATGTAAGAGCTCTTCATTAAAGTGCTCTCGAGTGTTTTCGAAGTGAAAACATTACTGGCTTGGTAAGAAGTAGTTCCTATTTTACTAGGGATATGAAATAAGAAAGTCCAATTTGAGCGCACTTGCGCTTAATCGGCGCGTGTAGCCCCTAATTTTATCGCTTACCGTTCAGCCGATAATAATGCCTGTGACGTGCACGTGAGAATTGAACCACGTGCATGTGTGTTTCCCACGGGTAAGTGAAATTCATGTACCTACATGAACGAAGACGAGGGCGAGCTGAAGATGTTGCATCCTTGTTCTTGGAGTATGTGACTGGGTGTTCCGTGGTAGGTTAACCATGCCAGGCCGTCAAAGCCTGGAGCTTCCCCACTGATGACTCCATATTATGATGGTCCTACCAAACCCTCGGGAGGAAGATCGTCGTTGTCCGCAGTTTTGCCTGTAAACGTGGCAGCTGCTGCGGGCCTCAATGATCTAGATACAATAAAGGAGTCTTACTTCCCAGAACCACAGCCAGTGGCCATTTGAGACTAAGGGAAGTCACGCCCCTGCAACAAATCCCCATTTTCGCCCAGATCGGATGAAAATGCATTAAACGACATGATAAAGAGTCGATTGACAAAATATGAACATAGAAGACTGTTGGGCATTGAGGAAACCGGGGAGTCACCCTGGACACTCTGACTACCTATAGTAGGTACGTCATTCTGAGAAGAGGGCGTCGTCCCATTTCCCCTGCCCGACAAGAGAAGCGAGATATTGTAACAAACCAGCGACGTTAAATCAAGTTTGCTGCTCTTTCAAGTGCAGAGTTAAATTTAGAATTTTCCCTACAACTTCTATAACAACGATATCTCACGTCCAAGGCCGCAGAACTTCATCGAAATAGGGCTATTTCGATTAGTGGCTCCACTAATGACGATTCACTTCCGGCTCACAGGCTCCGCCTTCCCAGGTTCAATATGATGATAGCTGGGACACCCGTGCTTCGCACGAAACATCAAATTCCCGTCCATCACCTATCAACGATGCACCCGTGGCAACCTTTCATAATTTTTCATAGTAACAACGCTCGTTGGTTTCTCGTAGTGAATTATCAAATTCCCGTCTATCACCAATTATATGCAGCCCATAGCAACCCATCAACTCAAAATGAAATTACCTAGTAGGTATACACAACTATACACAAATCGAAGGCTCGCAAAAAATACTCGTACTCGCCTACCGACGATCTTCGAATAACTTGCGAACGGGTTATCGCACAGAAATCGTTTTGTACTCGTTGAAATCAGCGTGAAAAGCTCGTTTTAACAGACGTAGTTTCGTTCTAAACCGACGACAAAAGTTGTACCGGGTTTCGGAGTTTCGAAAATTCTCCTAGCGATCCCTAGTAACGACGCTATTAGACCCGTCTCTCGTTGCGAAGGAAAGCTCCGTTCGCGATGAAGGAAGAGACCGATTTTGTTGAAACTTCTTTAAAACCATCAGATGGTTTTTGGTTTATTATTCTTGGAATAATACACCAATGTTTTCGCGACGGAGGTCGACGACTCGGATCGGCCTCAAAACTTGACATTATCCGTTTCAAGAGGTCTACATTCAAAATCCGAAATGTCCGTCCGCCGTACGCCGTCCGCCGTCCGCCGTACGCCGTCCGGGCCGTTTTGGGCAGTAGGAATTTTTTTAAAAATCTGAAATTTTGGCAAAATACTTGGTTTACCATCTAGTTGTGCCCGCAAGGTTTTCAGTCCGATCGCCCAAACCCGTGGGGCGCTATGGGGCTAAAATGGGGCTACAGGATGGGTGTTTTGAAGGCTTTTAGCTATGGGATCGAGTTCGGTGTCGTTTTCGAAGTATTTTTGGACGTAGAATCCATTTTTGGGGGTCCCGGAACGATCCGATTTCACTGTGGCGATCTATAGGGCTTTCATGGGGCTAAAAATGGGATTTTTGAAGGATCCGAAGAAGTTTAATATTTTTCGAGTAAAAATTAAAGAATTTTTGAAAAACCACATTTTTGAAGAAAAATCCCCCCCAAAAATTTTTTTTTGAATTATAAAAATAAAAAAAAATTTTTTTTTTAAATTTGTTATTGACAGAATTAAATGTCTGTACAAGTAACCTATATCACAGAATAATAAACCCTTGTGTAAAATTTGCAGCGTTTTGTAGATTCTACAATGCTTCACAAACATTCTCACACAATTTGATGCCAAACACTCCACTGGTTTTTAAGTAGTTAGTCCTCAAAGATTTGGCAGTTATGGATATAGATTACTCACTTTGAAATGAGTTTTAATAGGAAAAGATTTTAATTTATTGTTCCGTCTCAGAGAAAAATTTCTTCCGATTTAACTTGCACCTGTTTTGAAATTGCGAAAGGAGGGGCACATTATAAAGGTGGAAGTGGAAGGGAGTGGGGGTGGTGGGGTTTCCTTCGTGTTTGTTTCAAAATATTTGTTCCTCTTAAGTAGCTGTAGGTAAATGAAACGGAGCATTGTAACGCAAGCTGTTCAATGGATCCTTGGGCGCATTAGCAGAAGTCTTGTAGCCCATGACAAAAGCCTCGAGAAGTTGCGTTGTATATCCATTAAGGGACATGGTATGAGTGAAACGGCGTAGTATAGAATGCCAATCGGTAGAAGGTTAGTTAGGAGTGCAGGGCACGAACGCAAAACTCACCTGGCCTGGCTCAAGAGTGGGTCGAGGGCAACCCATCCAGGTACTCCCCACTAAATGGCCATCTCCTTTGTTGCCCTCACGATCTCCCGCCTCTTCACGTTTGACTTCGTTTCCTAGGGGCCTTGATGGGGCGGACATGATAAAATCCTGCCAAGGTTTTCAACTGAAAGTCGCAGTGGGTGAATGTTAACTGACTTATTGAGGCCTTATGCGAATAGAGCGTACCTTGGGAAATGAAGGGAACCCCACGAGAGCCTGGGACGTTGGTGAGCTGGCATTTTCGTGCCGTTGAAACATGAGCGCAAAAACGTGAAGGAAATACAAAATACAAAACGAGAAAAACATAGGTACCTACTCGTTATTCAACTGCAACTTCTCGTGTATATCGCGACCATTATTCTCGTGCGAAACTCGTTGGTGTTAGTATACTCCACACATCATGCAGGTTCGTATAAGTAATAATATTGCATGATGTGTGGAGTATTATAGGCATAGCGATCAGAACTTGCATGATGCGTTGTATTATAGGCATATCGATCAGAAATTACTGCCCGTACCAACCAGCAGAGGCACCTCATAAAAGCAAACTTTGTTGGTCGAGACTGAATCAGAACTAAAACTGTAAAGGTGTGGGGATTACATGTTTGAATTTCAACGACCAACACCAAAGAATGAATCTATGTATGTATAATATTTCATGAACCAATATTCCTTCAAAACTACACGTTTTGCGGTGGAAATTTACATGGCAAAACAGACAGCAGAGCGGACATCTTAAATTTTAAGAACCGCTCTGCAACTGAAAAAAAAACCAGGAAGTCCCAACGTTGTCTAATCGTCGCAGCTGAGAGACTCAGGTGAATTCTTCAACTGACACCTTCTCAGAAGAGCCATTGTGTTGGGGGACCCTCAGATCCCATCAACTGCGATCATCTTGCGACCTGGTCTCGTAACGCAATCCTCCAACGTAACATTTCTCTGCCCTTTCAACTCTCACTTTCCTGCAGACGTCTCTTCCAGTCTGGGGAACCCAAATGAAGGAACGTACGGGTTTCGAATGTTCCGAACAACTCCAGAAATACGGGTGGAGGTAATCTTGTGTCTGCTAAATCTTCTTTTCTACCGGCAATCATTCTTGCAATCTCCAGTTAATTTAACCGGAGGATTTGTACACTAATTGCACAATAATTATTAGGTACCTAGAGTAAAGAAATGATTATTATTTAACTTGTTCTTCCGTTTTGGTTTATTATTCTTGGAATAATACACCTATGCAATCGCGACGGACGTCGACGAGTCCGATCGGCCTAAAAAATTTGAGCGTTTCAAAAGGTCAAGATTCCAAAACCGAAATGTCCGTCCGCCGTCCGCCGTCGGAGCCCTTTCGGGCAGTATGCTATAGGCATTTTTTAAATAAATTTTTATAAATCTGAAATTTTGACAAAGTATTTGGTTTACCATCTAGTTGTACCCGCAAGGTTTTCAGCCCGATCGCCCAAACCCGCGGGGCGCTATGGGGCTAAAATGGGGCTACGGGAGGCATTTATTGAAGGGGTTTGCCTATGGGCAGGCCCACCGAGAGGGGGGGGGGGGCAAAGGGGACATTTTGCCCCGGGCCCGGACTTTTGCATGGGGCCCCAGCGGGCCCTAGAAAAATGAGAAAAAAGGAAAAAGGGGGGGGGGGGAATAAGAACAAAAAGAAAAGAAAAAACGCTGCAAATTTCACAATTGGGTTTACTAGCACTCAGACATAAGGCCTCGCTTCGCTCGGCCGACCACTTTATCGGGCATCACCACTTTCTCAGTCAGGGGGGGCCTGGCTTCGCTCAGCCAAGTGACATTCGCTCAATGCGCTAAATTTAACGGGCATAAAATTGGCCGGGGAATAGAGAGAGAAATCGTCTTCCCAACCGTTGCCCAAACTGCCCCCCCCCCCCCCCCCCCCACTTTTTTTTCGTATTAAAATTCGGATCTCTAGGTAGGATAAGGAGAAAATCCCATTTCAATCGGTCCATTAACGACTGAAGAATTACAAAAAAATTAATTTGACGAACTCGCGCGCGCCAAAAAGTTTTCGCAAAGCACTTATTGGACGTAAAATTGGCTGAGGAATAGGAATTCGAGAAAAAAAAATAGGGGTTCCCATTTAAAATAAGAAAGTTCGGCGCAAGTGCGCCTACTCGCGCGCATCTCCGGAGGGCCTCAACCCCCCTACCGAATTTTAAACTGGATCCCGAACCAATAGAAAAGTATTTTTATCGCTTACTGGTTAGGAGGAGAAGGCTCGTGACATAGCAAGCCAGCCAGCTGGACAGTGAGAATAATTCTAATTATTAGTGGTATAGATAAAATTATTCTTCGAATAGGTTACTTGTGCAAAAATTAATTCTGTCTGAAAAACAATTAAAAAAATTTTTTTTTTTTTCAAAAAATTGTTTTAAATTGTTTTTAAAACAATTATTTTTTTCGAAATTGTTTTTCACTCGGAAAATATTTGAACTCTTGGGATCCTTCAAAAATCCCATTTGGAGCCCCATGAAAGCTCTATAGATCCCCACAGTGAAATCGAATCGATCAGGGACCACTAAAAATGGATTCTACGTCCAAAAATACTTCGAAAACGACATCTAATTCGATCCCATACTCAAAGCCAAAAAAAAAAAAAAAAAAAAAAACCCCTCCCGTGGCCCTATTTTAGCCCCATAGCGCCCCACGGGTTTGGTCGATCGGACTGAAACTAGATGGTAAACCGAGTATTTTGGGCAAATTTCAGATTTAAAAAAAAAAAAAAAAAAAAAAAAACGTACCTACTGCCCAAAACGGCCCGGACGGCGGACGGACATTTCGGTTTTGGAATCTAGACCTCTTGAAACGGATAATGTCATATTTCGAGGGCAATAACTGCCAATTATTGGAGTCGTCGACCTCCGTCGCGATTACATAGGTGTATTATTCCAAGAATAATAAACAAAATCGCTGAGTTGCCACTTGGCAGGCCAGTCTTCCGTGTGATTAGGCCTTGTATAACTCAAGCAATGTGAATCAAAATAGAAAAATCGTCAGGATGAGGAGACGGGCGGCGGCAAAGCGGTATGAAGGATGTAGCATCGAAAGGAAAACATCGATGTTCACCATTATTCGTACCATCGCTTACATGGGGGCCCTATGCCCTCTTCTGCCCCGGGCCCGCTTTTTCTCTCGGCGGCCCTGCCTATGGGATAGAGTTAGGGGTCGTTTTCGAAGTATTTTTGGACGTAGAATCCATTTTTAGGGGTCCCGGAACGATCCGAATCCACCGTGGGGCTACAAATGGGATTTTTGAAGGATCCCAGGAATGCAAATTTTTTCATTGTCACAGAATTAATTTTTTTCACAAGTAGGTAACCTATACAAAGAATAATAAACCCTTGTGTTAAATTCCCGGCGTTTTTAGATGTAACTTTCTTAACGACGTCCATTCAAAACCTGACAAAACCTAGTTTGGGAGATTCGTATTTTCTAATGGGGATATAGTGGTTCAGACTGGTCTATGGGCATTCCGGAAAGTGGCCGAAAGCCAACATTTCCTATTTTAAACGATAGAAGAAAGCGAGAAGTCTGAGCAAAACCAATCAAGTGCCCAAACGTCGAACGGACTAAAAATAAAAATTAAAAAAACTCAGGGTAGAATCTGATCAAGAACAAACATTTTACTAGCAATTTGGTCAATCATTATTGTTGTAGCATTATTTGTTTTAGTTAATCATAGCAGCGTTTTTCGAGTTTCCAGAAGTTTCCATCTGGGGGGTAACCTCGGTTCGGATGAAGAATCGAATCCCTTGTCTTTTACGGCGAACGCCATCTCTGACCAGGAGAATAATAAGGAGGCTGAATTATACAGCCACCTCTAAAACAGCATTCTGGAACCACAGCATCGTTTTGAGTGTGGTCCCTGGGAAACCTCAGTCGTTCCCTCCAACGAGTGGCGAGAGTATGCCCCCTCGGATCTCCGCCCTTCACACAACACAATTTCAAATTTGGGAACTCAATCATACTTGGTTACACATTAGTAATGTGTAACCAAGTATGATTGAGTAATGTGTCATTACAAACGTTATTTCGACTCAGCTCCCTCAACGATATTAGTTACTATTGTTCCTTGTTCCAAAACATTGAAATTACATCAATTGAAATGCGTTCGTTGTTTACAATGCCACGAAAAAAAAGTGATCTCTTTGTAGTGAGAATTCCGTTTGATGGGTGTCAGTTGTTCATTAAAAGAAATTATTATGATGAAATTTATTTTTTGCGCATGTAATCATTCGAAAATACTACCTACAGAGCTTCTTTTTTTTTCAATCACCATTTCTTTATTTGGATTTATCCAAATATCGAGTTATAAGTTGAACGAGTTGCGTACATAAAACGTGTTATAAAAAATACCTTTACCAGTCTCCCGTAGATATGAATGAGGATGTTAGGACTACTCAGACCATGAAGAATATGGGCTTTTCCAAGGTGATCGCGGAGCTCGTGGTGGAATGGAGTAAAAGGAAGGAAAACCGAGGTCCCGAGGATCTGGCGCAGATGGCTGGCGTTGGATGGCCTAACGCAAGGGCACGTCCTAATACCACAGGCCAATTTCCGCATTCAGTCTTTACATGGTCATGTAATGGGTACCTCCGTGTAATGGGGCGGCGGGTATTGTAAAATACATGGTGAATAAAGGTTTGATACACTCCTAATAATTACCAACATTTCAGAATATAATAAGTATGTTTTGAGTAATTCGAAAAAAAAAAAATCGTTTCAACAGAATTAATCTTGCGTGTTCCCGGTCGCGAAATTCAATGTACCGTAACGGCAGTGTCTAAAGATGGTAGGGCATTGTCAATCGAAATCGTCCAGTTGAGGTTCACCATTTTTGTAGCCTCCTTTTCTGATCACAGTATAGTAAACTATTACTTTTTCATTGTTGTGACAGTGATCGCTACTGTACGTGCATTTTAAAGATGTCGTTGGAAACTTTAAAGACATAGGCTGATCATTCAGAGATTAATAAACCCAAAGTAAAAGTGAATGCAAATGGAGTATTAGAACCTTGATTTTATGGTAGGTTAGTAGTCGTAATTGAACGAAATGAGGTGGCGGGGTGGTTGATTAGTTTAATTTTCGGGAATTAATGGCCTATCGCCCGAAGCGTTCGAGACTTGTTAGTAATCGTTACGTGTCCCAAGATGAGGACAACAGTAGGTCAAGGCGTTGGGTACAGTACAGAAGGCCCTCACGACGGCTGGAAGGACGATGGAGAAATCCCTACCGATACTGCAGATGCGAAGGGGGATGATGGTTGGATGAAGTGGGTTATGCACACTTATGCAACACACATGACGCTACGTGAGATATGAAATAAGCGATCTACAGTTCCAAAATAGTCATGACTATTTAATTACCTACGTCCACCCGGGCTCCGAATTTTTAAAAGACAGGACCACGTTTTTCACAAGGCTTTCTGAAAACCAGGTGTTATGGGTGTAGCTTCTTGAAAAGATGCCTACCATTTTTAGACCGATTCTATGAGATTCGGTTAATATTAATTGAAAGTAATTCAGGAAAACGACAAATGTTGCCATTTTCGTGAATTTTTTTCCAGTTAACTCGAGAGATTTGAGGCCACCATGAAATTGAAAAAAAAAAAAAAAAGCTGCAAATTTTAATGCTATTTAATGCTGTTATAACAAAGAATAATAAACCCTTGTGTAAAATTTGCAACAACATATTATGTTAAAAATTAAAACAATTAGAAGATATATTAAAAAAAATGTCGGTGCATTGTTTGGACAGATGTGGGACCTTGGAAAATGGGTTATGCGTCAAAAATTACTCGGAAAACGACAGCTTATTTGACCTCCTGGGATCCTTCAAAAATCCCATTTGTAGCCCCATGAAAGCCCCATAATATGGGGGATCGGTCTGAAAACCTTGCGGGCACAACCAGATGGTAAACCGAGTAGGTAGTCGGTTTTGGAATCTGGACATCTTGGAACGTAATACGCTTACACTTGGTAGATTGTCAAATTTTTAGGCCGATCAGAATTCCATGAATAATAAACCAAAGCGAATGAAAACGAGGTAGCACGACATGGCGGCCGGATTTGCCGAGAGGTTCAAAACTTGGTGTCACTTAGCGCTGCATTCTCATGAGGGCACGGGCTCGAATCCCATTGAAGGTTATGGAAATTTCGGGAATATAATGTATTAATCACTTACACCCTGCTGCACATTAAATGTGCAGCTTGATGTAAGTGATTAATCAACAAATTAGCGCCCCGTCATGTTGGGCCAATGAGGTTATAAATGGTACCTATTTCGTTGGGAATGCTTTAGCATGCCCTTTAACTCAACTTTAACTCACTACACCTTTACTTTACCTTTTTTACATGAAAACGAGGTCCCTCCCATTCATAATGCCCCATCGGTGTAAATCATTCTGAAACTGATCCACAGCTCATGTAATCCACCATACACCAGGCCTTAGACAACACGGAACTTTTCAAAGAGTGTATCGTGTAATGTATTTGCTGGAGATCCCATCGTTGTTTTTTCTCCGGCGAGAAAACAGGAAGCTGTGAGACGGTTGACCTTGGGTGGTCTTCCTTGTGATACGGCGCAATTCGCAATCTAACTGCCGCACGTGCATTTTACAGTCATCAACAGGATGCATCTAAATTAAGTTGATTGCATTATACATTTAGAATATTCCGCCTCATTACACAAACAGTTGGAGTAGCAGTTTGAGTCAGTCGACGTCCTCGTACGCCGCAGTGGCTGGGTCCTGCCTACGCCTGGGTATGATTATTTGAATGCAAATTACGATTGATTCAATGTTTGAACGATAAAAACGTCCGTTTGATCAAAAGAGCAGAGTAGAATAATTCTAAACCCCTAAAACATTAAAAAAATTATGTTTTAATGTTTTAGGGACCTTAGAATGTTGAGTTAAAGGGCATGCTAAAGCATTCCCAACGAAATAGGTACCATTAAATGGGCAAAATAAGTACGATAAAAGATATAATCTGGTGGTGGAAAAGGTGATTATGGTGCGGGTCTACTTCAAGGATGAGAACATTTTTTCATGATATGCGCAGTAGACGAGAACCACCTTCAAGTGAAGGAAAAAAGATTTTTCGCGTGCGGAAGGAGCGCTCGTGGTGGCCGTGAAACGTGGAAAGAGTCCGAGGTCGATCGCTAATTGTGTACCACGTCTTTTTTTTTTTTTTTTTTGCCTCATCCTTCAATTAAGGTGCACTAGGACGCCCCCGCGCGTCTTCGGGCTACGACGTGGAAATATTACGTAAGGTGCCCACCTGACTTTGAAAAAGGCGAGATTTCAATGTCAAACCGCTCCTACAACGCTCATCATATCTTTCGAGTAGGTTTTCGGCCGAGTCATTGCCGGTAGCAAAGCTGGGCGGATCCCCCAGTTCGCCTTCAACGCGTCAAACGGAAAGTCGTTATTTCGAAACTCAATTCGTCGATCGAATCGTCGAACGCATGTCAGGGATACGAAGGATCTGATTCTACCAGTTTGCGACCACCAGAAGGACGCCTGATACCAGTTCTTATGTCTGCAGTAAACAAATGAACACCAGAAATTAGAAGCCACAAACATCAATAATGAAATTTCGAACCCAAAATGTGTCGAAATCAACATAATCGATGCTTATACCAACACTACTTTCACATTTAGACTACAAGAAGTCGCTACCATCTTGACGTTTTAACAAAGTTGGCAACGACTGTGAGAACTGAAAGACCTTGTAATGCCATAGGAGTGGTACCACCCGGGATCTTTGTTTTCCAATGTAGCTTAAGGACAGGTTGTTTTACATAATGTTGCAGTAAAGATAATATATTTCCATAGATAATTTCAAATATACATTCATGTCGTGTTCTACTATCTCCGCGTTAATGGCTTGACCGCGAAATTGCGAGATCCACTTTTTCTATTGACGTCTTGAGCAATTGCTCAGGAGGAAGACTTGATTATCGAATTTACTGTGTTCACGAATACCCTTGATCAGGTCAATTCACGTCGTAAGATATAGGTAATTTGTGTGTAGAATACTTTCGTATAATACCTAAATGAATTTGCAACAATTCGTGAGTTACAATCTAATAATAATGTTGACATTTAAACCTCACTGATGTTTTTTCTAAAAAGAGACTGATTTCAGTCAAAGATCGAGAAAGTGGTCGCTACTTCTGTCCTCTAAACCGAACTTTCGCGGTTCTTTATTGCTGTGACTCATTTATCCCTCTCCTTCATCAGGTTCAGAAGAACGGAAGCGGTGAGTAATCACTGTCATGAAGTTAAAAATAGTTTAACTCTTTTAACTGATCCAGGGACAGCAAATCAATCCACTGCTCTTGAGATGGTGTTTCCAATCATAGTCAAAGGAATATATTGAGATGGAATTTGTCAACAATTTGGAAAAACACAAATGTGCGCTGTGAATTTTATCTGGGCACTGCATGTGTCAGATCTCTCTGAGGCAGCCCTAGTATTATTTTTAATCCATTGGTTTTAATTTTTTTCTTGCCGCATTTTAAGCGGTTTACGAGTAAGCCCCTGATGAAGGTGTGATAAAGATCCCGGAACGAAGTGGTTGTTTGCCGACGGTGCAGAGGTCTAATCCAATGAGCTGGTTAGGGAGAGAAAACCAGCAGAGGAGTCGTTGAGGAGCCCTAACCACCTCATTACACCCCGGAAAGCCCGGTTTAGAATACGGATTTCTGTGAAGACCCATTCCACATCTTTGAGGAAAATTAAACCTCGTGAGCCGATATAACACAATCATAAAACGCTGCAAATTTTACACTAGGGCTTATTATTCTTTGATATAGGTTACTTGTGCAGAAATTTAATTCTGTTTCAATGAAATAAATTTTAGAAAAAAATTTTTTGGGGTTTTTCTCAAAATTTTTTCGTTTTTTACTGGCAAAATATTTGAGCTCCTGGGATCCTTCAAAAATCCCATTTGCAGCCCCATTAAAGCCCTATAGATCGCAACAGTGAAATCGTATCGTTCCGGGACCCCAAAAAATGGATTCTACGCCCAAAAAACTTCGAAAACGACACCTAACTCGATCCTTTGCCTTATAAAACCCCTCCCGTAGCCCCATTTTAGCCCCATAGCGCCCCACGGGTTTGGGCGATCGGGCTGAAAACCATGCGGGCACAACTAGATGGTAAACCAAATACTTTGTCAAATTTAAGATCTTTTTAAAAACTCCTATTGCCCAAAACGGCCCGGACGGCCGACGGCGTACGGCGGACGTAAATTTCGGTTTTGGAATCTAGAACTCTTGAAACAGATAATGTCAAATTTTGAGGCCGATCGGAGTCGTCGACCTCCGTCACTCATTGGATTAGACCTCTGCACCATCGGCAAACAACCACTTTATTTTCAGAGTAATTATTACTCTGAAAGACCCCCAAAAATGGATTCTACGTACAAAAATTCTTCAAAAACGACACTTAATTAGACTTCATAGCCGAAAACCTTTAAAAAAAACCCTCCCGTAGCCCCATTTTAGCCCCATAGCGCCCTACGCGTTTGGGCGATCGGGCTGAAAGCCTTGCAGTCACAACTAGATGGTAAACCGAGTATTTTGTCAAAATTTCAGATTAAAAAAAAATTCCTACTTACTCCCCCAAATGGCTCGGACGGCGGACGGACATTTCGTTTTAGGAATTTAGACCTCTTGAAACGTATTATGTCAAATTTTAAGGCCGATCAGACGATTACATAGGTGTATTGTTCCAAGAATAATAAACCAAAACTGACTCAAAAACAGATATAGTGTTTTTGGAGGTTTCATCACAATTTGCGATGATTAAAAAGCTACCCGAGTTGGCTAAGGCGCTACTCGTGAGGGAGGCAGCGTCGCAACTGCACCCCCTCGATGCAGAAGGGCGAGAGGGGGGCTACGTATTACCTACCTAATTAGTTACCTAGCTAAAAATGAATCAAAACTCGGCTCGAAAATCTACGTAAGTTCTTGTAGACCTTACATAGTTCGCGGAACGTCTGAAAAGCCTGTGTTGATAGTGCAATGATAACGGGAGCACTGCCCTTCTTGAGACGATTTTTTTGCGTGGACCTTATGGAACAACGAACTAAGTGTGAAGCCAGAAATGTCGAAATGTGGGGCAGTTCTGAGCACTGCGCACACCCTTCCTTCTCACCGTTCACCAGATGTTAAATCACCTCCACAATCAGTGTTGGCAGTCTTCGTTCATGGGCAGGGAATTTTCGTTTGTAATGAGGGACTTTTTCAGGATCTAATCTGTCTCAAATCATGGAAAAAATAGGGGCTTACTTTTGAAATATTTTGAAAACTTTTTGGTGTTGCTATATTACTTTGTACAGTATGAAATCATAAAATTTCGATCGACCAAGGTTTCTGATTTTTTCAGTGTTCCCACAAAGGTATTTTTTTACCAGAAGCAGCTTCTGAGGGGATGGCATCAGGGGTTTAGTGTGCTTCCATGTTTTCTGGGAAGTGTTTTCTGAACTCGGTGATCTGCGTTTGTCTCATTAAATGACAAAAACAGTTGCCTCTTAAACGACATTTATAAGTTTTTTATTCGTTCGTTTCATTCGATCGTTTCATTGTTCATTTCATAAAGCGTTTGTTGGATAACTCTATTGATTTCATCTTGAGGGAGTTTTCCCGTTTAGGCGTGAGTGATAAGTGTGACATTCGCGACATGGGACGGCCAACCTCACCTTTACCAGGTTTGCAGCGTGTACCCAGGAAATGAAAGGAAACTGGTAATAGTTAATTGGAATTTTTAAACAAACAAATAAATAATGAACTATAGCAAATCTTGATAGTAGGTACTTTTTATCTGTGTTGGGTGCAATAATATTTTCATAAAATATTATCACGAATCCGTGACTGCACCCCCTTGTTCTGCCATCACCAGTCGCGCCTGGTTGGCTTAATATTTATATATACTTATTAAGTCAACTCGTGTAGCTTTTTATTCAACGCAAATATATTATAATATACTGGAGCTTATTAATCTTGTTGAGCAGAGCAGAGTCGACAAGATTTGGGCGTTCAAAATTACTTCGAAGGCGATACTCTTTGGGCTGTGAGGGTCATAATATGACATATTATGTATTTATCGACTTATAGACAACAGTTGTTGTACAGGTCTTATAAGACCTATAGGTGAGTTTTTGGAAGGTACTCACCAGGGAGTTGAATAAGATGTCGATGGACGTCGAATTATAGACGTACGTTCATTTCGTACGGACCCAAGCCAGCCGTATTCAAAAAGTTTTGAATTTAACACCGTTTCACCTATGGTTACCATTGTTAGCTGGCCTCTCTGTTGCGTCCATTTTAACAACAATTTGAAAATGTTGTTCCATAGGGTTAATTTATGAATTATGTATCAGAGGAAGAAATCAGCGACTGTTGTTTTTAAGGACATTCTTACTTTTAAGGGTCCTGTATAAAAGTAGATAAGAGCAATCGTTTCTTGTAAGTGAAATTTATAGGTGATCAATGAAGATGACATCCTCATCTTTATTTTTGCCCACCAGTCCAACAGCTTCCTGTAGACAGGGCAGGTTGTCCTGGGGAGGAGCGCAACACGAAATCAAACACGGATTCCGCCCAGCTTGAACAATTCGGCACACAACCGGGGCTCCGAAACCGATTGCTCAATAGGGACCAATCTCGGTCAGCTCGCGTTTAAATTGAATCACTTCCCGCAGTGCAGGTGGCCCTGGGAGTAGGTGAAACAAGGCCGGGCAGGCTTTTTCAAAAGGGACTCGGATGAAAGCTGGCCGCTCCACCTGATTATCCACCTCGCTTGCACAATTACCCAGTTATTGAGAAACCCGGCCTTCCCTCGCGGCCCCGAAGGTGATTCTGGAGTGGCACGAGGAAGGAAGGTCGAGCGGATGGAACCTGAAAAAAATGATCGCATCCTTCGATACCGGACTGTTTAGTTAACCCTCAACAAGTTTTACAAACCATTCAAAGACGTGGACACATCTACCTACTCTGTCGGAACTAATATTCTCAACTCAGGATTTCTGAAACAACCAGAAACATTTTTGTACGCTGGAATTGAAGATTTTCATGATAATAATCAGCATCTATTCACTAAACATTTCAGCAAACTCACATAGGCAAACCTACTTATCTTTCGAAACCATCCTATAATAGCTTTTTCTTATATAGCCCCATACATTGCACCTACCTGGGTGAGTTGACTGCGACGTGCATCGTGTTTTGAAACTCTGTTTATTGTTTACCAGAACGAAGCCAATATGGATTGCGTGATAACCGTGCTTAGTCATTGATTGCAAAATGTTAACCTTTGCGCCTGAAAAGAACGAAAGTACGCACCTAACCTCTGAGTTGGCGTTTTCAAGGACCATCACAGATGTCAGATTCCCCAGACTCCTTCGGCAACAGACAAAAATCTATGCCAGCTCGGATTCGTTCCAGATGTTCACTGCGTTGGGTTTCTCAGAACGGTCAAGGCGTTTGACATTCATTTAAGGGAACATGGGCATACCAACAGTAAAAACCAGCCGGAGACTTTACAAGGTTGCTTTCGCAATAATGTCAGGTGCTAAATGTTAACCAGTTTAGTGCGCAAGGATGACCATCAGCGGCAGATGTGCGAGTTTTCTTCGTCTGCAAGTGCGGAAGTCATGGATTATAAGTAATAATTATTCGAATCTGGCCCAACTATGGTATCGGTATCTTCCAATAACTGGTCATGATTGACTTTGAATAATTGCGATAAAACAAATTTTACAATATGTATTTAGATATTGTGAAGGATCTGAGAAAGTTTCATCCGTTCATTCTTACCTTCCTTTGTCAGCAAAAGCAGAGCCGAGCCCAAACAACCTTTTTTTCTTCTTCTTCTTCTTTTTCTTCTTCTTCTTCTTAGGAAATGGGTCTTCTATGAACCTCTCAAACTTGGTCTTGGTTTAGCATATTGCAAGACATTAGGTACTTTTTACGAAATTCGACTAATCGCATTGACTGCATTGGAGATGCGAGAGTTGAAAGGTCGTCAATTTGATCACCTTTGGCAGCGATATTCCGATATTCATTTATTTCTATAGTGGTTTATAACTCCACTATCAATCCGATAAATTACAATAAAACCGCAATCAAGGTTGAATCAAGAAGGTTCCATGAAGGCAGCAAACAGGCAATATTACCATAGTTGGGATCTGTGTCATTGCTATCCGTTTCGTTCCGAATCAGATCATTTCTAGGTTTATAGCAGCTGTTCGGCCGGTTGCTGGGGAGCCGCATCGGTATTGGGCACAGGGTTTCGGATCAAGACAAACCACTCAAAAGCCAGTTCCTCCAAGAAGACAGCCTTTCTTCCCTGCCACCTCCAAGGACGTCCTTTCCCAATGAGCCTCGCCGAAAAAGGAGCTGCCAGCCGACTCGACTTTGAGTCCTTGATCTTAAAAATCACTCGGGAGTAATTTTCTCGCGGGCGGAGGTTTCGGAGTCAGGTTGAGAAGATGAAGTAAAAAATAAAAAAATAAAAAAACAGCGTTGAAAAAAATTCTAACCTTGAGACCTTCTCTTCTCTCAAATGAGAGACACATTCGACCTCGCGCTCTCACGTCAAACCCCACTCGCGGCTGAAATGTATCGTTAAAAAACTCGAATATCAACTGGGACTCAGCCGCACCCATCTCGTTCGATTTTTAATTTCATTTCCTCCATTGCGACCGACTGTTTG
Organism: Pilophorus perplexus; assembly: GCA_955831195.1. Classification (NCBI taxonomy): domain Eukaryota; kingdom Metazoa; phylum Arthropoda; class Insecta; order Hemiptera; family Miridae; genus Pilophorus; species Pilophorus perplexus. The sequence goes on along the minus strand of OY037010.1, from coordinate 13,707,576 downwards.
GTTTAATTTAGATTTTTATTTATTTTTAATTCCAACTTTTGACCTAAGCCGCTTTTCATTTGAGTCTTGGTTTGAATTCACTCTTCCACAAGAGAGAGGTAAACGGGTATTTTCGGAACCAAACACTCACTTTCGTTCTCGGGTTGACGTGATGTAGGGAATTCAGGTCTCAAGTTAACTCAAAATATGACATTGAAGAGGCCTTGCAAACCTGAGAACAAAGTTGGAACTTCCGCCTTGAAAACGTTGATCACGTAACTCGACGTCGTCATCAAGAGAATTCTTTTTTTTTCCACGTATTTTATCGCAGAAATTGCCTGAGAGTGGACGTCAGAAGACAAGAACAATCTGATTTTCGCCCTTGTACCAGCTGTCTCCTCTCGACCGTCTCATTGTGATTGCCATGTCTTGGCAAGGCCTTTGGCAGATATTCATTAGTGTGTTCATGAGCGTGTAGTGTGGAGTACCTGTTTTTTCACTACTGCTGTTAGCAATTATTGAAAGAAGAGTATTGTGGGATGAACGATAATTATAAGCTCTAATTGTCAGTGTGGCACAGGTGGTACATTGGTCAAATTGTATGTTTGCTGTGAGAGAACTGCACGAAGGTACCTTCACCCAAAATTTTCTGGCGTGGAGCACTGAATATTTCATTACTTCAATTTTCATCCTTGGGCTCATATTTATTGCCGGAACGTGCCTTCAGCCGAAAACGTTCTTCATTTCATACCCGAGGGAGTCTTTGTGCTCATAATCATGATTAAAAGCGCGTATTGCCCTTGAAGACTCAAACAAGGAATGTTATGGCGAGAGGGGGATTCGAGGACTTGATTGGTAACCTGGGGAGGCGGCTTCTGAGATGGCCTCAAGGAGCTACGCGCTATTAATAATTCGACGATAGAGGACAGTTTGGTGTGGGCTACTCTGATTCAAGGTCTACATTCTCCGCTTTTTTTTTTTTTTTTTTTTTTTTGTGTAGCTATAATTAATTTTAATGGATATTTTTATTCATTTTAGGAGTCAACGTTAGAACGTCAGGTAAGAAACATGTAATCTCAGATATTGCCTTGATTCCTGCTCTTATGATTGAGCTGATTCTCCTTATTTGAAAATATAGCTCATCATAGTATACATAATATTATTATGTCCGGAATATTCGAAGTTTTGGAAAGAAAGCGACGGTCAAGTTGACGTTAAGTAGATGTTGACAACAGATTCGGTTCGTCTATATCTGGAAATCCACCAACGTCTTAGCCGTTTTTGATCAGTGGGATTTGTAATGGAGTTGTGGGATAATTGTAATGGAAATGTTTGCCATCTACTAGTGCCCGCAAGCTTTTCAGTCCTATCGCTCATGCCCGTGCGGCTTTGTGGGGCTAAAAATGGGCTAAGGGAGAGGTTTTTGAAGGAGCTACAACGTCGAGTTAGGAGTCGCTTTCGGAGTATTTTCGGACGTAGAACCCATTTTTGAGGGTGCTGTACAAGGAAAGTGTTTTCTTCTTGTTCTTCTTCTTCTTCTTCTTCTTCTTCTTTAATAATAATAATCATTATTATCAAGTATTGGTTATTGACCAGGGATAAATTTGTGAACAATTTATATCATAGAATAATAAACCCTCGTGTAAAATTTGCACCATTTTTCGTTTCTGGCACCGACCACCTTTTATTTCGTTCGTCAGTTTTTCTACTTCTTTAAATTTATTTATTTTATTATCATTTTTGTTTTTCAGATTTGCCAAGAATTGGCAAAAACACAGAACACCAAATCTGATGGAATTACTTTAAATATGATTTATATTTTCCTGGCACCCTGATAGCACACAATTAGGAATGAAAATTCACCCGAATTTCGGGTTAAATCATCCCTTACCATGTTGTTTGGAAAAATACATCATTTTTGTGTCAAAAAGTCTTTCACGTAGTTTATAATCATCTTAAGGTCTTCTGCCCGATTCACTAGGTGACGTCACCTACATCGGTTCCGGTTTCCCATCGAAGACACCAGAGTGCAGGTCGATTTTCACATTTTTCTTGATTTTCTTGGTGATTGGCACTAGTGACACTGGAGTAACGCGAAAATGGCCGTGTTCGGCGAACACTGTTCGCTTTGTTGTGAGTGTGATCGTGCGTATTGACTCAACTTATTCGCGATATAAATTAACTTATTCGACGTGACCGATCCAGTTTTGAGTTTTTTAATGGTGGCCAACTGGTCGACCTAGGAGCATGTTCCATGCTTCAATATTTGAGCCTTAACAATTAATACGTTACTTTTTTCCATCGACTCTACTGCTTTAATTTTAATATCCTATGATAATTGGCTGTTTCAAAGTACCCACCTACCAACGCTCACTTCCTATAAGTAGGTAGGAGCTGACGGGTTTCCGCCAAAATTCAAATTGCAATTTTTCCATAAATTTTATAAATTCGTAAGAACTTGCAGTTTGTGTTTTAACCCCATTTTCAGTATTATTAGGACGCCTTCTATCGATAAAAACAATAATCCAGAAACGTTTCCATTCCTAATTTCATTATAAGAGCCAAACAGCTTTGAACAAAATTTGTTCAAAGCTGTTTGGCTCTTATAATGAAATTAGGAAATTTTTAATATTTCTAATAGAAATGAAATACTGAGTGACGGAAATTTTTAATATTTCTAATAGAAATGAAATACTCCTGGGTCACGTGAGTCCCGTCACGTGACCCAGAATTGTACAATTCAATGGGGTACCCAGTAATTGATTTAGACCCGAGTCATCTTGCGTAGCATCAATTTTATCTTATACAGTGGTCGTGGTTAATAGTTGCGGTGAAGCAGACGTTTTCCGAGAGCGATATGTGGGCGGAGTATGTAGGAACACCTTCGAATGATCGGCACGTTGAAAACAGGGCTGGGCTCCCCTTTAGAGGGCGCAGTTACGTAGCCCAAGACCTTGACGGCACCCCCTATAACACTTTCACTTGTAACAGCTTCAGTAACAAGGAAGTGGAGCGTTTATACGCGGCAGTGCGCAACTTATACGCCCACTTCCCTGCTGTAATACAATCGACGAGGTAGGTGAATGTGGGCAACCTGGACAAGAGGATCATTTGTATGCGAGTAGTCAGGTTTCATAGAGACTGGCCGTGCTCGAAATGCTGAGGGCATGTTCCCTTGTGCACGTCAACTGTCAACTTGTCAGAAACATATGTGTTGGTACTGTTTTAAATATTATTTATTCCTCAGGCATAATCCCAAGATCTGACTACAGGTCCTGTAGTCAGACATTATCATCTACAGTATTATTTACAAAGTAGCTTCATCAAATTAAAATTGAATAGTATTCCTTGAATTGCTAACTTCGAGCTCAATATCCGTGAAATATAAGGTTCTTCTACACAACTTAATAAAATTTGGCGAGTTTATAAAAATAATGAATTCGGTCCCTTCTACTATGGTTGTAATGAAGTCCATCGGCTACTCACCCTCTCGAAGTGCACAGCCGTGCCCAATTTCAAAAATCCCGTGGCTCCAATTCTGAACATGAACAGACGTCAGCCAGGTGAAACTGGCGCAAGTAGGTACGTCCTCAGCTGCTCAACGGAACTTTCAGTCGCTCGGCCAACCCCGAAGAAGATGCCCCTGGTGTGGCTCCCATCCGACGACGACCGCCACCACTAGGTGGAAGGACCTACTTCCACTGCTACTTACAATTTGAGTTCAATTCCACTTTTTCATGTCCAATTGGTAGTTTACAAGATACAGCGCTCCAAAAATTGGCCGTTTTTCCTTAAAACTCGACCATTCAAGTTTTGACCCTCTTCCTGGTAAAATATCGGCTTAAATAGTCATCCCCCGAGGAAGCCATGAGAGTTGTAGGGCAATGATTAAATCAAATTTTGGCTTCGGAATTTAAGACCAAGGCGAATAGCTCTCTCATTATCTTGATAACAAAAGGAAAAGTCTGGTTTTCCGAGAAATTGAGCTGGTCTCCAACTATTCTTGTAAGGAGATGAAATAAACCACTCACCCATGACAACATGACAACGCACATGACACCATTCAAAATTCACTCCTTCCAGTTTCAGTCCGCGGAGAAATCACCTAACCTTACTTCTTTTGGGTGGCCCGGCCCGCATCCGTGGAAGCGAGTCCTCATGCTGAGGTACCTTGAGTGGGTCGTCCACGGCGTCTTCTTCGTCTGATTCGTCTACATCGACTGGGTGGCAAAAGAAAAATATTACGTAAATTTTTCATTTGTATGATGTTAACCCTTTCGCGACTGTAAAAAGTAAATGGGCTAAGAGGGTCCATCTAAATTAGTGGTTAATCAATATTATGATCGCCTAATTGTGAAAAATGATATTGCTGAATCCAAATCTGGTTCCCCCGCGGATTCAATTTACGCTAGCGAAATTCACTGGGAAATCCATTGGAAAATCCCGCCAAACACCGACAAATAGGTACGCGAATTTCAATAGAACGAGGAGAAATCGACATATCGTTTGGAATATTAGCGTTATGATTGTTTTGTCTCCGCCTGCGGTTTTCACTGCCAATCACCTGTTGTGTACAACCCCGTTGAGATGATGATGGGATTTCGATGGCTCACTTTCACGTTACATTAGTGCCAACCTTGGCGCCTCCTACCGCGCACAATATTCTTCGCGTATGCCCGCTAAATGCTGTTTGCACAAAGATTAATTTCAAAAACATTTTCACGGTCAGCAAACAACGTAAAGCAACTCGAGGGTAGATTAAATATGACATTGAAGAGAACATTTTTTCGAGTGATAAACGGGAAAATAGCGTCTGGAGACAGTCCTTGGTACAAACTCAATAATATTTGCTTTTCAGAATTCTCGAGTTGATTTTTTTTTTCTTTTTTTCATGTGGATGATTGTGAGAAACCAGCAATTCAAATATTATGAGAAAACAGCAATTTACCTGTGGGTTTTCATGAAAAAAAATAAAATAAATAAAGTCCTGGAATCTTTATCAGATTCTGATCTATTTAAGGAATAATATCTGATATTATTATCATCATTATTATTATGATTATTATTATATTTTAATAATTAAGGCCAATTACAAAAAGTCACCAATAAAATTTATTAATTAAGATTTAATCTTGTTCATAAAATAAAATAATGAGAAAAATCTTGGACTACTTCATTTACTGTTTCAACCGTAAAATAAAAACCCATGCATAATATGCATATTATCCATAATATATGCATGGGTTTTTATTTTATGGTTGAAACATATAATATATTATTTATTATATTATAATACCGTATGTATGCGTTATATAATAACATGTATTTACATTACAACGTAAAGACAGTAATTCTACTGGCGTCACTGAAACTGATGTTGAGGTAAAACACGCCGCAATAATAATTATTGTGGTCGTGCGAAAGTAGGACTCGCTGTGACTATCGATACCAATTATTGGTATCGATAGTCACAGCGGTATTATACCTGCCATTTTGTTAAATGTTTGAATTGCAAACGACGAAATAGCTCACGATGGCTAACATCAGCATGGGACACCCACACAAGTCTCTTCTGCAAGGTTGAATTCTTAACTAGCCACGATTTTTCTTTTCCTTTTTTTTTTTTCAAGTCCCAAAACCATTATATGCACGAAACTGCTCTTCACGTGAGCAACTCAGGGTCTTTGAATGTGTCTGCGGGTAGATGATGTGTAGGGGAAAGTGGGGCACATTGATACAGTGACAGTATCTAGGCAATGGACCAAGTGATAGTTTCATTGCTATGACGAGAGATAGCACTACTGGAGTGAAGTCTTCCAGCGAACTTTCATCCCCCACCAGTTGAGTACAAGACGTAGGGAGGATGCCATGCGATTTTTTTGTCACGAAGTAATTTTTTTGCGTTTTGTTTGAGTATACCCAGCAATTGAGAAGTACTGCAGTACTTCTTAATTGCTGGGTATATCATATTATGATAATCATGATTATCAACTGGAGTTAAATTCACAGGGAAGAACATGGCTATAGTGAAGTAATTGCCGATTTTTTCTTTCTCATTGCTGGTTACTTTTCGTGAAAAAAGCAAGTTGTTTTCAAAATGGCGTAGAGGAGCAGATTGATACATATCAAAGTGCCCCACCTAAGTGTATCAATGTACCCCACACAAGAGCATCAATCTACACCTTTGCTCTTGACTGGTTGGCCTATAGGTATAGGTATCTACCAATTTGAAAGAAGCTATATTTGAATAAAATAATATTTTATATTATGCATGTGTACCTGTGTGTGTGTCAGTATGTTGTGGTCTGTAGGTAAACTGGTTAAGTAAATCATGTTTCGTTGTAGTTCTAGATGTCAAAAAAATGGTCCGCAAGTACAAGAAAAAAACGCTGCAAATTTTACACAGGGGTTTATTATTCTCTGATATATGTTACTTGTGAAAACATTAATTCTGTGTCAATAAAAAAAAAATTGAAAAAAAAAAGATGTGGGACCTCGAAAAATGGATTATGCGTCCAAAATTACTTGGAAAATATTTTATCTCCTGGGATACCTACTTTTAAAATCCCATTTGTAGCCCCATGAGAGCCCAATAGATCCCCACGGTGAAATCGAATCGTTCTGGGACCCCTAGAAAAGGATTCTACGCCCAAAAATACTTCGAAAATGACACCTAACTCGACACCAGAGCCGAAACCCTTCAAAAAAGCTCTCCTGTAGCCCCTTTTTAGCCCCACAGATTTGGGTGATCGGGCTGAAAACCTTGCGGGACAACTAGATGGTAAACTGCAGACGGATATTTTTTGGATTCTAGACATCTTGAAACGGATAATGTCAAATTTTGAGACCGATCTGAATTTTCGACCTCCGTCGCGATTACATACGTGTTCTTCCAAGAATAATAAACCAAAACCAGCAGGAGCGACATCGATGAACCTGCAATGTCTTCTGCAGTCCAAGCTGTAACTGAAGGGTTGATGTCCTTACGCGGCTGCATTTTATAAGAAGTTGATGAAGGATGTGTAAGTTTATTTCCCTTGACAACTTGAGAGGTGCAAAATGTTATTTTCAAGTAGCTGTAAGAAAAATTGCTTAAGAAAGAGGTTTTTCAAGATTGTTATACACTTTTTTGTTGTGATTTTCATAATGGGCCCGGGAACCGATTGTCGACTAATACTTTTTTCTTAAAGAACTTCATAATTTGAAGCCATAGCAGTGAGTTTTGGGCTCCTACGGTGTAATACAAATTTCCAGGGCACTTTCGAAAATTTCAACTTTGAATCTGGAGGGAAGAGTGGCGCTTCCAAGAAGTGCTCTCTGGTGGTCAGCCAATGAACTAAAAGCACGAATTCAGAGAGATTCACGAGGTGAAATCGCAAGGAAAATAGTCGTTCTGACGCTAGCATGACGGGACAGACCATATTCATGTTCACCAACATCACATAAACCAAAATAAAAATGAGTTTTTTGTACACTTTCTACTTTTTGTGCGAGTGCACTCTGGCGGATTAGTTAAAGTGTCGCCGCGGGAAAATTCAAAACGCCAAATATTCACTAGTGATTTCCTCAGTGCTAACTGTACTGGTACTGAGTAGGTACCTACTTTGTTCATTATTAGTTCAACGATGTTCGGCTGAATTTTCCCATTTCTCTGACCTTGTTCCCTAGCCCATTGTATCAATGTACCCCACCGTGTATCAAACTGCCCCAGGGCTGTGAAGAAAGTTCGATCTATGGGTGTATTGAATAGCATTTTCACCCAAAAATTGAATGGAACGGAGATGACGTCTCATAAAAATAAACGAATTCTGATTTTCTGCTAAATAAATGTAAGACTCCGCTGACACCAGAGACTTCTGAGGGAGCCACTAGCAAAGATTCGCGTCCCCGTCCCTAGCATAGTCCCTATTAGCATGACAATATGCGAATTTGCTTGTGTGGCTAACGTAATTTTCGCTCCTCATTTTACAAGCTACTACGTCAACGTGGTAAGTCAGAAGACGGATACAAAAACTTTGGAGAAAAAAGAAAACAATTATCTGTGGTAATTCTATTACATTTATGTTTCAAATAAAGATTGCAGTATTTCTCATCAAGTCGGAAAACTAAGCAAAATTATCAAACATTTAATGTTTGATTCTGTAAATATTCTAAATTCTGTATAAAATTCTAAGTTATTATATTCCTTTACTTACAAAAGAATAATAAAACCTTGGGTAAAATCAGCAGCGATAATGGAAACTACGTCGATCCTACAAAGTTGAACCCATTGATAACGGAGGGTCGAAATATTTCATGATAATATCAGTTTTTATATAATATTATTATACTGTTATTATAGTAATATTATAATATTATTATACTGTTTGTTGAAAACCGTACATATTTTAACCATCAATTTATGGGTCAGTTTCTACTATGGAAAGATAATAAACATCTAAAATATTGAAATTATACGCATTTAATTGCTTTCATAAAATGCGTTTAATTTGTCACATTTGTTTTTAAATTAACCCCGAACTCTGGCTTCAGAGAGACGTGAGAAACTTATTTAAGGGTGCCTTAAAACAGAACTAAAATTGCTTCACCCTATCCTAAAAATGACGCATTGGCAAAGACGGTTGTTTTTTGGTTCACTGATCTTTTGTAGCACTTAAAGAAGGGGAAGCTGGCATTAGAAGAGGAGGATAAGAAAGGAGAAAAAAAGAAGAAGAAAAAAAAATGCCGTATTTACAGAACCTTCCAAGCCATTCTTCGGCGTTGCGCAATAAAGCCCTTTAAAAAAAGGAGGGAGGGCCCGTCATCCGAGGGGATGAAAGGTGCCTTTTATTTTTCCACCCCTAAAGGCCTTTAAGGGTGGGGTTATGAAAAAGGAAGGCGGTTAGTGAAAGCATTTCTACCCCTCTCAGCTTCCAAGTGGGCAGATGTGGTGTTGGGATTGTGAAGAAGCGGAACTTTAAAAATATGGGCTTCTAGCGTAAAAGCGTATCAGCGTGTAACATGACATTGTATTTCGTCCGTAGTCTTCGGAACTCCGGTTTGGTAGTGCCAATACCCCCCAATCAAAGCTCTAAATGTGTGCGTGTGAACCTGTGTATTTGCCAAAAATAGAACGATTCTGCAAGCTCCTGGGGACTTGACAGGTCTGTCCTAAAAATTTCAACACAATCAACCCCCGAGTGCAGCTTGCCATCCCTTAGAGTAGGTAATTGGAATTTTTGAAAAATTAAAATATTCCCAGAAATCTTCTTTCCTGTTGATTTTACTTGTTTTCCATTCGATACCTTTTTAAAAATCAATCACAACAAACACTGTAAAATTCTATAAGTTTTCATAGTATGAAAATACATACATTATTATGTTATTAAATTTTACTCCTGCAAACCTGCCTTTCCTTCGACTTTTGATTTGTATTCGTGATTCAATTAGTCCACATAATAATATTATATTATTATGTTATTGAAATAACATATTACGTCATATTAAAGCACAACTCCTCTCCTCAGTATAAATTTTATTCGAAGAGGGTAGAACCGTTTCAACTTCTTTTTTTATTTACTTTATGAGCTATTTTGTAAAATAAATGCTTAAAAAGTGTATAGTGGTCGTCTGGGACCTCCTCCATTAATCGATCCAACGTCCTTCATTCCTTCGAAAACCAAACCTCACTTCGCACACGTAGAATGAAAGGGGCACTTTTCAAAAATGCTACTTTTGGGAAATCGAGTTTTTCCAAAGTTTTTCCAAAGTGTTTCCAAAGTTTTTCCATTTTTGAAAATTTTGAGATTTTGAAATTTTGAAATTCTTGCTCCAGTAATAGGTTCATCTATTAGGTGGTTGGCCGCGAGTTTGATAGAGGCATAAAAAAAAAAGATTTTTCGAGTTGTGCCCCTTTCATTCTACGTGTGCGACTTGACCTCTTGGCCAAACCCCTTCAAAAATCATTCTGTACCTCTAAGATTTCCGCTTGCTAAAAACCGGTTTCTGCTCAATCCAAACTCGTTTCTGTAATCTGAATCCGGGTTTTAGTAATAAAATAAAAAACTAGTTTCTTCTCGCTAAAAACCTGCTTGTTTTAAAGCCCTAACAGGTTTTCACTTAGGTACTGAAACTCGATCGTTATCTGAGATCTGTTGAAATTTCGTGAAAATTAGGTGAAACGGTCAAATTTAAATAAAATATTCGCATCGTTTTTTTAACCACCATCCGTTTTAACAATATTTTCGTTCTGCAGCTCACCGTCTTTGCCGTAGGATTTTTTTTTTAATCTGAAACTTTGACAAGACATTCAGTTCACAAGCTTTTCAGCTCTATGGGGTTAAAAAGAGGCTAAAAGGGAAGTGGGATTTTTAAGTTTTCCGGCTATGTGGTCGAGTTAGGTGTCGTTTTCGATGAATTTTTGGACGAAGAATCTATTTTTGGCGGTTCCTTTAGAATCCGATTTCACCGTAGATATTTATAGGGCTATTATAGGGCTACAAATGGCTTTTGTCTGATGCCTTCCGGTCGAATATGGTGTCGTTTTCCAAGTAATCTTCTTTAATCATGGGTGGTCTGTGCAAATTGTAAATGGTCAGGAACAATAAAGAGTTACAATCAGTTACGCAGATTCCCTTTTCCGGGATCCCTCATTTGTCCAAACGCTGAACGGTAATACTTTTTTTTAACTAATTTTTATTGGCCCAATCAGTTTTTACACCCAGGAAGAACCAAAAATGCGGATTTGGTCCAAAGAAGGAAACCCCTTGTGTAAAATTTTCAGCGTCTTTCATTTATTTCTACCGCAACCTTCCCCTCTCTTCCTCTCTTGTCTGTCCAGGCCGAAGCAGAGACCAACAAGGCTCATCGAAAATGTAAAAGTCTCACAACCTTTCAAGACGTAAATGTACGAGGAGAATGGAGGAAGCGTGCGAAAGAAAGGGTGATATAACGATGAAGAAATGTCGGGGTTGGCAGGAGATCGGCGATTGCAAGCTGTGCGAGAGGGTTGGTTGCGTCAGGGTGTGAAAGTAACTCTGTTGGGGGCTTAAGGTCTCAAGGGACTCAATAAGGTCTACTTCAAGCCTGGAGACTCCGTCAGGTCTACGGGTGGGACCTTGGGGTTGCACCTGGTCCCTGAAAACAGTACCTCTTTCTTCCTATCCCCTTCTATTTAGTTCCTTTCTCATATTCGCAACGTTGGTTTCGACATCCAAGATGGTATACCCCTTCACTTTTCCTCCGCGAACTATCTACGGAGGAGGTTCGATCAGGGAATCGATTCCAAAGGAACTATGTAACCTCAAGAACTCATCTCAACTAAAATGCATGAATACCTGTCAATTGTTTCGTTTGTCTAGTGTTTTTATAGGGAGTTTATGGACGAATTTTGAATCGGGGCATCGAATACACGAACCATATTGACGAAAGAATTGAACAATAGCAATAATTTCCGTCATCTCCAATTATTAACTCTCATCTCTCTATCATTGTGTCAAAACCTCGCTCAAGCCTAAGTCACGTCTCCTGCCGGCCTTCAATTTCAAGATCCAATAACTTGAAGGCAGCTCGATAGCGTTCGACGAATGTAAAATTAATATCGCTGAAGAAAGTGTAGTTGTAATGCCAAGGACGAGCGTCGAGCACCTGCAGAGGCTCACAAAAGGGAGCTCGCGGTTTCTTGTATTACGTTGCTTGTGGGCGATGCGGATCCAGGCACTTTAGGGTTGTGGGAATTTCGGAAGCATCAATATTCACGGTTATAAGTATTACGAATTTGTGTCGTTCCATATTCAACAACGGCGCTGAAAGAAATGTTCATATCCAGTGAAAAAAAGGAACCATCAATGTAAATTTCAAATTTGAAACCATCAAACGAGATAGGTAGGTAACTAGAAATTTACCAGATTAATTTTTCAACAATTTTTTTTTTTTTTAAACTTGGAAAACCTTCTTGCTGAAAATCGTCATCACGTACCGTTGAAAAATAATTGAAATTATTGAAACTTAGGAGCCTTCTCTAATTAAAAAACGGGGAGAGACCGTCGTGAGAGTCTCGAACCTTGACATGATAACGTCTTTGATTGACACGCTAGTTTTTGTGTAATTGTTCAAGGTTTCAGCTTCTTCGCTTTTTCGCTGATTTTTTCCAAGTCTTATCATACCTACTCATAACATTTTTGGTCCCGAATTGATTCAAATCAACGGTAGGTATACCTATTCTTTATAGAAACAACCGCTTCATAGCTATAGCTATGAAGCGGTTGTTTCTATAAAGATCTTCATTTTCGCTCGTAGTTGTGTTGCTGACTACATTGTTTTTAGTGTGTTAAGAAGGATGTCACAAAATCGTTACACGACATCGTGGGGAGGCCAGAGCAGACATTTTCATGTCAAAAAAAAAAAATCGCCGCTCATCATTCTTTAGCTTCTTGGATCAAGGCGATCTTAGCTTTTTTTAGACGCTAAAGCCGAAAAGACAATTATTTAATGGCTATGAAAAGAAATGATGAGGGATATTAAACAAGTTAGATGCGTCTCAAACAAACAACAGCTTTGCCTTCCACCCTATGAAATAGTATTCCAGAGAAAACATTTGGCGCTGTAAACATCCACTGCCCTATCACCAATCAATTCCACGTTATGAGGGGAAAGCTAGGAAGAGAATTAGTTATGAAAAAAGAAATTTGTTTATTTCTGTAATGACGATGTTTTTCAAACGGATGTAAACACTTTTTCTTATTTCTTGCCATTTATCAGCCGTATCACCGAGATAATGAGATTTTTTCGCAGAGTACTACTCGCTTATCAACCGAAGAGTCATTCTGAGTAACGTATTTTTCACGAAATCCTCCTGAAACGGCTCTCGCAATATTTACCATCTACGTGGTTGTTTATTCAAGAGGCGCCAGTCAATGAATTTCTCAAGATTGGAATTTTGTGGGACAAAATATTTCAACTCTTACTGTATCTCGTTGAAATTTATTTCCTTTAATTTAATATAATCAAGTTAATACATTTCAAAGATATTATCAAAAAGGTAATCGATTATAGAGCCACTTTTTTTCCAACAGGCCACGAATTGCATTTAAAGATGCAATGTTAAATTCGTTTCCTGTTGAAAAAAAAAAAAAAAAAAAAAAAACACTTGGTGGCTCTACGGACAACACGAAATCGCGGTTTCACCCTTGTTTCAATGTTTAAATATGATTCAATGAATAACCAGCCAAGTAGGGAAACGTATCTACGTATTTCCCCGGTCTTATGTAACTCCCACGTGCGTTGAATGAAAAAAACAACAAATTAATCTTTGAAACTGCTCACTAACCTTGTATTTTCGATTATACGCAGTAGATTCTTGAAAATAATCTGACAAATCCTTCGTGTACGTGTCCTTCATTTATTGTATTGATAAAAGAGCGACCAATTAATTGGCTAAATTCCAGAAGAGACACTTCAAGTGGATATTTCGCCGTGAAACTTTTTAGGTTAGTGGTTCCCTCAAATTAAGAAGGTCGACATGATATCGAAACCACGTGGAACGCTCAATAATGTTATCTCAAGGGCATAATATGAACTATTTTTTTGGGAGAGAAATGGAGATAATTGCACAATATTCTCCACCCTGGCAGTGCGTGTGTATCCGTTCATTAAAGAACACTGCTTGCCTCTCTTGATTCTACCGTCATTCTACCAGGTGATCATGGCAATTAGCTTCATTTCCTGGATGATGAAAGAGATTATCCATGAAGCTTGGATTTCGTGCAATTAGTATTAGGTAATCTATTTCAATCATGATCCATTTTATTCATTTTCATGACTCTTCTTAACAGTTGAAAACAGTTACTGTCCTCAGAATTTGAGCTGGGTTCAGAGAATCACCTGCTCGGGTACTAAGGTATCAGTAATAATTACCTTTGATACCCAATAATTAGGTATTGATACCTAATCAATTATTGATTAGGTATCAATACCTAATTATTGGGTATCAAACCGATTGAAACAGCAAGCCACCAAAGCAATTTTAATTCAAATCCGTCTCATACTTAAGCGTAATACGATAAGAAGTATGATAGATCCTATAATAATAATTATTATAGGATCTATCATACTTCTTATCGTATTACGTAATTATTACACAGGTCAACAAAAAAAGTCGATTTTTAGGTGCGCTGAAAATCATTAAACTCTATGTTTTTTGAGGTGCTGAATCTAAAAATGGCCTCCGTTTTCTCGGGAGCCCCATTCTTGAACTATGGCCAGTTTTAGGGTTTTTTTTTTTTTTTTTTTGTCATTTCGGGATTACCTAAGAAAATGATAGCCGTTACCTGCAAAGTCCAAAAACTATGGCCGTTAAGTTAACGGCGTTAACAATCATACAATAATATAAAATTATTGTATATCAACGAAGTCTTGTAGGTAGATTGTTTCTGCGTCGAATGAGACCAACCGCAATTCTATACCCTCCATAATAAGGTAGCTATGATTTTTTCATAATAAGGGTGCTATGAGTTTTTACCCATTTTGGGGATGTCGTAGAAGATGAATTCCTGGAGTCGGCAATGCAACTTGATCGCAACAAAACTTTTTTCCCGGGAATGTAATATATTAATATTATTAATATTATTAATATTGGACTTGGAGCGTTGAGAATATTGAATGACTTGAATGACATAGATCACAGTAATGGCTTGAAATATTGAATGACATGCTTAAGAAATTTCAAAATTGGGCTGCAATAATATTTTTAATAATTATTAAACGTTTATGCTCATAATATGTACAATATACATATTATGAGCATAAAAATGTATTACCTATCTCTTCAATCACTTGGACAAATTCCCTCACAACCTGTTCAGCGAGGAACAACCCAAAAGGTTCCACCAAGTTTTCAGGACGATAGAAACAAAGTACCTTACCAAGGCTTCTGGGACTGCAATATGATGATAGACTATATAGTTGGTGCCTTCAGAGGGACTAACCAACCGCCACTCAGCCGAAAGGCTCACACAAAAAAGTTTTTGAACTAAAAATGGTCACATTTTGTGTTTTATTTTCCACAAGTGCACTTGATTAATTTTACTTACTTCTCTGTATGCTACGATTCACGGAGGACCTTTAGACAGTCGATATATTCCTGGGGAAAAAGTTTTGTTGCAATCAAGTAGCATTGTTGGAGTCAATGTTCTCCAGGAGTTCATGTTCTTATAATATACGCGTATCATTATAGGGGCGTATATTATACGCCCCCCTGGGGTAACTGACAACTTGCCTAATGTAGAGTCCCCTCCGACCTGATGAAGGTGAAACAGGCTGATTTGAGAACGACATGTCTTTCGCGACACCATTCTTGACAACTAGATTCATAAAATAATACTTCGCTCAGCCTGCTCAACCTTCGGATTCTATTCTGAACGCAATGAATTGAGTCTTGGGCTCTACCATGTCAAGTCTATTTTGGCTTAGTAGCTAGAAATCCGTCCATATCAGACTAAGTCTTGTATATTGCGACGTAACAATTTAGACCGTCCAGCAGGGGAGTAATTCTCTCGAGTCTCCAATATTACTCTCAGCACTATTATTATTCCTTGTAAAAAGATATTTGCCTTTAGTAATTTTCTGAGTTATCTGCCTCATGCAAGAACATCTTCGCGGTTAATAATCACCGAGTAACATTGGGAAAGGGAAATTCTGCATAAATATGAAAAAAAAAGAAGAAGACGGCACCTCCTCTGGCCGTCTTCTTAACCTTGAGGCATCTGGAAAGACCAAGGTCTGAGCTAATCCGCAGAATAATGAGCAAGCCTCCCTCTCTGGGGACCAAGACCTTGAAGACCCCAGAAGGAGATGAAGCCTCCGAAGAGAGGAAAAGAAGGAGCTCGCACAAAAAGTAAAAAAAAATGAACGTCAAAAGAAGATAAGAAGGGGAGAGAGAAGGCTTGGGAATCGTTTAGTGAAGCTCCCCCTCCTCCCCTTCACCGCTGTAGGAAGAGAGCACGTAAAAAAACCAGAAAACCTTTGTAGGGGGGACGGCCAACTCCACCTCGCTCCTCCACAACACTCCTTCCTGGTTCCCCTCGGAGCGGTGATAGCTGGCGGGTGGGGGGTGGCCCCCAGGCGATTGGGGCGGGAAAAGAGGGGACGGGCCTCCGTCTCTCAAAGAAAGGGAAAGGGATAATTTTAGTTTTGCGCCGTCTTCGTCTCTCTTCACAAGTGCCCGCGTTGGATAAGTACTCTCTTTACAAGTTGTTGTTGTTGTGTTGTCACCAGTGTTAAAAAAATGTACTGCAGTGCGATTTCAGTGACTTACCTACTATGGGATTACTAATTTTGGATTACCTGTTCTACAACTGGTAAGTCAAATTTTGTTTATTTTTTTACCTACGTATTTCAATGCCTTTGGTTATATAACATATGATGTCCATATGTCCATGGCCATATACAATTACTCTAACAAGCTCAAAATGTGTTTTTCTTATTTTAGTCATCGGTATTGGGTTTAGCAGTGGCAGCCCTGCATTGCTCAAATTTACCTTTCAAGTACAGGTGCGGTAATTCTGCGTTACTGAGGATAGGTACTTACCTATTGGGGGGGCTGAGCTTTCAAAGTTAGTTTTTTACAACAATTTTCCCCGTTATTACATTGAATAGACCCCCCCTGGCTTAAAAACGAACAAATCAAAATTTCTCATCAATTATACTTTGGCTTTTTCTACTTCTTCCAAAACGCCACTTGCGGCCCTGACTTCTTGAATAATATAAATGCAAAACCTAGTTTTCTTCCACCGATAGCTCACAGAACAAAATTAAATTCCACAAATTTTGTGATTTCGATAGAATGCTCTCGACAACTTTAGTATAAATGTATGGTTTCGAGGTTCTTGATGATTGGTCCATAAGTTAGGTAGGTACCTTAAGTGCTTTATAAGTTTTCAGCACATTTGCGGAGTGATGTATCACTCCCAAAGCCCTGAAGATGAACCATAAATTGTTCGAAACGTCAGCTTGTACCTATGATACAGGTGAACATATTATGTTCACTAAAAATGCCCTATAAGTGTTTTATAAAGTCAATTAAGTTGTTTACTCTTCACTCCTAAGAAGATGATCAATAAATTGTTCGAAACGTCGGCGTAAGAAGATGACTCGTGACTTATTGACCAGCTCTCAAGAACCTCGAAATCAAAAATTTGTGACGTCTTATCTAATATGACGTACCTACATACTGAATTTGACTTTGTCTACACTAAAACGTATGTGAGTTGGATAAAAATGACGCCGGTCTGATAAGAGTTTGAACTTGAATTTCGCAGCACGAGCACACAGCATAACCCCATATTACCATAATAATACTATGGTACTCAAATGCATATAACTTCAGCTTCTTTAAAAATCGGCCCCGCTTTGAGTTGCTCGAATTACTGGAAATCAGTAACTGATTTGATGATCAACTGTTGATGATAGAACTTTCTGAGCTGACGTGTGACAGGTGTTATCATCGTGTCTGCCTGTTATGGTAAAATAAAAAAATTACAAAATTCTGTAACTTAATCACTTGTCACAATACAAATGTTGGCTTATTGCCCATACTTTATTAAATAAAGGCAAATTTTGCCCTTTTCAAATTCCCTTCGGGGGACGTTTCTTGAAGGGCCACATTCACCCTACCATTTGTTGCTTCCGTTCAAAATATTAAATATACTATCAATTTTTATTGATAGTAACTGATATTTATATCAGTTACTAAACACAGTTCATAAACTGTTATGGTGGGTGAAACTAGAAAAACCAAGAAATTGGCATGGGAGGGTCTGAACAATCGCTTACACGATCATGATTTAGTCATACACAAACATGGATAGAAATAGTTATTTACGTACTAACCCCAAGATTAAGTCACTGTTCACCCAAGAAGATTAAAAAAAAGGATTATCTCGTAGGTACACAGTAATTACACCAAGCTCCCGACACAAAAAAAAACGCGGTTAATGTAATGTGTCACGAGACATTTTTTACATTCATTGAAACTGTCAATATTTACCCCCAAACGCTTTTGAAATTTGCCTATGTTTATTCTTATTTTAATGAAAACTTATTTGAAATGATACATTTAATAAAATGCATTGAATAGGTAGTCATGCAATAAAAACAATATTACATTGAAAGAGTCTCCCTTCCGATTCGGTTAGTGGATCCCTCTGTACTCACCGGATTCCACCTGAGTAAGAAAATTAATAATCGTAGCTAGAACAATAGCTAGGTGTGCTGAAAAAATATCCAGAAAAAATTTATTAAATCACATTTGATTTTTAATTCTTGTTGCAAAATCTTCTTTTTTAAATAAATCTAACACGGTATTTCAACGCCTATAAAAATTGTATAAGTTTACAAAAGCCGTTGTAAAAAATTTGCAACAGTCAAATAAACTTTCATTGAATTTTAATATAAATGACTCTCATCGACAGTCAATTCTTTTATCTTTACACGTAATGTGAACTCCGACGGAGATTTATATTTCGGCATTTATCGTGACTACCGTAACTTTTTCCTCGATAGCTTTTGTTGGACCGATTACAATTACGAACGTTCACCTAATTAAACGGAGATGAAGAAAATGAAATGTTAGGAGAAATCTCCAACGTCAGGTTTTTCAAATTCACCGACAGTCATCAACACTTCGGCAAAATGATGATATCATTATCATTATATGAAGTATGGTGTTGGCCGTATATCCAACTACAATCCTGTACATCATAAGTGAAAGAAAATAGTAGATTCGTCAGTGATAATAGATTGAAATTGGTCAAGTCTAAATGAAGGGATTGACTCGTATTACCGGCATACATTTATTACTAAACTATTAGTGTATTATATAGTAAATAAGACAAATTAGGGATGTTTACAATCATGCTTCTGGTTTCCCTGAATTGTCAATACCGCACTGTGACTTTGGCAACGACTCTGATCTCTCGATCGATCAATAACACAGGTTTACAAAAAAAAGGTCAATCTGAGGCGCCGCAGAAATAACCAACAAACTCTATGTTTTTTGGGGTGCTGAATCCGAATCCGACCCCCGTTTTTTCCGGTCACGTCCAAATTTTCGAGATATTGGCGATTTTTCGTTTTTTCGACCTTTTTCCGTTTTGGAAGTCACAGCCAAACGTGCGGATACCACAAAAACTCTCTTCTTACTGGAAATTTATCGCTGATTCTGAAAATAAATATGATTTGGTGTCTAAAACCACGAGAAATGTGTGATTTTGCCAAAAAATGTTGAAAAAACGTGGTTTTTTCAAAACCAAAGTCACGTTTTTTGATACTTTTTACCTTCTAGCGTGAAAACTAAGGCCGTTAATAAAATTTTTCCAACGAGGTCTTGTAGGTAGATTGTTTCTGCGTCGAATGGGACCAACCGTGATTCTTTACCTTCCATAATAAGGGAGCTATGATTTTTCAAAGTTTCTACCCATTTTGGCCATGTCGTAGAACATTAACTCTTGGAGTCGGCAATGAAACTTGATCACAACAAAACTTTGTTCCGAGGAATATATTGGACTCGGAGGCATCAATTCAGACCGACTCAAAGATGGTTTTATTCATCAAGAACTCACGGAATTGCACTTGAAGCCCTGAAAAACAAGCGCCCAGAGATTTTGAAAAATCATAGCTCCCTTATTATGGAAGGTAAAGAATCACGGTTGGTCCCATTCGACGCAGAAACAATCTACCTACAAGACCTCGTTGGAAAATTTTTATTAACGGCCTTAGTTTTCACGCTAGAAGGTAAAAAGTATAAAAAAACGTGACTTTGGTTTGAAAAAAACACGTTTTTTCAATTTTTTTTGGCAAAATCACACATAAATGTGTGAGAAATTTCTCGTGGTTTTAGACACCTACTCATATTTATTTTCGGAATCAGCGATAAATTTCCAGTAAGAAGAGAGTTTTTGTGGTATCCTCACGTTTAGCTGTGACTTCCAAAACGGAAAAAGGTCGAAAAATCGAAAAATCGCCAATATCTCGAAAATTTGGACGTGACCGGAAAAAACGGGTTCGGATACGGATTCAGCACCCCAAAAACCATAGAGTTTGATGGTTTTTTCTGCGGAGCCTGAGATTGACCTTTTTTTTTGTAAACCTGTGTAATCTATAGTAGGTATATTATAATTATGTATATACTATATATAGGTATAGTTAAGTATACATTATATTTTATAATATTATGACATTCTTTTTATATTATTCAATGTATAATATAATAATTTCATAATATTTCAATAATTAACAATGTATAATAATATTAATATCTATTAATTTCTAATATCTATTAATACAAAATTTGTTACTTTGTTACAAAATTATTATATTATAATAATTTTGTAACAAAGTAACAAATTTGTATTAAGTCGGAATTTCTTTTTGGAATTTTCATTTTTCGAGGCTGGCAAATTTGCCATTAAATTATAAATAATATAAATTTTCTATTATTTATAATGGAAAGCATAATAGTATTTCTCATCTCTGACAACTGTTGCCAATTACACTGTTCTACAAAAAAAAACTGCGAGTTGCCGGCTTCATTTACCTTTTCTAATGGTTTTTGAGGGTGCTGAATCCGAAAATGATGGCTTTTTGTTTTAGTTGGTTCGAATAATGACTTTTTTTTCTTTTTTTTACCTTTCTTTACACTGAATAATCTCCACTGAGTAATCTTCGACTTCACCCGAACCTCCACAAAACACACTTATCTTACAGGAAAATTACTTTAGATTCCGAATATATACTTAAATTAAAATTTAATTTATTACTAAATTTTAGTATAAAACGTTTTTAAACCATCGGATATCTCAATAAACTGTTAGCAGCAAATCAGCAAAACTCATGTTCTTCGCCGTTTTTTTTTTTCTTCTTCTTATATTCCTCTCTCTACTCGCTCCTGGAAAACAAAGCGGGGGTAACGTTTTGAAAGCTTAGACCTTCCTGAACAGAATGAGACCTCCCGCAACTCCCAAAAATTGAAACTAAGGAAGCTACAATTTTTCAAAGTTTGACCAATAAAATCGGGAATTTGATATTCTACCCAGAATTTCCTCCAGGGACTCTCCCAACAGGAAAATCTACTTGAAATAATTTCAAGTAGATTTTCCTATTATTTATTGTTTATTGTATAACAATTATTGTTATCAGGCATCTTCCTCGTCAACCCAAATGCCTGATCAAAATTTCAAGGCGATCAATCGAACATTTCAGAGTTGAGATGTTTTATATGTACCATGTAGGTTGGTAAAATCTCATTCTTTTCAGGAAGGTCCAAGTTTTCAAAGACTACAGGAGCGAGTATACTCTCTATAGAGTATACTCTCCATAGAGAGGAATATAAGAAAATAAAAAACAAAAACGGGGGAAAGTATTATTTTTGCTCATTTGTTGGCAGTTTTTTGAGATTTTTGTACATAAGTAGGATAATATATTATAATAAATACTTCCGAATATTATTCGGAATCTACAGAAAATTTCCTTTAAGATTAGGTAGTTTCTTTTGAAGATGTTCGGGTGAAGTCGGTGATTACTGGAAAATTCAGTACCTACCTATAAAGGAAGAGTCACACCCCCTTCCAAATGCAAAAAAATGCCTTATTCGAACCAACCAAAAAACAGTTGTCAATTTCGGATTCAGCACCCTCAAAAACGACTAGAACAGAAGTAAACCCCCGTAAAAAGAAGCTGGCAACTCGCAGGTCATTTTTTTTGTAGACCAGTATTATTCTTTCTTGTTCAAAACGTACTTACTTAATGCCTTATTATTTTTTAACAAATAAACTGTCCGTTGGTGTTAAAATTTAACATGAACAATTTAATGAAGAAATTTTCTAGGGACGCATTTTCGGTTGACATTCTAATGCTGCTCATTTTTGGAGACTTGTCTGCAAGATGTCGTTAGTGGAACGGGTTTTTCATTCCTTTCCTCAGCAACTATTAAAAAAGAATTTTAAAATAAATACTCAGCTACAGTTTTCTATCATAGCTGCCTCACATTCGTTTTTCCGGTCTGACTCACCATACGTGCACCAGCCTTCAGCTCCTCCTTTGCTCCTCTCATCCTATTATTATATAAGTCGGTACTAAATTTAGGTGGACGGCCCAGACGATGGACCTCTTTCCCGCATTGTTAACCTAGACCTGTCGTTGTAGAGAAAGTATTTAGGGTCATTCAGGGCCCTCTTTTTATAAATCAACGGATGAAACGCGAGTCGACCAAACGCGCTAATTTCAGTTCCCCGCATTTACGTTCAAGGATTGTCGACTTCGAGTGGCGCCACTCCTTACACAGACTTTCGAACAAGTCACCATCACTGACATCTTTCCTAATACCCTTTAGGGAAATGTTCAACAATTTCCCAGTGTAGATTGTTAATTTTTTTTTTTTTATTGATTGTAATCAGCTAGCTTAGTTAGCGTTACCATTGTGAAACAACTTGTTGGTATCTATTTTGACAAACTAAATATTTATATTTAGTTTTAATAAAAGTTATGTTTAGTTATATTTATAGTTTATATTAAATGTAGTTACTGAATTATTTAGTTTATATTAAATTTAGGAGAAATTTTCTCCGCAGTCAATTATAAGAATATTATATTGGGCAGAGGAGATCTTGGATAATATCCATATTATGTCTTTGTTCTCTACAGTTCCACCAACCGTCTCAGTTACTTATCTCCCAAAACATGTTCATCGTATCGCGTTACATTTCTTGTGGGAACATTTTTCCAAAGAACGAACGAAGGAATGAGCTCCATTAATGATTTTTTTAAATGTTTTTCCTGCAAAGGTCATGCTTCAAAAGTTAAGAAAACGGGTCCATATTGCAGAAAACCCGTTTCAGTTATTTATAGGGCCTTAGGAAAAATATGATATTTGAATTCCGAGGTCTGGAGAGGGTACATGTCGTGGGCTGCTTCGACGTCTTTTGATTGGCCAGGAGATCCCTCTCTCTCTCTCCTCTATGCAAGTCAACTTTGCTACGCGAAAAGTCGACCCCAAAAATCGAAAATCGGGTGAATCATTATAGAAGGTCATTCGAAAATTGAGCATTGAGGTTATTATCAAAGAAGGTTATTCAAAAATCGACCCGGGCCGAGTGTTTTTATTCCGATTCTGTTCAGATTTATTATTTAGCGCTCTGGCGGCTCAGTGCCCAACTACTCGACGCCCAGCCTGGCGAGGTGTGACGTCAAGTTTGCCCGGCGTTCATTTCAAAATCTCTAACATTTCGAATACAGCTCAGCGTGTACCTATACGGATTTTCGAACTAAAAATTGGGGTTTATGGGTTTTAAAGGGTGCTGAATCCGAATATATTGTCAGAAATGCTGAATTCTGACCTTTTCAAGAAGCCCATTATTTGGAAAAGTTTGACATGGACATGTCTTTTGGCTGGGGGCCAATGTATACATACATTTCTTAAGTTTCAGTAAAATTTTGAAATGTAACCCGTTAGACATAAACATATTTGGTAACTAGGGATGTTGTTAAAGCTTCAGTAACTGGTTACCGGGATTTTTCTAATGAAGTCGTCGTGGAGATTTAATGTACACGTATAGCAACGCTAAAATCACTTCTCTGTAAGGACTGACGAAGACATGATGTTATCCAAGCCATGATTTTTTCCGTGTAAGCAGTAAAATGAAATTTCATTACAACGACCTAATCACCAGTTGTTTTGCATATCAAACCTATAACGCGTTGAAATGAATAATTGCACCCAAGAAGTGTACCGACGCGATACCAATAAACAATTTTTTTTACTGGGGAGGGAGGTGATGAACTGTTACGAGCATAGACCCCATAAAAGTCATTAAATAATTTCTTGCGCCTGATTGTGAAAATCATAGCTTTTAACTCAAGGCCCATTTCTACGCTTAATGAAATAATTGCTTGATAATTGGGCTTTTTTCACCATAATATTATTTCTAATACGGACGTGTAGGAAAAACATAAATTGCGCATAAATATCTCAAATCGCACTGCCTTGTGCCTGAATCAAGGCTGCAGTCAATACCAGGTCCTGGCAGTACCCTAAATAAACGCATACGTATCAAGCAGGTGCTGCATTGAATGTAACACCTGATGAGAAAGAGAGGGTTACGCACGATGGGGTATGGCAAAGAAGGTGACTCCTCTGCATAACCTTTTGTATTTATAAAAGCAAATCGATTGGAGATTTTGAGCTGATTTTGTGCTGATTCTCAGTCTAGGAGACGAATGTTGCTGAAGATATTGGTGGAACAATCGTTTTCTGGACTGGGGATTGGCAGGGGGATGAGGGCCAACCCGAAACCGGTCTTCAATTATTAATGTTTTTCCAAGTCCAAAAGTTAATGCACTGAGAGAAAAGATTTTTTAGTGGCTAGGTTAAATCCGAAATAACCTCGAAAAGAAATTGAAACCACCTAGAATCAATTGATTCAACCTAGAAAAAAATAGGTCCAGGTTAAAGTAACATCGAAAAATATTAATACAACCTAGACCCATATAGAAACAACCTAATCCGTTATTACCCGCCCTCTGACCACAACCTGGAATAAAAAAGTGTCAACCTAGACCAAATGTGAACTTCACATTTGGTCTAGATTGACATTGTGAAGACCTAGAAAATATATTACCTACCTTTGACTTTTAAGTAGGGTAACCTAGAATTGAATGATTTGACCTTCCATATAATTCCCCTCCATTAAAGTCTCGGTTGTACAACTGAAAACAACCGAGAGATTTAAAAGGCGAGATTGTTACTTTAGGTAACAACCCAGAAGAAAAAGTTAGACTTTCAGTCTCGGTTAAAACTACCGTAGTACCACAAATAGTTTTAGGTTTAAACAACAGTGATTGTAATTCATTCGATAAATTCCAGGTTGTTTCTACAGTACGCTAAGCGGCGGCGGAGAGCGCCACTGTAGGCGGTGGGCGTTAATTCTCGTTGTCTTGGCACCCCTACGATTTACCCGGTGGGGTTGAGGCCAAATCTCTGTCAAATTCTAATCATCTAATTTCTGTCACTATGTGCAGTCAGATTATGACGTCACATTCAAATTTTTGTACTGAGTAGGAAACAGAGACAACCCAGAAAGATAGTTGAAGTTGATAGAACCAACCTACAATGGAAGTGGAGCAAACCTAGAAAGAAATGTAGACCACCTAGTAATTTATTAGGACCAACCTGAAAAGAATAGGAAGTTACCTAGAAATTTAACTGGTACAACAGGGATAGTAATTGAAACAACCTCGTAAATAAAGGGGCACAACCTAGAGAAAAAAGGGTTCTAGGTTAATGCGCCATGGCTGTAAATTGTTTGAGGTGGGGTGAGAACGTTTTTGTTTTAGGGTAAATCAACCGTCTATGAAAGTGAAAAACATTGAATACCAGGGTGAGACAACCAAGACATTAATGTTTTTAACCTAGACTGTAAATGGATGGAGGCGGCGGCACACACCGTGAACTTAACCTAGAACTAAAGTGTGGGGGTGGCGCATTTTAAATCTTGGTTGTTTGCATTTTTAGGAAGGTAACTTCACCAGTATTTTCAATTTAGGTTAAATTATATTCAACCTAGACTACATTGTTCCACCCTAGAATGAAAACCAAAAAAAATCTAGGTTGGCAGCATTTAACCTAGAAAAAAATCGAAAAATAACCTAGAATAGGCCCTTTTTTTCTCTCAGTGTGCAGAGGTCACGCTCTTCACCACAACCCCAACTTCAGCATGTTAAAATCAAGTTCCTAACTCGGAGCTTAGGTCCCTATAATTTTTTTGTTTTAGTTTCATGTTTATGTTTTATGTATTAGAAAAAATTAAGAAGCATCTGAAATGAAAGCGAACGATGTCATTTTATTGGACGCTGATATAATTTTTATTTACACTACCTACCTTCTCTCTCTATGGTGAGATCATAGCTTGAGAGAGAGAGAATAAATGAACGAGAGGAATAAAAAAAAGTGAGGTTTTGCTTCAACCTGCTGTCGTATAGTTGAATGCCACTAGTGGCCACCGTAGGTTATAATATAACCAAATAAGAACCCAATATTATGGTGTTCTTGTACGTCCATAACGTTGTCAAAACTCTTATCAATCCCCTCAACTTGAAAACACTCTTAGTATCGTTCTGTTCCCCGTAAACTGCCGCCTGTTTTTCCCCGCTGATGATGTGCGCCATTAGGGATTGGACAGGCATTTAACAAGATTACGTAAACGACAAGCCGCTCGTGGAAGCGTCTCAACTCTTTTCAAGGTCCAGCGAAAGTGGGCCCCGCACCCACATTTGTTGCGCAATTTTTTCACATCGGATCGCACAAATCGTGACTCCTAACAGTTAGTGTTAGTAAGATGTTATTAATACCTACAAGAAACAACCTTTCCATCTACTTGCATGGTGAATGTTCTTGTGAAGACAAATTCAAGTAGGAATTATTCATTTGTATTATAGAAATGTCTATGAAATCAACGTGACGTTTCCGTTCATCTTTTGTTGTTCCACAACGAGTAAAATTTAGTGATGAATCTATCAAGATACTGCTCATTGTACCTACCCAACCAGTCCCCACATGGCCAGCAGCCAACTAAACTCACAAGAACTCTTTTTTTAGAATCTAAAATATCTGATATTGTTACGGTGACCAGAGGTACTCCTTTTAGGAGGACAGGTACTACTTTTCGAGTTTGGGTCCTCTCATATTATTGGGCAAACGAAAAGGAAGAAATGGTACTTATTTTTTGAAGTGGTACTCACTAGGTCCTACTTTTGAATGTTACCGGTAGGTGGTAGGGATAGGTGCCAACTAGGTCATACTACGCAACAGGAAGAACAATAATGTACCTACTCAACGTCAAAAAGGGTAGAAGTACAGGTACAAAAATTTTATGGGGACGGGGGAACATGGGGGAACCAAGCTCCAGAAAGGGGGACGTCTGGCAACAGTGCTCTGGTATGGATCAACGAAGAAGAAGAAGAATTCTTATCACGGTGATGGTGATATGACTATATCAATTCATTGAGACATTGAAAGAGGTTATGGAGATTTACCACAATTTTGAGGAAAATTGTTCGAAGATACATCTCGTACATGTACGAGTTCCTGAAAAATTGCGAACAGCTACTCTAAGCCATTCACGGATCTGCAAAATATGAAGGATTTAAAAAATGAGAAAATTTATTCCTTGATACTACGTAAAAAAAAAAGAATTATTCCTTGTAAGTTGAAAAACGATTTTTCTAGTTTAGTAGGTCCTTTGTTTCATATCACTTGCTGATCAATTTCTTATCCTATGTCAAAGCCTTATCCTGAGCGGTGGGACTTCATATAAGAAAAACGCGTCTATTTTGAAAATTATCATTAACAAGAAAATTAACATACGTATCTTATATTAACTTAATATACGTATCTATTGTAATATTAAATACATAGTTGTTTTTCAAATGTTACTCTTTTTTTGTTTCAAAACTATGGTCACCCTAGATATTGTTTCTTTTGTAAAATACCACGACGGAACATTTTTCATGTCGCCCTCAAACCAAAAACGCAAACGCTGTAAGATAGGTACACCAAACTGGTAGAAGTGAAATTCATAATACGAATTTAACTTCTACCAGTAATACCTAATGTGTTATAATGAATATTTCATAATCAAGGACCCTTCAGATAAAAATTTTTTAAACAATTTAGTAAATACCTACTACTGGTTCATTCTGTGTTCCGTTGTGTCACTTCATAAGTCAACTGACGTTTAGGTTTCAATGTTCAAGTTCTGTTTAAGACGTTGCTTTTATTTTAGTTTCCTCTACTGTCAACAAAATAAAAACGTCAAAATTCTTGCAGTATAATATACTTATTACATTATATACATAATATACATATTATGACATTTCTCCTCTTCCCCTACTGTATGGGAAGATGTTTATCAGTACCTATTGTTAGGATTACTGTAATCCTAACAATCCTATTGTTGACAACGTTGTAACCGATTTGCTTCTTTTTAAAGTGCTCCAGGTTAAAATTATTACTGGTTGAATGCCTAGTGGAGTCACACGTGATAAAATGAAAGTTTTCTATCGAGTTATGAACGATTTTTATGGACTGGGAAATGAGGAAGTTATCACAAATATTCTCCCTAGCAACCATCCTCACAATAGAATACAAGCCATAGTTGATTCCTTGATTCCTTCAACTTTTCTCGCTGAACTACATCCACTTACTCAGGTGCCTATTCCATAATTTCATTATCGCGACAACAGTTGTTATTTAGAGACTTTATTTACAATAGTTATAATTAGTTTGAACTATTTGTAAATAAAGTCTCTAAATAAAGTGTTATAGTCGAATAATCATTTGAGAATTTACATCCGTTGTTGCATGACATTTTTATTACTATTATTAATTTCAGTGGATTTCTTCCCCGCATTCAATAAATTTTATTGAAAAAAAAAAGGCTAGCAACGTTAATGGCGATGCCCATTGGATGTCCCCCAATCATTAATAATTGAACATCAGTACCCTAATGATTATTACGACAAATTGAATTTGATGACCATGAATGTAATGCGCAAAATAGGCATGTTCACAAACAAGTGATGACTTTCTTGGTTTTTATGGGCATCGGGCTTTCTTAGGTTTTATGGGGTTCGGAGTCATTTTATTACTACTAGCGTTAACAGCCACTTTAAGCTTCTTTTGATGATGTCGTATTTTTTATTTGGACAAATGGGCAAACGCAATTTTTTAATTGGTGAAAAACACGGCCAACGCTTCTTTCCCGATCTCCGTTTCATTAAGTTCTCACGGCTCATTTTTATGTCTCCTTTGAGGTTTTATTTTTGCCCTAACGTGGTGCCTCGTTTGAAAACCATTCGGCTGCACCGATTGCACCGAGCAATTAGACCGTTTCTGTATTTGACGTTGCCTCATGAGTTAATTGCCTTGATTATTCCGATCGTTCCCTGCAAATAGTTTTATGACTCTTTGATAGGTAATAAGTGCCTACCCAAAATTGGCATTGTTTGAAATGTAACATCTAGGGAATTCTGTAAGGTATTTTTCCTTAATTTGATGATTTCATGTAGGAGTGGCTAAGATTAACTAGCATGTAACTCGCATGTACTCTGAAGAAGGTAAGCCTTATATATTTTAGCATGGAACACGCTTTAGCTGTGACCTAACTTCCCTAAAAACGTTAGTCCGGGAAGGAGACGCGTGAATGTCCCGTTTATATATTATGTAATATATAAAATACGTTAAGCCACTAGTTCGGCATCCTCACTCGGCTTACCGTTAGGCCACTAGTTCTCCGTCCTCACTTGTCTTACCATTAAGCCTCTAGTGCGGCGCCCTCACCTGTCATATGTTAGGCCACTAGTTCAGTGTCCGCACTTGTCTTACCGCTAGGCCACCAGTTTAGCGTCCTCACCGGTCGTAGTTAGGCCACTAGTTCGGCATCGTCACTTGTTTTACCGTTAGGCCACTAGTTCAGCGTTCTCAAGTGTCTTACTGTCACGCCACTAGTTCGGTGTCCTCACCTGTCGGACAGTTAATTTTCCATGTTTCTTGAATTTAAAGCACGTTCCATGTTTCTTGAATTTCAGCCGTAGGCTCTAAGCCAAAAGCATCCAAGGGTCCAGGGGGCTTGCCCCTTGGCAAGACCCAAAGGGCCGTGTTCTTTTTTTTTTTTTAGTGAACAGAATAATTATTGTTAAATTTGGTACATTTAACAAATGAAATGCACGTACGTATATACCTACATTAAATAGGGGGACATTTTTATCAAAAATTTGAAATGTAGGACCTACCTACATTTCCTCAATTCGGATCAACTGGGTTAAATCGCATTTAACAGATAATTTTTCTTAGATTCAGAATCGGCTGGAGGAGTCTCCGGAACAGTTTTATTGCTATAGGATTCTGTGTTCTTTGCTTTAATATTTTAGGTTTGTAAAGGTTGTTTGTGTAGTTAAAATATTTAGGTGCGTACCTATAATATTATGTTATAAACACACTCACGTGCAAATTATGCTATAAATAGATTTTGTGGTGCTTACATTTTCCTTTGTTATAAAAAAATTTATCTCTTCTTGTGCAGCTCCATAATTTTAATCTGTAGAATAGCGAGGCGTAAGAGAAGCAGTGAAAAGGAAAGTGAAGCCGCGAAGGTCTCGTCGGGGGTGGTGGTGAAGGAAGACGGAAGGAGACCCTCCACCATCCCCCAACCACGTAAGGATAGGACCATGGCGAGAGGGGGTGACGTAACCTCCGCCAGTCACACGACTCGGGAAGGGGGAAGCCGACCTTGAAAGTCGTCTTGGACTCTTTCCCTTCAAGCTGTGCTCTTCATAGACCTTGCAAGTAGATTGTGGATTGTCAGTAATATCCGTTGTGGTCCCTCGCCGGAGCCCCTAATTGGAAACCGGTTCTTCCTTGTTGCGAGCTCCGCGAGGACCTCCAACAAAATCTTTCACCCTCTGAGGGCCTCTTTCTCTTCGGTTAGAATGCGCGGCTATTTTAAACATATTCAACACCAACTTTTATTCCGACATGCTTTGGCGACAGATGAACAAATCATGTTCATCCATACCACAGAAGGCATTATCCGCGGACTAGACGAATTGAGCGTACTCTTTCCGAGCCGTCCTAAGCCGGGTTCGGAAGGGACGGATTATATCCGAGCTCGAGCTCGACTTCAGTGAGGGTCATTAGTAACGCTCGTAAACTCCGATGTCGGATAAATCTTCCTACCTGGGTATGACCCTTTCAGAGCTTCGCAAGTCACAAGCGAGTATAGGCACGACAAGAACGTTCTCCCAATAACAAGTAGGCTCGCATTTTGCTTAGGGCCCCCACTAGGGTGTCCCTTATTTTTCAACTTCAATTATTAGGGGTTCTTACCCCCTCATTTTGTTCCATTGGACCCCTAAGAACCTCACTAAAAATTTGGTAGCCCTGGGACAACGCTAACACGTGCCGCATCACCACCTAAGTTGTATTATATGAGAATCTCCTAAGTGCCAGCTTATTACAAAACGCCAACATTTCTCCTGCGTCTCGTTCTAGTCCGATTGAGTTAAAATTTTTACCCGTTGTTTTAGAAGGTCTGATAAAGCTCTGGTAAAATTTTGAACTCGATCGGGTAGAGATTACGGGCTGAACAAATGTTTGAATCATCTGAAACTGAGGTTTCCTTGTAAAAAACAGCCCTCGGGGCTGGAGCCACGCGATCTATTCAAATAACTGCTCATCAATCGACTGGAAATTCTGCCCACGATATCATGGAAGTATAATCAATAGTTAGCGAAAACTCTTTATCTCTGAAAAAACAATGTATTAGTAATTGGTCTTAAAATTATGTCCATGGTAGTAAAAATGTTTAAAATCAGGTGACTAAAATCACGTTTTTAACTTTTGTAGCTCTAAAATACTAATAAATACCGAATAATTTCACATTGGAGTGACACATGTGCCGTGAATATAATCTCGCAAACGTTTCTGTAATAATTACAGAAACGTTTGCGAGGTTCTGAATCTAAATTATTTAGATTCAGATTAATAAAATATTCTCCTAATTTCTGGGAATGAGGAAAATATACATCTCCTACTTATCTCCCCCTGGATCTCTGGATTCTTAGATTTCTGGAATTTTTGGATCTCTGGATTTTTACTGGATTTCTGGAGTTCTAGCTCTCGGGATTCCGCGATCTCTGGTTCTGTTGATTTTTGGATCTCTGAGTTTTGTGACGTCCCGATCTCTAAATCTCTGGATCTTTTTCTGGATTTCTTGATCTCTGGATTTCTGGAGTTACTAGATCTCGGGATCTCTGCATTTCGAGCTTCCAGGATTTTCTGCTTTACTGGATCTTTTTCTGGATTTCCAGATCTCCGGATTCCAGGGTCTCTAGATTTCAGGATTTTCTGGATCTATAGATTCCTAGATTTCTGGAGTTTTTGGGTCTGCAACTATTTCAGAATAATAAAATATTTTCCTCATTTTTGGAGGCCACTGGTGCGTTCAATTGAAAAATTTAAATTCAGACGAATTGAAGTAAGTATTTCTAATCATCGCATAACTATTTCTCGTGAACAGAGAGTTTATGGGATGCGTAAAATGGAGTAGACTATCACAGATGCTATGAATTCCTGTGAAACTTAATTTAATACTAAGTATTATTAATTTTGATGAACATTACTGAGCTTACCATACAGTGACCCATAAAATTCTTCACGTATCGTTTTCCACAGGTCAGTTGATTTTCTTTGTTCAAGTTCTCCATGATTTTCACTTTGGTATAATACCAAATAATTGTACACAACTAAATCTTTTAAAAAAAACCCAGGACTGCTAGCCTAGCAGTCTGCAAGGTACTTCATCGGTGAGGTACCTACCACATTTAATGCTGGCAACACTTTATTAAACATAGCTACTTTGGAAACGGTTTCATCGGCTCGAAAACCTTCAGTGTTCCTACTTGAAAAATTTAGGTCCTGTTGGGGCGCGTCACTGTAGGCTAGCTGCTCTCAGTAGCAGATGGGCAGCAAAAATAAAACCAGTCCGTACTGGTGCATTCCTATCATTTTATAAAATCATTATAAAATGTATTAAAACCTTCACAAAGACGAGGAATAATTATTCTCAATTATTGAGAGCTAATTGTTTGGCGATTACAATCAATAGGTCGGGTGGCACCAGCATCTCCGAGGGGCGTTTTTTACCAGGAAACCTCAGTTTCAGACGATTCAAACATTTGTTCAGCCCGTAATCTCTATCCGATCGAGTTCAAAATTTTACCAGAGCTTTATCAGACCTTCTAAAACTAGAGCTACTCCGTTCATCATCACAACAGGTATACAGAGGTAGGTACCTAATCACACGGGTGTCCGGAGGAAGCAAGAGACTAGAAAGTTGTCAATGTCCTGATATGTCTCTTTAATGCGTCCTTCCAAGGTTTCGAAAACCTTCGGTCCCTTGTATATGAACTGTCCGTGAAATTTTCCAAATTCCTTCTCCATTTTCAAAACACTGCCTAAACACTCTTCAGATGACTGTATTAACCGACCTCTTGAGACAGCTTGTAGCCAATTTTTTCCTGGTTGAGAGACATTCATCGTTAGTTCCCCGAAAATTTGAGCCTTCTCAGGATATTTTTTCTTCATCCTGTAAGCAACGTACCCAGCAATCATCTCCACAATCTCAAGTTTTCCTTCTGCAGCTTCCAGAGTTGTCGATGCCTTCGATTCGGTGTCTATCAGTCCTAGAAGGCTGTCAATGTCAAACCCCAATCCTTCATCTAGTTTTTCATCTTCCATTTCAGGGCACAACAGGTTTTCATCATATTGTGGGAGATCGGTAAGGGTTGACGTTTCTATATAATTGTCATTTAAAAGCTGTGAACTGAGAGAAGGGGAATCTTTATCAAGCTGGCAGTTTTCACTGGTTTCAAGACTATCTTCAAGGGTAAGCCCAATAACTCGCTTTTTAAATCTCTCACGTAGTCGGATTCATCAAAATGCATTGAGCATATACGAGCAATATTAGTAGAAAACGAATCTGATCTCTTGCAAGCATTTACCCACTTATGATTCATTTCCTTGTTCTTAGGAAAGCAATGGAAATGAAAACCGTCTTTTTTTTTTTTTTTTTTTTTTTTTTTTTATGCCGATCATGATTAGTACATCCAAAAACAGCACAACAAACCATTTTGCAGTTAAAACCACAGTTAAAATCGCGAAACCACACTCACACAACAAAAAACGACACAGCTTGGGCGGATGGGTGTCGTGGTGACGTCAGGCCCCAGTGGGGAAACCCCACCTCACTCGCCCAGTGACCCCTACCGTCTACTCAAGGATCCGTGCCTAAACACTATAAATTGAAAGTGAGGTGGTAGGCCGATTTGTAGGTGTTTTCCGGGTTTTGCGTCGAGCGTGGGGTAGCCATAGATATGGAATAAGTTATTCCATATCTATGGGGGTAGCCTGTTACCTTCGATGGGTACCCACCTCAGGTAAAAACACCTCGCCTTCGTCAAACTTGATTACACCTGTCACGTTCAGTCAAGCGTGAGCAACTTTGAGTGGTTTTGGAGCTTCAGGTACCACGGCAGGTAGAGTCCTCAGGTAGCCCAATAATGAGTGCGCTCAATTCGTCCCTAGCCATTATCCGGCCTTTTGCCCAAAGGAATTATTCTGTTAATAAATAACAGGATGAATTTTATCCTACCCAACCAAATTTTGAACACCAGCACTCATCTGAGCCTGTTTCAAGTCCATGTAATAGCGGAACTACTTGAGCAATTCACAGATCGATCAACTCCATGGCTCTTGGATTCCAGATTTGGCACTGATAAGGTGCATACTTTACAACAGGTAGTGCCTAATAATAATGATGCAATAATAATTAGGATACCTAGAGCATATTTTAATGATGAGGAATGACACTTTATTATTGTCATTCAAACCGCGATTTACTCGTATATTAAGTGACAGGTGAGCATTATACATATAATATTCCTTGCGTAGGATTGGACGATTAGCTCCAAGGAGCCAAGTATGGGACTGTCTCCATTCACATAGGTCCTGATATTTGTTGGAAGCTTCCTCAAAATACGAACCTAGAAAATATTATTAAACCGGTCCATGGCATAGCTGGGTGGCCTCGGTCGTGAATGGTCGTGGTGGAAGATTCACCAACATATTTTATTAAAATGCTGGGTACAACTGACATTGGAGTTCGTAAACGACCTTGGGCACATTTTAACTTCCGGGCAAAAGGCGTATTTGGGGGTCTGAAAGTTTCTTCTCGGCCCCTACATGATTTCATTCATTTTGGTTTATTATTCCTGGAATAATACAACTATGTAATTGCGACGAAGGTCGAAAATTCTGATCGGCCTCAAAATTTGACATTATCCGTTTCAAGAGGTCTAGATTCCAAAACCGAAATGTCCGTCCGCCGTCCAAGCCGTTCTGGGTAGTTGGAATTTTTTTAAAATCTGAATCACAAAATATTCGGTTTGCCATCTAATTGTGCCCACATGAAAACCGCCCGATCGCCCAAACCCTTGGGGCTCTGTGGAGCTAAATACGTGCTACGGCAGGGCCTTCTTGAAGGGTGTCCGCTATGGGATCGAGTTAGTTGTCGTTTCGAAGTATGTTTTCACGTGAAATCAATTTTTCTAGGTCCCAAATCTGTCCGAACAATGTACGGATTTTTTTTTTTTTTTTTTTTTTTTCAAAAAATTGAATTCTGTGTCAATAAAACAATATTTAATATTGTTTTATTGACACAGAATTAATTTTCGCTCAAGAAACCTATATCACAGAACAAATAAACCCTTGTGTAAAATTTGTAGCGTTTTCATTCGCCTATCTGACAGGGGCGGAGTATTATCAAGCATAGTTACTTGAGTAGGTATATAATATTATTTAGGTACTTTAGTACTTCTTTTCTGTTCCCCTGGTTACATTTAAAAACGGCACCCAAGGATTGTACTATACCGCATTGCAACATGGAATTGCCACTGAAAATGAATTATTTTTCAAGAACAACAATAAAAGGATATGAAGTGGATAAACTATCAGATAGTCACAGAGATTCTCTTGTGTGATCTCTTGGATAAACTGTCTCTTACTCGTGTGTGATCCATTTTCATGAAATCAATCAATCAATTTGCTATTAGTTTTTCCATGATCGTCTCTTTTCAAAATTTACTATCATGGCATAATTTCTCAAAAAATATCGCCTTTCAATTCTACATGCACGAAAATGTCGTGTCTGCCATTCAGTTTCTGTTTGACAGACCCTGCCGATGTTGCGCACTTTCTCCACCTGCAGGTATGGGCAGTGCGCGATCGATATAGGACAATGAATGCTACGTGACGTCGAAGATGTTTATGTGACTATAAAGTGCCTAAAATCAGAAATACCGTACCAGCAACGTCTGAGTGTCATAATAGTAGACGTAGATATGTTAGGAGGGAGGGATGAAGAATACAGAAATTAACGATGAAGAATTCAGTTCTGCAACACTTCCATTGATACGCCAACCGGTGCTGCTCCAGCAGACGAGCTAACAAAACCACCATCAAGCATTCGGCCGAGCTATTTAGTTTTGAAGTAAGATCATCAACAGTGAATCTTCTGCTACCGCGATTCCTGAAAACCTGGCCAAGCTCACATATTAACCGCTTACAGAGTGTAACGAAAAAGAAACCGACAGACACGTTTGAAACAGGAAATAAAAGTAAGAATGAAAGGAAAGGACACGATATAAGGACAAAGGGGTTCTTTTCCCCAGACAGGTCCGACCCCTAACACCTCAACGAGTTACATAACAAAAGGTCTAATTCATGGTTTATTAATTCGTCGAACCTGACTCGGCGAGTTGCCTGACCTAGACACTCCCTCAGACCAAACATGGATCGTCTCCCTAAGGCCTACGGCTCCCCGACTAACCCTCGGTTGGTTTTTTCCCCAACATTTTTTTTTTTTTGACCTTCTTTTCGTATGTAAAGGGTTCCTTTTTAGTTCTCGACGGTTTTTTGAGCCTGTCTGGCTCGAAATAGAGAACTTCCTTATTTTTATCCTTCGAGCCGGGTGTTCAACGAGTCGAAAGTTGAAGCTGTTTACAGCGAATACATAACATTAGGACGGAGAGACGTAATACGATAGTAAATCTGCAAAACCATGTATCGATTTAATATATCAGTAGTCAGTCAATAGTATTCTGGTGGATCAAGAGCCTCATTTTCTATCATGAAAGCTCAAAACCTTATTTTCGTCAAAAATGGGACATACATGGTTTTGCAGATTTACTGTGTTCTGTTACTATAGTAACAGTAGAGTAGTTAGTATAGCCTTAATACGTAGTATGTACATATATGTACATACTACGTATTAAGGCTATACTAACTACTCTATACTATAGAGTTACTGTGTACATACTATGTTCTGTTGTCAATTTCACCATGATTGTAACACCTACAGTAGCCTACTGTCAGTAGGTGTAACGCCGGTAACCTCATGTTTTGGAGTAACTCGTGTTTTGAGATGTTCTTTGTTGTCAAATGTGTAAATAAAATTGGAATTTATTCCAATATGTTCAGTAGAATTTGAATTTTTTAAATTTGTTGTCTTAATGAAGAATTCGAAGTATCGATTGATCGTTTTGCTTGAACTCGACTCATTTTGAAGAGAGGGCGAAACATATATTTAAAAAATCCACTTTCTAAGCTATCTCCAAGGGAAAACTCCAGTTCCGCGCAAATCCTCAAAATGGGTGCTCTTAAGCCGACCAGTTCCGCGCCGAGTTTGCCCCAAAAGTTGATGCCAGTTCCGCGCGAAGAGAACCTCAGATTCAGCTGTGTTCCTGTATAGTTTACATGATACGGATATCAAACTTCAATGCCCTCCGAACTTGTTTATACGTTTTATCGCATGTTAAATGAACATTTGGTTGAGAAATGCCGAAACTTGAACCTGGTTTTGAGGCCAAAAACGTTAGTGGCAGACTTCGAATTGGCGATTCGAAACGCAGCAAAGTCTACATGTCCACATAATAATATTATGTTACCTACTATATTATAGTCATCAATGGGTGTCGGTTTCATTTAGCTCAGTCGTGGTACCGCTACATTCGACACACTGGGCTCAGTACTGTGTACAATTCGCAAAACATTTCGTGTCCAAGCACCCAAACATTTACGTGTTTAGCGATGTTATACGGGAGTTTCAAGTTTCGACAGACATCATTCTGAACAGCCTGAACGAGCCAAAAAAGAGGAAACGTACTACTCGTACACTCAAAAGAATGAAGTTCATACTAGATGCTCCAGACATGTATAAGAACAACGAAATCGAAGCGATTGACTTCATCAGGGACGTGAAGGGCTATTACGCTCAATGACATACCTACGTAGGAACTCATTTCCAATTTAGCGACGAAGTACTATTATGCAGTAGGTATGGATTAAATAACAGGTACCTACGTAAAAGTTTTTTTTTTTTTTTTTTGCGCTGAGTCGAATGTTTTCCAACAGCCTTTCGCGCGGAACTGGTAAGTACAACGTTTCGCGCGGAACTGGTGAGATTAAATGCCACATTTCGCGCGGAACTGGTAGGATAGAATAGATTTAATCTATTCATGGCGCGGAACTGGTGGTCGTCCATCTCCAAAGCTCCTAAGATGTCTCCAAAACTGTGAATTGTATGGACTTTTAAATTTTAATGATCTCATTCGTCTCACTTCAGAAAGAACCAGTTTCTTTAGCTTAACCATTACCAGAAGGCGGCCGAAATAGTGATGCCTATTTGAGCAATGGATCTTCTTTTTAAAATTTAAAAGTTAGCAGAAGATTATTCAATAATCTTCTGCTACTTTTATTATTTAATAATCTTCTACTACTTTTAATATGGGGTCCAAAACGAGGGCACAGTTAACTGCTTAGATTTCTTTTTTCGTCTGCTTTTTTTCTGCTCTATTCGGGAAGAAGTAGAAACCAAGTCCGAGTCCCTGCTGTTTGATGCAACCTCACACCTACCATACTGCCCAACTTGCTACCACCCCCGGGTGACACCCCGCATACAAAAAACCAGTTTTTGTGTGCTCGCAGAGGAGTTCTCTGATTTTAATTCTCAAAGGTTCGTTGATTTATAGCAACGAATCCGTATTGAAATTAGGACGTTGTTGTGCTTTCTTTTTGTGATATTCTTATTGGTCTCTCATCCTTTTGTAAGAATGCCTACATTTGAAAGAAGAGTGTCTCGGAAATTAATGCGATGTTTTTTCAAATTCCACACTCCCCGGTTTAATTTTATTGTAATTTATATTTAATTTTAATCTAATAATTAGATTAGATTAACTATTAATCAGTTCTATGATAATTAGTCGAATGGCTCGACAGCAGGGCATGTTAGGTGTGAGGTCGCCTTAAATAGCAAAGAGTCTCAATCGATTCCGCGACGCCCCCGCTCAAGCATGCATTCATAGCGCATAAAAACTCTACAGTGTTTTCATGGATTTTAAAGTCAAGTCAAACGATTGGTTGTTAAGCTAGATGACATCTAGAGACACTGTCTCTTGCGAAGTCCGATTTTCGTCCAAGCTACGTGGTACGGCCCCGGTCTCCCACCGCCTCGCAAAGCAAAAACAATACCTACTGCCCCCTGGGACAGTTGCAATTTCCGGATGGACTCTTTCATTCAACAAGCTTCCCCAGGGGGAATCCCATAATATTTAATGAACGAACAGTGCCTAACTGAATACAAAGTCCGTATGTACTTATCCTAATTCTCAATCAAATCGACGCCCTAATTCTTTATTTAATCGAGTATCGACTTTTGCTGGCTCACTCTATGCAGAATATTTCATAAATGATCACGCCCGACGAATCACGGCTAGAAGCGTGGAAGTTGAAGTGGTATAAGTTGCTTTCGAACCTGTGAGTGGGGAAATGCTCTGGGGCCGAAGATAATGACGAGGAAGGCGCGAGTGGAGCAGAAGAAAGTGAAAGGGGTCTCGCGTTCAAGGTCAGCCGTTCTCCTCGACTTGCCAAGTAAAGCCAGGACCCCTCGTCCTCTTACCTCACTTCTTTCACTACCACCTGGCTATTATGACGGTTGAGAACCCCCTCTCGACGGACCAGTCACTCAGGAAATGCGGGAGCCTGAACTTGACCGAAATTGTCGAGTCCGAAAGAACATTTTCGTGCTTGGGATAAGTCGTTTGAAAGACAACAAGCTCCCCATGCAACGCAAACTTCTCCAGTTAAAATTTAGTTTTTCCAAGTTTCTCCGAATGCGTCAACTGTTCTTGACACGCTCAAGCAAATTCGTCTCCACCTGCGTGCTTCTGCAATCGATTGCGATAAAATCATTTGTCACTTAAGGTATCATTCCAAGATAACGGGAGACGTGTCATCAAGGAACCTTAAGATTGGTGTAGCTGAATGGTTGTCCATTTAGATCTCAAATCAAATATTATGAAGTTCTGGGTTCTGGTGAGGGAATAAGCCGCTGGTGTTTTCATTTAGGGCATTAATTAGGTAGGTGGTACAATGCCTCGAGGCGCCTTTCACCTATCCCCTGGGGGGGGGGGGGGGGGGTAAAGGATCTTCAGGAATATAATATATTATGTTTGACCTTCCGGAACATTGCAGAGAGCATAATAGTAGGTGGTTATTTTAAGCTAGTTGTACAGTTACACATAGGTACACTGAGAAAAAAAATACCGTAAATTGGTTGTAGGAGTGTTATTAGTGGTTGTAGAAGTGTGATTAGTGGGAGAAAAATCTACTTCCAAATGCAAGAAAGTACGACCAATCGCATATACTGCGACTAATTGCAATATTCCTGCAACCATTTTGATGATTTTCCCCTACCAAACGCTAAATTACCTACCAATCACAAAATAAATTCCTGCAACCAATCACATGCGGCCAAATCTACGACTAATCACATCTATTTCTACTAGGTACCAGTGTTAGGATTCACCTACCAATCACTTACTTTCTACACCAAATCACTTGCACAACTCATGAATTCTCCGCCCAGTATTATTGTTCTACTACCAATCACATCTTAGAATGCTGGGGTTGCAGAAGAAAAACTGACCACTCGCAAAACTCTACTACCATTCACTTGAAGGCTCATGTTGGTATGAGATTAATTCTCTGACCATTTCCAAAACCTACAACTGGTCATATCGAAAAGCGATTAGTCAGTGAATGTTTCTACTACCATCCCCAATCTCTATAGAGCACAAGTGCTCCTTCAGAGCGCAGTGCAACCCAGAACCCAGACGTAAGAATATGGAAGCCGACCTAACTACGCATAATTATTATGAAGTTGTTCTAATTCGAAATTTGTCCGTCCACTAATGAAGATGACAAGTAGTTTAGGTGAGAGAACGAGAAGAATTTTTCTCACTTTCTTATCTCTCGACGCACAATCGTGTGTTCGCACATTTTCTTCATATCTGCTCCCGAATAATAGTTATCTTCTAAGAAGTGAGGATTACAGTTACTTTAATCCTCATTTTATTAGAAAGTCTAATATACTCTCTGAAAAATAAAAATATTATTAAATAATAATATTTATTTTTCAGAGAGTATATTAGAAATTTTTCCCTGGCTATGCAAGTCTTTAAACAGTATTGCATAACTGCACTTAGGAGAAGAGCTTCGTATTAAAATGACGCTAATCGTAAAGATCACGCCTGTACCACCTACCCAACGCCTCGTTGCCTGATATATTTATTGCTGTTGAATTACAACCGTAACAGTTTTAACTCAGCGACATTAAAGAGAAATCAATTTTATAACTGAACGTTTTAATAGGCACTACGTCTGCAAATTTGATTCCTCTGATAAAGAAAACGTTTGAAACGTGATGAGTTAACTCTTCTTTCAAATTCAATTCCCTTTTTCTAGTTGTGTAGAAAGAGAGGAAGCTTTTTCATTTTATGACTTCCAGGGCTGGCGATAAATGCCGCAGTAGGTAAAGGAAATGCTACTTCGGTTGTTGAGATTCGGCATCTAGACTCACCACCGTTATGGTTCGGATGCGGGCTGTACACAATGTTGGGTTTGTGAACTTAGTAATAATAAAATTAAGAAATAATTAGTGATGATATATCGTAGTGGGGAAGTAGAGTAAATACTGTTAACTCCTTGGAAACGATCAGCCCCG
Source organism: Pilophorus perplexus (assembly GCA_955831195.1). Classification (NCBI taxonomy): domain Eukaryota; kingdom Metazoa; phylum Arthropoda; class Insecta; order Hemiptera; family Miridae; genus Pilophorus; species Pilophorus perplexus. The sequence goes on along the minus strand of OY037010.1, from coordinate 13,665,895 downwards.
AATATAATTCTTAATGGCCAAGTCACTTCAAATCAATCATAGGTTCTCAGTTTTAAATCTATTTGAGTGTTTATGCTCTCCTTATGATCGATTGTAGTTACCGTTCGGAATAAATAAAGGCACAAAGTGTCTTTCTTCTTGTCGTGAAGAAACTGCGGGCGTAAACCCCCATTATAACTTTTCACCAAGTGTCTTAGATCTTTCGGGGTGGCGAGGTCTTTTAGTGAGGTAAATCCATCATTCTCCGCGGGCTTTTGGCTGACCGCGAACTTAAGGTGAGTTTCCCTTCTTAAATGAAATTTTCTGTCAGTTACCCAAATCGGCGAAAATCATTCCAAAAAAGTAAAGTTTGGTTTACGTTTAGGTACCAAGTAGAATGGGACCAGCCGCAGATATATTTGCCGTCTTTTGAAATAATAGTGTACAATCGTGTTGAGTTGGTTTTTGTACGCTTCAAATACTCAAAAAAAAAACCTGCATCGAGCTCAAAATTTGAGCTATATATATATATATATATATATATATATATATATATATATATATATATGTACATATTATATATATAGATATATATATATATATATATATATATATATATATATATATATAGAGAGAGAGAGAGAGAGAGAGAGAGAGAGAGAGAGAGTCTATAGACACTTAGTAACTACAAAACTGTTTTGAACGGAGGGGAAGGGGTACGTGCTTTGTTCGACTATTTCGGGTATGTTGCTGACGCGAAAATATTATTCGCCTCCGTGACGTGAAATCGGATAGCTCTGGGACCCCCCTAAAATGAATTCCACGTTCAAAAATTCTTCAAAAACGACACCCCACTCTAGATCATAGCCGAAATCCTTAAAGAAAACAGCCTCGTAGCCACGTTTAAAACAATAATTGTATAATAAATACAAATTGTACAATAAATTATTTATTATAAAACAACTATAATTGTTTCAACCGCGACTACGGGGAAAATGCAATTAATAAATAAAGATAGAGTTATCAAAACGCAGATTTCGAGCCGTTGGCCAAAATTACAACACATGAATGATATTCATGTGTAAATAAAGCATAATATTATTATTATGCTTTAGCCTATGATCGAACGCATAACTACGGTGACATCACTCCCTCGCAATAGATGTTTATCGGTATCGCGCTACTTTCGTTCCAATCTCTTAGGTCCCGGCTAAAGTATATTCATGCTAATAATTGTTTTCTCTATCTTTATTTACCCTTATCTCGGCAATGAACCTATACAGGCTCATCGACTTTCCCAAAGTTGTAGAAAAGTCCCCGTAAGTGTTATTTATTTCCCCCGAAAAAAGATCAAAATGTTTCTTGAAATAGGTCATAACATAATACGTTATTAAGGAAACAATCGGGTTGAAGGCTGCTTTTCGCTAATGGCTCTTGGTCGAATTTACAGAATGTGCCCAAAAAAGCACCAAATCAGTCCTAGTTCGGCATGATACTGAACGATTCAGGCCAAATCGAATTTTTGCCGTTGCACATACCTAATTTAAAAAAATAAGAAAGCTATAAAATAAATAATGAGAATGCGCACACTTGCGCACGATCTGACTTTGGAGTCCACCGAAAAAAAATTCCGAGTAGTCGACTTGAATACCGCGACTTTTTTTTACTCTGATTTTTTGCTTCCGAGTCTGCGAAGCAGCGGAAGCCTTGAGTTCACTTTCGGGAGAAAAAAAATTTTTGTTGTCCGAATTCAAAATTTCCACTCGCATTTTGCGTTTCATAGCCTACTGAACAAATTTGGTTTCGTGACTGTCGGTCTGTGGGTCTGTGGGTCTGTCGGTCTGTCGGTCTGTCCGCATTTCCTTGTTACAGCCATAATTTCCACAATTTTGAATGAATTTAGCTCAAATTTTGAGGGTTTATGCGGATCAGGCTCCTTGAGGTCCCATACGAATTTCATCACAATTGAATCAGCGGTACGCTCCGCGCATGCGCTAACGTGAAATTCTTGAAACAGGCATAACTTTCTCAATTTTGATCGGATTTCAATCAAATTTTCAGGAGTTGTGTGCGTATAGCTCTAGATCATGGAATAAGGAAGTTTTCCTATTTCTTCCATGGCTCTAGATAGTACCCTGTCAGTTTCATCACGATTGAATCAGCGGTACGCTCAGCGCATGCGCGAACGTAATTTCCTTGCCACAGCCATAACTCCTACAATTTTGATCGGATTTCAATAAAATTTTCAGGTGTGGGTATAGCTCTAGATGGTTCCCTATCAGTTTCATCACGATTGAATCAGTGGTACTCCCTGCGCATGCGCGAACGTAATTTTCTTGTTACAGTTGTTACGTTCATTTTGAACTTGGCACGAGGAAGCTCATGTGCCATTGCCTTGGCAGTGTATTTTCAGCTTTTTCGATCCGTAAAATTGATGAAGGCTAATTTAATGACGAGAGTATTAAATACTATTGATTTGTGTTCAGGCTATGTATCCGAAGACATTAAAATAGTTTTTTAAGGCTTATTAACCGATCTCCAACTATTCGCCCCCCTTCACTTCTCCGGACAGCTAAATGACGAAATGACCAAACCAGTGCCCATTACTCGTTCTTCATATACCTGATTATCGGGAAAAGGCAGGTATATCCAGCCAGCCGATCTGTTAATATAATATTATATTATATCAACAGATCGGCTGGATAAGTTTTTAATTTTTCGAATTTCCGCCACCTTTTCGGGCGGCGGACGGACATTACATTTTGGAGATCTACACATCACACAGGGATAAATATTATTGCCATTGAAAACCTTTCACCCCCCTCGCGCGATTATTCCGATAATAAGGAACCATGCTTGGCTCAAATGTAAGCACTTGCTGCAGCATGTTTAAAACTGTTCGGAGCTGTTTTAAACTGGTTAAAACAGAGTTCTCTAAGTGTGGTCCGTGGAGTACCATAAAATTGAATATTACATGAAAACGCAGCAAATTTTACACAAGGGTTTATTATTCTTTGAAGTAGGCAAATTATGCAAAAATGATTTTTTTATTGACATAAAATTATGTTATAAAAAAATTAATAAAAACGTTTTCCGTACAATGTTTGAACAGATTAGGGACCAAGAAAAATGAATTATCCATCCAAAATTAGACGGAAAACGACACCTCATTTGACCTCATCACATCCTTCAAAAGCTCCATTTGTAGCCCCATGAGAGCCCCGTATATCTGTTGACACCCGATACATCTATAGATACCCACGGTGAAATTGGAGGCTTTGGGACCCCAAAAAGAAATCCCCCCACCCCCTCCCCAACTGAAGATACGAAAAATATAAATACACTGAGTGTATTTCTTTCTTTTGGTCTGAAAGTCTTTCAGATCAATAGAAAGAAAATTAAATAGAGGAAGTACAGAGGTTGAAAAATTCACAGAGAACCCGAGGCGGCTCATGTTGTGGTGAAAGAGAAAACTACAATACTACCTAAGTGTTGTAGTTTCATTTTTTTTTTTTTTTTCTCTTTTCCCAATACTAAGTCCCAATACTTAGTCTTGATTTTGTAAAAATGTATTGTATATTATTTTGTATTATCACTCAAGTTAAAGCTGAATATTTTCGAGTGAGAAGAGTTCACCACTGCGATCCGACGCGGGGTTGAAGGCAACAGGTGGGTCTTGCGTGGGTGCTCACCAACCCGTGGGACAGTCTTATCGCGGATGGGGCGGGTCCGTCGGGCGGCGCGGGGTCCGAATGGAATGCCGGGCAGACCAGCCCCGCGAAGTTTCCGCCCCACCTTTCTTCGGTTGCCCTCGTGGCCTTGACGCCCAGTAAAAGGCGAATGTGCTCTCCTCTCTCACCCCTCACACTCACCCTGAACTGGTTCCATAGCCTCGACTGCCGGTCGCCGTTTTTCCCTTCTTTTGGTTTATTATTCTTGGAATGATGGCCCTATGTAATCGCGACGGGGGTCGATAATACTGATCGGCCTCAAAATTTGACGTTATTCGTTTCAAGAGGTCTAGATTCCAAAAAACGACATGTCCGTCCGCCGTTCGGGCCGTTTTGGGCAGTAGGAATTTTTTTTAATCTGAAATTTTGTCAAAATAATTGGTTTACCATCTAGTTGTGCCCGCAATGTTTTCAGCCCGATCGCCCAAACCCGTGGGGCTAAAAAGGGGGTGCGGGAGGGCTTTTTGGAAGGATTGTCGGCTATGGGTTCGAGTTAGATGTCGTTTCCGAAGTATTTTTGAAAGTAAAATCCATTTTTGGGGGTCGCAGAATGGTTAAATTTCACCGTGGGGATCTATAATAGATCCGCACGGTGAAATTGAATCATTGGGCTCTCATGGGGCTACAAATGAGATTTTTGAAGGATCCCAGAAGGTCAGATATTGTCCGAGTAATTTTGGACATGTTTTTTTTGTTTTTTGTTTTTTTTTTAATCCATTTTTCAAGATCCCACATCTGTTCGAACAATGAACAGATTTTATTTATTTTTTTATTTATTTATTTTTTTTTTTTTCATAAATAATTTGTCATTGACGCAGAATTAATTTTCGCTCAATTAAATCAAAGCGCAAAATATATCAAAGTATAATGAGCCTTTGTGTAAAATTTGCAGCGTTTTCGTACGTGAGCCATTTATTTGTATGAAATAAAGCTGTTGGTTTATTATTCTTGGAATAATACACGTATGTAATCGCGACGGAGGTCGAAAAGTCTGATCGGTCTCAAAATTTGACATTCCTTATCTGTTTCAACAAGTCTCGATTCCAAAATCGAAATTTCCGTCCGCCGGAATTTTAAAATTCTGAAATTTGGAGGAATTACTCTGTTTACCATCTAGTTGTGCCCGCATGGTGTTCAGCCCGATCGCCCCAACCCGTGAGGCGCTATGTGGCTAAAATAGGGCTACGGTAGGGTTTTTTTTTTAAGGTTTTTGGCTATGGGTTCAATTTGGTGTCGTTTCCGAAGTATTTTTAGACCTAGAATCCATTTTCGAGGGTCCCAGAACGATCCGATTTCAACGTGGGGATCTATTAAGCCATTTCATGGGGCTACGAATTGCAGTTTCAATAGGATGGCAGGAGGTCAAATAAGATGTCGTTTTCCGATTAATTTTGGACACAAAATCCATTTTTCGAGGTCTCATAACTGTCCAAACATTGTACCAACAATGTAAAAAAAAAAAAACAATTTTTTTTTTTTTCATAATTTCTTTTAGAATAATTCTGAAATTATAATTTGAATTTATAATTATTAATTTTTGCCCAATTAACCTATATCAAAGAATAATATACCTACCCTTGTGTAAAATTTGCAGCATTTTTTTACATTTATATAGAATTAATTTGTTGATAATTTGTATCAAAGAATACCTAATAAACCCTTGTGTAAAATGAAATTTTGCAGTTTTTCAATAATTTTTTGTACTATACTGCGTGTCGTCAACCGAGCTCTTGACCCCGAGGCTCCCACTCCGTATGCGAAAATTTTGGAACGAGTCAATTCGAAGTTTGGATGAACCAAATCTCGGATCGGGCTCGAGGCCGATCTTCATTCAAATCGCTCGCACAGCCTCTACTGGGTCTTCTTTTGACGGGCAAGTCCACCGAAATGCGTTCTTCATCGAAGATGATTCGCCTCCTCCATCAGCTAAGGTCCCTCTACGATGAACAATTCGTTGTAGAGAGACCTTATTTCACTGCCAGTTACACCTTCCCACTTTAAATTTAATTGGACCCGCGCTCGGAGGAGAGTGCGATATTTACAACTGAACGGGTTACAAATATCTCCACATAGCGATGAACGTTTTACTGTTCTACCACGCTATTTTACTGTCATGTAATCAGATGCTCTGTTTTGAGCTTCTTGAAATGAAATAATTTTCAATTATTTCAGTTATGTGCTACGACTTATAAAGAATTAAAAACCGCAATGGGTGTCGTTCCGATCACAAAGTATGGAAAAGGAACCAAACGGAAGACAACTATTCCTTACGTTTATCTATTTGAGTTACAATGAAAGGTAATAAGGTTTTCGCTCGCCTTCTTGTAAATTTGAAAACCTGATGTAGGCAGAGCACCATAAATCGATTCTACATTCAAAACTACTTCGCCATGACCTCGATGTGGTCGGACCCCATTAATCGATTCCATGTCCAAACGTGCTTCGAGATTTGCGATCACCAGTTGCGTCAACTCTGGAGATTTCGTACACTAGATGCACAATTTTCGAAATCGTGCAAAACAAGGAAATTACATTGTTATTAGGAATACTAATCCAACACCTCTTGGCTGAAATGCCGTCCAATCTCAACCAGTTGAGTGTGTCGAGAAAATTGGCCATCCGTGAGTTCGCGAAAGGCTCTGAACTATGTAGGTTTAACTGCGGGCTTTAACGTTAACGTTAAGGTCCTCACCTTTAAAGAAACCCCAATAAAAATAAACTCAACTATCAAATTTTCCGTGTTTGTTTGCACCGGTGTGTTCCTAATTGTGCTATAAACTGAAGTTATGCAATGAAATCAAATGTCGTGGCGTTTAACGTGCTTGAAAATCTTTGAAGTGTTTTTGTGCCCTTGTATTTCATCACTTCATGAAAATTTAATTCCCGCAATAATTCGTTCATTTGCCAAATGTGCTTTGAGTTTAATTATTGAATAGGTATAACGGGACGGTGAAAAGCCCGTGCTGAGTCCGATGAATGCTTTCTTGTTTATTGCACTTTATCATACATTTCGTAATTGAGGGGAACAAAACTCTTTTTATCGCTCACGTTCAATCACTCAACTGTTGGGGCGACTCTTTGGGCTCACCGCTTGAGCAGTGGCTAACGTACTGTTCACATTCTCCTGCGCTTTTTCCGTTGGACGGACCTACTAAGTGTGAAATACTAAGGTACACCCCTTTGGCGGTCGTCATATTTTTCAGGTAAAGGCTTTCTTTTGTCCCCGCTTTTTAAGTGTGTCCCCCTTCGTTAAAACCCTTTTCTCGCGATTCGTCACAATGCCGTCCTTTCCGGTAGCCGGTCGTCGCCGTTTGACGGTTTTGAGGCCGGAGGACCGTATAATATTTATTATATTTATATATGTAATAGAATTGTATATATATATGTACAATGTATATTATACACATATGACCTCATATAATATAATATATTATATAATATATTATGACCCCCTAGAAAACCACCACTGCGGTGAAAAGATGACACGCATCCTCCTGCTTTGGTTGTTATGTACCAACCAATCGATTGAAACTTCGCATTCCAACTTTTATTCGTTCCTTCTGTGTATCCTATGGCTCTAATCCTGCTTGACCGAGGAGCTCACACATTATAGAGTTAATGGTACCATTTTTTCCGAGGATTTTCACTTTAACTTTTTCATCAACTTTTATGTTCGTGATAGGTAATCTTAATTTTATGAATAACAGGTTTACAACAACAACAAAAAAATCGCATTCAGGCGGCTTGCAAAAACCTTCAATATCTTGTTCAAACTTTTCAATCTGTTTTTGGGGTGCTGAATCCGAATCTGACCGCTGTTTTTTCCGGTCAAGTCCGAATTTTCGAGATATTGGCGGTTTTTCGTTCTTTTTCAGTTTAGAAAATCACAGATAATCGTACAGATGTACGGACTAATGGAAATATATCGCTGATTCCGAATATATAAATGGCTTGGAGTCTAAAACCTGAGGAATTTGTGATTTTCCAAAAAAAAAAAAAGTCGTTTTTTCAAAAGCAAAGTCACGTTTTTTGGTACTTTTTACATTCTAGCGTAAAAACAAAGGGCGTTTTCTCCCAACCAAGCCTTGCATGTAGATTGTTTCTGCGTCGAATGAGACCAACAGCAATTCTGTAGCTACCTTCAATAATAAGGGAGCTATGAATTTTCAAATTTTTTAACCCATTTTGGCCATATCGTAGTACATGAATTCCTGGAGTCGGCCATACAACTTGACTCTTACAACACATTTTTCAGGCAAAAATTCATTACGATTCAAATATGATTTTATCCATCAGGAACGCCGTTATGAATTCATTAATGGAGTCTGGCGCGTGTCTTTCAGGGCATACTCACAGAGTTGTGTTCGTTTCGGGGCTGCATGAGCATAAAAATGCATCATCTCTTCAGTAACTTGGACAAATTCCCTACAACCTGTTACACTTCAGCGAGGAACAACCCAAAAGTTTCCACTAAGATTTCAGGACGATAGAAACAAGGTACCGAGGCTTCTGCAGAATGATGATGCCTTCTCCCATGGGACTGCAATATGATGATAGACTATTGTTGGTGTCTTCAAACCGCCGCCACTCCAAGCCGAAAGGCACATACAAAATCGCTTTTGAACTAAAAATGGTCAGATTCTCTTTTTTTTTTTTTTTTTTTTTTTAGTTTCCCGACACAGCTGGTTTACAACCCTTCCTGATGAATGAAACTATCTTTGAATCGTAGTGAAATTATGCCTCCAAGTCCAATATATTCCTCGGAAAAACGTTTTGTTGAGATGAAGTAGCATTGACTCCAGGGGTTCATGATGGCCGAAATGGGTAAAAACTTTGAAAATTCATATCTCCCTTATTATGGAAGGTACAGAATCGCGGTTGATCTCATTCGAAGCAGAAACAATCTAGGTACCTACAAGACTTCGTTGGGAAAAAAACAGCCTTAGTTTTTACGCTAGAAGGTAAAAAGTACCAAAAAACGTGACTGCTTTTGAAAAACGCTGCAAATTTTACACTAGGATTTATTATTCTTTGATATAGGTTACTTGTGCAGAAATTTGTGTCAATGAAAAAAAAAATAAAAAAAAAAAAATGAAAAAATAAATTTTCTAAATTTTTTAGATTTTTTTTAATTTCAAAAATTTTTTTTTTTCAAAATTTGTACGTTTTTTATTTGCAAAATATTTGACCTCCTGGGATCCTTCAAAAATCCCATTTGTAGCCCCAAAAAAGCCCTATAGATCGCAACAGTGTAATCGGATCGTTCCGGGATCCCAAAAAATGAATTGTACGTCCAAATATACTTCGAAAACGACACCTAACTCGATCCCATAGCCAAAAGCCTTTAAAAAACCTCCCTTAGCCCCATAGCGCCCCACGGGTTTGGGCGATCGGGCTGTAAACCTTGCGGGCACAACTAGATGGTAAACCGAGTATTTTGTCAAAATTCCAGATTTAAAAAAAATTTCCTACTGCCCAAAATGGCCCGGACGGCGGACGGCGTACGGACATTTCGGTTTTGGAATCTAGACCTCTTGAAATGGATAATGTCAAATTTTGAGGCCGATCGGAGTTGTCGACCTCCGTCGCGAAAACATAAGGAAATTAATCTTGGAATAATAAACCACAACGACGTACCTTACGTTTCATCGCGACGTTTTTAGGGTTTTCGGGCAAAATCACATATTCCCCTGGTTTTAGACCCAAAGTCATTTATATTTTCGGAATCAGCAATATATTTCCAGTTAGAAGAGAGTTTTGGTGGAATGTTTGGTCATTTTTACGAATATCTGTGGTTTTCTAAACTGAAAAAGGCTGATAAAACGAAAAATCGCCAATATCTCGAAAATTAAATTTTGGGCGTGGCCGGAAAAAAGGAGGTCAGATGCGGATTCCAGCACCCCAAAAAACATAGAGGTCGATATGGGATAGTTGTTCCACATAAAACTTCAACGCGTTCTGAATAATTAATCATTTCAATTAATTCTGTCAGTAAAAAGTAATTTTTGAAAAGTTAAAAATGTTGAAAAATTATTCCTACATATTTGAACTGTTGAGGGACCCCGAAAAATGGATTATACGACCATAGACTAAACCAACTAAATCCTTCACAAACCCTTCCATTAGCCCCTTTTTAGCCTCACGGGGTTGTACGATCGGGCTGAAACCTTGCGGGTACAACAACTGTTATTTATTCGGGACGGGGGTCGAACATTATATTCAGTACCCGATGAATCCGAAAATGAGAAGTCCATCCGCCGTCCAAGCCGTTTTGAGCAGTAGGAATTTAAAGCTGAAAAACAGTTGTTGTACCGTTTTGTCAGCTTTAAATTCCTTCTGCTCAAAACGGCTTGGACGGCGGATGGACTTCTCATTTTCGGATTCATCGGGTACTGAATATAATGTTCGACCCCCGTCACGAATAAATGATTTTATGTAGGTCTACAATTACATATTATGTAGTTCTATGATTCCAAGAATAATTAACCAAAAGGGACTCTTCTCATAGAGAATCAATCGTTTTCTGGACTTGAGTGAGTGTTTCAAATGATACTCGGGGACTATAGAATCATTGCTCATCGTTAGTGATAAAGCGTCCGTTAAGGGCCCATTGAGATGCGGTGAATCTCTCACCTAGTTCAATGTATTTCAAGAAAACCAGGCCCCGGGGAGTCGCTAATGCATTGACCTCAGTCAGAATTATCTCCGCTAAATTGGTTACCATCAATCGTAACGACCTCGGGGAGAAATTCCTTTTTCGGACGAGAATGGCCGACCCGACATGGGAGACTCGTGAAAGGGCGGAGCCTGCGGTTACTGGACGATTATGGCACAGCTCAAAAGAAGAAAAAAAAAGCGTTTCAAAAGAGAGGAAGAAGGCCTTGAAACCCTCGCACAGGTGGGCCCCAGGTCTGCAAATATGGTTTACCCAGGTTCTTTTTTTTTTCTTTTTGAGACAACCTGAGAAGGGTGCAATTCGTGAAAGTGAAATACGCCCTGGAGAGTCCTTGAACCGTCGTACCTACACCCACATTGTCTGGGCGGACAGGTAATCACTTTCAGTTTTTGCTCTCCTCTTGTTCCCGCAAGTACAAAAACAATTCATCCTCTGTAGGATCTATTGTAAAACGAACTCTTTTTGAATAGTTTGCGTAGTATAGGGGGACGAAAGGTCTCTCATAACTTGCGTTTTCAAGATGCCGTTGTAAATCTTGCTCCGTACCTTACAGGTATATTCGCAAAAAAGTTTTACGAATAGAATGTGGCGCTGTCGTTAAAATCGCAAGTGAAAATACTAAGAGACCACCTTCACCGATTGTTATCTGGTCGGTGCGAGTGCTTTGAATCCCTCTCAATGTCACCTGTAACAAGTTATTTTCAATGTGCTTTCACTTCGGTCGTGACCATGGACTCAAACAAACAACGTTTTCTTTTAAATCAGGAAAAGAATCGATAAAGCTGTTTTAGGTTTGTTTGTCAGCTTTTCTAAAGCGTTGAGGACTTTTACAACGGTATTTGTCTCTTCGACTTTCTCTCTTTTCGGAAGATGGATTTTTGCCGTGGGAAGCTATTGCTAACTTCCTAAAAGACACACCAAATTTTCTTCACTTCCTCAGTGGGTACCTATTTGCCGAAGCTGTAGAATCCAAGTAACATCCAAGTGATCCTTAAATTCATAAGAAACGTACTTGAAACCAATAGTAGTGCTTGTAAGCAATAATCATCGTAGTTTTGTTTTCTCTTTGAAAGTTATTCGGAAGGCTTCTATCGATATAAAATATAATCCCGAGGTACATACAACCGTTCCGTATTGTGTTATTGTGAAGGTGGAATAAAATTAAAAAAATTAACATCGATTTTTTATTATGAAACTTTATTATTACTTATTATTGTTATTATTATTATGACACGTTTATTGCTAAGAGATAGATTGTTATAGAATGGACAGATCTTAATTATTGAGACACAATGATTACATTGCATTGTATGCAGATATTGCCTTGCATTGTGATTCATCCAACTGACGGCATTTTCCGGCTATCTCCGCGGAGTGTTTTGTGCGGGTGTGTGTTTGAGGGAGGGTTTGTGTGTGATCCTGTATTGGAGGTCAGAGCAGAATGAAGCTAGTTGAGCGGATAAGGCTGAGTGGAAGGCCGTCGAAGGTTGGTTGGTCACGCTGATTGGAATAATTCGCTTGGGATGCGGTCTAGGACGTCGCACAGACCTCACAGCCGAACAGGCCGGAGTTGTGGAAAGTCTCGACGTCGTTTTATGTTGCACCTCTATAGCTTTTCCGCTCTCGTTCCGCACCGCCACTCAGAAGGACCTCGACACGAATTGAGAGGCAGTTTTTTTTTTTTTCTTTTTTTGGCGTAACGAAATCCTATAACGCTCTTTGCCGGCTGCCTGGCGCCTTCTTGATCGATGGAGACCGCGAAATACCATCGTGGGACCTGAGTCGAAGCGAATCGCTCGAGGGAATCCCCATCGTCGTAAATTTCTTTATTTTCTGCCATCAACAAAATTGTTATGTAATGCCGATAAATGTTAAGTTATGTTATGCCGATAAATCTTAATTCTGTCTGTCCGCATTTGCTTGTTACAACCAACAATGTTGTGGGTTTTATCCCCCATTATTTCCTTTATGGTATATGATTATATAATATAATATATTATAATATACCATACCATATATTATATAATATAATATACCAACAAAGATTATATTATATTCTTTGTTGGTATATTATACCAACCTAATCCGTGGCGGGCGAATGTGAAAAGTTCAAGATAAAAGTCTACAGCGACCTATCCCCTCAAAATGAAGAAATAGGTGAGCAGGAAGTTCAACATTCAGGAATGAATTAAACTGTCTCCTGCTTTTTTGTTTAGGTGACAGAAACGTATGTACCTAGTTTCGAAAATCGAGTTCATACTTAGTCCAACACATGAAGAATTTACGAACGATAGAAGGGAATGACAGTTTTATACTGAGTAATTTACAAATTTGGAAGCACATAATCATAATATTATAATATTATAATATAATATTATTATATTATTATGATTATGTGCTTCAAATGTTGTGCAAATATATTATATTGTATTATGTATTGTATGTATTGTATTATATTATTTTAAAAAGGCGGAAATAGTGTAAAGACGATTTGAATTTGTAGCTTAGATAATATCGTCGGCTTACAGCAGAAACTCACTAAGTCAATTTTTGTCGAAATTCGGGTTTAAGTGCTACCTACAATAATTTTTCAAGCTCTTTCGATTGGCGTCGTCGGTTTTTGCCTCCGGGCATCCGTTTCCATGGAAATCACATTATGAGAATCTCACTAAGTCATTTTTTGTCGAAATTATACTGGAGAAATTCACTATAAGTGACTTAATGAATTTCTCCTGGAAGAACATACCTACTACAGTTGACTTGATGAATTTCTTCTGTCTAGAAGAGCAGACGACTGTCGACTTAATGAGTTTCTCCTGTCTATCTAATAATGGATCATCATAATCACCCAAAATGGATAAGAGAAAATAACTAAGTCGCGCCATATCCAATTTTTTATACAAGAGAAATTCATTAAGTCATCATTAGTCTGGATAAATTCATTAAGTCAAGCGCCCTTTTCAGAAAAATTGTAATTTTATTACTTTTAGTACATCGTACATGATTGAGATAGGTATCAGTATAAATAAGACAATATGAAAACCCACAGGCTCAAATTTGGTATCTCTAGCTTTTCCTAGCCGAAGCTATACCTATCCAACTTCTAAAATCAGAAAAACTTCAAACTCAAATTTCTCGAAACTGATTTTTTTGACTTAGTGAGTTTCTGCTGTAAGCCGACGACGACGAGATATTATCTAAGCTGTATCACGTGGTTCTTTTGTAGCTGTAAATTTGAATATAAACATATTGACTGGCATACGTATTTTCACAATAGTAACTACCTATTATTCAAACATGATAACTGTTATCATGTTTGAATTTTCGCCGTAGATGTACCTAGTGCACGCTCAAGAACAATATAGGTGCCTACCATGATCACTCGGCGGAGTGTTATTATTTGGGCGAATGTCGCTGAGTACAAATAGTTTTGGTTTGTATATTATGTTCGACCGGTACCTAACCCTTGATGTCAACAACTTGCGCACTAGTCACATTTTCCATCTGAAAAGGCGGCGAGGGCATCATTCAAACCTCATTGTATCGTTGTCCTTAATTTATTTTGGAGCTTCTGCGGCCCACTTCATTAGATTTACTGGGTTAACTCGGGTTTATTGTTGCCCACTAGAAAGGGCTCGCTTCTCGCCGCGGAAACCATCGTTTGTAGCTGACCCCATTACCAGACGAGTTAAAAATAGTTCCCTAGGCGAAACAATGAGCCTATTTAAGTTGGCGGGATGAAGGCTACATTGATGCTACGCGGATGACGGGCTTTATTTGGGGATCCGACTAAAACCGCGAAAAAGCTGACAACAGGTGGTGGCAAGTCGAATTTTGGCGGATTTTCGCTGCGCAATTCCCTTCTGAACAAAGCCAGTGAAACGAATGTTCTTCCATGTCATGACTGCACGACTGACTTTTTCTCTTCGTAATGAATTCACGTAGAAGCAGTGAAAGAAGGCATATGGACTTCCCTCGTGGGAGAGCTGGAATGAGCTTCCGGCTTCTATTTTATGGGTTTCACCGGTAAAGGATGTGAAGCGTTTCGGTCTGCTAGCATTTAGTTCTCACGAACAACTCCAGAGCTAACCCCCCCATGTTTTCAACCTTGAAATTTTAATTGTAAAAGTAAGCAACACGATAGTCACACCTACTAATATTATTATTATAATAATCATTATAATATTAATATTAATGCGTTCCCTTTTTTTAAGAGCAGGATTCTCGCAAATTTCATGAACCTACAAAGGTAACCTCAAATTTGAATGGAGCTGAATTTTGCCTTTTAGACTTCCGAGTTTTGTTGATGCTGCATGGAAGGCATTTGTTTTGAACCTAATTTTTGGTTTGGCCAGTTTTGAAAATAATAATAATTATCAAAACAGGCCAAACCAGCAATTATTGCTTAGCATTGAATGTATGGCCTTGTACCCCACTAGGGGAGCGAGCGAAGCGAGGGGGAGGGGGTGAGCTCACGGTGAGAAGACAATAATTGGATCGTTTTAATTCGCACGGGGACGAGCGAGCGTAGCGAGCGGACATAATACGGATTTCTGTGTAGGACGGGTGAGAAGACAATTGGATCGTTTTAATTCGCGTCTGCAGTTCCCCACCCACCCGCCGCGATCACTCTACCCCCCCCCCCCCCCTCACACCCTTCCAGCACCCTTTTCAAATTCAGGGGGGGCCTTACTTCGCTCAGCTAATCATTTTATCGGCTCGCTTTGCTCGGCCGCCCACATAGGTAGTTATATTATTTCAAATTTGATTTCACTAGCACTTTAACAGGGGTGGGGGGGCCTTGCTTCGCTCGGCCGATCATTTTATCAGCCAGGGGGGTTGACGTTGAAGGAGCAGTTGACCTTGATGCAGGGTTATGAACGTGTCCATCGATGCTACGCACACCACTAGGGGAGCGAGCGATGCGAGCCAGAGAGACTAGTTACTTGAAAAATAAAAAATAACACCTCACTCGACTCCCTGTTTGCCCCTGGCTGTGATCGGACCGGTCTAGAACGCTTGTAGATCGATTCCTCGTTCAAAATTAAGTCAACATCGTCACCTCACTCGACTCCCTGTTCGAAATCGTAAAAAAAAAAAAACTTATTGTCCCAAAGAGCCCCACAGAGGAGGGTGATTGATCTGAGAACCTTTCGAGCACAACTAGGTGAAAGACAAGTATTTTGAGTGGTTAAAAACAAGTTTTTAAATTTAAGATTTTTTTGAAAATACTATTGTCAAAAACTTCATTGAAATAATAATATCATTTCAATATTATTGAAATTGAAAATTGAAATAAGTTAATGTTTCCAACTTTGGCTGTAAAAAAAAAAAAAGTTCTTTTCGAGTGCTTTATGACCTTCCGATGCGTCACAAGATTTAACGCAGTGCATAAATCTCCACTTCACTTGCACAATTTTAAAGTTAGTCCCCTTTACAAGATATTTTCACGATTAGGTATTTTGTACCGAATTTCATCAGTATGTGTTAAACGTAACTGTAGGAGGTGAATTTTTCAAAGCATTCTTTACCGAACAAAATATCCAAGCAGGTTCATTCAACCGGTCAACATTACAACCAGGAGTTAAATGTAACGACCTTGCATGCGGCTCATAAAATCAACTGTCTCATCGTGGTACAAATTTCCTTAGATAACAATTCGTAATCTGTAACGCGTGCGGGCAGAAATGTAGGCCACACTAAACGAAGAATGGGTGCTAAAATAAAATGGGCTTAAGAGAGTAATTGGGGTTTATTGTCGAAGATAAGGCTGAAGGAGACGTAAATAACTGACAACGAGGTGCCACGTGCCGGACAGCCGCTGAGCCCTATTTTAAAGGCGACATGTGAAGAGTTTGATTAAAAATGAAGGTCGCAAACTCGACCAATAACTATTGAATGGTATCTGTTTAGAAAGGGAAAACAACATTCAAGTGATAATTATTATTCCGGAGTCGAGAGAGAGGGGGAGGAAATGTGTCAGGGTCAGAAGAGTGAGCCCGACGTTCCACGAGCGGTTCAGATAAAATGGAAAAAAATAGTCGAGCCCTAGGACTGGCCCGGGAGGTTGGTGGAGGTGACGTAACGCTGTTTGTTGAGCTCTCTAGGCCAGCTATAGGATCCTCTTGGTAATGACCCACATCCGAGAGTTCCCCACCAGACGGATCCTCCACACTCTCCGACGAGCGAGAAGTCCCTCCCTGGCGAGGTCTCCCCTTCCCCCAGGACGACCCCCAGACTACTCTCATCATCCCCCTGCATGCAGTATGGAGGCCACCCGGCCACCTCCAAGCCTCAATTTCTCCACTGTTACATCATGTGCTTTCATTTCCTCCCGTTTTCGAACGCTTTTTTTTTCTTCTGATTCCCGAAGGAGTTCCCTTCTTCCTGTTGTACAACATTATGTAACCTGCCGACTGTAACAGCCCCTTTCTAACCAACAAACCTCTTTCTCTGCCAACCTCCTGACTGAGTTGCACACTTCCCTCTCGCGACACGGATTGAGTGAACCGACCATTAGAGTGAAGTTCTCATGTATAGCTTTGCAATTTCCTTTTCAATTATTATCATAATTTCAACAAATGCATTTATTTAATGATCTTTTCAATTTTGTATTTATTTAGTTTAATAATTAAACCAATTATTGGTTAATGAAATCCATCTTTCGCGATAGTGATCTTAATTCTACAATGTGAAGTTTTTGTACCTTAATTGTATTATTAAAATACATACTAGTATATTGCCTCTTGACTGATAGTGTAATAATGCAACCATTCATGTCCTTGGCCGTTCGAAAATAATCCCGTCACTTCTGCCTTCGCTAATCCACCGACGACTGAACTACTCGGAAATATCGTCGATATCAAATGAGACGTCTTCTGAAGGGAAATTCTCCGTCGCCCGGCGACGTTTTTTCTCGTTTGAAGACGGAGAAAAAAAAAGCGTGACGCCTCATATTAATTCCGACAAGAGGCGACCTGCTCGGTTATGACACTTGTTTTTTGACGAGTACCACCGCTAATTCAGAAGTTGGCGCCGAACCTGTTTATTTTTGGGACAGCCGCATATTTATAATTGACTCATTCGTAGCCGAAATACCGTCTGACGGTTATACATAATTACGACGTCCACATCTCTATTACTCACTAATGCCACTTTCACTGTTCGTTCCTAGTTTTTGATTGACTTCATGATTCATGGGCTAACGACATTTGGCTAATTTTTCATTTCTCGCAAAAAATTCTTCAGAAATTTGCTCAAAATATTGTGAAAAAGAATTTTCTAAATTTAAGTTTTAATTAAAACTTAAGTTTAGAAAATTCTGTTTCACAATTCACTTGAGTGTTTACCCAAATTCTTGATTCATCTCCTAATAATAATTATTAGAAGATGAAACAAGAATTATTATTATTGGAGTGTTGACATTCCGGGGTTATTAAATTTAATTAATTTTGGACCCCGATTAGTTTTTGCGTGGTGCATTTTGCTTTGAGCAGTCAAAGCGTCTTGAAGAATGGGTGCCCATGTAAGTAACGACCCCATTCCATAGATATAGTAGACTTCAAGGAAGAGCAGCTAATACCCCCCCCCCCCCCCCTACCCACCCACGAAGACCTGTCATCGTGCTATGCGTTCATTTATACCGGAGTACCTAGTCGAAGTGATTGGCGGTCTAAGCGTGTCACCAGTCTTATGATGTCATTTCGGCGGCCCATCCTAACCCAACTTAAAGTTAATTGTTTATTTATTTTCAACCCTTTTTTTTCTTTTTTACAGACGTGCGATGTTCAGTGGGGACTGTTGCGGCCTCCTCACTCTCCACTACGGCAAACATCACATGTCCGTCGGGGACGAGGTCCGGAGATGGTTCGAAACCGAAGCCCACGCGGATGTCGCCCTTGCCTGCCAGGGCGGTACCCTCAGGGCTCACAGGTATGCTACAAGACATTTCTCACTACTAAGCTGCTTCTTACCTTGTGTGATTTTATACTAGTTGGGTGCTCTAGTTTGAAAGACCCACAATTGGGCGCGTTCTCAGCTTTTAAGGTACCATAGGTGAAGTTATTTGAAGGGCTTTGCCTTGAGAGTCGAGTGAGGGGTCGTTTTAAAGTAATTTTCAACGTAAACTCTATTTATAGATCGGTCTGGCTGATTAATGGGGTTCTGTGGTGCAGTTGGGAGCGTGGGTGGGTTTTTTGAGAGGATTTTTGAGAGGAGTTCGATAAAGGTGGTGTCGTTTTTGTGGTAGTTTCGGACGTAAAATGGATTTATTGGAGTTTCCTAGCTGCCCGATTACGCTTCCATGATAATTCAGAATGACATACCCTCGTTTAATACAATTTTTCTTCGTTTAACGTATTATCTTTTTTTTTTTTTTTGCTGTTTTTCTCTCTTTTATATAACTTCTTTCATTGAGTACTAAGAAGAGCATTAAATATTCTTATTTTTGCCTGACGTTTGGCTCTTGGTGTAGGTTAATCCTGGCGTCGGCCAGTCCCCTTATCAGGAGGTTGCTGAACGACACCGTTGAAACACTGGTGACTATCCAACTCCCTGACGTCAGTCCTGTCCACATGAGGGCCATCCTCGACTTCCTCTACACCGGACAAACCTCCGTCCCTGTAAGTAATGATTTATTTATTTTTAATGTTAAAGGATAGGATTTTACAGTGGTATAGACAAATTTTGCTAATCAGCTCATGGTTAGACCTAAACCTAAGGGTTTTCCGTACCTGTACGTAAAACCCGTATGTTACCTACACGCGTTTCTAAACATCAAGCTGGACTTGCTCCTTTAAATCGACGTAGTTTCTCGCACGACGTGTGAAATATTTCTGTTTTGGTGAATTAGCATTAAACGGATTGCGGTCACTGCTTACGAAAAAAAAAAAAACAGTCATAGGCAATCATTGATTTTCAATTCTAATTGATCTCCTTTCGTAGGCTGGACCAGAGGCCTGTTACTGGCATATACATACAGTATGCAACCTACTTGACTCAAACGCCATAAGAAAAGAAAACAAATGTGAGAAGTTTTCTGTTGGAACAAGTACCTAACGAAAAAAGTGTATGAGGTAACCTCATTGAGGTTCCGATTTCAGTATTTGACATTGGCAAACTTTTTTTTTTCCTTTTTTTTTTTAATTTATCCGCAAATTTTCTTGATTATAACTAAAGAATTTATGGATTCAGCCAGACTCCTATCGTGAATGGCTCATCCCTCATTGGATTCGGCAATTGATTGTAGAACTAAGGGGGTTGCTTGGAACCTAATCCCAAATCGTCGTTCCAGACAACTCAGTGAAGTCGAAATTCTTGGAATGTCCGTGTTCTACCTTCTCGCGTTTGATTGTAAAATGGAAGCTTAATGCACATACTTAGTTGGTGGGTCGAATTGTCGATTGAAATTTTATCCCTGGCTGAGCAAGACCCAGAAGGAAGGCAGAGAGCTCCTAGTGACCCAACTGACAAAGACCGGGAGACCAACTTCGATGACCTGTAGTGAGACGATTACTGAAACCGATCCTTGGAATAGGTACCTAATTTTGGTTTATTCGAGAGGGTCGGACGCCCTCTGTATTGTACACCGGTTCATCGTCAGTCCTCCGAAGTATTCTCCTAGCCTATTCTCCTAGGAATCGGCCGCTGACTCCACCAGCATTTTCGCACGGATTCAAAACTTTGACAGTATCATCACAGATACGGTTATCAACTTCATATCAGCAACTGTGCAGGACCCCTAATAATTAGGGGTCCTGCACAGCAACCTAATTATTAGGGTTGTAACCAAAAAAGCTCTTTCGGGTAGCTACCAACACTACAAACGCCAATGGACATCAAAATAAATAACGATCGAGTTATGAATCGATACATTGCATCTTCCCGTTTTAATTTTTCTTTTATCGTTATGAGTTCGCGGTTTTTTTCAAATCTCACGTTTTTTGCAAAAAGTGAGCCTATTCACCCCATTCTACGGTACAGTTTACCTATATTTTTTTTCTATTTTGCAGCCGAGCGAAGTGTCGGGGGTGATAGAGCTGTTCGAGCTATTGGAAATCAAGTCGGAGCTATGGGAAGAAAAAGCCCGGGAAGGCGGCGACGAGCGGCGGAGAGAACGAAGTCAAAGCGGAGCCGAAAGCGACAGCAGCGGGACGGCGTCGACGGCAACCATCCGGGAATCCGCGTCGAGGGAGAGCAACGCGAGCATACCGCCAGCCCACGACGCGACGCCGGCAGTTCCCGCCGGGGGTAGCAGCGGAAGTGAAGGAGGGCGGACGCCGCACAGGCGGCGGCGGAGCTCATCGACTCCAGTGAACCTGAGCATCAACAGCACAGACGTCCCACCGACCTCAGTCAAAGAGGAAACTTCTCCAGAGCCCGCTGACATGCAGGTCTGCTTCCTCCTTAATCCAGACCTGTATCATTTTGAATTGTGTGCGAACCGTTTTTAGAAACTGAGCTCCTTTTTTGTAAGCGTTTTTATAGTTGTTATCTGTCAGTATCTTCCCACCGCATTCAATCTTAATATTGTCGTCTTAACCTGAAATTCTCCCTTTACACTGTAAACTTAACCTTATTCATTTTCCAACCCTTACCTGCACAACATAAACTCACGTCATGCTTGCATAAACGTATTGTATGAGAACAACGCAAATTTCAACTTGATAACCTACTAGAAACCTTCTTTTCAAACGCTTGACAGAAAGACTATTGTGTACATGTTTTGACTAATGCTGTGTTTGTGAGTTTCCTCCTAGGTGACAGATCATTTTGAAATACCCTATCACTGACCGACTTTGTCTTTTTATGTACCGCCTCAGACTTCTTGTTTTGGCAGCACTGTTTTTCCTTCACGCAGACCAGGAAGGTGAACTGATGGGAGCTTTTATCACCTTAAGGCCTTATGTAGGCCCGTATTTAGAAACTTAACTTAGAGCTAAGGCCGCCTCAACTCGTAAGGTGCCCTTGGAAAATTTACGTATTTACAAAGCTTCCTCGATTAACGTTTTCAAAAAATTGGACAAGTCCTCAAAATATGGGTGTCTGACTAAGTCACAAGTCTTGTGAAATTTAGGTCGGGTATTCTCATTTTATTTTATTATTTTTCTTTTGGCTCGATTTTCTCTTCCTCTTCTTTCAACGTTCCCATAAAACACCCCTGACAGACCTGTATGAAAACTGCCTTCACACCACTGATATCGATGAATGTCCCTCGACTTCATCTGTTGTGCAGAGGCCTGCCACCCACTATTACCAACTCCCCGGCTAACCCTCATTCATCATTCATCGTCCGTCAATTCACTTCAAAACGATGGGCTCGTGGTGAGTATTTTGGGCTGATAACGTAACCCGACAGCATGTATTCTGCCGTCATTCTGCGCTTGGAAAAAAATGGGATTCTCCAAAATCACGTGTAACTTGCTAGAGCAAAATATTTTTATTGGGGAAAATATTTGTTCCAAACGATCAACAAGTGATTTTGAGAATCATGAATGACGGCAAAACAATTTGGTTCGATGGACTTACTGACTACTGAGTTAAGGATCATACTAGATTATACTATAGAAAATATTATTTCCTGACAGTAGAATGGAAAATTTATTTAGATTTGAATTGCTGTTGTTTATTGTTTATTGAACCAACAGTTCTATCATTTTTCCAAATAGGGGAGACCGTTGTACCTTGGAACACTTTTCAGATTTTTGGAGTTGTAACAGGATTTAGGAGTTATAACAGTTGTGCGTGCCAAAATAGTAATTCCTTGAAGCATAGGCGAAGCTATGAAGCAAATCCGAAGGGACTTTTTGTTCCAAGGTACAACAATGCTCGCGTACCTTGAAACGGGGAGTGCTGTAGGTACCTTGAAACGCTTGGCATTTTCGAGAAAAATGAAGAATATAGTGAATGAAGACGATTTTATTCTTAGTAACAGCAGTAAAAAAACACCTTGAAAACGTTAACAGAAGTAATAATTCTTTATCATCATCTGAAATATCATTTTATCAGCATCTGAAAAAACCCCTGAGAAGTTAAATAAAGAAGCTCTGAAACAATAGAAGATCACGCTGGGTTATAGCTCAGACAGAAAATTGATGAGTTTGATGGCAAATTTAGTGTTTCAAGGTACACGTGGTACCACCCCTTCCAGCCCTAGGTACATAATTTCCAAGTTACGAGACCCTTTTTGTTCCAAGGTACAACATGGTCTCCCATTTTGGAAAAACGTAAAATACCCAAAAATCACATTTTTCTCATTGAAATTGGTATTTGGTCTGTATAGAGCATGAAGAACCATAACAGCTAACCATAAACACTTACCTTCGAAAACGTAGGAGAAATGAGTCGAACTCAACAATCTCAAGAAGTTACCTTCTTATCTCATTAAATTTGATAAGAAAGTAACTTTTGTCAATTCGACCCTCAACCGTTTTCGTGCATTGATGAAACTGCAGTGATAAGTTATGCCTCCCCAGAGAAGAATTTAGGCGTGGAAAGATCCGCTAGATAACAGCACCAGCCGGAGCTAATTCAAATGTTTCAAGATACTACAGTCTCTCCTATCTATTTTTTCCATGATTCATCTGCAAGTTAAACTGCTACTAGTAAAGGTCTAATCATATTGATGTGATATCGCAGTTCCCGAAGTAATTTGGAGACTTTTTGATTGGACGTTTTGCCTTCAAAAACCAGCCGTCATGGTCGTTTTCTAAAACGTTCTATGCTCAACATTTCAGGTGTTGAAAGCAAAGGGTCTACTGAAGTATATTCAAAATGGTGGTGGGAATGTTCTGTTTGCTGGATTAATCAGTGGAATGTTGCGAGGGGAAACCCCGTATGTTGATTATGGTGTAAATTGCATTTAATAAAGTATGCAACTCAAGGCGCCTTTCGCTCCTGCCTTTTTGGGCTCAGAGCTCTTCAGGATTGAGACATTAACCATTAACTCAAAATGCATGATGGCCTCCCTTCAGAGCGCCTCGCAGGGATGGGATTTGGTGGTCGTCTTTGGTTGTTTGATGTTCATTTGGGATGCCGTATTTAGGGGGTATTAACCGGAATCATGTTGAATTTTACACGTTGACATTGGGGTTACGCCGGGGTTGGGGGGGGGGGGGGGGGGGGGGGTCAGTTGGGTTAACCCAAATCCCATCCCTGCGAGGCGCTCTGAATTGCATTTTGACTTAATGGTTAATGTCACACTCCTGAAGAGCTCTGAGCCCAAAAAGGCAGGAGCGAAAGGCGCCTTGAGTTGCATACTTTATTAAATGCAATTTACACCATAATCAACATACGGGTTTTCCCCTCTCAACATCCCACTAAGAAAGATGGAAACCTTCTATACCATGCAAAATGGATGAATCAGGTTGGCCATCCAAACAACACTTGCAGGAAACTTGATGGTTTCAAACAGCGTATGGCAGTGAAGATTAGGAGCAGGGCATTTGAAGGGCAAAATATGTATAGCAAAAGAGAGAAACGTCAATTACGATCGGTCATTTATTCAAACCGTTTTCTTTTCTAGCCTGCAGAAAACCTGAGTAGTCGATCAAACGAGAGATGCTACTCCCCGAGGACGACGAGAAGCGACACAAACGACGACGAACCAGCGCCGATGATGTCAGAACGGGTTCCTCCTCGGATCACCGGATACATACCACACTTACACCACAAACGGAAATCAAGATATATGGAAGATTATAGGTGGGTCCCATCCGTCCTACCTACAAAAAAAAAATTCTCGGGTTAGTTCAATGAGGAGCAGAAGCTAGTTCTAAACTAAAAGAACACAATGGGCAGTTCAACGTTCCTATTGGATCATCTGTGTCCTCATCGTTATTTCGATTTAATAACCCTCTACGACGGACCCCAACTTATCTAACCATTTCCCGTTTCATTATTTTCCAACTGTGAAGCAAAGGCATCCGAAGATGACGTCTTCCTGTTTATGCTCACAATTATGATCTCAAAATAATGTTTACAATCTGTTTTATAGCCAATAATATTTCATAGCTATGATAATGCGCTATAAATAACTGGATGGAAAATTAATAGTCCAAATCAGGCAGGTAAAGCTTACTTTTCCTCTCATCGTTATTACGGTGCTGCCAAATTAATTTCGTCCGCCATGTTGGAGTCGGTGTTAATGTAGTTATACCGATGTTTTGGGTTATCATTCTCTGAATAATCAACTCATAGTTTTTGCGACAGGTAACAAAAATTGTGATGGTTTTGCAAGGTTTTCAGCCCTCTCATCTCTCTCAGTGGGGATCTGAGGAGCTTCAAGGGGGCTACAGGAGGGATTTGGTCGGAATTTAAACAGGGAGTCATATGACGTGTCGTTTTCGGGGGTAAACTGGCGTGAAGACGGCACACAATTAAGAACGGGGTGCATGTAAAATTTTTCAATCGATAGTATGCTTCCAAACAACACCGAAAATAGGACCAAATTTTGGTCCTATGAAACTTTTAAAGTTTCATTGCATGTTCGTATGACTTTAGGGAAAAATTATATTTTATATGGAGGGAACCAGCAATCAGCTGCTTGGGTTGACGTCATACCCCATCCTCAGAGTTACTCGGTTCCTCATTGGCCAGTGACTAAGGTCGGATTTTGCAAGATGGCCTTGACAACGTCACAGGCTGTCATGGCTTGGTTCCAAACGAACGCTCAAATCAACTTCTGATGAATATCAACAACGTGATAGACTTTTTGTCCCATAAATGACTTTTCACTTTTAAGAACTCGGCACAGGGAGGAAATTCAGTTGCACTTCTCTTGCTTATTTGCGTTAGGTATATTATTATCTGGCCCACCCAACCCACTCCCGTCTCATACGAGCTCCTTATCCTGTACTGTATCGCTCTACAAGACTCATGAACCTTCTGGGAGGAGCCTGGACGTTGTGAATGGGAGAGCATTTTCCGCCAAGCTCTGCGAGGGAGCGCTGGAAAAATGCGTTAATTAACTTCATGTTACATTCCGCCGGTCAATATTTTCCGATGTTAGGATTCCGCGCCTAGTCGTCCTCAATCCAAGTGTACAGTTCCACACAAGGATCCGTGCTTCATGGAATGTCAGTGTGTTGTCAATCTGTGAGGTCTGACTTCTGTTACTCCTCGTTCGATTTTTTCTTTGCTTCTTTGACTTGAATTCTCGCCCTGAATTGTCGTCTCAGCGTTTGTAACGTATTTGTGTGTTTATGCGAATCTTTTTATGCGTCCTTTGCTAAACATTTCTCTGGCCGCAACTGGCACCTACAGTATTTTTGTCTGGCGCGGAATTGTAACATTGCAAAATTGTGGAAGGTAGAAAGAGTGCTTTGCCCGGAACTGGTTCCCCTCTGTGAGTTTAGACAAAATAGGCTTGAAGGCTCGGTTTAGCACTCCTCACCAAGCAACTTTTACTCGAGTCGTCCAGTTTCGAAAGCCTCCATGACCTCACTACCTAATTTTGAGATATTCGTGAAAAAACTGTTATGATATTAAATTTTCAAAATGGAATTTATCAGCTTTTTTTTTAAATTTTCTTTTTAAATCTACTTTTTATGTAGGATATATTTTGAAAATCCCTGACCTATTCTATTGTTTTTATCCACTTGAAAGGTCCAACCACTATGTACAGTGGGTTTAGGAACTGTACGGTGCGTTTTGGAGCTTTACGGTTTTGAAACAGGAGAAATGAGATTGAAATTGGGGCTTTTGGACATAGAGGGTTTTGGAACGCAACACGACTCTTCAAGGCTAATGAGTTTGGTTAGGGAGAGAGAACGACTCCTCTGCTGAATACTAAATTGTCTGAACCAGTTTAGAACTGATTGTACGTTCAACCACCTCAAGTCACTCTGCAGAGGCTGTAGATGAGCTTAGTTGCTCGAAACCGGTCCCCACGCTATAATTGTTTACCTGAATAAACAATTTAGTATCAGCAGAGGAGTCGTTCTCTCTCCCTAATCAAACTCATTGGATTAGACCTCTGCACCATCGGCAAACAACCACTTTGTCTTCAAGGCTTGGGACTCACGTAGAACTATCTACCAATTTTTTGCTTTGATCCTTGAACTAAATTGAAATAATCGGGGGGTGTCCTGCAGTTGTCATAATGCAAGTAGCATGCTGAAATGATTCAATAATCACAGAGGGCAACGCTTTTTTTAATTAACTTTAGACGTAGAATTTATGGGGGACCTGTCCGACCTCTGTACAACCACATTCAAATATTAACTTTACTGCGTTTATTGTATTGTTGTGGCATTAACCTGTTACTAATGTGCCGATTTGTTTTCTAGGAGTAACAATTTGGAGTTTGACGACCCCCATAAATTACCCGAAGAGGCGTTGGGTCAAGTAGCACCGGAGAACTACGTGGTAACGCCGCACCGCAAGCGCCGCCCGGGCTTTCACAACGCGCCCGCCCAAAATCCGCCGTTCGTGCCGTACACGCCGTCATACATAGAGGAAATGGCGTTACGGACACGGCCGCCGCCCTACCTGATCGACGCCCTCAAACCCGAAGTCCTCCGGCACGCGGGCGAAAGCCATTCGGCGCCTCCGCCGGCGACGTCGCCACCGCCGCCGCGCCTTCACTATCCCGAAGCTCCTTGGAGTTCTTGGCCTCTCCCTCCTCCTCAGCCTCCGACCAGGATAAAAGAAGAGCCACCTCCTATTCCCCATGGAAAACGTAAGTATCCACCTCCTATACGATACCACAAAATGACTTCTTTACCGGATTTGGGGTCATGCGTCTGCCTCCCTACACCTTGACATGTCTTATGATTTCAGCGAATGAAGGTGAGGAAACCACGAAAGCCCCCAGCAGAGAGTACCGCTGTGAGTACTGCGGCAAGCAGTTTGGAATGTCGTGGAACCTCAAGACGCATTTGCGAGTCCACACGGGAGAAAAACCCTTCGCTTGCCGTCTCTGCGTCGCCATGTTCAAACAGAAAGCTCATCTCCTCAAGCATCTCTGCAGCGTCCACCGGAACGTTATCTGCGCCGGTGGCAGCGAAGGGGACACGGGCCATTTCAACTGCTGCTTCTGTAACCTCACCTTCGAGTCGCTCCAGGAGCTCATCAGACATTTGTCGGGGCCTCACAACAACCTCTTGCTAAGCAAGAACCTTCCCGAATGACCCGTTCCTGATTTCAACTGCTGCGGTGAAGAAACTGAAATTTACCTGGTTCGAATGTTGTAGCTGATGAGATCAAAACTTGAATCTGAAGTGTGATGTCAACATGGGATCCCCCTATTAGTTTCAATTTGTTACGCTCGTATTCCTAAACGAATTTTTTTCTTCCTACAGACTGCAGGGTATTGTTTTCTAACAACAATTTATTTATTATTTTTCAGACCAATTTTACGTTCAAATATTTACAATATTAAAAAGTAAGATCATTAAATGATCTGTGTGAAATTTTCACATTAAACCTTCAACCAGGATTCCAGTGGCATGAAAGGGTGATTGTAAAATAGGACAGTACCTAGTTTGAAGGGGTTCAGAACAATGTTCTAGGGGAAGCATAATGACGCGTCTTCGCCTCCTGCTGAAAGACTCCATTCACATTTTGACTGGCTTCAGCCTCACTCTGTTCTCTTCAGCTACATTTCGAACTAAATCTTTAATTTAAAACGCCCAGTGAATTGTTGATTCGTCTTATTGTGTGACTTTTTGTGAGTTGAAGTTCTACAGAAAAAAAGTGCCTGACAAGGAATCTTGATGTGATGCCAGTTACCAACGTGTTTTAATAGCGAATTATGATAGGAACTCCTTCCCGCGCCCTTCATTCCTTATTGTCCCCATTCCTTGATTTTTTCCCCCTCCTGAAATGTAGTATTATTAAAATTACACCCTACGGATTGTAAGTAATGAAATGGTTCCTCACCCGTCTTGCGTGGATAATGATTGTGAAGTAATTATGCGTTTGGAAGCGCGATTTATCCTTGGATGAGAAATGTTGCGCTCGAAGCATCATTTAAAACAATGTTTAAAGGAGCGATGACGCTAGATGTTCGATTTCTGCTGTTCAACAGGTTGAAAATTACTCCTATATAATTTTCTGACTTCGTATATGAATTTCGTTTGTTGATGAATCATCCGTTCTGCCCTCCACATTCCCACCGCTGTAATTTTTCCCAACTAAATTTCACCCTCAAACTTCGAGCGCCCCATTTCTTTACAAGATTTTTTTTTTAGTTAGTAAGGAAAAAAGGAAAATTTCTCTACCTCTAAAACTTTTATTTATAGTGTCCAGTAAGTTATGATACGTTTAGAAGTAGAGGATTAGTGTGTGAACTTTTTTTAGGGTGTTTGATCAATATTTGTGGCGACCTTTTGTTGCATTACTCTGTTTAAGCGCATGAAAGTGTTTAATGCCTTTGGTTGGTTTATTCCGGAAATTTTCTTTTTTCAGGGGTTCAAGGACCACTCACATTCAAACTGACACACTCAGGGGAAAGACCAAGCATATTTACTCTTGCAAAAATTGTTGGAAATACCTCAATTTTATTGAGTATTTAAGGAATAAAGACTTTATTAGTGTAAACAAAGTTTTAATTGTTGAATAATTTTCTCAAAAATTTTAATGCGTCTTTACACAATCTAGTTACGTACTCCTGCAGCAATAATTGCTGGCAAACTTGTATTAGAAAACTACTGCTTGAAAAATCAAAACTGGCCACATCTGTTTTTATTATCCGGCTGTAAGGATGACCAACATCGTAATTTATTTGAGAAATTCGCCTAAACAGAGAATTGTACAGAGGTCACCATTTTTTGTGAAGGAATCACTATTTCAAAACTCGTGGCTCTTCTACGTCATAGGATTTAGGAAATTGTGAAGACATACCTAATTTTAGGATGGATGAGAATGGGTCATGAATGGATGGATTCAGCGGTGATTTTAATGTAGTATTAACCTTTTTTTGCTATCACACACAATCCATTCTTTCTTATGGCCTGAATCTGTTTAAAAGAATCTGTCTCATATTGTAGACCTTCTCATCCAATCAATCAAACTTGAAATCCTTTTCAAAATCATGTTTCACTAAAATTAATTTTTCCTTCATTTTGAATTTGTCACAAAGACGCATAAAATTCCAGTTCGTCCCCTTTTACTGTACATAGTGTAATGTCGTTAAGTTAATTTAATCCCCCAAAAAACCAAGTTTTTGCACAATAATGTCTATTAGCACAGTTTGTATTGTATTTTCACCGGGAACTTCATTTGTGACCTTAAAGAGGTTCATGTTTAGACAAAGTTCTAGTGGCTTTACGTTTTCAACAGAAAAAGAATAGTTTTAAATGCACAAGCGTAGCTTACAGCCTGTGATATTATCACATAAATAGGGAATTATAAATATGTATTAGATTCTGCTAGACATATTTATTTGGATAAGGATGAAACGAAGACGTATTTGCAAGTGCCTTTCATGTTGGATACAAAACACGATCGACCAAGTTTTCGACAATAAGTAGTGGAAATATTTTCAAAAGTATGCCTAATTGTGACGTTGAAAATTGTCTTCAAGGTTTTGAAATTAGTCGAAAAGTTAAGAAATGGATCTCATCGTATCTGTAACTATTATTTTTATAATGAAAAAATTGCGTACAAAATAAAAACAAGACGTTTAATTCAAAACAATCAGCTCCAACATTGTGATGTTTGCATTAGGGATGAGTATCGTACAATCTCCATACAAGTAAAGGTTCTTGAAGCTGCATTGATTTCCGACATAGGTAACTGATATAAGTACAAATTTCTCAGTTCTCCAGGGATGTGTTCGTATCAGCTATAAATTAAAATCTGTAGAAATTTCCAATTAACTTGTAAATAATATACATAATACCTGTAAGTTATTTGTAAATAGTATAATAAATCTTATTTTTTAGTTGAGACTGAGTGGTTTTTTTCCTGGTGTCCTCATATCTATGGTTGTCGTTTTTTCACAGAAATCTGCTGAGTATGGAGACTTTGAGATTTTACTCCTTTCGCAAGGTACTGGACTCATGTGTTTTCTGCAGCGATACCTCGGCAACGTCGTCAGATGACCCCGCAGTCTGTTGATAATGCCGACATTTCAAAAAAATCCGAAAATTCACGAGGGATTCACAATCATGAAAAAGAATTTTCAATGATCAATTTCAATCTTGGGCCTAATTTGGAATTCATAGAGTTGATGGTGTTGGTAATGAGAACACTGAATAGAAGTGTCTTAGACACTTAGACTTGGGGGGGGGGGGGCGTGAAGGGTCTCCAGGGGAGGCGCGATCGAGGCCCAAAAACTGACAAAAAGTCTTTCACGTAGTTTATAATCATCTTAAGTAATTCTGGCCGATTCAAAAACCGCTGTAGACGTCACCTATAGTGGTTCCGGTTTCCAATCAAAAAACAACAGAGTGCAGGTCGATTTTTTCTTCTATTTTCGATTTTTTCTTGGCATTTGGCTCTGATGACACTGGAGTTGTAAACGCGAAAATGGCCGTGTTCGCTTTGTTTTGAATGTGATCAGGCTTATTTACCCAACTTATTTGTGATATAAATGAACTTATTCCAATGACCGATTCTTAATTTTTTTTTAGTTTTGTAATGGTGGCCAACTCTTCGACCAATAGGAGCTGACCTCGGGTTTCCGCCAAAATTCAAATAGAAATTTTTCCATAAATTTTATAAATTCATACGAGCTTGCAGTTTGTGTCGCAATTTGGTTGTTTGTGTTGTGTTTGTGTTTGTAGTATTATTTGGACGTCTTCTATCGATAAAAACAAAAAAATAATCCAGAAAAGCTTCCATTCCTAAGTATTTAGGTAGGTAGGTCCTAGGTAAATAGGCTGGAGTGTGAGTGTTTGTCAACATGAATACAACAAATAAAAAGTTCCGATTGAATTTGAATTTACTCATTAAAATGATACCATGATTATACTTATACTTAGCATTTTTGAGGACGGGGAGAGTATTATTACATAGAACAAAGGGGGGGGGCGCAATGGTGTTCACACCGACCTAGGGGGGGGGGGGGGGGGGGCGAGGTAAAAAAAGGTTGGGAACCCCTGGTCTACAGCGTTACACGTATTTTTCTGGACGGTTCAACTACAATCATGAAAATTATAGATAGCTCAAAAGTTTCTTGAAAATAAGCACCTAAGACCACTAAAATTTCAACGGCAATGGGGTTTTTTTTTTTTTTTTTTTTTTTCAC
The DNA here is from genome assembly GCA_955831195.1 of Pilophorus perplexus. Lineage (NCBI taxonomy): Eukaryota > Metazoa > Arthropoda > Insecta > Hemiptera > Miridae > Pilophorus > Pilophorus perplexus. The sequence continues at coordinate 13,634,316 of OY037010.1, read as the reverse complement.
CATCCCCTGTTCTTGGGCTGTAGGTACTATCTTGTGAAGGCCTTCTTGTGGTACTATCTTGTACTGTCTTGTGAGGCCTTCTCTAGTATACAAAACGTGATTGAAAAAGTTATTTAATATAACAGTTACCTGTAGTAATTAACAGTTACTGTAGAAGAACGATTATAGTTAGCTAACCAAACCAACACACATACCTACGAGCCAATTAATAGACTTTGCACTTTTAGTGATGAGACCACTCATTTCAGAATAACTTATCAGCGAGGTGGTTAGGGAGAGTATTCAACCTCTGCTGGTTTGAATACTAAATTGTTTATTTCACTAAACAATTGTTGCGTAGGGACCGGTTTCGAGCAACTACGCTCATCCCTGACAAGAAAAACATTTTTCATTAGCATTAGTGATAAGTTATCACCATCACCAAATCGACTTAAAACCAACCACTCCTTACTGTTTCTGAGTAGTTCTAAGCGTTTTCTTTCAATTTCATAAATTTATTAACTGAAATTAAATTTAAATATCACATTATGTTAACAGCATTAAAATTTAATGCTGCTCACTCAAAGACATTAAAATTGAGAAATTTTCTCAAAGCCAAGATGATTATTTTGACGACACAAAAACGGGCGTGTGGTGCTGGAACGCTCCAAACACTTTTAGCATCATTTTGCATTTTGAAAATAAGGATCTACCTACTTTACAAAGTGGTTGTTTTGCCGATGGTGCAGAGGTCTAATCCAATGAGTTGGTTAGGGAGAGAGAACGACTCCTCTGCTGGTTTTAATACTAAATTGTTTATTTAAGTAAACAATTATACAGGTACAAGTCAGGTTTAGACCTGAAACCTGTTCAACCTACCTCAAGTCACTCGGGGCTGTAGATGAGCTTAGTTGCTTGAAACCGGTCCCCACGCTATAATTGTTTACTTAAATAAACAATTTAGTATTCAAACCAGCAGAGGAGTCGTTCTCTCTCCCTAACCAACTCATAGGATCTACTTTAGGTGTTATCTACGCTCTCAATATAATATTCGTAGACATTTAATGTTTACCGTTACCCCATTCAATGCGGCTAGGACATATTGGTCCCAGGTCGAACTATCCGGAGCAACTATTTGGAGGTTTCAGACTGTTTGTTGGAAGATTTGATCTCGGTGAAGCCAAACAACTGCAAGGTAAATGCATTTTGCAATTACTTGCATGATGGCTATTTCCCACGTCCCATAAGGGTTTGCTTTACAGGATGATAAACGTGAAGAAATGTACAGTGGGCGCAATAGTTGTCACAATGCAGGGGCGCCAAAGACTGTATGGCTTGCAAGTTATAATCAAGTGGCATTAAATTTTGGGCGCAACTGAGCACTGCCCGTTTTTCTGCCGACGGTACAAGCCACCTCATGAAGTCTGAGAATTTAGAGCAATTTCTTACTGTTAAACAGTTGGCTCTTTTGACAAAGGAGGTTTTCCGCTGGTTATTTATAAGAGAGGTGGCGCTCTTGACCGTACCTAGACCATCTTGGGTCGTTCTAGAGGGTTTTATAGGGCCAACCTCCAAATTTCCCTCTTCGTCGTATTTTTAAGTGTTTTAAGAATGTTTCCAGTTATTATTATTTGTATTTAAGAGGCGAAGACATCAAAGGCTTTGATTTTGATTCAAAGCACGCGATGCTCATTATTTGTGATTGAGAGGATTTGAACGAACTTCCTGGCGTTTCTTGGGTAGAAAAGAAGCTTGAGAGTTGGGGCTGGTTTCAAAAGGAATAAAATCGAGAAAGGCACTTAATTAGCTTCTCCTCAGCATACATTGAGGTTTCAGCATTAAATCTCAATTTGAAAACCAGCCCTTGAACTTTATTTTCCCGATCGTCTCGTTCAATCTCCCTTATGAGTGAATCCTACGAGTCCGACTGAGTTCAATGACTGATTCCTACGATGCCACAAACACAACAACTACAATGTTGTTGGTCCCACAAGCTTTATTCACCACCCTACTTTCAACTGAAAGCTAACAAAGCTTGTGTTTAAAACTTGAAAATTAAAACTATTATTTTCAGTTTTGTCAAAGAAAAAAAAAGAACTGTTACTTTGGTACCTACTGGGTGGCAAAGTTGAGAAAAAACTGTGTTTTGCCCAATCTTTCATTCATGAATGATGAGTAAGTGAAACTTTGCAGAGCAACCGAATGCATCATGGGGTAGGTAATGTCATGATTTTATAATAAACATTTTCGGTAAATTCTCCGTATTCAGTTATCGTAATAGAGTCCGCTCTAGCGTCACACCGTAACTACCTATGTTATGGAAAACACCACTAGGAAGTGCGTAAATCGCGTAAATAAGAGCCATCACCAATCAACGTCAATCTGGAAGCCATCACCACATAACTGAATTTGTCTATGAATAACTTAATTGTCCAAATGAAAAGAAAAGAAAAAACTGGATTTGGTTGTCAAGGACAGCAGCAAACTAAAAGCAAAAAACAAAGTGGTAATAAAAAGTAAAGGGAAACAGAATGGAACAAGTGGAGTTGGTTGCCTAGAAGAGCCGCGAATCATTGACTACTTCTTTTTTGGCTCCCCGAAAACATAGCCAGAGTGACGTTTTATGATGATGGAATGACACCCTCATAATGAACTATCCATTGCATAATTTCTCGCCAACATTGAAAACGAGGTAAATTCATGAAAAGTTCAAATTTTACATTCATGAGAAATTAGATACAACCCTATGTACCTCCTCTCACTTTGACAATAGGTTCATTCCCTAGACGCCTGTATCATCTTGTTTCAGTCCAATAAACGATGTTGGACTGGATTTTTTAAGTCAGAATTTGTTAGGACGAACTAACGATAATAAAAATGGTTACGATAAAAGTGAACCAAGAAAGGAAGCGCTCGAAGAAAATTCCTGGCAGCCCAAACAGGCCGATTGCCGAGAGCAGAAAGCAGAAAACGTTTCGGGAGCCTTTGAGGATCGCGCGGCTGGAAAAGGGTAAGGAATCTTCGTAGGCCTTCGGTGTCGGCCTATCGCAAACTAAAAGGCCGAAGATGCAGCTTAACGAGCGGGATAGCCAACTGCGCATAAATTCAGAGGGTCGTTTATCTTCGAGATAGTCATCTGAAAGGTACAGGAAGGTACTAAAGCTTCTAGTGAACTCCGTCTTTGGGCTCGCCAAGTCCAGCACAGTGAGCCCGTCAAAAAGAAAAAAAAAGTGTCGCTAGGTCGACGGCCTGAGCTCAGAAAGTCACTAATAACATGCTGGGATGTCCTTAATAACCCAAAAATAATGATCTTGACAACACAAGAGATTGTAAAAAAAAGTTTTATTTAGTAAAATATTGATAGTTAAATTCCTACATAAATTACGAGTAGCTTTTAAAATACGCAGTCATAAAAGTATATCACAGTCTATAAACAAAAACGTTCTGGTGAAAGAGCCACCAGGATGTTTGATATTTTGTCATTTTTTGGCACGAACTATCAACAGTTATGGTTTTGCGTAGAGAGACTACTTGGAAATAGAGTTGCTTGTTATGTTGGATGGATCGTAGTCAGCCGAAGTAGAATTTGAAATTGTTTCCGAAGTAGAAGGAGATTCAACGTTATCAAGGCCAATGCAGTTGTTTTGGTCGGTGCGAAAAAAGTAAGCTCGGCTGATTCCGCTAGCATCCAACGCTGAATAAGCCTTTTCCATAGTGCCGATGGACGGGTGACGCTCCTTCGTCAGGATCCAGGCGTTCCCTGAAAAATGCGGCAAATTAGTGGGATCATATGTGGAACATACGAGGGACGACTCCAAGTTCGTTCAAGCACAGACACGACGGAACCATAGATATTGAAAACTTGAAGTCAATAATATTATGTCCCACTCTTGGTGATTCCCAACGAGCTCAGCCTGTTAGTTACTTACCAACATCTTGTACCGAATTACGTTCAAAATGTCGACTTATATCGGCTGTGTCGCACAATAGAAAAGAAAAAAAAAATGGAAGTAATTCAAGAGCATGCAAATAGTATACCCTATCTAAATTTTTCTCTTATTCAGGGCCAAAATGTGATTCTCTCTCAAAACCTTCCAGTTTTTTCCGTCCCCACATATCTTCCTCCCATTTAAATTCGCAAAAAAACCTTGGTTGGACGCGTAATTTTTGGCCAATTAACGTTCGCAGGAACATTTGTCTGCAACCCACCTGAACCACTAATTCCGTGTCACCGGACCCTTTGAATAGTTCCATTCAAGATGTATAACTTAGAGAATGAAGAAAGTTTCTTAGTACCTACCTAACTTCCTACCATCAAAGCGAAATTTTAATCCGATCAACTGGAAATAATAGGCTAGGTGTGAAAAGCTTTTTCCAAGTAAATGAGAAACAGCTTCTTGAATGATTTCTTTTCAATTATTTTTTCTGGGAAGCATCCTTCAAAAGCCTGAGAGCGATTTTTGATTGGTTTGCAAGATGCAAGTTACCCAACCTAGCTATGGGTCAGGTCGTTTTCGGCGTCATCAACATTAAATGTCATCAATCAAATTTTGTTGACGCCATACACGGCCATGTAGTCATTTGTCAACAACCTTAAAATTCTTATAGAACGATCTCAAATTCTAGTCAGAAAAAATTCTTTAGCAATTCGTAGTTCCTAAAGACGTAAAATGATGTAAACAGGGTTGCTGTGTCGTGAGTGTTATGTAAAAACATCACTGCGCGCTCTGCCGGCTCAATGCGTGATGATATTTTCTGCTTTCAGTTCAAAATCTCAATATATTCTATAATAGCACATTCTCTGCACATAACTACGGATTTTCGAACTGAAAATTGGTGTAAGGGGGTTTTAACGGGTACTGAATCCGAATATGCATGTTGTATGCGAAATTCTGACCTTCAAGCAGCCTATTTAACCAACTAGGTAAACCTCAACAGGTAGTCAACAAGATCAATTCGTCAGGTTAAGTTAGTTAATTTGGAAGATAACACTGAGAAATGGGTTACTTCCGTTGAACATTTTATGAAATATTTTCCATGATTTTTGAAGTGTGTATGTTTCAGGGCTCTTCACGTCACATAATGTTCAGAAAATTGTACTTACTTATACTGAGAAATCCCATGTCAGAGCAGGACCATACAACAGCGTAGTTATCGTAGTCGGTGTCGATTATCCAGTTTGGCATATCTGCTGGAAAGATAAGAAAAACCACAAAAATTCAAATACCTATTGGATACCACCCACGTTCTGTTATTATAAAACAACAATTATTATAATACAGTAGGTGCCTAGTTGTTTTATGTCGACGCCACGATAATAGGGACGATTCGCAATCGTGTTGCCATTCAGACTGTAATTATTGCCAGCAGTCTGAATGGTAACACGATTGCAAATCGTCTCTATTATAGGGATGGTAAAGTGAGACCGTGTACGATCGTTTTTATTACCGTTTATCAACCATTTTTAGCAACTGATATCTTCGTAGTATCAGCAATTGTCCGAAATTTACTTACGTATTAGAGGAAAAAGGAAAAAAGTATTATAGGCGAGATACATCTCAGCGTCGGAAGTGTTATGCCTGAGTTTGGTGCGGATTTCGAGAACTGAATTTGCTCCACTCCTAAAAAAATTAAATAGAAAAAAGCATAAATAAATGTATGAGGCGTGAAGAGAAAACTTTCAAGAAAATCCTAAGGTGAAAGAAAAAAACAATGGTAAATTATTCTTTTCAACTGAACATGGTGTAGATGGGCCGGACAGGATTACTATCCACTTCAGTCGATTCTTCGTCCCAAATTACAAAGACAATGACACTCCACACAATGTTCTGGCGAAAGCCCTTCAAAACTCCCACCGAATGCGTCTGGTAAAACTCGCAAGGGAGGTTCTGAAGGGTTTTGGTCAACGCATAGAGAGGAAGTCATAGGCGAACCTTTCGAAGTAATAGTTGGTTGTAACCAACTATTACTTCGAAAAAGTAAAGTAAACTTTGGGGATAAACTCCCAGAGAGGTCCACCACTCTAACTATTCAAAGAACAAAGTACCAATCAACAAACCCGAGTGTAGGTACCTATTTGCAGCGTTCTAACACGAAGTTCACTTACAAGACACTTTTCGATCTGCTCAACACTTTGATTCCTCCGTACTCCTCACGAATGTAGTCAAGGCTGACGCATTTCTCTCCAAATTGGGCGATTCTGAAATATCTCTCGGCTTCATACCACCTCCCAATAAACTGTAACAAAACGAGTTCACCAGTTTCAGTACAATGTAGTAAAATGAATGTAACTAGGTGTGTCTGACATACTATGGCATGATATAGCCATACTTGGGGATATCATATCCTACCAATAGATATAAGTAAGTTCTGGTACTGTTACAGTAAGGGTTAGTTTGTTGATGGGATTTGCGGTTTTTCCAAAATGTTGTCCATGATGATTTTCTCGGTTTTAATTTTTTTTTTAATAGCTAGATACAGGTACACCTCTTGGCCTGCGATTCCTATAATATAATATAAAATATAATATTATTATATACATTTTTTTATTGTTTTTAAAATTGTAAACTCTAAATTAGAGTGTTATGCTGATTTTTGTGTGTCAATTCTCGCCCCACAAGGCGGAGTGACTTTGTGACTCTCGTTTCCCAAACTAAAATAGGTACCTACAATAAAACTCGTCCCTGTCATACTGTTAACCTTGCGAAATCTCCACCAGACGTTTTCACACTATAAGATTTATTTACGACAAAATATGAAAGAAAGCTTAAATAATTACCTATTTAATTTTTTTGGCCTTAAATTGTTTTATCAAGATACAAAATTTACGGAAAAAATACAAAAAATGCAAAAAATATTTTATCTAGGTTTGAGGTGGGGCGACAGAAGGCGGTTGATTCTATACGTGTTTATTCGAGCTTTCGGCCAACAGGGTGCCATCTTCAGGAATTGATTTAATAGGTACCGGTATTGGTAGCGTCTCTGCGTGCTACCAAGTAATTAATACCAGTATTAAATCAATTCCTGAAGATGGCACCCTGTTGGCCGAAAGCTCGAATAAACACGTATAGAATCAACCGCCTTCTGTCGCCCCACCTCAAACCTGGATAAAATGCCAAGAAGGTACTCCCAAAATACAAGTAAAAAATATTTTGCAACAACGTAAACCAGGAAGTAGTCCGGATGAACCAGGGCCCGCCCAAAATCGTTGACCGGAGGACATTAGGACACCTATTATAGGTGTGACAATTATAATTATTATAATTATGTATATAGGTGACAATATAATAATTATTATAATCGTATTTATGGACGATGAGCCCCTGGGCAAGGAAGTTGTTAGTCTGGCTAAATGGCCGCCAAGCTTTGTTTTGGGGTTTCCAGGAGTTTATAAAGCTTTGTTAACTCTTGACAAAATTTGTCATTTAATGTCATGTAAGCAGACTGGCTAATTTCTGGATTTCCAGCACCTGCAGGTTAAAAGCCTGAGTACCTCGAGACCAATAGCATAGCAGGTGGCTGGAATTCGATGAATGCCAGTGTCCACAGCCTATTCCTGGTGTGGGACTCCTTACCACAATCCTGCGGAAGGTGTGGGACTCTTTGTACATACCTACCCGAAAGGGACCTCGCGTGCATACCCGGAGAAAGGGTACGGGACTCTTCATGAATGCGTCCGGTGAGCAATATTCAATGACTAATTGCGGATGACGTCATTTTTCACGACGTTCGCACAAAAGAGTTCGCCCGAAATGAAAAACTATCTGCTAAGTAGCAACTAGCAACTAATCCGCACCAGGCGACAACTCACAAAACGAACCGACAAAAATCCCGGCACAACAAGAGGAGGTTGGAATTAAATTTCCCAACTTGGAAACTTCCAATGGAAAGATAGCAAGAAATAGGGATGGCAAAAAAGTATCGATACTTTCAGATACGTTTTTCTTCCCCGATGTACCTATCGGAGAATCGATTCAAAATTTCGAGAATCGGCTCGATTCTTTTCATTTTGGAGAAACATTAAAATTTAATGTTGATTGTCAAAAAAATTTTGACAATCAAGGCAATCAATAACCACTGCAACCACAAGAGAAAAGGCGATTGATGAAGTGGAAATACCTCAAGAATCAAGAATAGGTTTGTTCCAGGTCTGACTGCGTCTGTCGACAGAAGTTGGACAGCTGTCGACAGAACCCGATCGCACCCTACTCGAGCTCTAAACCTACGATCGACCTGGAACAGCAGTTTCTAAACTGCGCATGCCTCCGGCGATTTCTGTTAACATTCCGTCAAACCTGGAACAAACCTAATACTCATCACTGCACCAGTGACAGTGCTTATGACTCTGTAAATCATACATTTTTGATCCGTCATTGCGCAGACTTTGTTTGTTGGCAGCCATTTTTAAAGGCCCCCACATGGAAAGAGCAGAGATCCATTTTCCCTACTTAAGCCAGTTTGCCTGCAACACCCATAGTTCAAAGTTGGTCGACCGTTGGATTCAGTTAGATTGAAGGTGGGCGAATTCATCCCTACTATACTGGAAACTCGTCCCTCAAAAGTGTGCAAGTTCGTTGTTGTTGTTGTAGCTACCAAAATCTAGACAACGAGTCTTCCTACCTTAGTCATGTTGAAATCAACCATCGGGGCGACATTCTGCGGACAATTTCCCAAGTACGGCACTTGAGCAGCCACAAGAGAGACCACAGTAGCAGCCAGAATGTAATGCGTTGATGGCATCTCTGAAAACGAAAATGAACCCTAGTAGTAACAAAATTGAGGGGTAAGTTAGGGAAGAGTGGAGCACATTTAACCAGAGCAAATTCGGTGATTTTGTATTTTAGGCGCTTGGTGGCAGTTATAATAAGAGTTTTGGAGGCAATATTAGGCTCAGCTGGTGATTGGGCTACATGCAGTTGGCGTTTGAAGTTAGTTTGCCATGTGTCATCCATGGCAATTTTTCAAATGAGAATCTTTCCTAGTAGATAAGTTTAGCTTTAAAGCGAGAATTCTGATTACCCACCGACTCAGTTCATCATCGTTTATGCATTCTTATTTTTTTCACAACATCTGAAGAGATATAGTAACTTTCAAGTGCAAAGTTGTGACACAGGCAGGTGGGGCAGTTTCGACCTCTCAGTTTTTCTCTGTGATTGAGCGAGTGATATCTGATTGATATCTGAGTGATATATGATTGAATAAATCATTCAATACAAGAGGATACAGGATAAGCATCAAAACTAGGCAGAAGCCGTTTCAACTAAAGTAACGAATATATATATTCGTTACTTTAGTTGAAACGGCTTCTGAATAGTTTTGATGCTTATCCTGTTACAGGATTCCTGTATCCTCTTGTATTGAATGATTTATTCAACAACTGGTCGAAACTGCCCCACCCAAACCCGTGGGGTGCTATTGGGCTACGGGAGGTTTTTTTTAAAGGCTTTTGGCTATGGGATCGAGTAAGGTGTCGTATTCGAAGTATTTTTGGACGTAGAATCCATTTTTTGGGTCCCGGAACGATCCGATTTCACTGTTGTGATCTGGAGGGCTTTCATGGTGCTACAATGGGATTTTTGAAGGATCCCAGGAGGTCATTATTAATGACCTAATATTTAATATTCTTCAAGTAAAAAACAAAAAATGTTTGAAAAAAAAAAAAAAAATCTCATTGATACAGAATCAAATTTCTGCACAAGTAACACATATCAAAGAATAATAAACCCTAGTGTAAAATTTGCAGCGTTTTTCAGCTGGTTTTATGGCATATCGGTTCTAAAGGGTAAATCAAGCTGTGGTTATTTACAATTTACAGACATTGTCGTTATGTACAATTTACAGACATTGTTTAATGTAGAAAGGCAGCCAATTAAACAGGCGTGTGTCCTGTGGACCCGAGAGCACTGCAGTGAGAACAAATTTTGGGCGTCCTAAATCAAACGAGACGATTTGCAGAGTGATATTGACGAAGGGCACCATCAGACTCAGTAGTTGGCAGATAATTCACTAAAACATTTACCTTATCGCCTGCAGTGAACTGTTGGACGATGGTAGACGGAGGCGAACTTGAACCCGAATGACGGCCAACTCAAGTGAAATGGCCCTTTTCCTTCTCGGTTTTTCTGGGTCAAACAGAAGCGGCTCTTCTCCTCCCACCTCTAAAATTGAGAAATTTCTCTTCCCGGCGAAAGGGGAAGCCCCCCACAAGTGGAGTCTCTTTCCTTAAAGTCCTTCTTTGGGTTTTTTGACCGTTTAGCATATGAAAGGGTCGGAAGGTTTGAAACCACTGTTTTTTTTTAGGAGTTCCGATGAGTGTCCGGACGAAAGCGAAAAAAAACCTTGAAACACGATCCATAAACACCGTCCTTAACAAGAAAGTTCTTCGACGAACAACAGTCAGAACTTTCAGGTTGAGTAGAAATTTGCGTGGAGTTTAATTAGTTATAGATAAAACTTTTGTTTTTGAGTTGTTTGCTAAACAACTCGTGAGCCAAACCATTTTCTAGGGATAATCCCAAAGAAGGACTTTAGGGAAAGAGATTCTACTTGTGGGAGGATTCCCTTTTCCTTGTTGGATTAGTGATTTGCGTAAGTATTCATACTTGGTGAATTCCAACCTTATGTAATGTTGGAGTTGTTTTCAGAAGAATTGTGGAGAATAAAAGTGTTGACACTATTCAAAGGAGGTACCTATCGTTTTCTCTTTTCAAGAAAATCAAAAAGGCCAAAAAAAAGGATCCTACAGCCAATTTTTAGTATAACCTGTAGCTTACACACTTTTAAAACTGTCATCTTTAAAAACTTCATAAGTACCTACACGAGAAAACCCCTCATGAAAATCACGGTCCTCCAGCTTTTTTGTCTTCCAGGTTTTTTTGAGCAGATCAACAAAACACCATAATTCTGTACAATATTATTTTAAACTGATTCAGTTCAAAACTTATAATGATCGTGTTTGGCGTCATTTCTCAGTTGAACGGGGTCATTGGAAAGCTGTGCTTTCACGCAAAGTCGCTAACTGGGTTTGATTCGCGGTTTTGCTGTTCGACTGATGGACGAGCAAATATGATTCAGTCGTGGCGGAGAGTTTTTTGAGGAGAAAGTTGCGAAATTGTTTGCCATTCATCATGCGGGTACTTAGCAGGAAGATTAGAAACGTTATTTACGCAAAACAAACGACATTCTGGGTGCGGGAAAGAAAAAAAGCACCAACCGACTGGATAATAAATGGGTTTGCCGTATTTTGCAGAACTTATCTCAGTAGAATAGTTATGGAATAGTATATACGGTTGCTTTAATTTTCGGCGAACATGACATGATCCTGGCACTTGGGAAAGTTTCAATCTGGAGCCAGAACAATAACCTGAGCTCCAGTTTCAAGTAGGGATTGAGGCTGAAGAAAAATAAATTTTTCATGTTTTATTAGAAAAAATTATTCATAACTTAAATAAATAATTAAAACTAATCGTTTTAAATTAAAGCTGTCGAGAGTGATTTTCGGAGGAAGGGCCATGTTCAGTTCTTTTGTTGTTCAAGGGGTTGTGACTCAGGGATGGCAGCGGGGGGAGCAGCAGTGATGGCAGGAGCGGGTTTCTTCTCTTCAATGGGAGCGGCGGCGGCAGCGAGAGGTTCGGCAGCAGGTATGGGAGCGGCTTCAGGGGCGGGAGCGGGTTCGGCAGCTGGGACGGCAGCAGCTTCGGGAGCAGCCGCAGGCTGAGGAGCGGCTTCTGGAGCAGCTGCGGGCACTGGGGCGGGCTCAGGAGCTGCTTCAGGAGCAGCGGCGGGGGCAGGTTCGGGGTTGGCAGACGCTGCTGCGCTGGCTTCAGGGTTGGGGACGGCACTTCTGTGGTGGTGTTGTGAATGTGGGTCGGAGGCGGTCAGGGGGTCTCCCAGGTTGCACTCTTCTTGTTCGGCCCTCACGAAGAACGTCCTGGAGATCTTATGTTTGTCCAAAACGGCGTATGCTTTCTGGAGAACGGTGCCAGGAGGGAGCCTTTCTCTCGTCATCACCCAGGCGCTTTCTGCAGGAAAAAATAATAACCGTTGGTTTCAATTGCCACATCTGACGATGGGTTGCATGTTGAGGGGAATTTTGAAGGGCCAGAGAGCCAAGTAGGTGTCGTTTCCTGAGTAAGTTTGGAGTATGAATCGATTTATCAAGGGCCTCTGAGGGGCTTTTAAGAGGCAACAAGTATGGATTTAGAATGGATTTATAGTGGGTCCCATATATGTGCGACCTAATGCCACTTTCTAACGTGAGAATTTTATGTCTGTTATGATGATGGTAGCGTGGTATCTTCATCATTATTTACAAGAGATACAATAAAATTCATTGTTGGTGTTGGTGTTAAACGGCCAAATCTGCAGAACGCCAACAAACTCACCGCCCATAATAATGTTCATTTACACAAATCAAGTTATTCTGATGCTTAAAGAAGTATTTAATAAAACTCTCAATTTCCTCAACTTTTCGCATTACTGCGAGGCTTTATTCGAAGAAGAAACAACGACAGAAATGCAAACCCTCGAATATAACTGTTGACATTCATGATAGCAATGTTCAAGATGATTTTTATTGGGCGAGTCTGTAGAAAGCAACCCCAAAAACAAAAAGGATAATAGTCGCAGTGCACTTACGAGTGTTGACAAGTGGACCCAAACCGGAGCAAGACCAGACAACTGAGTAGGTGTCGTAGTCAGTGTCCAAAATGATGTATTCCGTCTCCATGGGGACTGCAATAAAAATATAAAAAAATGTTGAAATGACATGCTATTTCGATCGCTCAGATAGATATCAAATAACCGATAAAAACTGTTTACTGTAATATAAATAAAAACTGTAATATGGAAGTAGCATTCCGAAAGTATGGATAAATCGGCGAGGTTCTCGTTTAGCAACTATCTTTCTCGACAGTGGCCGAGGAAGATAGATTACATTAAATGTAAATTTTTCCGCATGTCATTCATCATCAAAAGCCCAACCCCAACTTCACCAATTTACTAAAAACATTTCGTTGATATCTGTGTTATCGAATATCACCGAAAACGAACGATGTGACTAAGAAATTGGTGTCACCTCCATTTCAGCTCAAATGTAGCCCTTTTCACTGCGTTTTGGGTCCTGCGTTTAAAATCCTAATCATTATACTTACACGGAAGTGACGAGAACTTGACGCTGATTTTGGCGTCAACGCCTCCTTTAGGAATATTTCTGATTTCACCATCCAGAACTCGCTTGATTCCAGTCCTGGAAATTTCAAAATATTTTCTTAATATTTTCTTATTTTTCTTAATATTAAATATAAATAGAGAAAATAGAAAAAAAATTTTTCTTTTTTTTCGTCATTCCAACTTACAGCCTGTTGGTGATTTCGTTGCTGACTAGGATCCTGCCGTCAGCAGATTTGGTGTAGTTAGTCCTCGCGCAGCGGCTGCCAGCTTCCAAAACGGTGAAGTACCTCTCAGCCTCGTACCACGTACCCAGGTACTGAAAACCAACAAGAAAAGATCTAAATCAAAACCAATTTCAAGCTAATTCAGTCTTACACGGAATAATTACCTTAATCGAAAACAATTTCGTATAAATTCTTTATTATTTCGGTTTATTATTTATGGAACTGCAGGGATAAGAATTCAATTGTAACGGATTTATCTGTGAAAAAACAAATTTTAGGTCATTTTTTTTAGGTGACAGCATTTTAAACTCTTCTAAATTTCCGAAAATTAATTCTCCTTGTGTTGTACGGAAGGAAATGCTGTCCCGAGGTCCATGCAAGAATGATTGATGCGAATTTTGAATTATTGACTGTATTTTTCAAAATGCACCACAAACTTGAGAGATGTCACTCCATACTCTGCCAAAGGTCAAGGGAAATCGAATTCGTTTCAATTTTCCAGGTTCTTGCTACGGGTGATAGAACCTAAGTTTGTGAATCATGTAGGTGATATTTGTGTTCAAATGTGTATTATTGTAATCTTTGTCGAATACAATGTGTGACCAAAATTACCCAAGCGTAACAAAAATGACTAAAACTTTCTGAATTTCTGCTAGTTCCTGAAGCAATATGTACCAAAAACATGGATAGTCCGATATCAAGGACGTTTTCTGAGTTTTCAATCGGGATTACAAAAACCTCGCTAGACTCTTCAAAAGCCCGAGCCGGCTCGGCGAGACCCAAGAATATTACTACCTATCTAATCTTAATTCTCGCAATACTCATCTTGAAAAGGAGCGCACAACTAGATACATAATATGAATTACAAATTCCAACCTAATGTAATATTATTACATTAGGTTGGAATTTGTAATTCATTAAAATCGTTCTACAGCTCAGTATTTGCAGTTTCCCTCATTTTGGTCACAGGAAAAATGTCGCTGATGTGACCAAAATGATGATTTTGTGTTTACGACGACGTATTGGAAATGGGGAAGAGAAGACTGATAAACTGACTTGGCCTCTCACCATCACGGAAGAGATGCGATCACCTCACCTAGTTAAAGCGGCTTAAATTCACTCGCACTAATGAAGGGAAGTGTGACATTAATGAGGGACAGAAGAAACACGCACTAGTTATTGACCAAACAAACGAAAATGGCAAGAAACACAATAATTAAATTTTAATTTCAACCGTCCACGCCCATTTCCACGATGTAAGATTAACTTAACTGAAGATGCAGATGGGTGTAGAAGTGCTTTCAGGAGGATCGTCTAATAACTAGCGCGCTCAGCACTTTTGGTCCCCATACAGACGCTAGATTTCGGGACCCACGTTTATTCTTCACATTCCCGAAATTCAACTGCTCCATTCATATAAGGATGAATTTTTACAATACGCTGTTAAGATTACCATACCTAATTGAACTCCATAATGTCAAACTCATTGCAATAATTTTCAAATGTAAATATCAAAGATTACCATACTTAATTGAACTCCATGATGTCAAACTCATTGCAATAATTTTCAAAATTAAATTTCAGTGCAGCTGTGAAGTTTTAGGGTATGACCAAGGGACAGTGACCAAAATGACGGATTTAAATTTCGGAGGTGAATTTCTAATTATAAGAATGGACAATATGGATAGCATTGGAGGCAGCAAAAACAATATTTTTATGAGAAATTCTGATCAAAATTGACTGTTTTACAAAACACAAGTTGACTGTTTTACAAAAAACACACTGTTTTACAAGTAGTCTGGGGACATAAAAGTGTCCCGCTAGGTGAAACAGGAACTTATACGTTTCACGATTCGTAGATTTCAAAGACCTCAAATCAATAATTAGGAATGGAAATGCATAAGAATTTCGGGTTAAATCATCCAGTACCATGTTGTTAGAAGTCAAAAAGGGAAAAATACATCATTTTTGTGACAAAAAGTCTTCCACGTAGTATAATATATAATCATCTTAAGTTGTTCTGCCAGATTCAAAAACCTATATAGGTGACGTCTCCTACAACAGTTCCGGTTTCCAATCAAAGACACCAGAGTGCAGGTCGATTTTCAAATTTTTTCTTGAATTTCATGGTGGTTGGCACTAGTGACACTGGAGTAACGCGAAAATGGCCGTGTTGTGAATGTGATTGAGCGTATTGACTCAACTTATTCGTGATATAAATTAACTTATTCGATGTGACCAATCCTTAAGTTTATAGTTTTTGAATGGTGGCCAAATCGTCGACCAACAAGAGGTGTCTTTGGGTTTCCGCCAAAATTCAAATTGCAATTTTTCCATAAATTTTATAAATTCGTACGAACTTGCAGTTTGTGATTTAACCCCATTTTCGGTATTATTTGGACGCCTTCTATCGATAAAGAAATAATTCAGACAAGTTTCCATTCCTAATTAAGTGTTGTCCGTCAGTCGTCCAGGCCGTTTGGGACAGTGGGAATTTCTTTTAATCTACAATTTTGACAATATACTTGTCACCATCAACTTGTACCCGCAAGGTTTTCTGTCCGGTCCCCCAAACCCGTGGGGCTACCAGAGGGGTTTGAAGAGTTAGGGGTATGGAGTCGAGTTAGGTGTCGTTTTCGAAGTATTTTTGGACGTGGAATCCATTTTTCGGGGTTCATTGGGAGAATCTATGCCCCTTTCATGGGGCTATAATTGTGGCTGGTGAAGGATGTCAGGAGGTCAAATGAGGTGTCTTTTGCCGAGAAAATTTTCGGGGTCCCACATCGGTCCAGACGTTGAAAACGATTCCCCCCTCCGCACAGTTTATTTTTTAATAGGTAGGTAAGTAATTTCAACGACAGAATTAATTGTTGCACAATTAACCTAAATCAAATGACAATAAAATCTGTGTAAAATTTGCAGCGTTGTACCTTTTCAATGTCGAATCCGGGCATCGACCTTTTGTCAGGACACCATCCGATGCCGGGGATCTGGGCCTTGACTACCACGGCCATTGCAACGATACCTAACAATATGTGCGTTTTCATCCTGCAACAGAATATTATTCAAATTAAAATCCAATGGTTGCTTCGTAAAATTTAGATTTAATCTAAACACACATATTCCTCAATAGAGGAATCACGTAGGTATAAAATCTATACCTTACGTGCTTCCTAATGTTAATGTAAAGCATTATACATTTAATGTACAACTTTGGCAGTATTAAATAGGTAATATTGTTATCGAAATTTTTTGTTTGAAGTATGTATCTGGTCAGCGGACTCAAGTGAATTCTCGATACAGTTCAGAACGACCTTCCTGCTCTGCGGGTTTAATCTATCCGTTCAAGAGCCAATTACGCGTAGTCAGGCCACACCGTTTAGATGCCTGGTAGTTATAACGGTTCCTCGAAATTAATCGCTATTCAAAGTAGTCATCCCACCATTCTCAGCGACTTCGTCTCAATGTTGGTGTCGCGAGTTCGGTATGGATGATTTTACAATTGCTACAATTTAGCCTATAATAGCTATAGTAAATAGGTGATTTGCGATAATAATTTTAATAACTATAGTTATTAAAATTATTATCGCAAATCACCTATTCACGTAAATAGCTATTTTTGGATGGGTGGTTTTCTATAGATTACACCTCAAATCTAAAACAGATTTCCTGCCTGCAGATAAAACGTGCTCAAGAAGGGCAGAACAATAAAACGCGAATAGAATAATTCCAATTATTGGAATTCAGTTTCCGGAAGGAACATTTTACCCTCTCAAAAGTTTACTTCATTACACCTCGCTTCAACAACAGGCCTAAATAGACGCTTTGGAATGAAATCTAATTAGGTTTGACATTTTATTCAATTTTTGGATTTTCCCTCGTCAGCCACAGACTGCTTCACAATCTGACGGGTCCACTGGCCGTGCACCTCATACAAATTTGTTTACATAATTTATTTATTAAGTGTGCCGTGGTCTTTTCCCTTGTAACTTCACGTTTCGAGACGCCACGGTGTTAACAAAACGAATTTTTCACCGAGGGGAATTATGTTCAAGTGTATAGATACAAAAACTGAAACGTACGCCTGGCGCTTTTTGGTCGTTATTAAATCCAAAAATTCGAATCAAAGAATCTCGTTGCGCTCGTAATGTGGTTTAACGTTTTCAGCTCGACCTCACCCCGAAGTGGGGCTCGTAAAGAGCTAGAGATGTCGTTTTCGAAGTAGTTTATGGCGTAGAATTGATCTATGTGGGCCCCGAGCATGTCCAACTATACTGCGGGTATCATCGACAAAATCGGTACCTATCCAAACACTCGATACCAGTTTGATCCAGTAAGAAAATTGAAGTTTTGAATTTTAAGATGTTTACTGAACCCCCGCTGATTTTATTGCAATTAAAACCCCGAAGTGAAAAGAGGAAGGGCAAATGAATGTTCATAAAATTTATGAACTTGCATTTGAATTAATATTAACATATTTATTAATTAATTTTTTTGCTAGTTTGTTACCTGTATTTTTTTGCTATTTTGTTACCTGTATACGACGATATACGTTGAGCTAACACCATTCACAAAAAACCACCAAACATTCAGAATTTCATGTCATGCAAAGAGACTCATTGTGCGCACAATAATGGAAATTACATTTGGATTAAATTTTAAAAATGGATGAATGCATGGCCTCAATTATAAGGCTTTGCAGGATTCTGTCGTAATTTGAATTCACTTTTTCTTATTCTATTTGCGCACCGTAAATTCCAAAATTTCAAAACTTTCCCAAAGCTGCAAAAGAATCATATCGCACCCCTAATGGAATACTGTAACATCTCAAAGTTTTGGAATATTTTGAGTATTGCGTTTAAATCATGGCACGAAATGAGAATATCTGAAAAATTAAGACAAAATAACAAACCGTGAGATTTGGAGAACTGAATGAAAAGTATGAATACTTTAAAAATCAATTTTCCAACATGCCGTTTTTTGAGATGTGACAGTACTCCAACCCCTCTGAATCTGTAAAAAATCTGGGGGTACTGCTAATATTCAAAGTGAGTCACCCTCCGCCGTTTGGAGTAAGTAAACAACCAAGTAACCAACTTAAATTTTGGGGTGAATTGTGTGGATGGCGTACTTACGTTGGACTTGGCAGAACTGGTCTGGAGTGGGTTGACCCCGCTCACTTTTATAGACTCTCCTCCCGCCTACCCCTTCCACGGAGGACTTGCACGGCGATCGTCCCGGCTTTGCTGCTTCCAAGCCGGGTGTCGAATGCTTCTAAAACATCCAATGAAACTAACGATGAAGTTATCCCTTGGAGTAGTTAAGACGAATGAAGAGAGGGGAATATTTGGAAGTGTTTCCGAGGATATTATGAACAAGTTAATTGTAAAAATAATGTGGGGGGTAATTCATTGAGTGGCAGTTTTATTCGTCCTGTTTAGTTATAACCATAAATGTTATAAACATAAATTATTTAGTTATAACCTGTTTAGTTATAAAGATAAATGTTTATAAAGGTTGCTTCTAACTTAAGTACAAACAAGATCCGAATCCCCACATGTAGAGCAGTGGCAGCATTGGCAGCTAACAAATAATGTTCATGTAGATCATAGTCATCCAGATTTAAAAACGATTACAAGGTAGCAACAACAAAATCTGTGATGACGGCAGCTCCCTCACAAAGATGTCGAGGTTGAAAATGTGCCAGCTATGCCAAACGGCTGAATAACGCTATCCCTGAAATCAGGTTTGTGGTGGTATTTGGCATAATGATGGAAGAAAATGGGCGCAGAATCTGATAGGTATTACAGGCGAGACGATCGTGATCAATTTTAACGGAGGTCCGTTCCGATCGACCTCCTAACATTAGGCAAAATCGAATCAGATCTCCAAATATTTGAGTTTAAAGATGATTACTGAGCCCAAAGTGAAAACAGCAGGGGCAAATCCATGTTTAAATTTTTTTAATATAGTTTGTTACCGGCAGCTGGCCTTAAAACCAAGAAATACTTTGGGCTTTCACCGCCAAACATTGTAATTGATCAATCAATAATATTATGTTCTCCCTGAGAAACGAGCTCCAAATTTCTTGATTTCTAAGAACGATACGACTTCGAACACCCCGTCATCACCGTGAAAAATATTATTGAGGTCAAATTCTCCAATCTTCGCAAACGAGAAACGAACTGGTCTCGTGAGTCAGCCTCGTAATTAATGACAATTAGAAGAAAGAAAACAGGAGAGAGGAAGGTTCAAAGAAGAAAGAGAGACGGCAAAAAAAACTGGGATTTTCGCCTGCAGGAAGGATATAAGTAGAGGAATTTCGCGGGAAGAGATTAGCATGAATTAAGAGCTGAGGGAGACCTAGAGATGGAGCCCCGGGGCCTTCAACGGTATGTACTAACCCAAATCTCCTTCGTTCAATAAACTCCAGCCTTACAGACAACAACTTCTACGACGGCTTTCGCTAACGACTTCGGAAGGGGAAGCCCGACTTTTTTTGGCGGTCCGGTGGGGGATGGAAATCGGGGTACGGGAAGTCGGATCTCGAAAGAGCTCGTTGGTTAGCCGAGGTCAATATAACACGACACAACACCTGAAAGTGCTCACATGAAATTGCCGAGGCTTTCTAAAATGACTATTGGAAGTCATTTAGAGTACTCGCTACGTGACAAGCTGTTTCAACCATCCACCATCGTAGTACACACAACACGAGCAACAGACAAAGTATAATCATACAATCAAACAATAGCTAGGTCCCTGCCCCCCTAAGATGACACTGACACTTTCAATGCTTATACAACCAAACAACAGTCACTGTTCTCTTCACGGAACGTCCGGCGAATTCAAAATAAAGGACAAAATTTACTTTTCTATTAGGTACATTTAATTTAATAGAACAGATTCTGTTCTATAATAGAAAAAAGTAGGTATTTTAGCACGCCACGTGACGTTCTGAACGTCACGTGGCGTGCTAAAATACCTACTTTTTCTAAAAACCTGAAATATCGTCAAAATAATCAGTTTCCTTCTAGAGGTGCTACAAGGTATTCAGCCCCATCGCCCCGCTTGAAGCTGTGTAGGGCTTCTAAGTGAGTTACAGGAGGTGTCTTCGAAGATTTTTGTTGTGCACGAGATGTATTTCGACAGGGTAATTTTGTGCTATTTGACATTCACCAGCGATTTTTATCTAATTGAAATATTACTCTGACGGTAGTTGGAATGGTAAATAAAAAGTCGGAAAGGCATACAAATCGAGAATAAATAAAAAAAAAATATCCTTACGTCGTCCGAAGTATTGGGTTGTTGAGGACTGAAGTTAAGAAAACTGGGGTTGGTTGCATAGTTTGGGGCGTATTATCGCAGATGAATGACGGATAGTACCTACACAATTACCATTAATTCTGTGTGAATAAAAACTATTCTTGAAAAAAAGGATGATACCAACGTTCAAAATTACCCGGAAAATATTTTTCCTCCTGGGATCCCTCAAAAATCCCATTTGTAGTCCCATGAGAGCCCAATAGATCCCCACAGTGAAATCGAATCGTTCTGGGATCCCCAAAAATGGATTCTGCGTCCAAAAATACTTCGAAAACGACACCTAACTCGACCCCATAGCCGAGTGGATGTACTTAGCTCTAAAGTTATAAATACTATGATTTCAACAAACTATTAAGAGAAATATTTCAATCTGTTTGCCTGTCCGACTTTTTATTTCATCTATTTTATCATTCCAACTACTGTCAGTGTAAGATATTTCGATTACATAAAAATCGCTGGTGACGTCTTGAAGGGAATTCAGGTCAAATATTGTCAGAAAACCTCAACCCGACCACACCTGCCAAAATAGTGTTCATCGTGAAATTAAGAGTTGATTTGGTTTAAA
This sequence comes from Pilophorus perplexus, assembly GCA_955831195.1. Lineage (NCBI taxonomy): Eukaryota > Metazoa > Arthropoda > Insecta > Hemiptera > Miridae > Pilophorus > Pilophorus perplexus. Next base: position 13,613,055 of record OY037010.1, on the reverse strand, counting down.
TTTTAATCAAAATATAGGTACATAAAATTTTGTTTATAATAATAAGGAACTCGCCCATTTTTCTCGTTCTTCTTCTTCTTCTCCTCCTAAGGGCTTCAAAAATAGAATCATACCGGTTTGGCTGTCGCAAACTTGACCTGGTAGTAATCAATATTGTTCCTGCTCAGTCGACTCCTGTTGTGGATCCACTTGATTCAATGCCCTCATTTCTGAAACACAATGGGTTGACGAGTGAAAGAGAAGCTGGTAGGTATATCTTTTGTTACGTTCAGACAATGTGCCTAACTTGAAAGTTTTTTTTTTCTTCTTTTTTTTTTGCAAATGCAGTAAGTACAGTCTACATGAGTCTAATCCTTTGAAATCAACAATCGGGAGATAAAAATTCACAAAAAATAAATTTTTCAAGTGGGAGACGTCAAGTGGGACACGTAGTCAGAAATCTCAGCTCTACGGTGCACCTATCTTTCCAAGTAGAAAACGGGCATGTATGCTCGTGATATGCTGCAATAAGTTTGTTGAGATTATTGGGATTCTTTGGCACCGAACCACCTCAGTTCGGTCAAAGCTATCAGTCAAGTTGAAGGTCTTGCGATGCACCGTTGTTCCCCCGTGGGATCATCAACTTTGACGGCTCAGCAGGAGATGTAAACGTGCACCGACCCTTCAGGGTGATTGCCTAACACCGTCATTTCGAGGCATCAGAGCTCGTCCCTCCCCGAAGTTAACGAGCCTCCGCGGACGTAGGGACGCTTTTTTGTTGTTTATACCTCGTAAACCCAAGACTGCCTGCGAAAGTTTCGTGAGAACCCGCTCAATTTCAAATTTTAGACTGGAGGATATTTCTGCCGACGTATTCAGTGCTCCAATGAATCAAACGATGAATTCAATCATTGGGATATCAAAGAATATCGCCCAAGCAGGAGTTGGAAGCATTAAATTTTCCTACATGCCGGCGTTGTTTCCACCGTGCTCGCCACCCATCAGCTCTTAACTAACACTTCCCGAATTCATGAATCTCGTTTACCATAGCTTCCAATGCATGGATGCATCCCTTCCAACATCCTGACAATAAACATTACCTTCCAAACCCTTTCCTGACGATGGCCCGTGGTCCATGGGGTTCTGAGTTTAGGTTCAGTTGCGGCCATTGCTTCTGTTCTGTTCTCTGGCAACCACTGGTTGCGGCACAGCCAGATCAACGCCCGAACGAGGATCCCATCCAAAACGCGTGTTTGATGCTACGCACTATATTTTTCGGGATGCTGAATAATGTTTAAAGCTCTATTCCACACAGATGAAAGCTTACATTCACAGACTGTAATCACAGTTCGCAAGCGCAATAATTGCATTATTCACGCACGGGTTTCCATTCGAAATCTTCCAATAATTGGATATTTCAACAGTTGCACAAGATACGTCAACAATTTGAAACCGAGGGCGCATGTTTCTAGCCATTCCATCGACCTATTGGGTTGCCATTTCTGGCCGTACTTACAGGTGCGATGCCTTTGTCTCATTTTTATACTCTTGAATCCAGACTCCTTTACCTTGCCTCCCTATTTAAAAATCTTCTTCTCCTATGGGCCCTCTGCTCGTCTTCGCACGGTTAGACTGATTAGAGCCACTTGCCGGTCTTTTAAGGTGTCATTTCGTGTTGCAGGTGGAAACATGTGGAACTCTTTACCTCCGAGAACCAGAGCGCTTCAGTCCCTCGAGTCATTGAAGAGGTGTGCGCTGGCACACTTCGAAAGCCTGGCACCCTAACACTGTTTCACTCATTTCAAATTCCTTTCATTCCCGACTTCTCATTTCTACTTCCTTTCATTTCCTCGCCCCTCTTCACCCTCACACTATTATCTTTCCTGCTTTTTTTTTCTCTTTTGCCTCATCCCTATCATTCGTCCAATGCGTAATTGTATTGTTTATTTATTTAACTTGTTTATTTATTATTTTTCCCTATTCAATATGTAATTGAACTATTTATTTATTTATTTTTATTGAACTGTTTGTTTTTGGAATTGTTGTTCTATTGCTGTTTCATACTTGTGCACCATGAGGGATATTTGTATCCTATGCGCAATAAAGTTATTATTATTATTTCGTTTACACTCTTCGAATCCATTTATGGCAGGAATTTTTAGCATGCGGAGTAAACTAGCTTAAAGAGTGAGGCGCCTGCAGTGAAACGTATTGACACCACTCCATGGACATACAAGATAACTGCTAAGTATTGAATAAATCTGGGGGAATTTTGCTCCACACCATTCCCCAGATGGCTGTCCGTCTCACTATCCCAATTGTGGACCATCTGGAAGGAGCCTGGAATGTCAAGATCAGGGAGAGCCATCTCCAACAACCTCTGCGAGTGTAAACGAGACAGGAGGAGTTTAGGCACAATAATTGTGCCTAAACCTTGCAATATATTTGCAAGGTCACAAGTCCAAATAAATTCAAAAGTTTCTACTTTTTATCGGTTTTTGCTTATATTTCGAAAACTAAGCGTTTGTTGTGGAAACACCCTATTAGCAAAATTAAAGGAAACAAAATTTCCTTCAAAATTCACAATAATATTATGCATATTATGCAGTATCATACATAATGTTATGCAGCAGTTGAAGATCCGAACAATAGTATGGCCACTAGAGCCCGCTGAAATAGACCACTTTTTCGTTATTTACTAAAAACTAGTAAAACCCCAGTTTTACTTACTTTTAAGTCTTAGAAGACAATTTTTTTTGTATGCCCAACATATTTCGTGAAAATTGGAATTTAGAGTTCTAAATGAGTTTGTAAATGTGATGTTTGTTTTCATAGTGCCATAGTGTTTTTTAGTGGCCCTCCACCACTAAAAATAAGGCATGGCCTGGCTAATTTACTTAACTTTTATTTAGGTACCACAAACGACAAATTAAATTTGTCGTTTGATTTAGCGTACATACTACGCTAAAGCGCCACCTCCTCAACTATACTATGACATAGTATAATGACTATACTATGACATAGACATTGTATAACACAGGGATTCCCAAACGTTTTGGCTTGCGGACCCCTTTCACGGAACAATGTCTACTGCAGACCCCTCGTATTCAAGTATTTAGTATTTACATATGCATCTAAATCTAAATACTTGAATAAGAGGGGTCCTCTGCAGACATTGTTCCCTGAAAGGGGTCCCGCAAGCCATAGAGGTTTGGGAAGCCCTCTGTTATTATAACAGTATTAACAGTTGATACATAGTAGATAGGTATAGTAACTATATGTATCAACTGTTAATACTGCTGTTTAAGGTTATCGTGTTGACACATTGTCATGGTGTCCCTTTGCCATTAAAATTCGAATTTCCCCGTTCATTATGGCATCTGTTCGCAATCATCTTGTTAAGTTTTTTAAGTATTATTGCTAGCGAAGTGTTACGTCTGTGGGACTAATCATACTAAATTTTTATTGACCACGCACTTTACTTGTGGTCATAACAATGGGGTCGAACCCAACCGCCTAAACCTCCTTCCTCAAAATATGAAGATATATTATGAAGATGGCACATTGTCCATTGAAGGTATATATACCTTATAGGAGATATATATCCTTCCATCCATAGGATAAATCCTTCTATCAGCTTCTTGTGTCAGCAGATGCTTGTGTGTAATTCTAAAATTGCGCCGATTACTGTTCTTATTACTCAAAAACCTTACATGCTGCAGCTGAAGTCGGAGGCAAATGTATGGGGGTTTGAGTTCTGGCCACCAATGAATGAACGAGTTGGCAGGTGTAACGCCACAAATTACAAGCAATGCTAAACGTTACAGCAAAATATTTTGATTCATCAGCAGATCTTTCCAGCAGATGCCACGTTCAGAGGATTCCTCGTCAACTAGGAATTAGGAAAAAAAGAAATAAACGAGTGGCTCCGGAACAGGCTAAACAAATCACTCTTCATTTCGAGCCTATTTTTAGTCTTACTAACCTATGATATTCCTCTAGCAGGTTTTCGAAAAATGCCCTCAGGGCGGACGTTGCACTAGGGAATAGGCGCTATTACAGCCACGCCAAACGCGGAATCACCATAAAAGAACGCTCCTGGGCCGGCAGTAATTGCTAACATTAGCTCTCCTGGTTCCCTTTTGACTATTAGAGGCTGTAGGGACTGGTTTCCATGTCTTTGGTCTCATCTTCACTTTCTATGGGCGAGGCAGAGCAATGGCCATCAAGAACGTTCATCTTGGTTATCTCACGATCCAGAATAACTGATTTCAACTGCTAACGAACCTAAATCACAGTACCTACCTAGGAGAAATGTTAATGTCATTATCACATTTTGATGACTTTAACATTCCTCCTACTGTGATTTCGGTTCGTTAGCAGTTTTGAAGTAGGTATCATCCAACCCTAAAACTACTCATGAACGTTTGAAAACACCTGCAAGTATCATACAACCCTAAAACTACTCATGGACGTTTCAAAACACCTGCAGTGTGTATCACACAACTTCAAAAGTAGGTATCGATATAATATCTTAACGATACATGAACGATATAAAGTATCAAATAATATCGATACGATACTTCCAAGAAGTAACGATATTTTGAAGTAGCGATACTTTCCTACACTTTTTCAAAAGTGGGTGGAAATGTCGTTTTTGTTTCTCTCCGCTAGCTGGAGGTGGTCAAGGTACATCATCTTTCTTTAATTTTTTAAGTGGTTGATCTCCCAGCAATCTAGTAGAGGTAGGTACTGTCAAGTATCTAACTGTTGTATGTGTTGAAACTGATAGAATGTGAGGGCAATAGAAAGTATCGGCTCCTGTGGGCGAAATCGCAAAAAACCTAGCCAAAACTCTGGAAGTCCAGTATTATTTTTTTGGTATGCTGAATACGGGAAAATTGTCGAACAAATTCTAAACTGCTGGCTAGACCACGTTTTTGGCGCTGTAAGTCTTGAAAATCAGTAGCTAAATCAATACCAATTAAAAACAGAAGGATTTGGATTTGTTGGTAAATTTCTGATCAATTCAACTCGCCAGTTTGACGGATATTTTGTGTATTTTGCAAAGTGTGCTTCAGGTTCACCGCGCCCTACGCAGGGTTAAGAATAGGTGGGGTTTTCTCCTGATATTACACAATAGCAGTTACTGTAATTATTTATCAATTTACCACAACCACATTTTTCTAAATTTAAACCACAGTTAGAAGAAGAACAAAAACGGTTGCAGATAATGACTCGAATCACGTGGGGCTTCGCAGACACAGATGACTCAATAGTCGCCCTGTCAGGTTGTAATGCACGTGTCGCCTTGTTGGAATGAACACCCACAGCTCATTGACCAGACGGGAAGTGAGTGAGCCTACTCGGATTCTATGTGGGATGTAATCCCGAGGCCTTCCCTCGTATAGTAATCTTTGCTTGTTACGTGCCACCCTTTGCCAGCGGCTCCTCCCGTGATCTCGAGGGTCAATGTCGGGATGGACCGGTCTTGAGGAGTCGTAGTCTTGTTGCGAGGGGGCACCAGAGGCCAACGGCCTGCGCCCAGTTGGAGAGCTCTCCCCTCAGGCTACTGCTATGGGAGAGCACCGTTCTAATCAGCTCTTCTGGCGGTGCTTTAAAGTCCCGAGGGTAAAAACAAACGACAAACGTCGGGATGGGTAGGCCTTGTGACCCACAATGAACCCAAAAAAATTGACAAACCTTTGTTTCGAATGGAAGTTGTTTTTGGTGTGCAGTCACAGAACGAATGAATTTCGGGCTTTTAAACCAGTAGAGCTGCTGGCCCGTCACGATGATAAAATGTATCATCGTGACGGGCCATTTGATGTTTTGGTTCAATATTTTCTGTAAAACCAGAGGACAGTAAAACAGAAATGGACCAATTTCTTTTGCGTAGGGTTGTTGAGAATAATGTTCATTTACATGAAATGTTTGAGGAGAGTTTTCAAGAGTTAGAGGTTCCTATAAAACACAATATTCATACCATCATGGTGTGGGGGTTGCGCGCGACACACACCCTTCGGATGCCCATCCTGGAGTTAGGCTCCACCTATTAGGTGCATGAGACGCAAGTTCTGACCATCACACACAGTATCACTGTAGGGGAAGTTCGGCCCTCTTCAACCACTTTTGACATGTCTATGACATAGACCAAAACATTGTTTGCTTAAATTGGTCTCCTGGCTCAGCTGTTTGAAAAATTCAGGATTTTTCTTTTTCTAAATTTAGTTTGAATAACCCCAAAATGTGCAACTAACTACTAAGACCTGCAAAAACAAGCCATCAATTGAATTGAATAGATGAGCGCAACCTTTCTGTTATTACGATACCTATATTTAATGAGCGAGAGAAACTAAGAAACAGTAGGTATCTAGCGACCAAACTATGCCACACAACACATCATCCACGTGATGCTCATTACGTAAACAACTGCACCCTAACGACCGATGCGTAATAAAACCTTATGCCGATCAGAGGTAACGAACGGCTCAGGCTGCAAAAATCGTTTTGGAGTCGTTGGAATCAGCCTGAAAAGCTCATTCCATAGACCCTTGTACCAACGAAATCGGACAAAATCTTTCGTCTCCCTTTTGAGGCCTCCTTAGTTACACATCAGAGATAAACAACTTTCCTCGTGAAGGACCTCCCGAAAACCGATGAAGGGGACGAGGGAGGAAAAATCAAGGTAGCCTATAACCACCCCCCGAACTCGCTGATGACAATGAGACCACCCTCATGAAAATCTGTTGAGCCGCTCGGGCGTGATGCTCTGTACACAAACAAACAAAAAAACAAAAAAAAACATACATGTCGAAGAGGTGAGCGTACCTTTCCATTTTTTGGAAAAAGGTTGCGCTAAAAATCGGCAAATTGCCGTTTTTTGACTTTGAAAAAAAAAAAAAAAAAAATTGTTTTTGGTTGAATGTGCCACGTCGCACAGTGTTTTGAATCGCCAATCTAGCTGGACAAAACCCCTTGCGCTTGTAGTACGTGATCAATCCGTTAAGAAAAATGTTCCCTCGCATATATATTTTTTTCATCGTAGAACACGTTTTTAGAATCAGAATACTGCTAGAGTTGGCTATATAGCTAATATTAAAGGTGAAAACAGTACGAAAATAGGGTTTACGAAACTTGCGCATGATACGCGTGTTTTATATTTGTGAAAAGGTAGGTAAAATGCAATACTTATGAAGAATTTCTCAAATAAGAAAACATACAAAACCAGATCAATTAAAAGAGGAATTTGCTTCGATTATTCAAAAAATAATTAACACATGCTGTATGGAAATTCAATACTAGCAGCATCCCTACTCCCATAGGTATTAAATTTTCCTAAGCTTTGCATCTGTTGCACAGACAAGTTCATCTAAGCTGTGGTGATCGATTACATGTTAAGTTTTCTTTCCCGAGTTTTGAGGCAGGACATTTCGAATGGTTTTGAAAGCTCTCCACTACATACTTGTTGAAGGTCCAACTTCTTCACGTACCTATCTCCAATTGCGTTTCGAGCCACTGTTTCCTATCAAGGGATCAAATACAAATCGAGAATAGTTGGAATGGCCGTTTTTCCAATAACGCCTAAGGTCTCTCAAGCAATTATTGATAATAACCTAATAATTGTAGCTCCATGTGGTGTATCTGAGCTCCTAAAGTGGAAAGAACGGGAAATTGAAAAAAAAGTAAAATAAAAAAAGTAAAAATTTAAAAAAAAGTAACGCTTTTTTCGTATGTGTGCCAAAGTAAAGACATAAAATGTCAAAAAAAAAAAAACAATAAAAAAACAGGTTACTGCTTAGAGCCTTTGGCTAAAATTCAAGAAACATGGAACATGCTTTGCCTAGTAATATTTCCAAGCAGAAAGAAATGGCAATTGTTTGACAAAAAATCCGGAGGCTAAGGACGTTTTCCTGTGGACGGTCACATGTTAGTAAACGAAAATGATTTGATGTCATGCGCATTACTCAGCTTTCAGAAAGAAAAAACTGCACAATATGGGAAAATGAGTTGTTTGAAATTTTTGTTATGTTATGTTGTGTTGTGTTATTTTTGAATCAGGGAGAGGGTAACCAGCCAAATACCGCCATAACCGACTTACCACCAAAAATGCGACATACCTACGGCCTTTTATAAAAGCTTTTACCGGAACACCGACGAGTTGATGGAACGTTTTGATCTGTGAAAAAGGAAAATTTCTTTCGAGGTCGTGGGGGGATGTGGGACAAAAAGGATCTTTGGATTTGCTCCAGTATTACATTTTTGTCCTCCTGCGTTTCATCTTGTGTAGATTCAAAAACGAAACGTTCCCTTCCCTTCCGACATCTGGAACATCCAGCAGCATCTAGCTGTATGATAGAAGATTCCACCAAGAGGGAGTGCAATGTGTCCACTCCAATGTTTACGGGAAGGTTCTGAATCCCCGTAATAGCCGGACATTATACGGGAAAGATGACTTTGATAATTGCCTAAAATTATATGACCGGGCGTCCCTCGGAATTATAATGATCGCCTCTCAGGGCTGAACGTCTTCAGGAAAGGAAGGCAATGACCCGATGAAATTTTCGAAAAAAAAAAAAAAAAAATCGCCTTCAATCAAAGCTCTGGTAACTCTTCCCTTCATAGGAATGTCTGTATAACGAGTTTCAGAAACCTTTCAACAGTTTCGAAGGCACAATATTTAATATTTAATGTTATTCAAACAAAAACGCCACCAAGAAATTTGAGTGGAGGACGGTCGGTTTGATGCAGCTAAAGAAGAATTCAGTTTTATGCAGTAAATTTCTATTCTTTTCCGGTTACCTACTCCATATTTAAGCAGACACATTATAAGTTACAATTTATAAATAACGGAAAATTCCGGTATAAATTATAACGGAAAACACTTCATAACCTTAACACCCTTTGGCGCGGATGGTTCCCATTTACAATGGTGCATTAAATGCGGCTCAAGATCCCCACACCGATCAAATTATGGCCATGAAGTGTATATAGGTATGTCAGCATTTCTAAGAGTACCTTCGTGAACGATGGTGGCTCAGTGAATACCTAAGACTCCGGGATCTACGGAGGCTCTCCAGGAACATTAGAAACTCCAGCCTCAACCTCTCAAGTTTTAAATTGTTATTGAGGATATTAAGAACCATATTTTCTGTGCAGCCATCAACCCCTCCATGCTCCTTTAGACCCAAACTGATGCTGATATCATTACTATATCGCTTGAGAATGGGAATGTAATCGTAGTCGAGATGCGGTTCCCTAGTCCATTGTAAAAAGTGTTTTGTTTAGTTTTTTGGGGTTGGGTGGGGGGTACTATCCAGCAGAAATCATCTTCACTGATAGTAATGAGTAGTACTCACGGTTATGTAGGCTCCTGTCACATAGCCTACCCCACGTCTCGAAACTGACTGCTCTCACGCTTTGAGGCTCAGAATGACGCACTAAAACCGATTGCGCTACGGACGTGTTTTTACAGTGTTTGTACACAACCGTAGACAACGTCTATGTCATGTCATGTAGTTAGTCTACCGGAGAATTTGGAAGATTCACAATCGTGTTACTGGCTAGTTAGCTTGATCTTTGAGACTAGTTCCTTCATTTGGATTTTAATTCAAAACAAGCCTTTCAACGGGCTCCTCGATGGACCACTTGGGTACGACTATTCCCCAGATGACGTTTTGACGGATTGCTGAGATTATTTTAACTCGTGCGGCTTCTTCTTGAATGACTTGGCAGACGGGTTCTGAAGGTAATCTAAGGTTGCAACACCTAACTATGATGGACCTTCTGTTCTGGACGAATTGGTCCGAAGAGAAGCCACTGGAAAAATTATATTTTCTATTCACCGTTCAGGCTGTTGAAAGATGCAGATGCAGTGGAGCAGCAAGCTGGTGGCGATAGCCAAAATTTGGCTTCATATTTAATATCAGTGGGAAGTCTAACTCTGTAAAAAAATAATAATAATAATAAAAAATAAATAAAAATAATAATAATGATTAAAAATTAAAAATATTCGGCCCAGGGCTGTGTTGTTGTAAACATGTAACAGAATATTTCAAGAATTCTGAATTTTCGGGATTTTCATTGAATATGTTGCTTCTTAAAATTGTCGAAGAAGAGATAGGCAATTAATTATCTAGGTAGGTAACTATTTCAGTCATTTCGCCAAATGGTAAACGTGCGCATGTTATGTGCTCAGACGTTGGCCATTTGGTTATCTGGTCAGATATTATCAACTCTACCGTAATGATAAACATCAACGTTTACGTTGATAAACATCATATATACAAAGTGTTCTACATCCAGGGAAATATTCGAGTTTAAGACATCCGGAGACCGTGTCCTGGGTCAACGTCTTTCATATGGGACCACTCCAGAAACCACTGAAGAAATATCCGACATCCTGACAGAAATGTGGGTCCTTTGCCCACCCGCCGCAGTTAATGTTTAATGAGGACCAGATTCGTGGTCGGGTTCAGCATCGATGGTGCTTCAGAATCATGAAAGAAATCTTAACTAACCGGTTCCAAATCCCATAAGAAAAAAGAAGGTTTAAAACGAACGGTACGCGCTAGAGGGAACCGTAAGGCTTTTTTTCTGGCCTTGCTATCAACTTGGGATTACAGAATGGACGCGGGCTTGTAGTTCTTTTGGTTTATTATTCTTGTAATAACACCTATGTCGGAACTATACACCGATCGGCCTCAAAATTTGACATTATTCGTTTCAAAAGGTCTACTTTCATTCTAAATCCGAAATGTCCGTACGCCGTACGCCGTTTTGGGCAGTACGAATTTTTCTAAAAATCTGGAATTTTGACAAAATACTTGGTTTACCATTTAGTTGTGCACGCAAGGTTTTCAGTCCGATCGCCCAAACCCGTGGGGCGCTATGGGGCTAAAATGGAGGTACGAGAGGTGTTTTTTTTAAAGGCATTTGGCTATGGGATCGAGTTAGATGTCGTTTTCGAAGTATTTTTGGACGTAGAATCCATTTTTTGAGGTCCCGGAACGATCCGATTTCACTGTTGCGATCTATAGGGCTTTCATGGGGCTACAAATGGGATTTTTGAAGGATCCCCGGAGGTCAAATATTTTTCAAGTAAAAAACAAAACATTTTCGAAAAAAAAAAATTTTTGAACCCCCATAAAATGGATTCTACGTCCGAAAATACTCTCGGAACGGCTCGGACGGCGGACGGACATTCTGGGTGTGGAATCAAGACATCCTGAAACGTATAATGTCAAATTTTGAGGCCGATAAGAATTTTCGACTCTCGAAGAATAATAAACCAAAATGTATTTAAAAATATTTGAACAAATATTAGAAAATAAATGCTTCGAAGGGAGTGAGATGGAGCCATTCTCTGCAGCCTTCTGAGGGGAGAACTTGCTGAAAGAAAGACCACAGGAAGGTCAGTTAGTTAATAGTTGCTCTCACCCAAATTTGATCTGAGAGCTGATTGCAGAAAAAGGTACCCAGCTGTAGAGTGCTCTCTCTGACTCCACACTCGAGGGTTGAATCGTCAAAAAAAATGTACAATATACTCTACTGCATATTATGCACACTGGAGAAAGGGCCTCCTCTTTCCTCTCAGATAGGTTAGAATCTAACCTATCTGATAGTGTCTGGATCTTAGATAGGATCGTAGATACCACAAGAATAGCAAAAATATTGTGAACTACAACACAACAGACACGAGGAGGACTTATATGGATCAAAGGCAATGAGAATGTGATTTCCAGTGTACCAGAAAACCAGGCTTTTTTTTTAACAAGAGGAATACCGCGGGATCCCGCAATTGCAAGATTGGAAAAACACCGCAGGATTGCGACCCCTATTCGGGATCCACCTCAACGTCCTCCGTTTGTTTACATCGTGGTATGGGATCCAACTGACTACCATCCCTCTAGAAAATCTAATGCCGAAAAAATAAATCCAGTTTGATTTATGCGGAGCGATACGATGTACAGCTCGAAGGAAGGTGTTGTTTTCCAAGTCATTTTGGACGTATAATCGACATGTCACGGGCCAATCCAACCATAGGGGCTGAAATAACCCCCACTGATAAGTTCAATTTTAGTTGAATACCAGCACGCAGCCACTTTACTCGGAAAGGGAGGGCTTACGTCGCTCGCCCAAGCCCCCACACACTGGTAGTGAATGTAACCGAGCGAGGAAAAAATCCTCCCTAGAGCCTGTCCCTGGCCCCCTACGCAGAAGTGAGTAACATTGAGTAAAAGTCCTAAAATATATCGGAAAATAGACGGAAATGGTCGTCACCAAGTCTTAGCAGGCGAGTGAGAGCTTGGCTTAAAATCCAACAATAACAGATGAACTGCTGATTTATTTTTCCGCGCAGATCAGGTGACAAGTTAATTTAAATTTTAAACTCCACCAAACCCAATCGCAATCCCATTTCAATCGTACACTGAGTGTAAACAACGTAGATAAGAATCCCACATTGCGCTCAATGGGCTTAACGGAAGTAAAAATTTGCTTCGGAATTTGAATCCAACGAAACATTTAGGGGTTCCCCACAGAATAGAAAGTTTTTCTATTCCGTGGGGGTTTTCCCATTAAATTTTAAAATAAGAAAGTTGGCAAAAATGCGCGCATTTTCGGGCGACCCCACCAGAGGACAAGGATCCCGGGTCGGTAGGGATTTTTTCCCTATTTTTTTCGGTTTAGTAGTGACATACTGTATGTCGGTTTAGTAGTGACATACTGTATGTCACATACAAGACGCGTTCTGAATGAGTGGTTCAGATAGATACCTAGATTGATCTCGTGATCTTCTTCGGAACAAAGAAGGAAACAATCAACATCAGCAAACATCACACAACGAGAATGTATAATTATATTTTGAGAAAATGAAAACAACTGTTTCACAATAATAATTCCAATATAATTTCAAATTCAAACATACTGAACCTAATCTCTTTGCAGCACTTTGAAAATAAACGAATAATTGAAATTACATCAATAAATAACAGGAAACTATTTCACTTTGTTAAATTTGTGAAAGTTCATTATTTATCGTAAAGTACACGGGTCAAGATAACAAACAATTGGCAAAATTGGTATAACAACAATTTTTTGTTAAAATTACTGCCTACTTATAAATATTTCACCTAACCTCGCCATTTTTCTTGCTTAATCTTGGAAAATTGTCAGTAATAACTTTACACACAAGCGAGGAATCAACAATTTTTTTGGTTGTTTAATTTTTCAACTTTTTTTTTCTATTTTTTAAAACTTTTTTTAAATGTTTATTCGAATTGAGGCGATAGGTACCTATACAAAACTCTATGAAAAAATCCTCTCTAAATGTTTGTATTTAGTAGTAAACCTATCCTTCGAGTATAAGAATGGTTTCGTTCACTCACACCTGGTCGCTACAAGGTATGGTTCAAGGCTTTTTTTTTTTTTTTTTTTTTTTTTCAACAATCCAAACCTATTCTTCAACAATAAATTATGCTTTTCCGACTCAAAAGCGATTCTCCTCAGGTGTCCGGAGGAACAAGGAAAAGGCAGATTTCCTAAGGTTTTCTGAGGCATCGGGATGTTTACGACTATTGTCGCTAAGTAAAATAAAACTGTGTGCGGAAGTGGCGCTCCTCAGACTAACCTAAGAACTCGCCCAGAATGGCGTCAGAGATCCGAGCTGCCAACCTTTCACAACTACCATTTATTACTTCCAATAAAACATTAATTTTCTTTGTTTGTCCTCATCTTGCATGCAACATATTACATTCCCAGCCCTGGTCTCTGACTTATGTAAAAATTATCTAAAAATTAAAAAAACCTCTCCACAATAATTTAGGAAATCTGCATTTCCGACTGATATTACGACTTATTGAAGCGGCTTGTAGGCACGATTTCCTACATTGATACAATAAGTGATGCATAAATTTTTCTTTCAACATAGTGTGTGGTATAAAATTAAAGTAAACTAGCGTTGGAATTGAATCTGAGACTTCTCGAGAGAAATCACAATTTATAAATGCTGGAAATGAACGAGTACCCCCAATAAAGAAAATTCTCAAATTCAATCCCAGGAAAAATACTTCATTGAAAAGTAAAGTTTTAGTGGAAGCTTTTTTTTTTTTTTTTGAAACTACGATGAAGTGTAATATTTTCAAGGCATATGAAGAATTTCAAACAGAAGCTAGCTTGGCGGAAAGAAACAACAAAATACTCAACTCATAGATATTAGTCAACAGATAAAATTCTTTATACAATCATTAAAAAATCTTAAAATTGACTACGCCTAGGGAGGCATACCCATTAGGGAAAATACAAAAATAACTCTTCTCACTTTTTGGGTTAGTTTCTTTTAGATTTCTTTTTTTTTTAATACATAAATCCCCCTAGGCAAACTAAAGACACAGGAAATCAAAAAATTAACAGAACTGAATACAATTAAATTAAATGACACAATAGGAGCCTCTCCAAACAAAATGGTTTAGTCTAATCTTTTTAAAGGTGTATATATAATTTGTATTTATATATGTATATATTTATAGTTTAAACAACAAGTAACAACAAGTATCATAAACTGTTGCTTCGGCTTTTACAAAGGATCCTTAGATGCTACCCAGATCGTAGGTCCTGATTGCTCGTTTATAACTTCCTTGACTTTTTGGTAAATTTCTTCAGGGGTGTCACCTTGAACGACAGCTGGAACAAAATGGTAAATAGGATTTTAGCGAAGTAGATCAAATTCTTAGCCAACACAGATGGGCGGGGTACGAGAGCCCTTGGCGTAGAGCATACAACACCGTTTGGTGGTACTTTTTCAAAATACAGCAGTGCCGCAGTTCAAAATTCACTTTCTCACCTGTGAAATATTCACCAAAGTCCTGTTCCAGTTTCATAGCCCTATCAAACGTCCGTTTGGCTTGGTCTTCCGAAATCCTCTTGTTCATTTCCCTAAAATCATAAACTCATCATTCACACATTCGAGGGCAATCCGTTTTAGTTTTTTCTCTCTAAACAAATCATGATTCCAACAATTTCAACGTGACCTTCTTACTCACATTATGGAATCCACGGACTTGGGTTTGATGAAAACTGCGATAGGGTAAAGCTGAGCGACCTGTAACCTCTTGATGGCATTGCCGCTCACGTCAAGTATGCAGTGTTTACCCTGAAAATGGATGGAACAACATTTGGGTGATATTAGTATTCAAGGAAACGCCCTACCATGTCACACCGTATGAGACCGTAGAGGGGTTAGTGACAGGTTGATGAATTTTAAAATTGGACCCAAAATTATTCCAGTATGATGAGAATAAATTGAAGTGAAAATAGATTTACCTTGGATGCAACTTCTTTGACCGAAGAAACTGAAGTTCCATAAAGGTTGTCGTTGTACTGGCCAGCTTCAATGAACAGGTGGTTTTGGATGTCTTTCTCCATTTGCTCCCGAGAGGAAACGAAATGATAGTCCCGACCGTCAACTTCATATTCTCGTTTGGGCCGAGTAGTGTCTGTAAGAAATAACATAACAGTAAAAACGTGAATCCTTTTTGCAGTAATAAATTAAGAACACAAAGAAGAGGCAGAGGGGTTTTTGGGCCTGTTTGTATGTCTTTCCCAAGACAGACGATATGGTGACGGTCTTCCGCATTTCTAACATCATATTGGGATTCAGCAACCTTTAAGGGTCCACAATCTCAGTGAGAAAATCCGTACAGTGAAGTACTGTTACAGAACTTATTAGATTCTGTACCGAAAGTAGAAGCATAACACAATATTATTTTGATACATCAAACGTTGCACATTGAGCCACCAGTGTGCAGTGATGTTTTTACTTTCAACACACACGACACCGCTATCACTTTATCCCTTCACTTCCTGAGACCCTATAAATAATGAAGACGGATTTTCTGCGATCCTGACCAATGGGCCAAGGAACTAGGTCAGAGAAATTGGAAAATTCGGCCGAACATAGTTGAACTAGTAATGAACAAAGTACTCAGTACAGTTAGCACTGAGAAATTAGGTGTCTGAGCAGAGGAAATCACTAGTGAATATTTGGCGTTTTGAATTTTCCCGCGGTGGCACTTTTACTAATCCGCCAGAGTGCGCTAGCATAAGAAGGGACCGACGGGAATTTGCCGGAGGTGACGGCGGAAATGGCGGCCGTGTAGCAGCCAATGAGAGAGTAGCGCCACTTTTCCCTCCAGATTCAAAGTTGAAATTTTCGACAGTGCCCTGGAAGTTTGTATTACACCGTAGGAGCCCAAAACTCACTGCTATGGCTTCAAATTATGAAGTTCTTTCAGAAAAAAGTATTAGTCGACGGTCGGTTCCCGGGCCCATTTTCATAACTTCTGAATGATGTCTTTTCCAGGGGGAAGAATTGCCGCCAGCGGGTGTATTTTCGCATGTCTTGTGCGTTCATCATGCGCATGTCATATTGTAACAAAACACTCTTGAAAAATGTTCAACAACAACGTGTATATTGACCACCACTATTTTTGACTGACTCAAAACCCCCCATGTGACGGTTGCCATCACATTACCCCCCTCTTCACGTCGGCGAGAGCCAGCCGGTTGACCTGGACCAGCTTCGTCACTTTCTCGAGCCGAACCCGGTAGAGCACGTTGTTCCTCTTCGCCATCACGACCCATGGGCCCGTCCATTGCGGCTGTAGTTTCGGGCAGCGCTCCACCGTTCGTTTTGGGTCATGCAGCCAAACCCAGTCCCCAGGCTTGAACTCCTTCTGCTGGGCTCGACGGTCGAAACGCTCCTTCTGCTGCCGCATATGGACCCTCATGATTATTGTAGCGCACTCTCTGGTTTCCAGCATGCTTCCGAAGAGAGAACACATACGGAACCGAGAGTGGCTCATCCCTCATGACGGGTCTCAGCACGTCCTTTGGTAGCTGGAGCTCACGACCATACACCATCAATGCTGGCGAGAAGCCCGTCGTGAAATGGGGCGCACTCCTGTAGGTCAGCAGGAAAAGTGGTAGCAGCCTGTCCCAATCATTCTGCTTCTGGTCGACGAACTGTCAGAAATTTGGTTATCGTTCGATTTAGGCGTTCTACCAGCCCTCCTGACTGTGGGTGGAGTGGGGTCGACCGTGCCTGGTTCCCAGGAGGTGGTTCATTTTTAATCAACTTTGATTCGAAGTTGCGCCCCTGGTCAGTGTGGATTTCGGACGGAACCCCATACCTGCTGAAGACGAGTTCGACAAGTGCGGTGGCAACTGTCTCTGTTTCTTGGTTGGGGATGGCAATAGCCTCTGGCCATTGCGTAAAGTAATCTGAGGCTACTAGGACAAACCGATTCCCTTGTCTAGTCTTTGGGAATGGTCTCAGGATGTCAATGCCCATCCTCTCAAAAGGCGCTCTCACCTTGAATTGCTTCAATGGAGCAGGACACTGTTGTTGAGGTCCGTTGGCTTTTTGACAAGTGATGCAGGATTTACACCACGCCCTCACATCTGACGTCATCCTTGGCCAAAAATAGCGTTGAAGTACCTTCCCCAGCGTCTTCTGGAAACCGAAGTCCCCGCCTGTGGTGCTACTGTGATAGTTCTGCCAAAGGAAGCGGCCCTCCGGTGTTCCTTCACCAATAAGGAGTCCCATCGAGCCAGCAGTTGCTCACTGCAGGGTCCAGTGCTGCCATTTCGTCCAGTTGTGGTTTCCTGCCCGTCGTCACCCAAGCAATCACGGTGCTTATGACACTGTCCCACCATATATGTGGGTTTGGCGTCTCTTTGTGAATGACGTTCACTCCCCTTGACCATTACTTGTCCTTCCGCAGGCAAAATGAACAGTCAGCAGAACATGGACGCCTCGAAAGGTCATCGGCGTTACCATGGGCTTTACCTGGTCTATGCACAATACGTCTGAAGGGTTTCCAACCAACGCGCAAGCTGTCCTTCTGGCCTTTTAAAAGAGGTTAACCACTTCAGGGATAAAAACCATGGAACCGATGAAAGCATAGCCAAATAAAAATATGCACTTCAATCATAATTTACAAATTTTCAGCTTTCTAAGGACAAAAGGAGAAAATTTAGCTCACTCAATTGATCATGTTGGGACCCATCATGTCTCACGGAGGCTCCCTATCGAATTTCACTTTCTAGGGTGAGCAGGTGAGGATTTAGGTCAGTAAGCTGATCACGTTGGAGCTCAACATGTCATTCATCTCGTACTGTCTTAGGGAGGCTCCCAATTGAATTTCAGCTTTCTAGAGTGAACAGGAGAGGATTTCAGTCACTCAGCTGATCAGGTGGGAGCCCATCATGTCAATCGTGTTGTGTTTTAGGGGGGGGGGCTCTTTATCGAATTTCATCTTTCTAGGGTGAATAGGATTGGATTTAGGTCACGTTGAATAGTAGAGAAAATGGCGTTGGAACTCACTCAGCTGATCAGTGATTAGGTGCCTTCAGCATACTCCATTGACCCACCCTCTCAAATGTCAGCTTCCTGCGTTTAATAGGAGAGAGGATTTGGAGCTCAATGTATCTTAACAAATTTTTCGTCTCGTAACGGTAATTTTGTCTCATGTTTGGCCGGGTTATGACGGCATTACATGTTCCATGTTTCACCCAAGGAGCTCACCCTTTTGGCCTTTAGACTAGTAATGACAGATGCGCAAGTTGTATCCAGCACGCAAGGTTGCCTCAAATAGCCAAGATTCAGACTTACGTATTAGTTGTCATCCTGGTACCTACATTTCCCCCCAAAATGAACGGTTCCTGATCCGGACTACCCTCGCTGTTTATTAGAGAAAGTTTTTCAGGAAGATTCGTTGGCCAATAACGCGGCAAAAACTTTTAACGATAAAAGAGAGATGCACTAATCTGTAAAATTTACACTAATCTCACAAACATCCAAGTGCGTCCTAGTTCATCACTAGTCACGAAATTAATAAACTTCCCGCTAGCACGTAACACTTATACTTACGGGGTACACAGGAGCCAAACTGTTCTGGGAATTCGGATATCAAATCGTCGTTGATGCGGTCCTTCAACGGGCCCAGAATGATGACGGGTCGGGTGTAGTCGATCTTCTGTTGGCCGACAGCCTCATACGACAGTACCTGCTCCTCTTGGCCTGAAAACGTGAAGTTCCCAAGTTAAGTTTACGGAAGGATGCGACCGATCCTATTGATTGGAGATGGGGGCTCGAGCTCTAAAAGTTTCAGTAGTCGGGGAGTTTGGGAATCAATTATCACGACTTACAAGTTTGCTCAACAAACTGTTTAGGTAACTTTCATATATTGACCCAAACAAGGAGAGCCGTACGGGACGGCCAAGTCCTTCAGGTCCTACGGCTGAGGATTTCCTTGCACGGAGATTAAGTGAACACATTGGAACAATGATTGACCAAATTTTAAAAGCAGAGAATACATGAGAAACTGTGTAAAATACTATTCTACGAGGGAAGCATTGCTATTAAATATAAATGATGATAATACATGATATAATAGGGAACCAAGTTAGTTAAACCACACATTCTTCTCAGCAAAAGGCAAACGTAAATCAGCCTTTTAATTACAAATAAAAAATTGTATTAATAAAAAAAAGAAAACTTCAAGGTTAATCGAAAACGCCAGCCTCCATGCAGCTTTTGCTCAAATGTCGGATTAGTTTAAAAAAAGTCGTAAAACTGATAATTGAATGGTGGCTTACCAACGAGAATCTCAATTAGGCTAATGTTTTTTAGGCTAATACCTTCGGATGTCGGATCTTCTTGGGCGTAGCACAACATGAATGCTATAAAAAACAAATGATTCAAAATTACAGGGCAAAAATACGATACCATGTGTACGGGAATATGAGAGCTAGGAGGAGCTTTACCAAGGAAAATAGGAGGTTCTCAACGAGGAAAAATATTGTTAGACGGACGGTTGTAGCAGATTTTACCGGGGGTGGGAGCAAATAGTCCTCAAATACCAATTATGAGTGGGATCGAAAAGGTCGGATGGCAAATAAATTGGGTGGTGAGGTTGACAACGCGTGTTGGGAATACTGAAATTAATGTTTTTTCCCCCTCCAACTCGGGCAGAAACCCCGAGTTTTTCCAATGCTGCGAGATTTAATCAAATGGAGTGGTCGACAAAATGAAAAAAACCTACTAAAAACATGTGCAGCAGCTCTCAAATGATACAATGATAATATAAATAAAAATTAACAATGAGATTATAGTAATTTCAATACAATGACTCCAGCCTACTATCGCTCCGATATTTTGAGGAAACAAAGGGTTTCGAGGGCGATGGCTTTGAGAAATGGAAGTTCCCCCCACACAGTGGTTATTTAAAATAAGCGTTTGGGGTCTACAATCTGAAATAAGGCGCCAAACGGAACTCAGCTGATAAGATACAGTTTCCCGCACCGATCAAACCAGCATTGAAACTTGAGGGAAACAGGAATTTCTCCTCGCTCTCCCACCGACCACATTCTCATCAGTTTCGCAAAGAGGAGAGCCACAACTCATTGACAAATAGGGTAATGTTTTTCAACATTAATAATTCTTATGAATGTCCCATGCTACGTAGTTTGAGACATTAAGAAAAAACTGTAAAATTTCCTTATAGTCCAGTAAATCCGTAGAGGAAATGATAAAGAGTCGTGGAAAAAGTGTATGGTTGGATTTTTTTGTCTTATTCTATGTTCTTTGGGGTGCTGAATCCTGTTTTTCAAAGCTGACCAATGAATTTTATGCGCTATCAATTTTATGGTAGTGACTTACCTATGCCGCAGAACGCATAGTTTCGGAGTTATACTCAAAAACTGGAAAAAAGTTTCTTGTACATACTGCAAGTAGATGATGGAAACCTTCATCCAAAAACGTCACATAATAATTTTATCAGGTTTGATAGGAAATTTAATAAGCTTTCACGTGAAAAAAACGAAATTTGAATCGGACCAAGTTTCCGAGCTACAGCCAAACATTTACCGAAAAACGTGGTTTTTCATGCGTTTTGATGCTCTGCCCGCCATTCCTTCCGTAGGCACTTTTTGACAAACTTTGGGGACTATCCTATAGGAGATTTAACGATCTACAACTTTCATTATCAGGAGATAACTTGGAAGAAAATGCCGGGTTTTCTTGAAGTGCTTTTAATCAAGACAGGTCAAGTACAGTCGAGCTTTCGGGTTATGCTATGAACCCTTCTTCGGGATCTTAAAATGGTAGGTATCGAATTACATTGAGTGAGATGTAATCCTCGTCAGCGCAGAATAATATAAGTTGAATTTATAATGTAAGTACATCAGGAACGATTCTTATGTGTTATGTAAAATTTAATTGTATAGGCCGATAATGTTGGACTTATGTGGGTTTATTAAAATTATACGGATTATAAAATATAGAGCACATTTCGGCGAATTTTTAGCATAACCCGAAAGCTCGACTGTACTTGACCTGTCTTGATTAAAAGCACTTCAAGAAAACCCGGCCTTTTCTTCCAAGTTATCTCCTGACTTCGATAGCCGGTTCCTCCATCCTACAACTTTCATTATGTAACATTAAATTGGCCGTTTTGAAGGTTTTAAGCTGTTTTAAAGATGTTTTAAGTGTAAAAGTGATTTTTCGAAAAAAAGTGCAAAAAATCGCTCTAGCTCCTGAACTATTGGGTCTACAATCTACTTTGAATGGTGATATTTATAGGAAAATCAATGCTCTTTTACTTTGATAATAGTGAGGTTTGCCGTAGGACGCATTGTTTCAGAGTTATAAGCAAAAAACCTGAAAAAAGTGCAAACAATGGAGTTTTTTGCGAATATCTCAAAAAGAGAGATATTAGTTGGATCTCTTCAGATACGGATTCAGCACCGCAAAAAACATAGAATAAAAATTTAAAAAAAAATAAAAAATCCGACCATAATATATTATACTTTTTCCACGCCCTGATACGCATTGACTGGACCATTAATGTGCCGTCAATAATTGACATTAAGTAGCAGAGAAACCTAACTGAGTATCCGAGACTCCATTGAGATGGCCGTATACAACAAAACACGAAATACGGGAGAAATTCTGCTGTTGGATTTGCAAGATGTGGATTGACAAGAACTGAGGTCACTATTTTATGAAAATATGATGTAGAAATAAAGGTAATTCGAATGTGACCGGAAACAAGTCATCTCCTTTGCTAATCCAATAGCATAACTTCCAACTTTTACCGAACTGTAATAAAAGACATCATTAAAAGTATGAGATGAAAGCGACCAGTCAAGTTGGCAGATCCAGACGGAAGACAGGAGGGAACATGCGAGTTAGTATTTGGACGAGTTAGAAACAGTAATAAGGCGAGAATACGGCACTGACAGGAACCGGCGATGGGAAACAGGATTTTGAAGGGAAAACTGTACTGTAATGTTGACCCAAGTAAAAATATTTACAGCGATACGAAAGAAAGAATATCTTTAGTCTACATTCATGGGAGAAAGTCGTAGATTCAAAGTGGATTTTTTAGAAAAAGATATCGTACGAAAAAGTCAGTGGTTGGATAATGCAGGGTGTCTCGATAAAGATGTATAGTGCATTTACATTAAATTGAATCACCTTATAGGCTTTTCGTAGTTGCCAAGAGATGTCAATTATACATTTGAAAGTGTAACATAAAATCAAAATTTCGTAGTTTTGTACAGCGATATTATACTTTAAAATAATATTATGACCATAAGCGAAATATGGAAACATGCAAAAAGGCGAAGATACACTCAAAACACCTACCAACCACTGAAAGAAAAGAGTGAGACGGTAAACTGAATAATACCGAATAAGGTGGACCACACCTTGAACAATGTACAGTGAAAAAATAACTTCAACTGAAAGAGTTTACCAAAATAGTGGACTTTTGCTCAATGAGGTACTTACGCGTACTCGAAGGGTCGCCGTCAGTGTTCGGAGTGCTTGGAGATTCTGCATTTGGTACAGTTATAGAGGGAGGAAGAAACAGAGAAACAGGGGAAAACAAACATTACAAGTCAAGTTACAAAGAAGAGCAGGCAGAAAATTCAAATTTTCAATCAGTTAGTTACAAGAACAAATGAACAAATGATAAAAAACAAAATCAAGGAAATCATAGAACAGGGGGAGGAGTAGTTTAAGATGAAGCAGATTTGGAGATACCAAAACATATTCCACAATTCAGACATCGTCGGAATAACTTTGAATTCTCTTGTGTGTTTACTGAGTCTAACCAAATGATCCAAAAATGCTCAACAATGAAAATACATAGTACGAAGTTAATCGCGTTTCAAACAGTGGCAATTATGTACGGTATGTTCTTTCCAAATCTGCCTAATTCTCAATTTTGGAAATCAGTGGAAGTGGTTAGCTCGGTGGACGAGTTTATTAATTGCACTGAAAATACCGAAAAGTTGATAGATAATGTGGCGTGATGGTGAAATTCTCTGAGACTGGAATCGTTCGTCTATTTCATTTCGTGATTCTACGTTAGGATCTACCTAGGTACTCGTTAAGAGCCAACGTGTCACATACGTAATGAATGAAATCAATTTATCGTGAAGCTAATAACGCTAAACAGAAACTAATATTGGAGGAACGTCACCCTAGCATTCAACATTGACGGGCTACCAAGCTATCTAAACACACTATCAAATTAAAAAAAAAAAAAAAAACAAAAAAAAAAAAAAACACTAAATCGTAGTTCAACACGTGAACCGACTAGTCCGTCCGATTGAGGCTAGTTTCAAAGCAAAAACAAGCTAAAGCCAAGCAATTGAACGAATTACATTTAAAAATCGAACTGAATGCGCAAGAAATCAAAATGAAAACAGCCGAACCAAAGATCTGGAAGCAGCTAACAACAAGGGACGAGACTACTCAGCAATTTGTCTCAAGAAATTGTTAACATTACAGCATGTACACCAGTACGTTTTTTTTTTTTTTTTTTTTTTTTTGAAGAACACTGAACTTTTGAGTGTAACAATTTCATGGCTCCAGGTTCGTCATTTAACTTGAAATGATAAACAAGAATAACATTCTTGGTGGTAAGTTGATAAGGTTGTATGAAATTAACTCGATTCTACTGCGAGGGAATGCAAAAGTCACGCAAAAGGAACAATTTGTGATCCGTAAGACGCGCGAGACGTTTAAACACAATCCCAAGTTTAAGAAGAAGATCTGCAACTCAGTGTTCAACAAAAGAGGCAAAGCCAGACTCATTTGTCACATCATGCCCGAAATCCATGCCATACGATTTTCAATTTCCCTTTCAGCCTGAGCGGTTCCACGCGATGTTTCTCGAAACCAAGATAGAAGTGAATTGGAACTCTAGACGGCAGATTAGAATTGGAAATAAGAAACATTAGCTCAGTCTTACGTTCTTGATCCGAACCGTCTTCAGATTTGTCGTCTTTGCTCTTCATGAAGGGGAATTTCCTGGAGAACGAGAAATTCTTCTTTTTCCTCTCAAGCGTGGATTGCTGAAAAAACGTTGAAAAAACTATATAATGAAGATTGCTGATGATTTTCTAGACTTATAAGTTATTTTCTAGGATTTTATCAGGAAATTCACTTCGTCCAAGAGAAGCGAAAACGGAAGAAAACTTAATAGGGAGATGGCACAATTGAATGAACAATAGAGTTCCTTTTTTGGACCATTTCAAGAGAGATTACAATCAACCCAAGCTCAATTGCCCAGGAAAGTGCCAATGACTGGAAAATATCCGGATCAAGATATCTCGGTAGGATAATAGGGAGCTAAAAGATCTTGAGAGAAGATGGAATTTACATATTCAATAAGCTTTTCCTTCTTTCTCAAATGAGTAACCAAAAAAAAGTTCCCGCAAGATTTCATTACTGTAATTTGAAGACAAAAGCAAATGATACCTATTATGTTTTTCATTGATTTTGCCAGCAACTTTCAGCATTAATAACAAAATTTATTACAAGAACATTTCAAAAACTTCGTCTCCCAGTTTGTGCTACATATCTAATGAATAAACCAAAGCACCACATGAGAAGGCCAGCTAAGCAAATAAATCCCAAACGAGCAACAGAATATACAAACTCTACGAAACTAACTTGCAGGGGGAAGGCATTTAAATTCCAATTTACATGAAATAGAAGGTTGAGGAAGAAGTTTCAAAGGTCAGAAGGAAATTAGGAGTCTTTTTGTCATCAAGTTCAGACGACCACCTGAGTTTCTCAAAATCTTCTATTTCTCGTATGAATCCGGATTTACAGTGTAGATTCTGCCTTTCCAGATTAAATTCCAGTCTAACCAATGCTACAGGTCGAATTACTTGAAACCAAACCGGCTACACAACATAAAATAGAAGCGACAGAAGATTTTGCTAAAAGGAATACCAATCATTGTAGATTTGAAAAACTCAACACGACAGAAGTGCATTCTACAGTGAGCTTGGACCAGAATAACAATTGAGTTGCAGGGGAATCTAGATCGAGCACCTTATGAAATCGGTTGAGTGCCATCATCAACTTCCTGTCCCACTTGAAGCGGTTCCTCAGATTCTAAGATGGTCAAAGGCTGAACTGTTTTTAGTTAAAATACACGAACTCGACGTTTTCTTTTCATGCACGTGTACTTACAAGTCTTATTTCACCCAAAACGAAACGCTTACGGGCTACACTGAAGATGGGAAAGCAGTAGAGGCTTTTCATAAGGTGCAAAACCCAGACATTTTTTGGACATCACAAAAATTTTGTGATGACATTTAATGTCATCTACGGATGGAAAGATCGACACGTACTGTACGTGTAACAGCAATGTGGTTTTCAAGAAACGTTTTCAAAACAAAGGCGTCCTTAGATCGGGCATCACCAGAGAATTTGGAGAAGAAGTTACTAGGTGTTTGCAAACCGTCTGTTTGGGAGAAGTCACACTAGAGAAAAGGCTGCTTTATCCTATTCCAACCCTCCTCAGGCTTCAAGACAACTTGCTCTCTATTCCAACCAAATACCCAACCTGCCTCATTCAAAAATTTGTCCATAAGATTCTCGAATTAAACTGTATCAGATACTTGCTTGAGAATTTCTTCTCAGTTAACTCAAACTTTGTCCCTTTTTGAAATGTGTGTTTAATGCTGTCTATCACGATCCAGACTGTTCCTACCGAAAGGGCTTACTGAATCTGGTTAATTCATTGATTAACCTACTTCGTAGGGAGGTCATGGGTAGCAAATTTACCTCTTCAAAATTTACACGTAATTCGCTGGTGCAGACCAGGTTTAAGGTCTATATAATATATTATACCACGTTGAAGGATTTTTCATCATTCATACCTTTTGAGGTTGTCCGGTCAAATACTGAAAATCCAAGGTTTCCCCAAACCACGTCGAAAGTTCATTGTGATGAATTATGAAAAATCGCTGAACGTGGACTGCAGGTCAAATTATGTCTAAATTGAGGAGAGGTGAATTAGACCCTCTCAGTGTAGTACGTGAATACATCTGTACAAGTCATCGCCGCTCATGCCCAGGAAAATACCTACCACTAATGCACGTCAGGATCACCATCAGATCATCTTCCAGATGGTGCAACGGGGCGAGGAAAGTGCATCTCGACTAACTTTTTTTTTCTGAATGAACTTCACAATTTGAAGCAACAAACGGTTATGAGCTCCTACGTGGCAATACAAAGTTTTAGGACACTTTGGAAAATTAAAATTTTGAAATGGAGAGGGGATTGAGTACCCCAGGACGGGCTTTCTCAGTGGCCGACAAACGGACAAAACGTAGAAAAAACTGTTTGTAATCTTCATCAACGGTTATCAACTGTCAGGTCATTTTTTTTTATCACGTACCTATTTGTAAAATTAAACATTTGAAACAGAATGAAATTCTTGCTTCATCAAAAAAATTTTTTTTACTCCCTTGTGCGAGCACTAATCATTACAAAACTTGGTTCAACCCTTGGATTATTAATCTGCATTTCCAGTAAGTACTTCATCAAATTTTATTGTAGAAATTAGTCTACCTACACGTGAGACGGTGGCCCCGCAGTGGGAAATTAAAAAGTACGATCATAAAGCGCAGAATGCACAAGGACAGGGAGATTTTCCCACAAAAACCGGAGTATAAGGGGAATGCAGCTCAGATTTGTCCACCAGACGTCTCTGCACGTAGGCCGTATTCAATTTGGATGCCTATGACCACCTGCCATCAAGCTAAGCGAAGTAGCAAAACTACGACATTTGTGGGTCTTTCGAGTGTCAAGGACCTATAAGTGGCCCACGCTATCAAAAGGAAAATAATCATTCAGACTTGTACTCACGGTACAGACTATATTCATGGCCACCAACCATGGAGGAATAGAGAGGAGAGTTCACTGAATAGGACTTCATGTGCCATAGTCGACGGTGGCGCTATCCCTACGGAACGTAGTGAACTACACATAGTAGGCACCTTCAAACCCAACTAGAGTGAGCCACTAGCCCTTCTTACGAAGGAAAGCACCAAATACCTCACAAAACGGATTTATCTTCCACTGTTGTGCTATTACAATTAAAGGAAAAATTGAAGAAACCATCTCTGAATAACGAATTTCGTTAAACGAAATTGATTGTGTAGTTGTGTACACTGTGAATGCAAACGAAACGTCGGAATTCGCAGGGCGCCATCTTCTGGTTCAGTTTTGGTAACCTACCACCTTCAAAGTTCACTACATCTCGTAGGGTCGCGCTGCAGTCGCAATCCCCCCCGCCGTTCCACCACTGGGTTGGCGTTTTGGGAACGCGGTTTAACACAGAGTGAGCTCTCCTCTCTATTCCTCCATGGCCACCAACATAACAAAACAAAAATTGCCATTCGCAATCAATACTTTGTTACTAGTTCAACTATGTTCGGCCGAATTTCTCCATTTATTTGACCTTGTTCCCTTATCTCTAGCAAATTATACACGCCAATGAATGCAATTAAAAGCGTACCACAGAAATCCGAAGGTACTTTCCGTAAATCCACGTTTGAGAGCTGTGATGTGCAGATCGGCTACCAATGATCAACGATTTCAGCATTGCAAGGGCTTATCGAACGAAAAGTTATCCGTCAGTGATGCTTGATCCATACCCAGGTCCTAAGAATCGAAACTGGTGACACCCGATGTTTCTACATACTTCGATTAGCTACACTCGAAAGCCGGAATCACCACGCAGTTGGACGACATCCCAAATGCTATTAGGCTGCTATACTACGGTTGTTAATGGAAGACGGAGTCCTACTGTACCTCTCCTACCTTGTCGAGCATCAGAGGCATGTGCCCCGTAAACTTGACAGTCCTGTCCCTGGCCCTTTGTTTCCTCTCCCATCGCCTCTTCGACGGGATGATCCCAATGGTCGACTCTTCTTCGCCCGTCGTCGCCAGGACCCGCCTCGCCTGCCACCACTCGTCGTCCGACGCGTTCGTCACGTGGAGGATGTCGCCGTAGCGGAAGGGGAGCCCCCGGGACGGCAGGCCATCGTCTCTTGCAGGATCATAATCGAACAGTGCTCTGAAATCATGACAGGCAGGATCGGTCAGAAACATAATTTTTTTGAATTTCACAGCAAAAATATGTATTTTGAAGGTACACAATTTATCAACTTCAGAGTGCAGGGATTTCTTCTTTAGAAATTTATCAACTTCAGAGTGTACGGATTTCTTCCTTAGACATTTCTGAGATGCTACAGTAGAGAACTCACTTAGGTCAACATCAGCTCCATTGTAAGATAAACTCCAAGTGAACCAGGTTGAGCACCTTTTCTTGGTTTTGTCATAGAAAACATTTTTTGTAAACATGGTATTTCGGTTAAATAATTTCATTGAAGTGCATCTGCAGCCTAACAGAAATCCATACTTTCCATCTATTTTATCTCATCTTTCTGAAATCCAAGTTTCTACATTCACCGGTGAAGTATATGGTCGCCAAACTAGGCTATCAAGGACTGCATGTAACAGGCTACGCCTGGACCCGAACCGTTGATTGAGTGCGTTAGAGGGAGGATGGATTGTCCTCATCCACATGAATTTGCATTTAGATTACACTGCTGTTCGATTATGGTTAAGAGGACATCTTAAATACCCTAATACCTTCCACTTCCCTCAATCGACAAAGAAAGTAAATAATATTATGCGCTGGGACGAGCAGCGTTTGCATGATCTTATGTACAGTACAGCCTTTTGTCGTGTGTATGCGCTACAAACCAACAGCGGATGTTTGAACAGAAAAAGAAAGTAAACTTTGAATGCGTGAGCGAAAACATCAAAATTTGGAAATATGAAAAGATAAGAAGAGATATTCGTATGGAAAGACACGATACAAGAAACGAATATTAAATATAAGTTTCTTATAGCTTCTCTTACCATACAATATTATAGTTTCTTTAGAAGCTACCAATTGAACTAGAACAATTTACCACACCAACAAAAAATAAAATAAAACACCTCAGTTTTACGAGTGCCAAAATATCGGTAGGCCCTGAAATATATTTATATGCATATATGCATTTGTGAAATTAAGCAACAGGTGCAGCGATCTAAAAGTATTACCCACAAAACGAAATCTGTTTTTTTATTTTTTATTTTTTATTAAATTCAAGTTCAGGCCAATAAAGTCGGTGGTTCCAACCTCAATTTGACATGATAGCGACGAGAACGTGATAAAACGTATAAAACCAACCCATCAATGTGTAGGGAAAATCCTGCGTTAATAACTTTTTCTACAAAACCCAGTTTCATTAAATGAAGCGCTCGTAGGAAATAGAACTGAGCAAGAAACGGGTAAACGGTTTGAACGCTCAATGAAGAGAAAAATCGGAATAAATGCAACATGATGGAAAAATACAATGGAGGGGAAAATGTAATTAAAATATAGTCGACAAAAAGCTGATGAAAGAAGCGATACGGAAAATCCTGCTGGAGAGAAAGGGATGTAGAAGTACCTAGAAATACGGTCATGAACGAAATTGAGTCGAAAAGAAACGATTCATAGTAATCGCATTACAAAAGGTGAAAACAAATTTTCTATGGAAGTCTAATCTAATGTTTCACTACATTTCTTCCATCCAACCAGTGAGTACCTGAGAACAAATGAACGGTAACAGTCTGCAATTGCATTACAACAAAATAATTTAAGCCAACTTTAAATTTTAAAAATGTACCTGAGATATAAGTTCCCTTCCCAGGCACTTGAAGCTATCTTAGAGTGTCACTGGGGGTGCCCGCTAGTTGAATATAAGAAAACGTTACACTCTTGTTTACAAAATTGAACAATACAAGTGAAATTCTAATCTACGGAAATTACTATGGCTTCAAGCTACTCGTAGAGGATAGGAAAAGGAGGTGTAAAGTGGCAATATTCCTTGAAATGAACCGATGTCAAATCCGTTTTATAGGGTAGTCAAGAATAAACCGTTATCCAATAGGCTGGTGTCCAATAGACATCAGCGAACAACATTTTGTGGGCTGTTGAATGAAAAAACGTGTTTATGGCCTTTTAAGCAACGTACAGGAACCTTCTAAAGTAATTTGTTCTCGAGGAGCGGAGGAAACTGTGGCTTCTTCTTTTTTCGACGTTCAAACAACACTAGACACGATTGACCTCGCTTATAATGATTGACAACGTCCTTGAAGTTCTGTCGCGAAGCTCAACCAAGTGCACGAACACGAATGTGATTAAAGTCAGGTAAAACGTTCCTAAAATAACACAGCTCCCATTCGCCAATACATTAGGTTATTTTTTTAGATCCGAACGAACACATTAGAATACGCTTTCCAAGTTGACAGTAAAATTTGAAATGGAGAATTTTCGAGGACTTAAGGGGTGGCATATAGTGGACAGAAGGCTTTGTACTTATTCTAAGATGTAACTTCCATTAAATAGCTCACGAAAAACAATTCTGATTTCGAACTAAATTTAATCCACGGAAGAAATTATACACCGCTTTCCTCGAACCTTCTCTAAAACGGCGGGAGCTTCACGGTTTCCAAAATGGACGTTTCCCCATGAGTAAAACGTTTCCGCCTTGGGCTTTTTCCTCCATGTTGGGCGACAGAGGATGGAACATCTGTTCAGTGAGATCCGCTATTCCCACCGAGATCGGCGAAACGCTATCGAACGGAGCGTCAGCACTGTCGCCTCGATTCAGAATGTTCGTCTGTTCCTCCGTTTCTTTCAGAACGAGGAACTTGCTGTACGAAAGATAGGAGAGGAAGAGTTAGTATTGGACGCGGCTAAGTCTAATAATATTGCACGTTTTCGAGGGAACCGCGAAAGTAGGGAGAGAGCAAGGCAAGGTACAGGTCTACAAAACCAAATAAACTATTGAAAACAGGATTTTTAACAAAGTGGTTGTTTTTCCTCGGTGCAGAGGTCCAATACAAATTGGAGATTAGGGAGAAAAGGCACCCCTCTGCGTGGGGACCGGTTTAGAGCTGCTAACCTCAACTAAAGCCCAGAGTGACTTGACATAGGTTTGGACTCCAAGTCCAAGGCCCAAGAGTTCTAAAGCTTCGAGTCACTCTGGGCTGTAGTTGAGGTTAGGCCGCTCTAAGCCGGTCCCCTCGCGAGATTCAATTAAAAACATCGGCAAAGGAGTCATCGTTCTCCCGAATCCCCACATCAAACAATTCTTGAACGATTTCACCCCATCAAGCTATTCTTTGTCCAAATCAAGGACCTAATCGAAATAGGGAAACTGGAATTAGTGATAAGAAGGCCCCAAAAGACCACTGCCGCGCTCTCCCCCGACCAAACAATCCTGTTACCTCGTCGATCGGGGATTCATTTTGTTCGAGAGACAAAAACGATTTCAAAATTTTTCTCATTTGTTTACGGTGCTCAATAGCTTCCAAGTGCAAGCCGATTCTAAGTCGAAGGAGAACGAGGGCAGACAAAAGCCTTTTGTACGGGTCACTTCCATCACCTTCATTTTCGAAATCATCTTCAACGGTGTAGTTGTCTGTGTCTTTGTCATTAATGTCTCTGAATATTGGAAAACAATAATTAGTTTTCATTAGAATTGTTCAATAATTGAATATGATTGTTCAACTAATTATTAGTTTTATGATGCGCGAAATCAAAATTTTACTTCTGTCGAGGGTGCAACATAAATAAAATCTAGTTTAATGTAAGGTGGATGCGGCGAGATAGTGGGAATCCATATTTAAAAAATACGATTAAAGACGACGGTTCGGTTGATTAGACCATCATCATTCTTTATTGTACTGATGATGGTCTAATCAACCGAAACGCGTCTACAAGTTATATTTATATTTTTATCGTAGAAATAGACTACTTCGTCTTAAATCGTATTTTTTTTTTAATCTAGTTTACTTCGCTACTAACTGAAGAGTGAGAAATACAGCCGAGGGACAGATGAAATTCGAGAGGAATAACCTACATCGTATCGTTAAAACATGAGAAAATTGAGTTAGCAGAGTGTGAAACCCGGGTCCCCTTTAGAACAAATATTTCTACCAGCGAGCCCCTAGAAAAGAAAAATACGAACCGGTCATAGGAAAGGCGGATCAATAACTAAAAGTCCGATTGCCTTTTCAATAATTTCCGCGGCAAAAACGAGCAGGCTTTTAACGACACGTCTGTAGCCAACATGTTTTGGTTATTATCGGAAGGGTTTTGAAGTCAATAAAAGTCCCAAAACGCTGCAAATTTTACACATGGGGTTATTATTCTTTGATTCAGGTTACTTGTGCAAAAATGAATTCTAGGTGAATAAAGTAATATTTTTGAAAATAATATCCAAACTACAGAATGGGATTCAACTGAACAAAACGCTTGCATACAAGTCTGCAACGCATTAGGACATTTCATGTCTTTCCCCTCCCTCCTTCTTCCCTTCCATCTTCTAGCAATCTTGTCTTCCTCTGTGAATTACATTTTTTTCAATATAAAGAAAACAAAAATTAAACTCATATTTTTATTTATTATTTACATCCATACATATATCGTCGTGGGTAGTAAAAGAACGGTATGTTATATGTTATATGTTCTACATGACAGTACATTAACCCCACTAACCATTGATTGCGTAGACAACAATCAACTATTTTCATATTAGTTGATTTCATCAGTAGCCACTCAGCTGATCAAGACCCTGTACAACTTATTGTTCACGTCCTAAGGAGGCTACCAGCCAAATTTCAGCTTCCTACGGTTGATAGGGAAGAAGTTAGCTTCAGGAGCCACTCTGCTGATCAAGACCCTGTACACCTTATTGTTCATGTCCTAAGGAGGCTACCAGCCAAATTTCAGCTTTCCACAGTTGATAGGAAAGAAGTTAGCTTCAGGACCCACTCAGTTGATCAA
Source organism: Pilophorus perplexus (assembly GCA_955831195.1). Lineage (NCBI taxonomy): Eukaryota > Metazoa > Arthropoda > Insecta > Hemiptera > Miridae > Pilophorus > Pilophorus perplexus. Next base: position 13,579,807 of record OY037010.1, on the reverse strand, counting down.
AACCCTCTGCGCCTTATTGTTCACGTCCTAAGGAGGCTACCAGCCAAATTTCAGTTTCCTACGGTTGATAGGAAAGAAGTTAGCTTCAAGAGCCACTCAGCTGATCAAAACCCGGTGCACCATATTGTTCACGGTTTTTAGCACCAATTGGAGGCTACCAGCCAAATTTCAGCTTCCTAGGGTTGATAAGAAAGAAGTTAGCTTCAGGAGCCACTCAGCTGATCAAAACCCTGTGCACCTTATTGTTCACGTCCTAAGGAGTCTACCAGCCAAATTTCAGCTTCCTACGGTTGATAGGGAAGAAGTTAGCTTCAGGAGCCACTCTGCTGATCAAGACCCTGTACACCTTATTGTTCATGTCCTAAGGAGGCTACCAGCCAAATTTCAGCTTTCCACAGTTGATAGGAAAGAAGTTAGCTTCAGGAGCCACTCAGTTGATCAAGACCCTCTGCGCCTTATTGTTCACGTCCTAAGGAGGCTACCAGCCAAATTTCAGTTTCCTACGGTTGATAGGAAAGAAGTTAGCTTCAAGAGCCACTCAGCTGATCAAAACCCTGTGCACCATATTGTTCACGGTTTTTAGCACCAATTGGAGGCTACCAGCCAAATTTCAGCTTCCTAGGGTTGATAGGAAAGAAGTTAGCTTCAGGAGCCACTCAGCTGATCAAAACCCTGTGCACCTTATTGTTCACGTCCTAAGGAGTCTACCAGCCAAATCATAATAATCATATAGCCAAATTTCAGCTATAATCATATAGGTACCTACCTACCTCACTTCTACGAATCATAATAATCATTGAGCATATTTCGTTACGTAACGTAACGTGACATAACGAAAATTTGGTTGTGTGCCATAGCAAAGACATGAAATGTAAAAAAAAAACTCGGTAAACCGAGTATTTTGTCAAATTTTCAGATTTAAAAAACATTCCTACAGTCAAAAACGGCTCGGATGGCGGACGGACATTTCGTTTTTAGATTCTAGACATCTTGAAACGGATAATGTCAAATTTTGTTGCCGATATGAATTTTCAAACTCCGTCGCGATTACATAGGAGTATTATTCCGAGAATAATTAACCAAACGATGAAGTAATATTCCACTTTATGATTGGGATACAAGGATAAGGAACCTGGGAATGAAGCCATGTCAATAATATTATGATTTCTAACAATGTATCTCTAATTAAGCCACTATAACCTACATTCAAAGAGGCGGGTGTTGCTTATATCCTAATTGTTCTTGTGTAGTACTGTAGATACAGTTGGGACTACAGAGCAGTTCACGCAAATGAAAACTGTAAGCACGAATGTCTCCCATTCAAGAAAATCGGGGCAGTTCAGGTTATAGAGACAGACATAGATGTCTTCCAAAACGACTCTGGTTTTGTCTGTTTCATCAAACTGACCCACCAAGATTTGTTTAAGCTTTCCATAGACAGCAGATGGATCGTTTAGGTAGTATAGCCGGGCGCCCATATTGAATCGCCTAAAAGCCTACATAAAAGAGACCAAGCTAACGATGCCTATCACCATGAAACTACGGCTTTTGCAAAATTTGCGAAGAATTTCGAAGCATCAAACAATATGAGATCGACGCACGACTATTAAGCGTCAATTGCAATTTGAACACAAAAGAGGCAAACGTGGAAGGCCGGCAAGATCAAGAGACATCTACACAGGACTTGGGGATTCCAGCAGTATCACCCCGTATGGATTATGTATTTAAAAATCATAACACGAACTGATCTGACTCGGAAACTGCTCTCTGGTCACGATTGAAAATTCGGAATAAGCCGGAGTGACTCACCTGACATAGAGGGACCTTTTTTGTGACGTTCTTAGCAAAGTCCCCGTCTGAGACACCTGCTGGGACATTTGCTGCTTCAAGTCATGGATTTTGGCTTCGAACCTGTTGTAATCCTCCGGTTTGTACTGAGCGACGATCGTGACAGTTTGTCCGGCACCCTGAAAACAATCAGAACGATTTTTAATTGATTGGCAGGTTGTGTAGGGGAGGTAGGTTTATATTCTGTTTGTATTGCTGTACTATTAGAAATCGTAGGTTAGCCCTTGGGGCAAACTTCGATACTGTTTTGCTTTTAGATCTAGTACAAAGCCTTCACACCTTCACATCTTTTCAAATAGTAGGAGTCTCTCTCATAACAACTTCAAAAGGTGACTTGAAGTCTTTGGAAGCATTAGGGGTTCGGTTAAGTACGTGCAATACCCGTCTCATGGTGATGTTTTATGACACTTTATGGTCATATTATCAGCATTCCAGTTGCATTCAGCCTCCTGAGAACATCTCTACATGGCAAAACTTTGAAAGCACGAAAAAATACTATGGATGTCTCATATTTCGCCAAGGACCCATTCAATGTTTTTCGCGGTATGAGGTCAAAAATGGTTATCTGCTTCAAAATGTGTACCTATTTCACAAATTTACATGTCCAGGGCAGTAGGAATTCTTCAAAAATCTGAAATTCGGTTTGGTTCTCCATCTAGTTGTGGCCGCAAGCTTTTCAGCACAAGCACTCTAACCCGTGGGGTTCTGTGGGGCAAAAAAGGCTACGAGAGAGCTTTTTGGATGTTTTTTTTTGGCTATGGAGAGTCAGGTGTCAATTTCAAAGTATTTTTGGGGGTAGAATCCATTTTCGTGGGACCCAGACCCGATTTCACCGTGGGAATTTATGGGGCTACAAACGAGGCTTTTGAAGTATGCCTAGAGGTCGAATATGGTTTTGTTTGCCGAGTAACTTTAAACGTGTAAATCCATTTTCTCTGTTTACCTTCTGTCCAGAAATGCAGTTTTTTAAATCATTTATACTGTCATACCTTTTTTGCCTAATTCATCAAGAATATAAAGCCCTTGTGTAAAAATGGCACTTTTTTTAAATCGATAGAAGGCCAGTGAATTAAACTAACGCTAAAATTTAAGTCATGAATTTAAATAAGCGGCAGGAGCATGACCTCAACGCAGGAAGCCGGGATCATGTGTGACGTAAACCTGATGTGAGTTGAGCCTTTGTTCCGGCCGCAGATTTATATGTCTAGTTCCACAAATTCTTACATACATGCAATCAGGATTTTTATTTCATGTTTAGTGTTATATAAAAGCCTGCTACCGATAAAATAATTTCATTCGAGAGCGTTTCAATACATTCCAGCTTAGGACGCAAAGGACACAAGGAGTCAAGGACACATTTTTATCTACAAACTTTCGGGTCCCACAGCAACAATCTGCGAGGATGTGAAACGGTGGAAAGAAGAGATACGCACGGGGGTTTTGAGTTATCAGGGCGTTCCGAACTTGGCCATTTCTACGAAGCGTCGGAGATGGAATACCTGTAGGCTGCGTTGAAAATGAAATGTCATTCGCCAAATGTCGTTTGCTCCTCGGTATAAAGAAGAGGGAAATCGTAGCGGAGGGAAAGGTGTGGGATCGGTGAAGCACGTTTGAGAACTTTGTTGCCTCAGGTGCAAGCCATTACGGTAGGAGATCCCGGGAGAGGTTTCGGGGTTGGCGCGGAACCCGAGGCGGAGTATACCTTCGCAATGGTGCGGGGGTAAACCTTCCCAGTGGCACGGACTTGGACGTAAATTGGCTTTGACAACTCCGAATGGGGGAGAGCTTTCCGACCTGTGGACGGAACGTTCTCAGAAGTTGCTGCCGCAGCTGAACACAAGACTTTTTATCTAGTCTGGCCCGTTTAAGAAACAGGCTTCACTGAACTTAGCAGAGAGAAAAGAGGATAGAAAGAGAGAGAGAGAGAGAGAGAGAGAGAGAGAGAGAGAGAGAGAGAGAGAGAGAGAGCGCGAAAATACACGCAGTAGCGTCGAATGGCACACCTGAGCCAGCTCCAAGCTATGCAAAGAAAAAAAAAACTATTGAAAACCTCCCAAGTTCGCAAGAATACCTTTGAACATGCTGTTAGTAAACACCCATCCATTACCAGTAAGTTACCTCAAACTCTGTCATACCAAACTAGGGACAAATATTTGGGGGCAATGACTGGATCTAAATGGCTGTAATCTAAACGACTAAAATTGCGTTTTTCCCTTCTCCGTTTGTCCCACGTTGCGATGAAGGGCCAGGGGGAAAAACGATTAATGTCACTGGTTCGACTATTTTTTTATTCCTGCGCTATATATTAGCTTGGAAGGAGTACCTACTAAATTAGGCTATTAAAAAGCCACACAGGGGGGAAAACGATGAGAATCACCCCAAAAACGCATAGAAAGATTGGTGGTAAGGGGGGAAAACGATGAAAGTCGGGCTCTTTCTTCCCTCGACTCTCGGACTTGCATCGTTCTTCCCCCGAACAGCAGTCGAGATCACAGAAACCGAGCGAGCTCCACAAATGGGGTTATGTGTTACAAAATCTTATTCCTGCCTCATTCTGTTTCGTTTTTGTATTCAGCAGTTTATTCCCGTAATTTTACTTAGGAAGTAGTAGTTGAGTACCTCACTACTCAACATGGACAAAGGTGAAAGTAGTGATGAAGTGGGTAAAGTTTCTTCCAGATCGGCAAGAACGGACAGGAAAAAAAGAGGCTAATTCTTAAAAAGAGGCTATACTTACAATAAATAAAAATTCAAATCCAATATCAAATAAAATAAAATGAAATCATAAAATAAAATAAAAATCATCAAATGAAGTTAAATCATCAAATCAACTCAAATCAAACCAAACAAAATAAAATTAAAAATACCCAATTCTATGTCCATTTTTCTAAAATAAACGTTTTATTCCAGATTTTGCATCTGGATTTGGAAATTTCGGACATCCAGATTTCATCATGGAACATGTTTTTACGGGCGTGCTTTGGTTTGAAGCTATGATGAGAATGAATATGGTGATCGGCAGGAGTAGCACACTGTGTAATCATTCTGTTTAATAAGGCTATATTATATCCCTGATTGAGTCCCGGTTTAAAACCCTCGTCTACAACCCCTTTTCCCAGAGAGAGGGAAAATCGGACCGAAAACCGTGCAGGCCCAACTACGATGGGTGTCGAGTGTCAAAATGCCCAAAGAATGAAATACGCCGGACGACGATGCATTTTATGAAATACATATCTTGAAACGTGCAGGCAAATTTTGAGAAGGAAACCATAATGAACAAGAATCGAACCTTCAGGGCTTGAGCGGCTTCCTCGTGCGTCGCGCTTTTCAAATTCACGCCGTTGACGCTGAGGATTTGGTCGCCCCTCTTGAGGTCGCCAGCCACGTCTGCAGGACCTCCGGCGAGAATGAAAGACACAAAAATCCCTTCGCCATCTTCTCCTCCGACGATGTTGAAGCCGAGACCGGTGTTCCCTTTGTTGAGGGTGATCGTTCGAGGCTCCCTGAAATCGAAACAAAATATTTAATATTGATCGTTACCGCAACAGCTACAAATTTCGAAGAGTTACAGTGCTGCAAACGGGTGTAGTGGAAGATTGTGGAATTTTGGGCGTATAAGTACGTATTGACCGGTACGAATTTTGATCTTAAGCAGGTAAGTTTTCTAATAATTAATGAAAAGTTTGAAATTTAGCCTCAACCTTGACGCATACATAACATATTTCCCCAGTTATTTGCGGCTCGCGCTGGTTTATCCCGCACGAATGTCTCATCGGCGAAGAGGAGGAATGTTATAATAATTAATTGTTCTAATAATGTTATAATAATTAATTGAGTGTTCTAATAACTAATGAAGATTGTGGAATTTTGGGCGATAAGTACGTATTGACCTGTACGAATCTGAAGCAGGCAAGTTTTCTAATAATTAATGAACTGTAGGGTCAACCTTGACGCATACATAACATATTTCCCCAGTTATTTGCGGCTCGCGCTGGTTTATCCCGCACGAATGTCTCTTCGGCGAAGAGGAGGAATGTTATACGTGGAACTCCCTCGGAGAAGACTTTATTTTTAGAAACTCGGCAGTTCCATAAATGATGTCGACAGACGGACTGGTCCGAGTCAGGAACAAGTCGGGTTCCTCCAACATCCTCATCTGCGAGAGGGGTCGCCGCTCGGGAAGAGTGAAAGGCCTCTGTGCGAAAATACGGCAATTCGAAAACAAACAAATATTTATTTAATTATCGCGTTGTGCACATCGTGACACCCGAAATACGTATATGGGCCTTCTAAAGTTCGAGGTCGTCCTATCGATATTTTTAAATTGCCGAGGGGGTCAAAAGAGCGGGAATAGAAATGGTCAAAGGTTCAAGGGAACAAAAAGCAGATGGACAGATTTCCGGAAACGTGCTGGCCTGAAGGTGTCCGCAGTGATAGCAGCGAATTCCAACACCTACTACACCAAGTAAGGAGAAAGAAACTAAACGAGATTCAAAGAGTAGTTTGAGGGCTTAGAGTTAATTTTGAGGGATTTCGTTCCAAAGCCAAGGACGGGGCTAAAATGGAAAGGTTCCCAATTCGATCGAGTTTACTTTGAAGACCAACTCACTTGAGCGCCCGACGGCGTCCAAGGGGACTGGCATAGTTGAGAATGAAGTTGTTGAATTTGGGCAACATGACACGAGGACATGACCAAACACAGACTGATGGGACTGAGGCGAAAATGCCGCCGGGGACGCCCCTAGCTGACAATACACACAGCTTATTGTGAAACCACGAGTGCATGGCGTTGATTAGAGGGAGGAATGACGGAGCCAGGACGAGTCTGGAGAGAGGTTTGATCCAACTGGCAGAAGGGGAGGTTCGGTCAATTGAGTTGATTGTTTAAGGTTCGGGCAGGTGTCAAGTGCGCCAAACAGTCAGTACTGAATCTCCGCTTCCACACAACCTCCTAATACAATACAGGCTTTCAATCACATTGATAATTTTTTAATGGGCAGAAAAATGACCAAGAAAACAGTGTTGCTGTCGCTATAGAGATTAACTTTGGGATAACTCGATCATCTTCGAGACCATCAATCAAACGCTGTATTCACGCTCCAGTAAAAAATTTATTGTTTAAGCGAATTTTATACCATCCAATTGTAAGATATTCACCAATGCACAAGAGATGCGTGACTAATACATAAATTGTCATACAAGTTTACAGGAAATCCAACAGTGAAACCATCAAAGAAGACGTCAAAACAACGATAAGATAGAAATGTGCAACGACTGCCAGCTCAATGAATAAGCAGTACGTCACCCTCTCAAGAATGTACACGAGAGGCACATGATAGAAACTCAACAGTCGACGAGAAGATAATAAATAGGGCCAAGTCTATAATATAATATAGTATAAATTGTTTTTCAATATCACAGGGCTATAATATTATTATCAATTTAAGCTCGACGAATCAAAAATTTTTAAGTGAATATCATACTAGACACAGATACATAACACAACATTATTACACCAAACGGAACTTAGCGTTCTGAGAAAAATCGGTTTCACAGCCAAGTTGCAGAAAAGAGAAAACAACGTATGAAACTCACACGCCCTGACTATTTACATAAGGTGTACATGGAATCAACTACATGATATAAAATGAACTCGTTTTACCCTGGAGCAAGTAGGTCAATGTAAACAGGCGCCTCGTCAGAATGATAAGCTTGTTGTGCAGGTTCTAAAGGGATAGGTGCTGGTTGGTAAGGGGTCTCGTCACAACAGTCGCAAAACCTGGGTAAATTCAAGCACAAAATTGATAAACAGTGCTCGGTTGATCGAGTCTTGACGGTAAGCCCTTCCGAAGACACCATTACGGACGAACGTGAATCACAAAGTCAAGTCGACGCTTTTGTAACATTCCGACACCGTCCACATTTGATCACTAACGTACGACTTGAAACAGTAAATATCACGGGATTGAACGAAATTGGCGGTCTGCAGAAGTATAAACGTGAAACCGATTACACGATGATAAGATTACGACTCACTCTACGCTGACATGTCGTTGCCGCGGAACTGTTAGCGTGTGAGCCCAAAAGAGATAATATTAGTTTAGCGACGAAATTTGCCTTTCGACCTTCAACGTAACACGTCATTTATTAATCTCATTAAACAAGAATGAAATTATAAAGCGGGCGTGCCATAAACATCACGATAAATGATATGAGGTCGAACGACAAAAACATCCAGTGAATACACAGGGTGTATATTTCTACTAACAGAGGTGAGTACTAAAAAATCTCGTTCAATGATGATAGTGTCTGGTTTAAAAATTTGTATGCCTTTACTTTGGTGGGGTTCGTTACACCAAAACCGGCAAGTAAATTTGTCTTATCATTTTCACAAATAGGAATAATACTACGGAATTTTTTAAGGAACCGAGGAAGTCAAATAAGGTGTTTCCCGAGTAATTTTCTGTCCAAACATTAATACTACAAACAATACTACTATATTTATAATAACATATAACTACGGGTAGGAAAATTACATAATATGTCATTTGCGTGGTAATTAAACAACTATTTAATTTTGTTGTATCACCACAAGTAGGAACTTGATTGATGCGAATGGAAAAGGTAAACAAAAGTTCGATGGAAGGTAACCTGATCACAGAGTAGGGTAGTAGAGAAGAGAACCTGATCGAGGAAGAATACTGGCGGGCTACTCGACGGTGGCGCTCCAAGCGGTTGTAAATGAATTACGCTTTTATAGAGGAGGAGAAAAAAAAAAACTTTTCTACGATTGTTTTGTCTGTGGATTGAAGGTGTTTTCAGATATTTTTGTCGTTCTTCGGAATCCAAACCGCAAGTGGCTCCGATACATGACTTGGGAAAATTGAATGTGATATAAAAACAGGTAGGTAGCTGTTGTTGAAAGACGACTATGCAAAAATGGTTTTATATTTTGAGGCAGTATAACGCTTTATCTTGTATAACATCAAGACTAAGACGCCACTGTTTTTGGAATCATTCGGAACTCCATGCTTTGGACCCCTTCATCAAAATGAGATGAAACAACACTCATGTTTCTTATGAACAGGACGAAAGCGAAATATGAGGCGGTGTATGAACGAAAGGAAAAAAATGCAAGGATTTAACAAAAGAGGAGATATCACCCGGGAATGAGCTTTCGAGAGTCAAAAGAAAAGGAAATCGATCGAGATGAAGGTACCACGACCGTCATTACTAATAATTGTGGCCGTTAAGCCAAATGGGACAGAATCGAAGAAAGCTTTCGGTACGTCGAGGGGGAAAAGGTCGTTATCAGAGGAAGCCACATCCCTCATTTCAGGGCCAGGGACTCCGGACTAGGTCAGTGACTGATTGGTCAGAAGGTTTTCGAGCAGGAACGACATAAATAACGTTCGTCTTGATGCCAAATGGCAAACGCCTTGGCGATGACAGATTTCGAACCGTAAGTCACGATATGGGAAAATTGAGCCGAAATGAAGCGAATCGCTAGACGCAGTGACTCGGTGTGCTTTTGGAGAAAGTGTGAATTCGTCGTTTCTTTACAGTTTGTTAGGCTCATTCGGGTGGGTTTGGAAAAAAAAAAAAAAAAAAAAAAAAAAAAAAAAACGGCGATAGCTGATCGCGTTTTAATCGAAGTTGCCATCGCAACTTCAGAAAGTTTCCGACTTTTTTGTGGCCGTAGTGAGGTACCAATCGGATCTCGAGACGTCGTCGTTTTCAACAACCTACAAGTAGTGTCTATTTATAATTGAGCGCAAAATCTAGTCCCAGACGACAGACGAAACGAGACTTCGGTTTCTTCGAAAGTAATTTCATTGGCAGACCTAACGCCATAGGATTTTACCCAATAAGGAGGAAGAAATAAGGAAGTAGTGTTTTGAGTATTGTCAATATTAATGGGGAACGAGCTTTAGGGGAGATCGAGTCACGAGTCGCCCTTACGAAGCTGGTCACGAGGCCGTCCCCTCCAGAGCCCACATCCCTAGAATCACGGTTCTGCCGATTTTGACGGCGTGGCGACTTGCACGAATGACCCGCCGATAAAAAGCATGACTGATACAACAAAGGTGTCCTACTAACAGGGGTTGCGTCGGAACTAGAAAGCCGAAAATTACAAAACTGAGCGCGAAAAAAGAGGTGCCATCAACCATGAACACACAACGACTGCATCGAAATCAACGAGTCATCGAAGATGTTTCGAAATATTGGAAAACCCTCAACTTTTTTTCCAAGTAACATATAAAAAAACATCGCCACTGAAACATCAAAATTATCACCTCACGAATACTACATTACTACCTAGTAGGTACTAACACGAAAAAAAAAAAAAAAAACACATTCCAAGATCCTTTTGGATTTCCTCACTGCATACACACCATGATAATCATGATAATCATGGTGTGTATGCAGTGAGGAAATCCAAAAGGATCTTGGAATGTTTTTTTTTTTTTTCATGTTAGTACCTACCTAGTGCATGCCGAACGTGAGGCTCACGAAAAAAAAGCGAGAAAGAAAGTTTTTCTTTCCAGTCGATTACTACCGTGTCGGCAATGAGGTTTCGTACGGTTCGCGTGCGTGGATGAGCGGAATTTCAGGGAAGGGTGCGAAAGCTGCCCAACTGCCCATTTTGTATTGACTAAAATCCTCAAAACTTCCCGCGACACACGAAAATCATACAACATAGACATATTCTGCTCCCTATGTGGTTCTCACAGAAATAGTTTCTCCTCGTCAAGTTTCTCGAGGATTCACAACGCCGAATGGAAACGGTTATTAAATTTTCATGGGAGGAATGGTATTAAGATCGCAGAAGTTTGTTTAACTTATTTTTTTAAATGAGAGTTTTCATGAAACCTGAGGGGGGCTTTGAAAGGAGGAACCAGCAGAATCGCCGTATCTTCATCATACATTATAGTCTCCACTGTATGTTCGAGGAGTCTCCAAAAGGATGGGATCATTCCAGGAAGCCGCGGACGGGTGAACAGGCAAAGCGGAACAGGCCAAATTACGATTTGAGGTTTGTCGAGGACAGCTCATCCCAATGCTATACGACAAAATAGCTGTAACTGGTTGGAGGGGAACGGAGGAGGGCTTTGAAACAATGCGAATCAACGTGGGAGTAGCCCTTCAAAGCCCAAGAGAAATCCATCTGATGACTCCATCAAAGCGTCACGGAAATTGCACGAGGGAAATGGACAAGGATACTGTATTTGCCTCTAATGGCTTTGCCAACCAACTTGAGGCTTCGAGTGCTCCATTTGATAATTTTCCAATCAGAGTTTGAAATGAGAGGAGACGCAGTGCCTCATTCAATCAACAGATAATATCTGTATAGTATATTATACTCAGCCATAGGTTTGGGAGCATCCTTCCTTTGGACATGGAATTTTTCCTTTGGTACAAAACAGATTGGCTCTCCGAGTATCTCATAATATATTATATTGTAAGTATACGTTTAGGTAACTATAGGCATTTACAAAGAATAACAATAGAAAAATACCTAGTTCATAAAAATTTGATATTGATTACAGAACCAACTAATACCTAAAAATTCAAGGATACAAGGATTCATTCGAGAAAGGGATCGATAAATCAAATCAAATCAAATCAAGGTTTTTTATTTGCAAAGGCCAATATGACACAGCAAACGTCAAAAATGAGTTGGCACAAACACGAAATACATCAGGCAATTGCATGGTACAAGACAAAAGAAAACAATGGTACATGATAGGTGTGGTCATATAAACAAACTAAAACAACTCAGGACGTAAGTAGAAACATGACAACAGATGAGAAAAGGCTCCCCCATCCACGATCCACTCAACTCAAGACACATCGCTCCATGAAATACCGAAAAACTCCTCCAAAGAGTAGAGTTCGGCTTTGAGAAGATGTGATTTTATTACGTTATTAAAGGATCTATCAGGGAGCTGTTGTATATGATTTGGCAGGGCATTGAAAAGACGAGAACCCACTTGAATTGGGTTATTCCTCAAGGCCACACTGAGACGGGTAAATGGAATGGCAAGGTTCCCTCGGGAGCGGGTGTAATGCTCGTGAACATCGGAAACCATGGGGAGGTTTGACAAGCATGACTTGACTGTGTTCAGAGCCGCCAAAACATAGGAACTGGGAATGGTTACGAGTCCATACAATGGAATGGATACTAGTCCATACAACGTTCCAATAAACAACGTCCTTCGTCATGCTGTGAGTCACACCTCCCGAGATCCCCTCCATCTTTTAGATGATTTTGTAGGGTTGTGAACGGAGACGATGATATCATCATACAATAATATAAAATCGTGTTGGCCGACGGTACGTGGTAGGTGGTAGACGGCCGTGTGGTAGCCGTGTGGTAACGCGTTCCCGAGTGAGTTTTTTCACTTTCCGCTCGCTAGCCGTTTAGAAAAAATTACGAAAAAATACGAGCCGTATAGATCAGACCTGGAGGAAGACGTCGGTCAAATCGTAAATCCGAAATTCGCCCGGGAAATTCGTCGAAAATTCGTCGAAAAATCGTCTTTCTCCCGTTTGTCCTACGTTTTCCACTTTCAACTCGCGCCAAATGCCGTTTAAGGGGTCGAAAAAATTACGAAAAAATACCAGCCGTATAGATCAGACCTGGAGGAAGACGTCGGTCAAATCGTAATTCGGAAATTCGCCCGGGAAATTCGCCGGAAATTCGTCGAAAAATCGTCTTTCTCGCATTTGTCCCACGTTTTTTCGGGTTCATAAATACCCAGTAAGGAGCCATTTTTTGGGTATGGTATCCGCGAGCCAAATGCGCGCCAAAATATAGCCAATCCGATTCCGAAGTCGGATTTCAAAAAAACTGAGGGGGAGGGGGCGATTTCACGGTGAGAAGACAATTGGATCGTTTTAATTCGCTCGGGGTCAGGGATCTTAGAAAACGGAGGATGCCAGGGACCTTTGTTAGGTGGAGAGGCGGGGAAACTGGTCGGCTGAGTATACAATGAGAAGACACACTATACGAGCGATCATGTCAATGTCCTCCTCAAATTCTGAAAATATACCAATCCGAAAAACATGTACCATGCTTCCTTGCTATGATCCTTTTTTGACAGGGGGGGCCTTAATCCTTAATTCTCCCGGCCGATCACTATATCAGCCAGGGGCTCGCTTTGCTTGGCCACCAACATAGGTAGTTCTCTTATTATTGAGGTGGACTTTTGAAATTTGATTTGACTAGCACTTAGACAGGGGGGCCTTGCTGATTTTGATGTTGAAGGAGCAGTTGACCTTGATGCAGGGTTATGAAAGTGTCCATCAGCCAGGGGGGTTGATGTTGAAGGAGCAGTTAGCCTTGATGCAGGGTTATGCTACGCACCCCACTAGGGGAGCGAGCGAAGCGAGCCAGAGAGACTAGTTACAGAATAATTGGGAGACATGCGAACCAAGGAAAGGAACTACGAGATCAAGGACTATACATCTCGATGGACTATACATCTCGATTAAGCCAATTCCCCACAAATTTCACTTCAAGAATAACATGTTGATGCAAAAATGAATAATTCAACGACGCCTTCTAATTCGAGAATAATTACTTGAGTAAGAGAAATATCATAACGAATCAACAGGAAGAGGCATGGCAAGTAGATCGAAAGGCGACGATGGGGAATGCAAAGGATGAAACAGAGCCAGTCCATAAAGACAACAATGACGACCCACTTTTTAACGAGTGATTGGACTCATGAATGAATGAGGCTAATGTAAAGCGTATCAACACTGAAGATGGCGAAAACGTACAGTAGACCTACAGTAGGTAGGTAACTGTATCCCATAGACCAAATCACCTCGTGGATTGCATAACAAATTTCAACCAATCGAAACTTCTGAAACCCCAGAAAAGCCACATTTTGGCAAACGAGATTAGTTGGACTGCTCGGTAAGCGGAAAGTTCAACGGTCCTTTAGGAAATAACCGTCTTCTGCAAATAATCCACGGAGGAAGCCATAAAATGGTTGTAACCAAATTTTAAAGAGTGAAAGCTCCAATAAGAGTTGATGGTCTCTTGTTAGCTAATGCAGTTTCGCTCTGCGGTACGTCAGATGCATTACAAAGATAATGAGATGGAACAATCCAATTCGCGACCACTCGACCTACCTTGGTACATAATTTGACCGAACCGGTTAGGTAGTTTGTACCGAGATCGAACCATCTACTGCGGTTATAACCGCAACCAATTGGGCGTATGGATGATTAAAATTAAGGAAAGCGCCAATCTATTCGGAAACCAGGACACGATACTTCAAATAAGTTGTTATGTCCATTCAATGGGCTATGAGCAGCATAGTTAAGCGCTACCCTACGTAACACTAGCTATTATCCATAATAGGCGCTTCTTTCAAATCCACGTAACAGTTCATTTATTATTGTCATATGCATCTCGTATGAATTCGAAATTTCAAGCAGCTTTCTCCCACTTATGAACGAGATCAAGATAATTAGCAATCGGCGAATAATTAGCAAAAGCCGACAAGGAATTTAAACTCAAATCTTCACGGCGGATCTCTTTGTCGCCCTATCGGGTGGTCAAATTGCAGTTCCTGCAGCTCGGATAAGACATTAAATACTGACTCTCTCGATCTTACGATACACACGAACATTATTCCACATCGTAAATTCTGCTTTTACCGCGTCAACAACTGAAAATATCACAAGTCTAATCTCAGAACTTGAAATCTCCAAACTCATGCAGTGGACGACTTTGACCTTACAAAATTGTTAAGTTTTATTGAATAAAACGTCCTTAAGGTTCCCGATAAAGTAAAAAAGAACCTACCCGAGTCCAAAACGAAAGAAATTATGCTGATGAAGTAAGTACCTAGTCATCCGAGGTTCAGTCCCTTCCCTAACAAGATTGACTCGCTCTCACTTGGAAGCTTTCTCGAACCGAACCTTATGGAGTCAACAAGTGTTTACGACGAACGTTTTACGGGTGAATTACCTATGAGCGTAGATGAACAACGGGTAGATAAGGAATGGTAGTCGTTGACGTTGACGTAGTTTGTTAGGAATGGCAGAGTCAATTTCAAACGGATTATAGAACAGACCTATAGTGGTTTATTATTCTTGGAAAAATATACCTATGTAATCGCCTCGGAGGTCGACAAGAATTATTCTGATCGGCCTAAAAACATTATCCGATTCAAGATGTCTAGATTTCAAAAACGAAATGTCCGTCCGCCGCCCGAGCCGTTTAGGGCAGTAGGAAAGTTTGAAAAATATGAAATCTGAAATTTTGACTAAATACTCGGTTTACCATCTATAGGTCTACCACAGAAAGTTTGCGTCCATGTGGCGCCCCCTAGGTGGCGGATCCGCGAACTAACGATCGAGTCAACCTTCCATTGTGAAACCTTGACACGGAAATTGGAGTGGTGAGAAATTTGATGTTCGTGTAGTGGCTGCGCTGTGAACGTGTGCTCTCAAGTACTTCCTCCCGAGGAGGGAAATCATGTCACTTTTGAGGGAAGAAATTCCAGAAAAATTATCGCACGCAGGGGAATCTGCTTGATGAGAAGCGATGATAAGAGATAAATAGTTCTATTTTCTCCAGAAGAATGCGCCAAAGGGACGCAAACTTTCTGTGGTAGACCTATAGTTGTGCAAGGTTTGCAGGCTGATCGCCCAAGCCCGTGGGGCGCTACGGCGATGTGGTTGAGTTAGGTGTCGTTTTCGAAGTATTTTTGGATGTAGAATCCATTTTTGGGGGTCTCAGAACGATCCGATTTTACCGTGGGGATCTATGGGTCTTAGAGGGGGCTACAGATAAACCCCAGGAGGTCAAATAAGGTAGGTATCGTTTTCTGAGTAATTTTGGACCCATTATCCATTTTTCGAGGTCCAATATTTGTCCAAACATTGTATAAAAAAAAATTAATTTTTTCAAAAAATATTTTCTCAATGACACTGAATTATATTTTACACAATTAACCCATAATAATAAACCCTTGTGGAAAATTTGCAGCGTTTTTATTTATTTTTATAAAGCTTCTGCTTCAATGTCAAACACGGAAAACGGATATTTCGAGACCTGGATGCTAGTTTTTCTCGATGTTAGTCAAAGTAGGAAAGTTGATACATAGATTAAAACGCTGCAAATTTTACACTAGGGTTTATTATTCTTTGATATAGGTTACTTGTGGATAAATTCATTTCTGTCAATGAGAAAAATGTTAGAAAAAAAGTTTTTTTTTTATTTTTATTTTTCAAAATAAAGTTTTTGTTTTTTACTTGAAAAATATTTGACCTCCTGGGATCCTTCAAAAATCCCATTTTTAGTCCCATGAAAGCCCTACAGATCGCAACAGTGAAATCGGATCGTTCCGGGACCCCAAAAAATGGATACTACGTCCAATAATACTTCGAAAACGACACCTAACTCGATCTCATTGTCAAAAGCCTTCAAAAAAACTCCTCCCACAGCCCCATTTTAGCCCCATAGCGCCCCACGGGTTTGGGCGATCGGACTGAAAACCTTGCGGGCACAACTAGATGGTAAACTGAGTATTTTGTCAAAATTTAAGATTAAAGAAAGTCCTACTGCCCAAAACGGCCTGGACGGCCTACGGCAGACGGACATTTTGGTTTTGGAATGTAGAGCTCTTGAAACGGATAATGTCAAATTTTGAGGCCGATCGGAGTCGTCGACCTCCGTCGCGAAAACATAGGTGTATTATTCCAAGAATAATAAACCAAAAGGAAGAACTCGCTTAGAAGCAGTCAAAAGCAACAATTGAGATAATTATTGTTACCTCCTCACACCAACCCAATTAGGTCACCTTGAAATGGCTAAATTTGTCAAGTCAAATGCCGACTATTCATCAACAACCTCAGGCGTATTACCAATCTAGCCTTACAAGTTGGTGAATATAAACCAAGCTGGGAAAGATAATTCCAGGGTGAATAGCAAGTATACGGTGTCAGAAGGACGTGCTCTGTAACGCATGTTAACATCACGCGCGACCTGGCACGGGGCATAAAAGGATGAAGACCACCGACGTGTCTCGGCTCAACGATCTTCGGCATCGGGTTGCGCGACGAAAGACCTGTAGTTATTGCAAGGGCTATGATCGGAAGGATGCGTTAAAGTTAAAACTGTTTCAGAGCTCTTAATGAAGGATAAAAGTACCACACCAAAAATGTTTCTTGAAAAATGAGTGACATTGAAAGTAAGGACAAGGGGTGTTCAAGCAATTTAAGTAGAAAGGTTCCCGCGGTCTCATTGGCGGATATACGCAAAGTATGGTAGGCTTTTTCAGAGAATAATACTTCCACGTTTATAGTTGATTTAAGTAAGTAGATGGTTCTGTGCTTTACCACATGAAGGGCAGGTATGGAATGAAAGCAATTCAGTTATTACGATGAAGTGGGCATAGGTACTTCTGAAAGGTCCTGGTAGGAAGGAATACGTTCAATCTATCATCATTGGTCATCTGCGTTGTCCATTGGTCTAGTTTGCGGAATTATGACAAGCGTTAAAAAGAAAGTGTGTTCATTCATGCCGATGCGACCCCGGTCACCCAACATTTCCATTCTCTTAGGGAAACCGACTAAGAATAAAGTGATGTTGAGGCTTCTAGGGCGTGTTGAGGGCTTGGCCAACAAAACGTGAACTCTGACCTCAAGAAATCCAGGGCATGGCCTCCAGAGGACCAGGTGGGCCTAGCCCTCCCGATTGTCTCCAACGCAGAGCAGGAGCACCAGGACGTTGTTTCAAGTCCCCACTCCGAATTGCCGCCGGAAGAAGGCAGGAAACCGCGAGACAACCCACCAGCCGATGATGCAATTATATACTGAAACTGGCTGGGAAGTAAGGCGAATACAGACTTTTTTAGCATACAGAGGAAGAGCGTAGTTTTTGATGACTACAAGACAAAATCAAGTTCCTCGTACGTGGTTAATACACACACACTAATCCAGCCGCGGGGTTTCATCTGCTTGAATATTGATATCGAGGACAGTAATATTATCCAACCACTAATTACAGAAACCAAATGTGAGAGTGCTAGACCGCGAAATGCAAAATAGCATCCTTGGACTGATTACTGTTTCAAGTTACTCAATATCAAGGAGAAATCGATCATTCAAGTTAGAGAAGGATAAGATGTGGTTTTTGCAGAGC
Organism: Pilophorus perplexus; assembly: GCA_955831195.1. Taxonomy (NCBI): domain Eukaryota; kingdom Metazoa; phylum Arthropoda; class Insecta; order Hemiptera; family Miridae; genus Pilophorus; species Pilophorus perplexus. Next base: position 13,561,788 of record OY037010.1, on the reverse strand, counting down.
GGTTCTAATATGGGAAAAAATAGTAAGTCATCAAAACGTTTGATTTGTCCATCCTTTCGTTTTCATCGTCCCTGACATCAGCAGAGAATTAGCAACAATTTTTCTGAAGTTGCACAAAGGTTTCAGAAAAAAAGTCACCTTACTCATTAGAGCCTACTTAGGTGAAAGCTGAGTAAATTTATACTGTGGCAGCTTCATGAACATTTGTGTTCATTTTCCTCCACTCATTTGCACCTCGAATCATTGCTGCGGCTAGGGTTTTGTTCCACCCTTGAAAAGAACCGTCGTGATTCAGCCCGCAGAAACCTCGTCTTTTTCTGGCAGTGTGCACAGGCCTATTCATTGAAACCTTTGTGTAGGTGGCAGAACTACGTAACTTCACTGTTTCTCTGAGGTTCCTGCGGCTTCGTAAGTGTGGAATTGGAAAGGTCATAAAGCGGTGAAAATGGCGTAATTCAGCATTTTGAACAAGGCCCCAACGTGACCAAGCTCTGGTCTTATAGATGTTAACAAATAAATCATTTATTGCTAACCTGTGATGAGAACTGAAACGTAAAATTTCTGTTTATAAGCATTAAATAAATTTTATGAACCTAGTAAAAGGGGTTTTTTAGGGTCTTGAAAACGAATCCGAGGCCCGCATAATGCTGGGCAAGGGGCCTATCGAAAGAAATAAGTTCACTGCGAGTAATTAAGTCAGTTTAAAACACAGTTAATCCTGAATTTACCACCGAAAAAAACACAAACTTCTACAACATAAAATGAGTTAATTAAATTAAAACTTTTAATGTAACTTGTGCTCTCGCTATAACCAACTGTCGAAAATTGTATAACAAAATCATAAGCTCACAAGAGTCATGTCACGGAATCAACCCCAATCCCCTACGAGGGAATAATCGAATAATCGAGGCAGGTCAACGTATTTCATTATGCTCTCACCAAAGGACGCTCAACATGTCATAAATAATACGACATGTTAAGCTTCCGTTGAACTGGGCACCATGCACGAGTATAGTATATGCCCTACACCCATTCCGATGGCAACCACCTTTATGTTACTTTCAATTGATCAATTCAAGTGGACTATCACGAGGATCAACGAAAGTCATATTCACAGGACATTGTTCGCGGGCGAGTCGGAAGGGCGCCCACCTCCCAACAGCTTTACGATTCAATTTACGCCCTTCAAATCTCTGTAACGATCGGACTGCCGTTGAACCTCCTACGCCCTCCTGATCTCCTGATAGCGAAGCTGTTAACGTTATCGATGAGGTAAAGCCGCGTTCGTCTCTCACCCCTTTCCGCTTCGAGTTTCCTTCGGTGCGAGCGAAAACGGTCGATGGCGAACGATATTTTTCCCCCGTCGAAATGGGAGAAAATAGATCGAGCATTTGACCCAAAAATCTTATGTTCCTCGACGCGTTCGTCACGCCGCGATATCACTTGTTCCCTAAATTCTTTCATTACCGAGGAAGGAGAACGTGATTTCTTCTCACGAAAAAGGCTTTTAGCAACTGAAGAAACTCTTTAATACCCTTCCAATGATGACCACATCTGACAGATGGAGAAAGGTACTTCCATTAGCACACTTTCATCTTGGCACGTGTGTGATTAGAGATTTAATGGTGTTCAACCCAATCAGAAATCATTTCTCAGAACCACGGAAACTATTTTAGTCCTGCCTCAGAGTGTTGATGCGCTCAATCCGATTTTTCACATCCCAAAACTTTATCAAATTTTAATCCAAGCCACCCTCAACTATTAAATAGTAGATAAATAAATTTTATAAACATCGACTCCCCACGATTCGATGTTTTTGCCGTTTTGGGGAATATGATTTTTTTTTCCAAGCCTGATATTTTGACAAAATACTCGATTCTCATCTAATTGTGTCCGTAAGATATGCAGCCGATTGCTTTAACGCGTGGCGCGGAGAGATTTTGAGTTGCAGTTTTCGCGGCAATTTTGGACGTAAAATCTGTGGGTCCATCTGACCACACTGTAGGAAGATCTATGCGGCTACAAAAAAGGCTTTTGAAGTAGTTTGGCCAGGAGCCCGAATGAAAACGACAGTTTTTTAAAAGTAGCCTTGGGCGTAGAATCATTTCCATTATCCGTCTGTCACACGTAGGGTTTGCAATCTCGGGATCCCGGACGATTTTTGACAATTAGAAATCCCGGGATTCGAGTTTTTTGCACCTCGTACGTAAATTGCTCAAGTCATGTAGGAACAAATCATTAAATAACGGAAAATAAGAAAGTGCTATAAGATGAAAACTGTGAAGTCTTGGGCATGAGTGTGATTCACATATTTTTAGGGGCTATTTTCGACTAAGCTAAGAAGCAAAGTGGCTGATCCAACTTGGAGTGCATTATGCTTTCTAAGAGCACATTTTTTAAGCACGTAAGTAAAATTTTCCCTTCGTGAGAGAAGGAATGGACGACGTCCATTGGACGTGGACCCGAATTTTCCCAAATAAAACTTCGGATTCAGCATTCCTCCAGATAAAGAGGGTTGTTGCTAATTTTTTCTCTCTCAAATTAAAATTTAATTGCGCTCGCTAGTTGCATTTTGTATTTCGAGGCGATTAATCACTCCCGCTTGAAATAGAGACAGTAAAGAAAATAGTGAATTTTGCTTCGAATACCTTTGGTTTGAGTGAGGCGTTTATATACTCAGCACGACTCTAATATCCCCGAGACGGCACCTTCTAAAATTACAATAACATTTCAGTTCGGCGAGGCTGCAAACTTTTCTCCTTCGTTACATTGACGACCTTCCCCCACCACGTAAATTAGAAAACCAGATTCACGGAGGACATACAACACCGCATGAGATGCTGGGCTGCAAGAGAGATGGCGGCTTGATTTCACGCAAGTTGCCCTCCTGAATTAAATTAGCTGTACCCCTTGGGTTATAGAGTTCAGTAAACGTGAGTAGGTTAAGGATTTATGGGTTTAATAAACAGTTAGCTGTTCTACAGGAGTTGGAGAGTGTTATAAGTCTTTAGAGAATCTCTCCTCTCCACCTCATACTCCCAACTCTGTTTACTCATTACTCTACCCTCTGATACTCCATTATTGAAAAATCACAATGGCCAGCGGACAACAGACTTTCTTTTCAGGTCTACAACCCAAAACGAAATTTCATTACACTCTCACGACGACCTCGGAAATAAATACTACATAATCGACAGGCAACTGGTTTTCGTATTCTCGCCAGTTTCCAGCTTTCCTGGTCGTGCGAGGGCGGAGTTTTTATAAAATCAACTTTCTCGGGAGGAGCCTTTTGACCTTTATAATATTTCCTCAGACGAAACCTCCTAAGTTAATCAGGAGGCTGCTAGTTAACTGATCGCTCTAACGAGCCTTTTTTTCGTCGGGCGATTAGTGGAAGAAGAGGCGAAACGGATGAGGAAGCACTAACTAGGCATCGCCCACAAAATGTTGGTTATTAAATCAACCGTCATGGGATTTTAAATTGATAATAATTATCAACAATTGATCGTAATTATTGCGTGCTCCCCCACTCTTGACGTGGGGATCAGTAAATTGAACGCCTCGATAGATGTTCAATTTATGGTTCGTTATTTATACCGTACGGGTGAAATAGGGAGGAGAAAGCAGGTTCGTACGGTTCAAAATGCAAATTCATCTAATGGAGAAAAAAAGCAATAAAAATGAATAGAGGATTCAGAACAGGAAAAAATCACCTAGCTAGAAAAGTGCTTCAAAGTTAAAGTGTATGTTTGAAAGTGCTGAGGCATATGGGGGTATGTAGGATGATGGTAGATGACTAGCTTCAAGACGAGGAGTGGCTTGACCTTCAAGAAAGGCTGAGGTGAAAATAAGGACCAGGTGGAGGGCGTTAAACGCGAAATGAGCCCGACCGTTCCAACGAGCCAGTCTATCCATAAATAGAAGGACGAACAGTGCGTGATTATTCAGGATCCCATACTCCCCATATACGGAAACATTTTTTAAGGCAGTTGTAAACAACCGCAGCTTCCATCCTTAAAATTTTAGGAGGTTATCATTATTGGAAAATAGCTGTAAAAACTACTGCAGCTCCCAAAAAGCTACTTCATTTGTTTAAATAAAAACTGCCAAAATAGGAAGTTGAACATGCCACATGTACCCTGTCATTATCTTCCGCCGGCCAACTTGAGGCGAAGGCTTCCATGACTAGTTCAATCGGAAGGGAAACTTGATTTTTTTTCCCGTAAGTAATTCTATGCGCATAATATTTCTTCCGCCGATTTTCTTATACAGTCAAAAATAATCAAATTTCAATATATACCGAGAAAGATACTTTCTAATCTATTCGGAGAAAGGGCCAAGAACACATCTGAAGAGAAAATTTCTCTTAATATTTAATATTAATACGAAAAAATAAAATAATATTTAATATTAATACGAAAAAACTAGCATTGAATTTATCGAAAGCACACTACCAGGCCGGGGATAAAACAGTCTTCTCAACAAGATCAGGTTTCAGGGTGAGGAAGATTGACTCCCTATTTTCATTCTGTAGAGTAAAACCATGAAGAAGTTCCCAATTTAGGCGGTAGAAATCGCTTTTATGACATAATGAGAGGAGAATACAAGGAAAACAATGACTCGGTACATCGTTTTCCTGGTTCAGAATGTGCGATAACAATGCACGGGTCAAGAGAAAATTACTCCTCGAATGACAATGATATTATGAAAAAAGAGAAGCCATCTAAGGGGAGTTATTGTTTCCAGGAGTAAAACCGGAACAGGAAATGCGGGAATATCAGCAACTTGAGTTATTATAACTTTGCTCATTCTGTTGAACTTTGAGGGTCCAGAAAAATAATTTCGAAAAGGGACTCAACAATTCAGCAGCTCTCACAGGGCAAATGTTTCACGTGCCCCCCCCCCCCCCCCCCTCACCATGGCTTAACTCATTCAAAGACCACAATTACTTCGAAAACGACAGCTTACTCCACCCTCTGGACGAAACCCTCCATTAACACTACCTATCAAGCCTTTTGTAGCATCCCAGAGCCCCAAGATGATAAGGCTGAAGAAGTGGTTGACAAAACCCGGAGGGGAAACTAGAAATTACTCAAAAATTCGGTTAAACGAATCACATCTACTAGCAGAATTGTCCGGGACTGCGAACCCGATATAGCTTATTTGGAATCAACATACCTTGAAACGCATAAGGTCGAATTTTCGGCCCGAATGAAAATTTCGTCCCCCGACGAAAGCGCATAGGTTTATTGCTCGGAGAATAATAAACAGAAAGGAGAACTTATTGAGCTATAGAGAATTATTCGAGCACAGTAACGTAAACTTGCCCAGGTTGGAAGAATTTATGAAAGTAATTAGTGGTATAGATAAGAGTTATAGCTATAAACGACGTAATATATCTTACGACATGTATTATTAAATTATAATACATGGGTAATGCAACACTCTAGAATCTAGAGTCAAGATGGCAGTCCATAAAAAAAAAAAAATTATTTTCCCACCATGCCCATAATGCTTCATGTCCTTAATACCGTTAACCAATGAGAAACAGGTAAACATATACTTAGTATGGGATAGTATTTTGGAATTCTAGATGCTTTCGCTAACTAGCCCATAAGAGTAAGAACTTCCTGCCAGATGGCCAGAAGCGAAGTTCCGGTAGTTGGAAAGTGACTTAAGCGCTTTTGTGATCCTCCCCTCTTCTACCTGTGGCCGTGCATGGCGGAATTTGAAAGCCGGTAGGGCGATCACTAGGTCAGACAGATCGACAGCGACAGAGTCTGCGCACACTTTCCCCGAGGGCGACTCTCAGAGGGTCAACTTTGTTTTGTGCGGCTCTTTTGCCGACTTCCGTCGTCTAATTGGAGCTTCAGTCGGTCAGGAGAGTTCAAATGGAATGACCGACCGGCGGTGCCGCGTTTTCGCTCGCGGAATGGTCTTTTGTCCGACTGTTTATGGGCAAAGGAGTTTCCCGGGTGGCGTTTGAGAGGGAGAGCTCCATCTGTGCTATAGCTGAAGCAGCCTTTCGTCCGGGACGTTTTCTTCGCGACAACAAATGCTCGAGAGCTATTACCATCAAACGGGATGCAGAAGGGACTCAACCCAGCCCTGCTCAACCCTCATTTGGGTTATACTATGAATAGTACCACCCCCACCGACAGTCCACTGACCTGGCGCCAGTAATTATGTCCTTGTATCCAGACTGCTAAAGTAGGCAATTTCTTTTCGAATGAAAAAAATAGTCATACATCGCTTCAGAGCAGTCGTTCCTTCATTTGCCTTGAAGGAACATGTGGGCCCAATCACGATTCATCCCCTTCAAGAACGAAAAAAACACTGTAAGGCCTTTCATCATAACCTTTTGATGAAGAAAGAACACGAGGACAACGCCGACGGCGAAAGTAATTTGGCAGGGGCGAATGCGGGACTTGAAAACCCCTGTAAACATACTTTTTAATAAATAAAAAGTTCGACAAAGACAGGATTTTTTATCAGTATTTCCAGACACTCCCAGAATACACCTCAACCGTACCAAATCGTCTCGTGTCTATTTCCCCTGCAGGCTTCCCCAAGAACCAGCTCCACCCGTATCATCCGTTTGATAAGCTTTGCCCTTCATTCACCGACCAAAGAGATTGATGAGTTAGTAAATGGTCAGAGGGAAGTCCCCACCCGGATGGAGGCCTTATCGTCCACTGTCGACGTAACACGAAAAAAGACTCCTCTCCATCTCATACCTTCTGCAGGCTCTTATCTTCACCTTCTGCTCTCCCTTGATCAGACTCTTTTCAAAAGTCTGAATTATTATAGCTAATTTCCTATTCACTCTACTTTTCTCACTCTTCTTGAAGGAAAACTCATTTCCATAACGGGCAGCTCTTTACCATGCTTCTTTCCCCCTCAATCATCGACTTCTTCCCTCCTCTGGGACCTGAAGAATATTTTCTGTTGATTCCAGATAAGTTGAATAGCAATATATTTTTTCATCTTTTTTTGTTCCGAATATTTCATAAAGCCGAAAAAGTGGCTGAAAAAAGGAGAGCGCTTATACTCAGTTTAGATTATCAGGTTTCATTTTGTTCAGCCAGATATTCGATGAGGACTTCGGCCGATACCCATAGGACGATCATTTCAATTTACCAGCAATACAAGGGCGATTATTTTGAATTGAGGGGTGATGTAAAAGTCTCAACAAACCACCGAAAAAGGAGAAATCTTGAAATCTTTCGCAAGACCGGCCTTTTGTACAATGAGTTGTGTAAGCTCAAATAGCCACACACACAATACCCTCAAAGACCTATGAAGCACCTCTTTTGAAAGTGACGGGTGGGAGTATTATGAATACAGATGTGATGGATGTATCTGATGAACAATAGCAACTTTCAACAACTTAATTGTTTTCGTAACAATGTCGTCAACCATAGATCACCATTAGACAAAGAAGGGTATGGCGTCACTAGAGTTAGGCGACAATACAAACTATATTAACCTGAACGGATACTCAGTCAAGCCCTAGAAGGGAGTACAATGTGAAATGCGTTTAAATAAGAAACTTCAACCGGCTGGACATATCCGCGGGCCCGCAAGAAAAGTGGCACAACTCGAAAAATTTCAGTTTTCGTTTCATTTCACAAATAGCTAAGCCATATCTTGCAAAAGGAAAAGTGTCTTAAACGCAGTTGCACGGAAAACCGCTAGAGTGAGCGATGTGTCACTTTGCCGCCGCCAAAAACAGTATGTGATGGCTCTTGAACAATGACACATCTCGCCTATAACTCTGGAACAGTTAGTCGGATCTTAATTTTCTTTGTTTCTGGTGGAAGCTGGTTAAATTTTATATCAGGAGCAGTACATTAAGAATGAATGTCGGACTAACCGTTCCCGAGTTATGAAAAAAAAAAAAAAAAAAAAAAAAAAAATTTGCCAAAATTTACAATTTTTTGCCATGTGCCATGCTCTCTCTCTTATCAAAGCTCAAATCAAAATTTTACATGGAATAGCTGCGATGAAAAATTTATTCAGCTTTCATAGGGAAAAAAGAAATTTAGAATCGGGCCAATAGTTTCCGAGCTACAGCTGAAAAGGTTCTGAAAAACATGGTTTTCCGCTTACCGAGTGGTCTCAGATTGGGCGTTTCTTGTTCTGGTTAAAATTCGTTTTCTCAGTTCCTATTTGATCTAAAGAGTTCTCCTAGTGCTCAAATTAAAGCTAGATAGATTTCCTACAACTTCACTCGAAACGAATATCCTCGTAGAATCAGTATTTTGGCCGTAATTTGGGTCTGAAATTGATCAAAACTGAAATGTTTGTAAAACTCCATATTTTCAAAAGGCTGTGTCTTGACAACCGTAAAGACGCATTGAGCTCGCGTTGTGCTCAAGTTCTTGAAACCTACTTTAAAATAGGTACATATAAAAAATTCGTTAAAACGCCTAGTTTAGGAGATATGTATAACCAAAACGACTGCGAAAATGTCGCGGTTTTCGAGCTGCGTTCTCGAAGATTTTTTAGCTGCGAAATTAGGTACGTGCTAACAACCCAAACAACATATCAAACAATCGAAACTACCCATTTGTTTGCGATTTTACCCTTTTTAGTGTACTATATGACTGGATGGCCTGGCAGAAAAAAAAAGGAAATATTTCTTTTGGCTCTCCTGAACAGTTTGGTCCTTTTGAGTTGTGACACTTGTCCTGCAGGCCCGCAATATTATGTACAGACATAAGTTGGTATAACTGGACAATAATAGCCGGCAGACCTATCAAGGTTTCCTAACATCAATAGCGTGGTCAAGTGGTTAATAGGATCAAGTTAACATTCATTGTCACTAATTAATAATAATCGGACAGCGGCACTCCGGCAATTACGGATTAATTGAACCGAATCATCTCCAGTTGAAAGGTAAGAGGACAGGGAATCGATGGCAATGGAAATCAAACATAAACACAAACAGGTCTTTAGGGCGAAGTAACTGATTATTACTTGGAGAATCAAAACCGACGTGGGAAAAAACACATTTGGATAAATTCATCAACTAATCCTGGTTGTGTAGAAAATGCCAGAAGCTAGTAAATGCATTAGTGAACCAGCTACCAAAATGAGTTGAATTCATACAAACGTTTTGCTCGTCTTCACCAAACACGGGAACGAATAATTCGTTCCCGTGTTTGGGAACGTCTGGAGACCAATTATTGGTCTCAAGAATCAATATATTACTTTTGGGTAACAGTGAACCATCCGCTGCAAAACGCTCTATCTTTCCGGAAGCTTCCCCATCTTCGTGAAGCTTCCCTTGACACAGATCGGGCACTGAGCGCCCGAGACTCCAAGGTCGAAAAACAAAAAGCCCGCCTTTCCGTATAATGCATGGGCACATCTCGGTGTAGCCAGACGAAAACACGAAAATCCCGAGAATGCGTCGACAAATCTTCAGTATCTGAAGATTTTCAACTGTTGAAATTGATGTATTTCAACCCATGTATGAGACAGTAACATAGTGGTTTGTGACAAATGTCCAAGAATTCCACCTAATTGAGCTATTAAAATAGATATCGCATTAAAAGGCAGAATAACATGTAGCTCTACATGTTATTCTACCATTTAATGCGATATTTTCATTGCTACAAATGATTGCAGAGAAAGCTGTTTCAACGAATCAGAGGGCGAAAAAAGAAAAATAACACGACACACTAACCGGGTCTCTGTTTTCAATTTCATAAAAACGCTCTCTACTTACGGATACACATGGAGTTTCAGTGACACTCACCTGCGAACAAATGAAGAAAAAAATGTTGAATTGGGAATTGAGAACTTAATAAAACGGGACTTGGAAACTTGATAAAACGTTGGGTATAATACCCATCAAATTTTATTATTACCAATAATTGGTAATAATAAAAATTGATGGGGAGTTTCATTACAACAAGCCAACGAGCTTTGTTTTCTCAGTTGGTTTCACGGAGAAAACAAAGCTCGTTGGCTTTGTTGTTAAATACCGGTATTTAAAGTCCGTAATGAATGAAACACTGGTATATTATCAGAAATTCCCAAAACGAGGATAGGTTACCGGAAAAGGTAATGCAAATGACGATAATGCCAACTAAAGGAGCTAATCATGATCAGACTGAAATAGCAAAGACCGTCGAATTTTGAAGATCAATCATTTTCGAAGCGGGCCTGAATATCTACAGAGAATTGTGGGAATGAGTGCGCGGTAAGGTTAAAGCGATCGCAAGAAGGACACTGTCTCTCATTACGGCAGGATAAGCTTATGTATTCAATCCCTTTTCAGGCTATATTCACCTATGTTAATCTTCAATCCGTTCACGAGGAGAAATTAGCATATTTACTTCTATGAAACATTTAGGTATAGAAGAAGCTTTTCAAATATCCCTCGATAATTTCCTACTTAATTCAAAATAATTCACAATATTTAACATCCTCACTACAGTAAGTAATGAGCTCCATTTTCACTCGTGAGTTTCTTTTGTTGACTTTCGACCAACTATAATAAGTTATTCGAAGCAGAAAATAATAACCAAGAGAAAGCTCAGCTAGTTGGTTTATTGTCGTTGATGAAGGGCTTGCAAATTCAAGGCTATTTCGGCAAATTAAGATTGTTTCACCAAGTAGCCGAAAATAAAATTCCAAATCGTCCGCCGGAAAGATGAAACTGCCAGTTCCATGAATGACCTTGTTTCTTCCCCAATGTCTCCCACGAAGTAGTGTCTCCCGTAAAGCATATTCCCTCTGGAACAGCGGTTAAACACCGGTTGCGATCAAGCTTGTATCATTGATCATTCAACTACCTCAGTGCCATCGTGAGTTCAGAGCTCATTAAGCAAGTTTAAAAAAAATCAACAGGAATGGACATAGCTCGAATTTGTTTCTTCGATACACTGCTTCCCCATGTAAGTGAATTTTAAATCCTATGATCACTTTTCTTAATTTATGGGAAACTAGATAATTAAATCCGCGGCAGGAACACGTGCTTACATGGTTGGAGTTGGTCAGGATGCCAGCTACCCATTGGTTGGTGATTAGAACTCATTCAAAGCTTACCAGCTTACCGCTACCAGCCAGTGAGAAGCCGAGATTCTGCGTGACGTCAACCCAGAGAGTTGAGTCCTCATTAAATGAGGACTGAAAGTTTCAGCCGCTGATTTTAAAGTTTGGTTATCGATAAATTCTCTAAATTCATACGTACATGCTATCAAAGATTTGATTTTGGCGAAAGAGTTATTTGGAAGTTATCTATCGATAAAAAAAAAAAAAAAAAAAAAAAAAAAACTCGAGGTACCTATGTTCTTCCCTTTCTGCCGTTTTTTAGGATAAAAGTTTTTATAGTTTCAAAAGGTGGATTTTTACCAATTTTCTAGCTGAGCTAAAAATAATTTTTTAAAGGCCCGTTAAATTTAACATGATACGAGAATCTTCTCGTACTTTCCTAAATGAAAAGAGGAAGTAAGTTGTTTGGAGGAACTAATTAGATAAGCAGGAATAAAGAAACAACAAGGTTCTTGGATCAGGACTTTAACTTCTCCATGCCCATTCTAAAAAACACTGCAAATTTTACAAAAGGGTTTATTATTCTTTGATATAGGTTACTTGTGCAAAACTTTAATTCTGTGTCAATGAAAAACATTTTTTAAAGAAATTTGTTTTTTGATTTTTTTTTTTCAAAAATTCTTCATTTTTTGCTCGAAAAATATTTAGTCTCCCTGGGATCCTTCAAAAATCCCATTTTTAGTCCCATGAAAGCCCTACAGATCGCCATAGTGAAATCGAATCGTTCCGGGACCCCCAAAAATGGATTCTACGTCCAAAAATACTTCGAAAACGACACCTAATTCGATCCCATAGCTAAAAGCCTTCAAAAAACTCCCCCCACAGCCCCATTTTAGCCCCATAGCACCCCACGGGTTTGGACGATCGGACTGAAAACCTTGCGGGCACGACTAGAGTGTAAACCAAGTATTTTGTCAAAATTTCAGATTTTTAACCCTGGAACAACTCTTACTGCCCAAAACGGCCCGGACGGCTTACGGCGGACTTTTGAAACGGATAATGTCAAATTCTCAGGCCGATCCGAGTCGTCGACCTCCATCGCGATCACAGATGTATTATTCCAAGAATAATAAACCAAAAACGGTAGACCTACGGTTCTACAGTCAGATGATTCAATAATGATTAATTTTACGCCATTTTTTCCTCCAAAAAATGTTTTCTCAACTTTTAACCAACCGCCAAACTTCCTTATATACCAATCATATGATCATAGTTTTCGCGATTATGTTGCGTAACGGTTTTTTATGTCGCAATTTCGGGACGTTACGTAAAAATTTTGAAAACGTCCTGTTAATCATTATCAAAAGTTAATCATAAAATCATTTAATGATAAAAACGTTTTGTAGATAGCTCCTTGGCAGATTACGATTACTATTACTTGCGCCACGGAATGTTTGAACCAGTAGGAACATTTCTCATTGCAAGTTGTTAAATGAAATTTGCAGTTGATTAGTCAAAATAATGAGTTGGATTAGATCTCTGCACCATCGGCAAACAACCACTTTGTAGTCAAAATACTTTGAATAGTAAAAAAAGTACGGTAGTTGAATAGTATACAAATCTAGTATGGATTTCTTGCCGGGTAGAAAAATCAAGGATTATTCCGATTTGTCGGAAGTGCAGGATTCGATAATAAGAGCCCGCCGAGTGAAAAGGGTCCTTTCGAGTGACAAAACGGAAGCATAAATATTCAAGAGGGCACGCCTGTGGTCTTGTCGGGAATTCAAAACTCCAAATAGAAGGTGGACTGACGCACAGGATGGCGTCGGCCACGGAGGAATTGAAATTAATTCCGATCACACAACAAGTCTTTAGAGAGGGGAAACGTCAAAAGGGTTCTATTGGGGGAGAATAAGCAGGTAGTATGACTCGAGTCTCTTAAATTGAACTAGATCTAGATCAATTTAAATTATTGATTCAACTAATACTAGAGCCACTGAAATAACCCATCAAGCAAAATAGGGCTGAACTACCGGTAATAATCGATAATATCGATTATATATTATATAATTCTGATGGTCTATTTATTTATTGATTTATTTGGCAACCAAGAACAAAAGGTTGAACGCGGCGGATACGGTGGTTATCATCCACTCTGCGTGTACCTAATCACTTGCTGATAAGAAATTTACTCGAAAATTAGGAGCAATAACTGAAGAACCCCTTTATGGACAGGAAAACTATCATTAAAAATAATGTGAGCCATTAAGAAAGCAGTTTATGCAGAACAGTAACTGTAAACAACTCAAACTGTTTGAGTTGTTTACATCAGTTACTATAGTTACGTGTCACTTGCACAGCAATGCGCTGATCGTAGGGTTTATTATGAGCAAGGTGATTATAATAAATGAGCCTTCAAAATTTTACTAACATGGTTTCCAAGACCTAACAGAAGAACGATCCGCTTATTTTGGTTTATTATTCTTGGAATAATACACCTATGTAATCGCGGTGGGGGTCGAAAATTCTGATCGTCCTCAAATTATGACATTATTCGTTTCAAGAAGTCTAGATTCCAAAAACAAAACGTCCGTCCGCCGTTCGGGTCCTTCTGGGTAGTATGAATTTTTTTTTAATCTGAAATTTTTGACAAAATACTCGGTTTACCATCTAGTTGTGCCCGCAAGGTTTCCATTCCGATCGCCCAAACCCGTGGGGCACTATGGGGCTAAAATGGGGCTACGGGAGGGTTTTTTTGAAGAGTATCGGCTATGGGGTCGAGTTAGGTGTCGTTTTCGAAGTATTTTTGGACGTATAATCCATTTTTCGAGGTCCCACATCTCTCAGAACAATGCAAAGCATTTTTTTATTTCCAAAATTTTGTTGTCACAGAATTAATTTTTGCACAAGTGACCTATGTCAGAGAAGAATAAACCCTTGTGTAAAAGTAGCAGCGTGTTTCAATAAAACTAGTGATGGAAATCCTCTAGTTTACCCCTCACAATAAAAATGTTATCTCCTCCATCAAAATGTGATGATGCTCATGGGGTACACCAATGAATTCAAGCTAAAAACCTGTACGAGTAAATAAATAGTATTATTCGAATGGATCTTCAGCACACATACTTGTTCAGAATTTTTTCTTTTAGCAATTTCCTTTTGAGAGTAGCGAACCCAAATGGTTGCAGAGCTTTCAGAGGTTGTCGTTCTTTCGTCATGATCGCACTCAAGTTCGAACACACACAACGAAGGCAGGAAACGGTTCCTACCACGAATGACAAGGCATGGCACAAGACTGAGCACAAGATTTGAAGTTGAGTTGGTAGCAGTGCCGTCGGCGAAGGAAGCCAGACAGTGGGGAGAGCTTAGCGGCGGTCAGGGTGAGGATTGAGGATAGAAAGGGGAGTTCATTCATAAGGCCGCCAGTGGCGTATGGGAGGAATGACATGTAGACTATTCCGAAGCACACCACGAGGAAAATAGATTGATTTCTTGATTATGGGGTACCAACTAAAGGGTTAACAAACTCAAGGCAAATATTTGATATTTCATATCGCATGATTTAATAGGTGTCGCGCACGATAAGATTTAACATTGGATGTTTACAGTCAATTATGCACCTCACCAACCTGATGATAGGCGAACCATACGCCCCAATAGGACTAGTTACCAAGATGTTTCAAGAGAGATCAAGAGCAGCTTAAAATCTTCATTCAACTAGTTTCGTCGGTGTACTAAGCCAGGAAGCATGTAAATTACAAGAAGTAATCCACACTTTACATGTCCATTTAATAATTTAAAAATTATATTTGATAATAAAATATGTGAAAAGTAAATGAAAATCTAAAACCGCCATTAAAATTCGTATCTTCTAGAATCTTCCCCTCGAAATTTCGGCCCTTAATTGGAAATTTCGAACCTACAAGGATTGCCAGTATCAGCAAAGTCGGAAAAGAACAATTATTTATGAATCGTCCTGTTTACAAGAAACTTATCGAAGCGTAAACCTGACAAGCCTCGGGGCAACTGTCAAGGGAGGTGAACCGTGAAACTAGAAGGAAATTCGGGCTAGAGGCTTGCAACGCGACTGAGGACGAAATAGATTGGGTGTGTACTTTAGTTTTATAGTTCAGAAAAGCAGAAGTCGAATTTCGTGACATAATGAAAGGACTAAGAGTTTATTTTTACGTGATAGCTGGATCACTCCCACAGCAACAACCTCAGCATCGATTTGGGAAATACAGTTCAAGGAATCACGGAACGGGCAATAAATCAACCTCAAGATACGATCAACGAAAAATGCTCGTTTCGATGGAGGTAAAAACTGATGAAAAAAAAAAAAAAGGTCTATAATATATCTTTCTCTTAACTAAATAGAAGGTGGGGGATTAAGGGTGAGGGAGTCCACAGCTTGAAGGTTACGACCGTTTGAAAGAACTGCAATAAAATGTGAACGGTTCAATAAAATCGCCCTAGTAGGTTTACAGCTCGCGATAAATCCTCAAGTGCTTGAGGAGAACCAGCAACGACGAAACACATGCGGTAGGGAAGGGTCCCACATGTCAACGCTCCTCATTTAATCAAGTAAATGTGTTGAAAAAAAGAAGGAATAAATAAACGTACAACAAATCAAATCATGAAACACTCGACAATTTCTTTCTCAGGATAAAAGGGGTGAGACATCTACCGGCCCAACCGATGTAAAGCAGCAGCGTTTGGATTCCAAAAAACAGTTCATAGTTGTATCACTTCATTCGAACGAAGATGTCTGAACGGAGACATGAACAACTCAACGGCAATTCAAAATGAACAAAGCACATACTACATCGCTCTACAAAATCAAAAGACCTATTTTGCCCTCCGAACGTCTAATTTGGGCGAGTATATATTCGTGAGAAATAAAAATGAATTAAAATTGTATTAACGGGTATACAGAAGCGCCAAAGTGAGAAGATATTAACGTGATCAGGGTTGAAAGCAAAATACGCCTCTGAATGGGTAAAGCAGTGTTATCGGCTGATGGAAAGGTGAATTCGAGAGGGTTCAGAGGTGAAAAAGGGAGGAAATGGAGGAACGACCGATCGGGCACTGGCTTAAAATCAACAAACCCCTAAAACCGAAAACAACTGAAGCTGGCGATTGAAAAAGGATCACAACTGATGTTTCACTTCGGGTAAACCCCCAAACCGACTTGCCACACGCGTCTTGAAAGGAGAGACTGGCCATTACAGCTGCAAGCAAGGAGTCCCCTCCCCTTCTGGCTAACAATAGTGAAAAGGGCGGAGTAACGAACGACTACTGATTTCAATCCTTAGCAAGACGTTTCCTGGAGGGGTGCCAGACGTGCCGGAGAAAAAGGAGGGAGAAAAAAACGAATTGTTCCGGAACCAGGAGTCAGGGGCGCATTCCTGGAGGCCTGGTTGGCGTACGTTTTGAAAAATTTTTCAGCGAAAGAAGGGACTTCCGGTTAAGGAATGGGCTAATACGAGAAGCTAATAGCCCGCCCTCTACAGCTGCGAATGAAATATTCAACCGCCCTTACTCTATTTTCCACCTCAAAACCCTTCCAGGCTCTGGGCGGCCTTTGAAGCTCCTCTAAACTCAACAGAAGGTTGAACATACTGAAAAAATAAAAAATAAAACCAGTACGTAGTTAGCTCTAAAAACAATATTTGCCGTGGTTTATTAATATTTTCAATCGATGGTATGTCTCATCAGTACCACAAACATTTTCGGAACCCTCTACTCAGATTCAGATAATTATACGAGTTGGGGTGGTCAGGACGGTTGACTTCAACCCCGGAAAATCAATTTGAATATGAAGTCGGTGAGAACTGCCGATAGGCCACGTGAATTAGAAAAGAGTGGAAGGCAATTTAAGCGTACGCCTCTGCTCAACCGAATATCGGCCGATAACGTCCAAAGGTACGATAAATAAATATCCCATCCCATACTGGCACCCGAATTTCCAACAAGACGGATATCGAAAAATGATGTAATCTGTACCCGGAAATATTTCACAAGGTTCAATCTTCCTAATGAAAACCGTTGAGGCTACACAGGGGAAGGAGAGAGTTTACATTAGATAATATAATATTATTATGGCTCTATGCCTCGTTTACACAAGATATTATGGTGTTTATGACCTCAAAAACTCCCCTCCACTAGTATCATTATGCCACCGATAGTAGCCAACAGCGGACAAACATTGTCACACACCTTCGAATGTCAAACAAACCCGTCACATTTCCCTACTGAGCTTCTCTTTCTTCTCTAACCAATAAAAAGGGCAACCAAGGAAAACTTGTGGATTAATTTGTGAGAAATAAAGCGCCCCAAAAGTTCAAAGATCACGTTTTTGCAATTCCCGAGAAACAAATTTCCCACCCCCAGAGATAATCCTGGAGGGTCTGGGTCTGATGTCACAGGTGAGTGGCTTATAATTAATGAGAGCCCTTTTTTCCAACTTCGTCAAAGCTAATGAAGAAACTCCTCAAATATATGAACACCGTATGAATGTAAAATAAACAAGCTAAAAAAAACCACTGAGCAAGAAGTTCACTTAATGCTAAATGACACTATTAAAGAGGAACGGCGGAATCAAAAGGAGGCCATCAGTGGTCGACGCACTGAATAATGCGCTCGGTGAAAATGCCCAAAAATCCAAATATGTATTCGAATTAACTAATTAATTCGACAGGCATAACTCAGGACGAATTTCGTCGTTAGAAATTCAAAATTATAACTCGATTCGGAAGGAAGGTGTAATTCAAACCACCAAGCAAAAATTCGAGCTATTGCTGCTTCAGAGTTCTCTAACCTCCGGATTTACGGCAAAAGCTCAGTACACTCAGTGTGAGGAACTTCTAACCAATCTCTCGGCGAATGTGCGGATTTTCCTATTAGGGACAACATAATACAAAAATCAGGTAGTAAGACTCCAAAGTACTCTTCCCAATTGTAATATTCCGGGCTTTACCAAGCCTCTGTGAGTCCAAAGATTTACATGGAACAGTTCGAATTGGGGGCCAACACCGGACTTTCACCAATGCTATTGGGAATTCCTAAACATTTCTGGTAAATCCTACTCCACACTTTGCGGTTTTGCAGTAACATAATGATATTAAGTACCTATGTAAGCGTGTTTTAAGCGATAACATTAGAGGGTTTTTTTTCCTACCGACTCCCTATCCTTGCCCTTACCTACTTGGTGGGGAAGGGATCAGGCGCAAATGCGGGTACCGCCAACTGACTCCCGCCCAGAACTTAAATGAGAAAGCCCATCTGACTCCCCACGGCCGGAAAAACTGCAAGAATAGTCCCAACTGACTCCCCGATCCCTTTCCTCGAGTAGAACGTGCAAGTGCGGTTAAAAATTTGAGGTTGGGGTCGATGCATGTGGGCAAACGCACAAAAATCACAGCAAGATTCAAACTCCAGGCCAAATTTAACGTCCAAAACGCCCAATGAGAGCAATTTGCGCTCGGTACTTATGTGCGCAACTTTTTGTATTTTCACTCGGCGTAGATGGCACTTGGACAAAAATGCCTCCTTGGACCTTCCTCTCCAATCGAATTTCAATACTAAATTTTGAATGAACAAATTTTGTCGAATGGGAGGGAGGATTTAGCGACAAGTAGTAAATTTTAAACATGGGCATAGTGACGAACCAAATGGAAGGGAGACCCCCGTCCAACTCAAAACCCTGCCTCACTTTTCTGGACACCTCTGCCTGTATACAGTGGGAACAGGAGGTAGCCAAAGAGCTGGCCTAGTAACATGAGGAAAGAGGGGTACAGGGTCAGGAGTCAATCAGAAAAAAAAGTGACATCGCTTGCAATTTAAGCGTGAAAACCACAGAGACCTGTCTGAAATTGTAGTTTAGAACAAAAAACTCTCTTGTCCTCAACGATTCCCGAAGATGGTCGACATTACTACTGGACCAACAGAACTCCAAGAGGGGCAATGCTGTGCAAAATTGGACGTTTCGCTTACCTTGAAGCGACATCTTCAACACTGACTGTCCTCGGAGAAGGAGGATGAAGCTGCACCGTCGATGCATGTAGAGATTCTTGTAACGCTGGAAAAAATTCAATTCAACATGAAAAATACATGTCTTCACGTTTTTGGAGTCTTATTATAGATTACTATAATTTACATATTACTAGATTTGATTGACATCGAAGACTAAAATTAACTGGTTGCAAGAAGTTGGCTTCACAAAATCAGCTTGACAATATCAACTGGTGTTTTACAATATCAACTGGTTTTTATCAACAACAAGTGTTTTTTACAATATCAACAATGTTTTACAATATCAACAAGTGTTTTACAATATCAACTGGTGTTTTACTGATCTGAGGGCTTCATAGCTTTATTCTATGTGCGGATTTTTTAATAAAACCTGCAAATCAATCAATCAAAATCGCTTATGTTTCCAGAAAGGTTCGTTAGGCACACTAGTCCTAATCCGTACACGCTGTCTTCATAGCAAAGCTCTTAAGAAAACCATCCAGCAGCCCCAAAACTTGGGAATTATTTAATATTAAATATTTAATTAGAAATTTCCATTCAATATTTACATGAAATGGGATTCTGACCCAACCCGCAATTAGTGAACCTAAAATTTAATGAGGTCGTGTACGTCAATTCACGGTTAATTCCGGTTTGGAGGTTAGTTGGGTAAGTTGGGGGTTTGGCGGGAGAGCGCACGCGCTATGTGCAAATTTTGGAGGATGCATTGACATGGAGGTCCGAGAGAGGTTCCCAGGTAGTCTGACTGAAGTGTCAGAGTGACTTCCTTCGTCTACAGACATGGAGGCCAAGAGTCGTTTCACAGGGAGTATCCAGATACTCAACTCCGCCCAAGTCCTTGCAGAGAAACCACTGGTTCTTGTGATATTGCCCACAAACGCGAGATCGTCCATACTTTTCAATGGCTTGATGTTTGGATGAGGGTGTGGGCTCCCAACATCAAAGGCGGACGCTGGAAAAAATGTTCCCAGAATCCGGAGCTGGGAAGAGTCCCCTTCACCAGAACCTGATATGGGCTCCTCAGGCCCCAGAGTCTGACTGTCATTATCAAACATCGAGGATATTCTCACTTCTCTGAAATGAGTGTTGGAAGAAACCGAATGCCAGTTAGGCCATGTGGAGAAAGGGGAAACCCCTGCGCCTCCACACTGTTTTAACAGACCTCTTTATGAGCAATGCCTAATCAATGTACAATGTATGCTTGGCTAGGAAAAAATCGGTATAGAGTGGCGCCTTTAGATTCATCCTACATGTCAAATCTTTCAACTATTTCTAAGTACACACAAAAAGCCACAATTTGTTCCGAAATTATCTTACGTATCCATAAAAACTCCTCTAATTATTACATAGTACCATCAGACTTACAGGGTTGAGGGCTCGCTGAAATATGATCAGCCGGAAGAGGAGGAAGGTACACGTGATCGGGTTTTCCCACGACGAGAAGAACTCTCTCATGCGTTGCTTTCAATGTTGCAACAGCCTCTTCGTGAGTGACGTTCTCCAGGTTGACATCACCTTCCTGAAAAAACAAAAAGTAAATTTGAAGTAACTAATATAATGCATTCTCCGGACTTACAGTGGTGATATTGCAATTCAAATGATGAAGAAGTACTTTCATATACGGCTGAGCACATTCATATACACCGCAAAGCCCTAAAATCGAAGCCAGGGCAATTCATGAATGTCCGTCATAGGGCTGGCTGGTGGCCGCGGAATCCAATTAAAATGCCCGGTTGCCAAAGGAAATTGTAACAGAGGTAGCAAAGCTGCACTGAAAGAGGGGATTATTATTAAACTTTTCTGACTCAAAGCACAAAACGAACTGTCGCAGTTTCAGATGTGCGGCATCGCCAACTTTTGAAGTAACTTCCATTTCTATAATATGTCGCGCGAAGGGATAAAGCGGGAGACGTTTCATCTAGCCCATACGTGAGCCCTCCGAGTTACAATGGGATGATAGGAATGTTCCGAACGGTGACAATTTTAGTTTCCTTCATTCACTGTGTTGGTTAAACACGGTGAGCCCTGACTCGAACAATTCCCAAAAAATTAGAAACAGCAGGTTATACGAATTGAACTTGAACGATGAGACAGTCCAGTTTTGTAATCATGTTCGTCGCCTCATTATCAGCTGGGACCAACAGAAGCCAGTGAATGGCGTAAATGATGATAAATGGTGTTGACAAACCAGGATTCAATGATTGCTCTTACAGGAATCTCGTTATGCGCAACGAAGACGAATTTTCCTTTGCAGAGAGGAAAGATATGGTAATGTAACTCCATCGATCACTGTTAACTTACAGATCCGCATGAGGGAGAGTAGCGAATTTTTCATTTTGCAATAATGACCAGACGCTTGACAATGAGCTCAATTAATCTCAATTAATTTGGAAATTCAACTCGCGCCAATCATTGAGTTTGAAACTCTCTGGAGACTCGATTGATTTATGGCGGAGAGCTGATGGCTCATATTTCATTGCTTATTTGCATCGAAGCTTACCCTACGCCCCGGACACTGAAAATACGAAGCCGTTGTGACCGAATATAGTGTATTGATGTGATGATTTGAAATTTTCCACCACTTGAGCGACAACAGTGAAAATATTTCCGCGCGTTATAATATAAAGGATTCTGAATAAGGGGGGTCACACTTATCCAAGAAGGTGGTGTTTGGGAAAAAAAGAAGCAAAAAAATGGATAGAAACTTAATGAACGATCATAAATCTGTCAAACCACTGCGGTCTTCTAGAATCTGATAGTGGCGGTAAGCAACGCAGCACCTGCCGGTGTTATAGTGGATGATACTATCGAACTTGGACTGAAAATCCTCCCTGAGTTTCGACTGAATCCTTGGCAAGATACTGATACTGTGATGTTTGAACTCTTTCGCCCTTCCGAAAAATAGAACCTCCAACTTGGACTGCCTTTTCCAGGGAATTTTCCTCAATCTGCACACACCCAGATAGTAATCTTCATGAGGATTGGAGTCAAACCAACCTGCTATTGCCCTCCTAACGTCTTTAACCTGGGCGATTCATTTCATGAAGCCTAATATGTGGAAATACCAACTCCCACGGGATGATGAGGCTAAAGCCTATCTCGTGAGACAGGATTAAGCACTGCAGTGGCTCATCACCATAAAATCCCTTTCGAATTCCCATTAAAATCACTTCATGTTTCTCTTGGTGGCTCCAAGCCCTGCAATCGCTGTGGGCTGTATAGATACGGTAACTTTTTTTCACTCAATTGTTTACCTTCCCGAATGACAGACGAGTAGTCACCATTTTACCACAATATCGCTGTCCCGCAGGAATGATCGCAGCATCGAGACAAGATAAATTTTCCGGACGTTGAGGGTTTAGGGACCATTTGACAGTTTTTCCATCAATTCCCCCAATACGAGAACGCGAGCGCGTTCTGAATAACCAATCAAAAAACGGATCGAGTATTATCTAACGTAGGGATGAATTTTCCGAGAGGTGGGAGCCATACGGCTACAAGGTGTGGTCGGCAGGCATTCGATTGACATTATCAGAGAAGATAACACGACGAATCTCTGATCGCGTGAGCATTCGTCATTGACATTCTTAAGTCTAAATATACCTTCGACAACTAAATTTATCATTCGTACGCCAAAAATAGTAGCTTATTGATTGTGGCTTCAATTGACTCACATTATGGTGAAAGTCATTTTATAAGCCTACAAAGCCAGGGACGGATTTACCTATTTCGGGTCCACAAACAATTCAAACTTTT
Organism: Pilophorus perplexus; assembly: GCA_955831195.1. Taxonomy (NCBI): domain Eukaryota; kingdom Metazoa; phylum Arthropoda; class Insecta; order Hemiptera; family Miridae; genus Pilophorus; species Pilophorus perplexus. The sequence continues at coordinate 13,538,991 of OY037010.1, read as the reverse complement.
ACTACCGGAACAATAAAATCCCATTGCCTAAATACCCTTCAGAACAAGTGAAACTTCTTCGAACGATAATTGGTGTCCACGACAAAGTTGGGCCCTCAAATTCATATCTATTGTCTTCAACTGAAAGGTGCCCGAAAGTATAGAGATTGACAGGAAGTTTCTACGAATGTCTTAAAGGGAAGCCAAGTGAACGATTCAAAGGAACCTATTTATTGTTTCTATTCATTCGGATGGCGAAGCAGTAACTGAGAGATACTGTCTCAATTTCAAAGCGATTTGCCTCCCTTCGAATTCATCCGCCTCTCTGAGTTCTTCCTCTCATCCAACCGAAACTCCTTAATAAATAATACTTTTCCGGCGAACGTTCTTGCCAAAAGGAAAGTACGAAGCTTTTAATTAAAGTTTGAGAACGAGGATAAAGCTGTTTCTTCTTGGCCTTAAGGGATTAAATTAACAGTTTTGTCACTTCTAAACGGATTACCTTTCACTTCTTGTGCTTAACAGTGAGCCAAGTTGAGGCAGTAGTGCTTCCGGCAGGATTCTCAAGTTCCCATCAATCTCTACCATTTCAATCAGAAAAGGCATTACTTACTGTTAAATAAGTTGCCGGAGGCCTTTCCTTTTTTTAAATATATTTTTGAAGTAAACAATTCTGATAATGTCGCCTATTATGTTATCCTCCAGAATGAATGAATAATTCTAGGCTGGTCTGTCAAAAGTTGATGTCAGTTTTTTTTCGGATTTTCTGATTTTCTGATTTTTTGCTGTATAAGTCGATTCTAGCAAGCTCTTTGGTCTGGCAAAACATGATATGGTAGAAACGTTGGGAAATACTAAAAACAATGACTGGCATTATGAGGTAAGTCCAAAAAGAGGGGTAGCACAGTCTGGCAAAAGTTGATAAGAACTTACCTATCCAGTATTGCCACCCTTCCAACAGGAAAGTTTTGATCAGCCAAACCATGATATGTCCCGTTCTATTCAATGGTATGTCCATTCAACCTCACATCTATGGTCTGCCAAATTATGATATGTCAAACAATATGATAATTTTTTTTGAAAAAACTTGAAAAATTATTAAATTAGGCCATCGAAACGAATTCTGTCACAAGAAGAATAGTTGTTGAACAAGGACAAATTTTTAAAACTAGGAATAAGCACTTACTTCATTTGTAATGTGCTTCCGTAGGCCTGGAAAATTTTCCAACGGCTCTGCTGAAAAATTGCCAAAATTTGACCTATCAACTTTTGACAGACCAGCCTAGAATTATAAAATTCCGCCTTTCAGAAGGAACCCGTTATTATTTCAAGCAGGAACATGGCAAAATACTTCCCTAGTCGTATCCACTACGATCTCAGCATGGAGCAGAATTTTTAGAATTCTGGAAGGTCAATTGGAGTATCGTTTTCGAAGTGCTTTGTACTTTTTAATCGATTTAAGGGAGTTCTGGAATTTGCATCATTACAGATTCACAGAGGCCTAGGATACCAACCATGGAATTCCGGACGGCGATGAGCTTGTCCCCAACGCATAAGCGACCGTCCACTTGAGCGGCTCCACCGTCCATGATCTTAGTGACGTAGATGCCGTTGTCACCAGGAATGTGCTGGTTACCGATCCCGCCAGCAATGGAGAACCCCAGGCCTTTGTTTCCTTTGATCAGTTCTATCTCAATCACCCTCATTGAGCTGAGTGCACCTTCCCGCCTCCGCCTGACATACTGCAACAAGGAATGGCAATAATTATGATCTTCCACCCATTACGCAGCAATTAGGCCTATGCAACTGTGACAGTTATTGGAAACCAGAGGACAAAGTGTGAGAGCAGAATTAGGAGTAAATTCCATTAGATTCTAGAACATTGCTTTGAAAATACTGACTTGACAGACAAAAGGTACTTCCAACAATTAATGATAATTACAAGAGCTTTTCACGTAGTGTCGGATGATCAAGTTTCCTATTCAAAACAGTGTAGCCAACTTACGAGAGTAACGGTATTCCCCGCCCTCTTGAGCGCGTCGACAGCGGCGGCATGGGTGACTCTCACAACCGACACCCTGTTCACTTCGACTATCACGTCGTTGACCTTGAGACGACCGTCGGCAGCGGCGGCGCCTCCTGGTATGAGTTTGGTGATGTAGATGGAAGTATCGTCGCCGATGTGGGGGTTGTCAGTGCCACCGGCGATTGAAAAGCCCAAACCGGACCCTCCTCGCTCCAACGTGATTTCCTCGTACTCCCATTCTCCATCGCCGTTCACCTGAAGAAACAATCACCATCATTAAAAAATTACGTGTAACAGAAACGAATAACAACTGGTTGTCAAGATCCACCCACAACCCTTCAGGCCTTCTCGTAAACGAGATAAGAACCACCTTTCAACTGACCGTTAGGACGACGACAGTAAAGTAATAATTTCCTGCTAACTATTACACTTGAAGCGTTTCAACCAACGTAAGAAATTACCCTCAATAAATCCTTCGGAACTTCAATATATTGTATAACTTTCACATAAGTCGTTTCTTTTCGTGTGCCGTCGTTGTTAACGTACTGTAACATGTCTCAATCATCCTACCAGAGATGATGACGGCACAACAACAACCCAGAGGACAAGCAGGATAATTTTGAACTTTCCAAAATAAAGGTGAAACTAAAAGTCTGTGGAATGTGATGCGCAGAAAACTAAATTGCTAAGATTTGATACTGCCAAGTGATCAAATGCGCCAAAATGAGATTGTGGAGTGACGAACCGTCATTGATGATCGAGCAACATGAATCAGGCACAAGAATAAGGAGTAGACTTTTTTTTTCCGAAAATGGGTTTAAGCGAAACACAAATGGCAGGTTCGAACGAATTTATAGACAAATAGCAATTTGAACTTTCGGCGGAAACCAGCAATCAGCTCCCAGTGGTCGACGATTTCGCCATGTTGCCAAGTTGACCACCTTAAAAAAAATTAAAACGGAAGGATCGGTCTCTGAAGTTAAACCATAGTGAAGGCTAAACGTGACAACACGGCCATTGTTTTTATTCGGTCGTGGATTAAGGTGACAAGCAGAAAAACTTTTTATTTTTATTCAAATTGGTTCTAAAAATGTCAAGAGACAGTTTATGGGGACGATCTATGGAAAAAATGGTTTTCTGAGTTGGCAACCCTGGCCGTCAAACCGGAAGGTACACAGTGACGTACTTTTTGAATCGACCAGGACAACTTTAGATGAATATAAGCTACTTTTATCACAAATTTCCTCTTTTTGACTTCTTACAGGATGATTTTACCCGAAATTCGGGTGCACGTCCATTCCTTATTCAGGCGATTCTTTTATAATCTTCGCATCCTTTTACTGAGAATCACGCGAAAGTCGAACCTTCTGTTCCTAAAAAAATGCAGCTATTTTTTAGTCGTTTGAATCGAAAAATTTGCAGTGTTTGGGGGGTTTGATCCTTGCGCAGGGTAGGATAAACACACGGGTGTGTATACAACAACATGGGTCCATACAACACATCCGCAAGACGGCGAGAAAAAGAGAGGAAGGAATCTTTTTACGTAGCTGGCAATAGGTAATCACAGGTTGGGAGGAAACGAGAGATATGTGAGAACCGTTCGATGAATGGAACGATCGTCCATTTTCCATAGGAAGCAGGCGCCGTGGCAGACATCAAAGGGACTAACGTACGAATCAATTACAGTTCATTTTCGAATTGAACGTGGGGGATGTTCCCCAATTCCAACGCTGTTAACACTTCAGCTTACACACTCAAAACACAACGTTGGCGGATGTCCAAATCCAAACGACAAGAGGCACCCTTGTCATGAATTAGCTCAGTTAAATATACGCCCGCTGACTCAGTAGCTAACCTTGCATAGCAACAACGATGTACGGCCCATCAGGACACGCAGTTAGCTTGTTGGTCACAATAATATAGCTTTCATAGCTAGGTACTTCACAATGAAATCCTCAAAGTTTTTCAAAGCATAGAATAATATAGATTGTATCAACGGACTTTCATAGATGGAAATTCACGTAAGATTAAAATTTAAATTAAAAAATCTTGAATTTAATTCAACATAGAGGTGGAGCGCCGCACAGTGGTCCAGAACCCCTGAAAATGTGATCAATACTAGCGATTTATTTTTTATTTTTCCTATATTTTCAAAATGAGGAGCAGTTTTGTGTATTTCAAGTCAAATTTATGAACATTTTGAAATAGGTCACTATGCTTCACCAACAATGTTTGATGTTTCAAAGTGTTTTGATTGTGTGCCTCATAAACTGTTGCTGGCAAAATTACGATTGTACAAATTCTCCGCTGAAGCCGCAACCTTGATTAAGTCTTACTTACATAATAGAGTCCAATCTGTTCGACTAAATGGTAGTTTCCGAATTATCACAAATCGGAGACTTATCCGTTGTTCAAGGAAGCGTTCTAGGACACACTCTCTTCCTGATATTTTCAAATGACCTTCCTCAACATTCAAATAAAAGGACTGTTATGTTTGCGGATGACTCAACGGTTCTTTCATCAGATTCGTCGTTGGCTGCCCTGGTAGAAAATGCAGATAGTACTGTCGGCGCTATTCGACATTGATTCCATAAAAACCGTCTCACTGTAAATTATTCAAAAACGGAGGTGATGTATTTTGGATTAAGGGACTTGTCGCTGGCAGTGAATGTTGGTAACCCTCAGTTGGGTGTTGTACTGGATCCGAAATTGAGTTGGAGGCCCCACTGTGAACAGCTGGCCGTGTCCTTAAATAGCGTTTCCTTCCTTTTGCGAAGACTTTCCGACAAGCTTCCTAAGACTGCCGTTCTTGCTGCCTACTATTCAGTTAAGCTATCGGGAGGACTGCAGAGATGCTTTTCAAGAGCTGGGAATACTAACAGTACCAGCCCTGTACATCCTCGCATGCCTTACCTTTGTGCGGAAAAACATCAGCTCATTCCCCTCAGCCTCTCACATAACACCCACAATACACGAAGTGCCAGTCAGCTTTCGCTGCCCCACTCACGTTTGGACGTCAGTAGAACGTCTACATCGTGGTGGGGAATAAAATTTTTTTAATGCCCTAAAAAAATCTGCCCGAGAAGAGCCTGTGTCAAAATTTAGAATCTCATGCAAAACCCGACTGTCACTAATGGTGCCGTACTCATTTGATGACTTTTTTTTCTCAACATCAATCCAGTGAAACGTCCGCAACGTGTATCCGCCATTAATTCATTAGAATTTAATGTTACCATTTTACTTTGTACTTTCAGGCCTAACTTTAACTAACCTGTGACCACTGTCAAAATCACTCTGTGTAATACGGCAAATAAAACGCTTCTGATTCTGTTTCTGAGGAGAGCTTTGATGATTGGTAACCACAGCCAACAAGTAGATCCGAAGATGGATAATTAAATTACGATAAAGTACGATTTTACCTTTAAAGTACGATTTTCATGAATATTTTTCCAAATTAGGTAGAGAAAAATCGCTCAAATATGTGCGCGCTAAAATTGGTCTCTCAGATTGGCCAGAAAGGTATAGAGAAAGTTTTACAACCAATTCCAGGTGCCATACATTTGGGATACTTTTCTTCAACGTAAAGATCACTGTCCAGACACGGAATTGGAGCTCCCTTACATCGTTCGTGTGATTATTAAATAAATAAACATCAGGGGACAAATTTTGTCCCCTGATGTTTGATTTGTTTCGATTAATATATTCAAATAACTAAATTAGGGATTTTTTTTTCTATTTTTTCCCAATATTTTCAATTCAACTTTTTTTTGTAAATTTGTTGTAATTATGTAATTTGTTAATTTTAATGAAAACGTTGAGATACCTACCCAATAATACACTTGGGTCTGATATGAAAAGTTCAGTTGATCAACGAAAAAGCCGAAAAATGTCACTTTTTGAAAATTTCTGAGTCTCAAAGTTAATATAAACATAATTTTTGGAATCTACGCCCTCAAAAACATAAGACCTACTCATTTTGGAAGCAAAAGTGATACAATTAAAGTCGCTAAGAGTTTCGATCACGTTTTCGGGAGTTCTGGACCACTGTGCGCCGTCCAAAGTGGACCAAACACAACCAAGATACATAATACATGTATTATGATATGCATATCAAGAATAGTTAGGCCATAAAATGTATAGCCATACAATATTATAATGGGGCGTGAAATCAACATCCGTAGAGTGATAATAATTATTACTACAATTATATGGTTTCAATTATTAAAACTAAAGAGGCTGCATACGGAAGTTCTTCATCAAATTTTCCCTTCACCTATTTGAGTGCACTCAAAAATCATTATTAAACGTTAAATTTGGGAAGATGGCCTGAGTCCGAATGTGCAACCAAGTTGCTCACATTTGCACCTTCCTGCGCTCAAAATACAACATAGCCCTGAAAAGTCACAGTCACTTTCAAAGCGAGTATGGAGTTAAGATAGGCCGTATACAATTTCCTCCAAGAAAGTCCCTATTATTTTTCAGCACCCCTACAATATCATTGTCATTCCAAAGCACTGTTCCGAGATCCTAGCAACAGTAAGAAGCACTTGACCCCATCTGACTCAAGTGCCATGGTTAATCTTTTTCAAGAGTCCATTCGCTACTAAGAGGGCCCCTCTTAATTTTTCGTGACTCGCCGGCTACACTTTAAAATAACAAAATAACAAGGAAGGCTTTGGAAGCGCTTTTTTTCTGCCGCAACCATCAGTCATTTCGAATGCTAAGAAAACGCAATAATTCTATTATGGTGTAAGCGGGATTAATTTTAAGAACCATTACAAAATCTGGACAATTTAATTGTATTCATCAAATGCCAAAATATGAGCAATGAACGACAATTGATGTGTTTGTTGTCCCCAAATTTCAATAAGCCAGGATTAAGGTACAGACTACGAATCAATATTCAAACTTATTAAACTTTCGGAAATTGATTAATCAATCAAAAGTAAGTTTTGAAGCGGAAAAAAGTCATTCGAAATTCTTAAGCGTTTGATCAACCAACTCAACCGAAAGTCATTAAGTCGAATAATTATGACTTGGTCTGATAATCGTCTTCAGCTTATTTAGGGAGATGCGGAGGGCAAATCAAAGCGACTAAGAAGAAGGGTAATTGGTAAAGAAAAAGAAGAAAGAGGAGTATCAAGTGGATAAAGCCAACGAAAGGGAGAAAAGCCGTTTTGAGCTGAAGGAATAACCCGAGTCCGACGAAAAGTTAGAAGGAATGAGTTTCTTTCGTCATTCTGTTTGTGTTACGAAGTTTTTCGGGGGTATTACTTTCTCTTGAAACGATGAAGTATTGGTTTTGAGGAAATAACTCGTGTCGGTTTACTTAAGAAAACCCGATGCGAAGTTGAGCGGGCTCAGGACGATATAAAGGGCATTGGCGGTCTTTCATCGTTCATTTCAGAACCGCAAATACCTATTCACTGGCGGCCCTGTCCTTTATACACATCAACTATGGAAATGTTACTTTCCAATAGAAGGATACTTAGATTTTTGCTTGGCAGTAATTTTATTTTCAGTATTAAAAATGGTGCGCGAGAGATCAAAGAGTCAATCTTTTAAAATTAACTCCCAACTGAATATTTTTTTATATTTCGGGGCACATCCCTCTGGTCGAAAGCTACGCTGATTCATCTTGAAAATTTTAATTCTTTCCAACTCATCTGTTATGAGTATTAACGTATTATCCCCAGCAGCCAAAAACGGCAAAAGAACTCTCTCCCCAAATCAGTGAAATAGGTAGGAACCTGCTGTAGAAATACTTGAAGAGACTTGATCCATGCTTTCAGCAAAATCCTAGTAAGATTTTAAACCTGGCTTTGAGAAGATAACGTTTAAAACCTACATCGCTTGTCACAACATGATCCCGAAGTGCTTGTCTTCTTTCCAGCAATAATCCCTTTCGAACTTCATCCCCACTCTACTCCGATAAAAATCCTACTTAAAAAATCCTGGGTGGAAAACAATATTGACGGAAAAAGGTTGGGAGAGAGACCCCTAACAATTTATGAAAAGTCGCCAAGATCAATTTATTCTTGTTTAGAAACCCATAATCACATTTTGTCAGGCATATAGCAAATAATCCCTGTCAAGAGCTTTCACCAAAATTTGGTGGACCATGTTTTCTTTCATTTATTGAAAGAAAACATGGTCCGTACAGTAAAGCAGATCGACTAAAGGTAAAAGGTTCCACATAAAATAATTAAGAAGCTAAAAAACAACGAGGTCGAGCTCAAAGAAAAAGACAATTAGCGACCAAGGAAAAGACTTGTTAACTTTGTTTCCCCAAAGCAAAGTTTCACTTTACCGGACAAAGGACCCTTTGAAAATCCGGTCACTTCCACGCTGGCCCCAACTCCTCTGGGGAGCTTCGACCAAACACAGCATTTAACCCAGCTTGGGTCACAATTACAGTGTCAGACAAGGGCTTTCACAGCGTTTAGTGCACCATTGTGACAACAGCATACTCGACGAACGTGGGGGGTGAATTAACGATTTGAAAAGAACCGTTTCATACAGCTAGAAGCATGTTCCGAGTCCAAAACGCTCGCTTACCAGGCATTTACGGAAAGAGAAATTGAACACGGAAACAGTAGTAATGAACAAAACAAGAGAGAGCAGGTTGAAGTGATTTTCACGGCCTCATACAAACAAGAAAAGAAAAAACTCCATAAAAACTAAAAGTGAACTCACGTGTTTCCCTTCACTGGCACCAAGTAGAGGAGTGTGCGCCTGCAACATGAAACGTTTTGGTCAATAAAACAGACGAAATTGGTTTATTACTGATGAGCATTGATAGAAAGACAGTATACCAAGATCTGAATTACTCGTTCAGACGGTCTCAGTCGGAATGTATGTATGTCACAGAAAAACGCTGTTCATTTTACACAAGGGTTTATTATTCTTTGATTTAGGTTAAATGTGCAAAAATTAATTCTGCGTCATTAAAAAAATATTTTTGGAAAAACAAAAAACTTTTTTGTACAATGCTTGGACCTCGAAAAATGGATTATGCGTCCATCTCACTTGACCTCCAGCGATCCATCAAAAATCCCATTTGCAGCTCCATGAAAGCCACATGGATACTTTAAAAAAAAAATCCCTACTGCCCAAAACGGTTCGGACATTTCGCTTTTGGATTCTACACAATGTCATATTATTAAGTTTCAAGATGTCATCATGAAACGTAAAATGTCAAATTTTGAGGCCGTTCAGAATTTTCGACCTCCGTCACGATTACATTGGCGTATTATTCCAAGAACAATAAACCAAAAGGGAATAGTATGAGATGCTACTGGTTGGGATGGCCACTATGGATAAATAATCGTCGGTATGGTTTAGAATTAAGATCGGAAAGCAAAGTCTGGATGACGGAAGAACAGGCAGACACCACCGACCAACGTGAACATGGAAGTGAGATCAGAAAGCCAGGCACACTGCCCCTGACGGGGATCGCCCGATTGCGGCCGAAATGAAAAAAAGTCGCCCGGTTGCGGCCGCAGTGGATCAGGAAGGGAAAGTACGATCGCCCGGTTGCGGCCGTAACGTGTGAGCGGCAGAAAGGAACTGTTAATAATAATATCCGTGATCGAGTTGTACGTTGTCCCTATTATCGAGTTGGGGACTTGGGTCCCCAGTGTTGTTGGACTCGATTGCGGCCGCTTCGTGGGTCAGCGTTCGAGTAGCTATCAACTGTGCCGTCATGAGCACCATGAAAGGCTAGGGAAGATATCAGTGAGCGGCATTCTGGAATTGCTGCTGAGGGTTCTGAAAACTTGACTGGTCAAGTTGTGAGGTGTATCAGGAAGGGTATTTATCAAGCCCGAAGATCCATCATTCCAAGAAAACCAACGAATATTAAAGTTCACGAGTTTTTGGAATCAACAGTCCATATTTGGGTTACTACGGTTACCTCACGAGGAAGTCCGTCCAACATTTGTAGAAGATGTTCTGCCAAGTTCGCTGCCACACCCTTTGAAGGCACTGTGTACCTACTTGACACAGACCTGTATTGACATTCCCCCCAACAATAATTATTTGGGCACAACAGTTACTGACGAGCAGCACGGACAGGACCACAAATGCGTGTGAAGCATTTCATGCAAAAATTAACAAAATTTTTTACACGCCTCACCCTGATATTCTGACATTTGTGGTCACCTTAAAAAACATTCAAATGGAATCCCAAATTCTGATCAACACCGCTGCTGCATCAAGGGATTTGTGCACAGTCTCATCACACGGCTGAAGAACAATGAAGTTAGGTACCTACTAAAGCAGAATTTGTGACAATTCTGGGCTCACGATGCAAACGGCGAGTGATTTGAGGAGATTGGTTTCGATCACATTTTTTATTATGGCAACAGGATGTACCGTGCTCTTTTTTATGACTGCGTACATGACTAGTACTTGACAGTTCGTACCCATTGGGGTGAGAAAGCTACTCCGCCTCCTCGTGGTTCACCCTGGATAACGCAACCGGTACAAAAGAACGTACAAAAGAACGGGTACACACGGCCGCAATCGGGCGGTTCCACAATCGAAGGGGACAACTTAGCGGCCGCAATCGGGCTATGGCATTTTCGACTCCTGCGACGGTGGGCCGCAATCGGGAAACCCCCCCCCCCCCCTGACTTTAAACCAAAATTTATATTCAGAAGGTTACGTTATGAGCAGGGCGAAATTAATGTTGTTTTGATATTGATGAAATCGATGAGAACTGATTTCATTTGTGAAAGCGAACCTAAAGCTCCCGCTAATTTGTGGATTTCACAAAAAAATAATCAAACTTGATTTTCTATAATTAATTGTCATATTCATTTTATCCCCCCCCCCCCCCCATGATTTTTGGAGGTAGGATCATTGTAACTTCATTGTTACAGTTACCGTTGTTGTTGTTCGTTGTACCTTAGTTATTACTGCAAGGATTCCAATAGGAGGCCGAAACTTTTTATATCAATGGAATTGATGAAAAATCCTTTCGTTTTTCGAAACAATTGAAAATTACTACGTGTGATTTACTAAATAAAGCGTCAAAAGTCTTCTTCAGTATCAGTAATTGTTCTGTTTTGTCCGGAAAGACTATCACGGACGAAAGTAATACATTCCCGGTGCCCAACGCGGCTATCAACCTATCCCTTCTAAGACCAAGTCGGATCAGAAAGTTGGGCGCACTTGCGCTGAACTTCCTTATTTCAACCCCCTAATCCCCCTCTCTTCTTTGTTTTACTACTGGGTTTGGAAGTTTATGTGTCTGAATGGATGATTGAAGTGAGGCCCTCCTGTCCAACCCCTCCAAAAAAGGTACCCATATTACAGGTAGGTACGTAATATTATGTTGAGTAGGGAAAGGCAGACATCCTACATACACTACATAATATGTACTTATTATATATTATACGTGAGAAAAAGCAATCCGATTCGTTCAGAAATAGTAGTAGTTTGGAAAACAAAATATTTGTTTTCTAATTCTAGTTCATGTAAGTTTAGACCAGATTCGTTAGGTTTTTGCTTCTTACGGATGCACATTGTCTATTCATGAGGATGGCCCTTTACGTGATCAATAAGTCTGTACTGTGCGGCCGTTTACGAGTCCCTCGGGCACCGTAACCCTTCTAAATCTCACTGGGCTGATTCTCTCTTTATATCATAGGGACCAACCCAGGAATCCCCAGAAGAGGCATTCCTGGGCCCCTCTAATTTATTAAATACGTCCGCAGGAAACCACGTTCGATTGTCCTTCTACGGGACTTTAACTCCTCTTTTGACGTCAATAAAAATAAAAACTTCAATGAAGGTAGCCCGAGGTAAACGCAAATTTCCCCTGAACCGAATCAAAATTGGTCATTCTTTGTTCATTGCTGATGCTGTTTAATGAATCCGTTTTTGACGATATAGACGCACTGTGATCTCAGGATGTCTTTCGTGTTTCGCACTCGTTATAGTGCATCGCTCATGACTCGAAAAAGACACTGTTCCAACAAGGGTATCATTGACAGGTTACACGTAGAGATTGTTAGGTGGGTGCTCTTCACAAGCATCGAGAGGATGATTCAGTCGGTAGAAACCCTCGTTAGTTTTGCACCAAGGCAGCTGTCACTTCCTGAAAAAGAGCTGCTTCGGGCAACTAGCAATAATTATTTTCAGTCGCACAATTCGCTTATGATACGTATAAACTCATTCAAACAGATCTGTAAGTAACGGCATGATTTACTCGAATCACTGTTTAATCCGAGAAACCAAACCCTTTCCATTCCTTCAACTGACAAGCCAGTTGGAGTCAAGTTGAAACGGCTAATTTTCATCACAAAGACCCTCCTCTGTCCTTCCCGACATGGAGTAAATGTTAATTGAATTAGTTCAAGATGGTTTTAAGGTTCGGGTCCAGCGCTGAGGACCATTTCCCATTCAACGAATGGTCGACCAGTGAAGCCTCCCAGCCCCGACAACCAACCAACTTTTTAACCCCGGTAAATTGATGGAAATCTTGCAATCTACAAGATTTGAATTAAATTCAAATTTTGGTACGTCCCTTCCTTATTGAACACGTGTTTTCTTATAAGAGTGTTCTTTCCACGTATTTATAAGTGTACATGGAATGGGATTATACACTCTCATGACACACAAGTCGCATTTGAAATTATACAAAGCAAGAGCAGAGCAAGAGCAAGAAATTCCTCAGAGGATTTAACCAGGGGGTTGATTTAGGGTTTTTCGTTGACAGGTATGGATGTTTGTGTAAGAGAGCTAGATCCTTGGGGGTTTTCTTAATATGCTACCTAACTGACAGCTCAGGCAGTCCCAAGAGCCAGGCGCCAACCTCACTTCTGCACGCTAAGGATGAAATCATACGGCACGAGTGAACTATACACTGGATATAGTTCAGGACTCCGTGAGGGAATTCATTACTAAAACTGTCATAAAGCTTATCATTCAAGATTTAAGTCCACTAATCCAAGTGGGCACCATCGATTACCATTGCAAAGAAACTCCTTGAACTTATTCAGAGTTGGATGAGCACTACGGTGCTGGCGTGAAGGGTTTGTCGGTTTTGAGATAGAAGCGACTTCAACTGAAATTATTCCCACTAGAATCCCTTAAGTCCCTCTACTAAACCTGTATTAGACCGTACCATAAGCTGAAACATTATTAATGTATTTTCGGAAGGTTCGTTCGACGGCCGGCCATTTGTCAAAATGATCATAATAGATCATTATTATTTACTGTCCAGCGTCTCGCCAGGCTCACAAGGCCTTCAGCACAGGTCTTCAATTTGAATCGTACTTCTCGTAAGATAATACAATATAATATATTAATATTATTATTATATAGTATCATTATATTATTCGAGAAATTCGATTCACATTATGACCGATATGAATATTGAATAAATGAGTTCTTCTTTCTCATCTAAAAATTCAGGGCGAAATCTTGTAGGCGTCAGGAAGCAAGATAATAGGCAGTTCCAAAAATGATGGCATTCTTTGCCAACTCAGAGGTGACCACAAACTCAGAACTTAATGAAGGTCAGTGTTGACCCAGGCACCCTGTAGGGCTCTTCCCGTTGTTATTTAGCCCTCAACGTGCTACCCCTAAGGTAAACTTAATTACCAACGTTGTTTATACAATCCACGCCAGTTCAGTTCTTCGCAGCGTAATTTTATTTCTCCATTATAATCATGTGTGCTGAGCAAGCACGAAAGGTGATTAAAGGAATTTTCTGTAACAGATTTTAGAAACATGATGATGAGGTGTGAGTGATCACGTAGTAGGTACGTAAGCCGCAAGAATTTAGATTACAAAGACAAACATTATCATATCGAATTCGTTATACACGAAAAAATGTCCACAAGCAACAGCAAACAACACGATGAAACTTCGCACTGCCTAAATTACTTTAAGATCACTCATTTTTTACTAAATTCAAGTTTCCTACACCGTACAAGCGCTAAATCCTTCGTCCAACAAGCTCCAGTGATTGTTCCACCAAGTTCGAAGGGATTGTTAAATGTTCAAAACTCCCAACGACCTCAGAACTACAAGCTCCGGCGACTTGGGAGTCCACATTCCCACAATCTTGTCCGTGCTTTCCAACTTTGATTAGTTTTCGTAGATACCTAACAAACTCGTTTGCAGAAAGGTATCGTTCCCCTACAGTGAAGCTATCATCGTAGGTCACGTCAAGTCAACCAGACTTAATTAGGTTCTGTACTTTTGTGAACTACGGATTGGATTTCCTTTTGCGTCAAAGAAGACGTGAAAGTACATGCGAGTTCGCTAATCGCACTCAGGGGAATTTGATTTCTCGAAAAGATGAACGCGAAGTTATTTCAAGATTAGATTCCAAAATGTAAGCGCAGAGAATTAATTTCGATACCGATTGGCCACACAATGATGACTAGGTTAGGTACCTACTTATTTACCTCTTCTTCAGAATCTAGCTCTTCGTCGAAACTAGGCCGCTGTCCCATCACACGAGGGTACCCACCGACCCGACCGCCCCCAACAAACTGGCACAACCCTCGAGGGTTGACTTCCACAGAAGGCAAGACTTACAGGGTCACTGAAGTCAGCCAACCAAGGCTGTAGGTTCATATCGAAGGGGTAGGTATCAATCGAATAATCAAATCGATCCTTCCTAGGGGAGGAGCTCTTGGGCATATCGTTTCACCCTGAACGCAGCCGAGTTCACATCAAATATTCAACTGTGCGCTTCCCACTAGGCCGTCAGTTGCTTGATCCACATCATCGAAGTCGGAAGACGGAGTGCTACCTACCTGAGACGGATTCAGTTGAGCAAATAATATTAAATATTATTACAAATTTGTACTATATATTATATTTATATATATAGTAGGTGGCTGAAGATTTACATGGAACAACCCAGTTCATTAGGTAACTTGAACAACGTAACAAAAAAATTTTATTGTCGTAGAATTAATTTTAAAAACGGGTTCACAAACTCTACCATTATTCGACCCCCCTGGTTGACAATAATTGAAAATACCGCAGATGTATAGACCTCCAGGCAATCATTAAACTGTCACAATAAAACCGCGAGTACAGAAACCAACAAACCAATCACCAAAGTTTCACGAGGGGCATCCCCGAGGAAGAAAACCCCCGTGAACCGGAGGCCAGACTGTACACAACCAGGAACGATTAGTTCATTAACCATTCATCACTGATTGGGACAATTTCTGCGAACCCTAAAGCGGGATGTGTACGGTCGGCGGTTAAATGGTCGCAACTTCATTTGTAAACGGGAAAAGTTGCAGGGGGGGAGCTTTTCACTTCAGGTACGCTTGCCAGCATCCACCAGACAATACAGTTTGGCTAACCAGTGATAGTGTTGAGCCCGAAATTCAAACAGTAATCGGTACATAGCATAACAACGCTTTTAGTTGGTACTCGTGGATCCGCTGATCAGGGGCCTCACGCAAGGTTTGGTGTGTAACATAAAATAATGATAGTTACCTACCTACGAGTACGAGTTACCTTATACGACTTACCTATGTAATGAAAAAAAAAAAATCTAAACCCTTTTACTATCACTCTGTAGGTCAAAAATTGGGAAAATTAAAATTTAAGCAACTCGTAACCCACAATGAGGTTAGGACTTAACATAATATACGTCACTATAATATAGTGCCACTATATCATTATGTGTCACTATAATATTATGCCTCCCACAAGAATATTGCGCTCCGACCCTGAACTCTGGTGGCGGAAATCAAACTACTGTTCGCACGAAATTTCCCAGTTCCCTCAGAGGCAGCACTTCTCTTTTTCTCCTTTCAAACGGTTTCATGATTCGATTTTTGAATATCACCTGATTGAATAGAACTAACGACTTTCATTTTGGTTTTTCGTTGTCCAGTTATTAGAAAGAATTGGGAATACCACAAAATTAAAAAAAAAAAAGAAGAAGTTTAGGTACTTTGAATCTCTTTTTCTACCCTCAAACGGTTTCAGTAGATGAAAAATTTTGATTACATGATTGAATAGAACCAAACGAAATTTATGTTCGTTTTGTTGTTGTGCAGTGTGAATTAGGAATACCAAACAATTTAAAAATAGTACTGTGTAATTTATTTGAATTTAAACAGTATTGTAAAATTAAATTTCATTTCTAATAGGTGGTCATTATCTATTCTAACATTCAAAATAGATACCTACGTATGCAATATTTAATATTGCATAGGTACATGATTTTTGTCAGTCAGAATAATTCCAGCCTTCTTTGTCTGAGCTGGAATCACTAACCAACCCAACCAACACTGTTGAAAAACTGGGAAAAGTTATATATAATTTCTCTTGTTTGACTCAGCAATGGCTTCCCACTAGAAATTTTACTTATTTTTTCTTCCATCGTTGAAAATATCGTTACAAATTACCTATGTGTCAAAACAACAGGAAGACAGAAACAAAACAGGCGAGCAAGAGAAAATGTTGCCAACAGAAAAAACGAAAATCCCTACACTATACCTCTGCTCAGGATGCCACATCTTGTGTTTCCTTTTGCGGCAACCAGACTCCAGGCTTGGAGCACAATATTCTTGTGGGAGACCTATAGTTACACGTATTTCAGGGTATGAGTCACGTGGCGGTGCTGCAGCTGTTGCACGAGATTGCACTGTTCCGAAAGGACTTAGCTGGTCCAAAAACATAGGACAGGGCCGCTGCAGTTAAAGTGACAAGCCGCAGCAACACCTAAAACTATAAAGCGAATTCCGAAGGTCTAAGGTGTCTACCCACGAAATGACAGGTCTCTAGGTACAGTATTGCGACAGCTAAAGCCGAACGCAGATAATTATAATTATAACTATATTATAGTCTACGTAGAGCCTTAACGCGCTCGGCTATTATTTTTCTGATATCAGCCTGTACGCTATCCAGACAGGAAAGACTAAATTCAAGGATTGAAGTGGGCTGCTAGTGACTCTTGAAAATGTCTCATAGTCGTAAAATAAGTAGTCCGATTCTGGCAAATCGAACACGGCAAACGTTATCAGCCTCATTCATTCTCCAACCCCAATTGATATTCTTCGCGCTTCTCAAACGTCACTTTCTCTGAGATTTTCCCAACAATCTTCTTTTTTTCACTTTTCAGACCTCTGGATTCTTCAGTAAGCCAAAGTAAATTGCGCTGCGCCTTATGAGCTTTTTCGCAGAATCCTTTTGGAATGAGTTGGGGTTGACGGCAGCTTACCTTCTCAGAGTTTTCACGAGGGCCTCGGCCGCTAGGGACCTTCTTTCGTTCACTTTCCTACAGTTTTCAATAAGAAACAATTCGAGTAACATAAAGCCTTTTCGTGAGGCAGGTAGGTAAATGATGAGCTTTCAAACACACCCCAAAAAAAGTTCCTAACAAGTGTCGGACATCGAGAAAAGATCTATGTAATTATTTTTTCGATTTCCTCACTCTGATCAACAAACCATGGAAAAACACATTAACACCTAAAATAACCTTTTGTGAAATCGGCTCATTATGAAAATTGTCATTTATTAGACTACTGGTTAATCGTCATTAACCAGAATATAGGGATTTGAAACGATCAATCCACAGAACAAAATAAAATAAGTAACGTATTCATCCTTAATTATAGATATTATTGTCATAGTAGAACAGAACAGAACTAGAACAAAACAGTTACTGTTAACTTTAAAGGACGTGAGACGAGGCATGAGTCAAAGCACATGTCGACGAAATTAAATTTATGACTCGTATAAAATTATGTGGACGGCGGGAAATTAAAATGCACTGCCAAGGAGATGGCACAGCAGCTTCCTCGTCACAATCAAAGTGACACCATTACAAAATGGGCCTCAATGAGCCCTACCCACATAATCCCTAAAAATTAGATCTAAATCGGATGAAATCTGTGGTTATTAGGGCTGTAACAACGAAATTAAATGAATTCCAAGTAAGCGCATGCGCAGAGCGTACCGCTAGTTCGATCATGATGAAATTCGTATGAGACCTTAAAATATGAGCGAAATTAAGTCGAAATTGTGAAAGTTATGCCTGTTTCAAGAATTTCACGTTAGCGCATGCGCAGAGCGTACCGCTGATTCGATTGAGATGAAATTCGTATGGGACCTCAAGGAGCCTTATCCGCATAATCCCTCAAAATTTGAGCTAAATTCATTAAAATTGTGGAAATTATGGCTGTAACAAGGAAATGCGGGCAGACCGACAGACTCACAGACACGGAACCAATATTGAATATTGTTCAGTAGGCTATGAAACACAAAATGCGAGTGGAAATTTTGAATTCGGACAACAACAATTTTTCGGCTCCCGAAAGTGAACACAAGGCTTCCGCTGCTTCGCAGACTCGGAAGCAAAATTTGATTTAATTAGTCGAAACCACTCATTTAAACGGGTCTCTGAATAACATTCCTCGAATATACCCACATCATAATAAGACATTATGTACCTATGTCGTGGGCTTTTCGCGTGTGTGATAAAATTATGGGTTTTTCCATACGGATTCTCCATTGAGTGGTATTGGAAACGTTCAAGAAAACCCTGTTATACCAATTTAAAAAATATATCATGCTTAGGTTTTTTATCCGTATTAATAACCTCGCTGCCTGGCCGAAATATTCATTAGCATAATGGAAAACGATATTTGTTATCGTCCCAACCAATCTAATCCAACCAATGGTCTGATCCCAACCTAATACCTTGAAATACATACCTAATATTCCCTCCAGGAAGACCTCCAGGGTTTGTAGATAGGTGAGTGAAAAGGGTAAGGGGGGGGGGGGGGGGAAGGGATTTGTCACAACGAATTTCCGTTTCGGCTTTTAATTTCTCAGATAAATCTATATATTTCCGATTCGGGAAATAATGAATGAATCTCCAGTGAATGTACTGCTCTCCGAGGAAGACGTATCTCGGATCTTGAGGGAGGCAAGCCGGCCAGCAATTCAGTGATTTACAGTCTGAGGGGGAGGGAGCCTAGGTGAGAGCATATGAACCAGGCTATATTTTCCAGTTGTAATGGCGAGGCTCAGACGTGCTTCCCTTACACTTCAGTAAGTACTTCAGGAGTAAACATGGAATAAGATCCTCAGGAAGGGTCGTGAATCGAGGCAATAGTGCTAGACCACTCGGACCTCCTCAAAATGAAGAGTTAAGATCAATGTGGGGCAGCTTACGAGGGAACGCACAGAACGACCTCTGACAGGCCTTCACGTTTACTCGGGAAGTAGATCTTTGGCACTCATATACTACATCCTATAATAAGATAGCGGACTTGAGTGGCAATTCTGCCCACAAATGCCTTGACTGATTTTATCAGAAGAATACTAAAGAGATACTAAAAATACTAAGAAAATTTGTACTCGTGTTATTCAAGTTGCAGCACCTGACCTCGACAGTTTCTCCACCTTACAAAATTTTGGATTCTGCCAACCCCATCGGCCCGATGTCAGCACTCAAGAGCAACGGGTTTTAAAGGCAACTTTTCATCTATGGTATGGATCTCACAAGCAGTCGTCGCGAGAATTTGTAAAGGCAACTTTTCATCTATGGTATGGATCTCACAAGCAGTCGTCGCGAGAATTTGTAAAACCCTCAATTAAGAGGCAGTATAAGCCTGAACAATATTATGCCGTAGAATTATTAACTTTTCAAGTCATACTTCATATTAAGATCTACAACGAAGAATTAACAGAAAAAAGGGTTTCCAGCCAGCGTACCTTCAGAGACGAAGATCACAAAAGTCGAGATGGAATTTCGCGAGTATCCCAGTTCCTCCCTCCTTTTGGGCCTTATATTTTCATCTCCTTTTATTCTGTCTTTCTGTCGCATCCCCTTCCAATGTGGACTTCATAACCTCCCCGGTGTATTCAGGGGTCGCAGAGAGAAATTGAGAGCGGCTCGTCTCTAAGCTAGGCGAGAGATGTAATTTTGTGATATTGCGGAATGATGCCCTGCACGTTTGAGCGAAGGTTGTAAAAAAGAAGAACCAACAGTAAAACTCGGTACCCACCTTTATATCCTACACCCACCCCATGTTGAGCTTGCGTCCTGTTTATTCCGCTCAGAAATCAAATATTTTCGACTCACTTCGGAGGGACATTCAAGAGCGAGACAGGAAAATTGAGCAAGACAGCCACAACAATAAACCAGCCCTATCATGAAATATGGAGGCCATCAATTATTGATGTAGGTATAATTATTACACCACCAACTCACCGTATCTAAATTGAAGAGTGATGAAACCTTCTTGATGAATCCCCCGCTTTCATTCGCTTGTTGCTTCTTTTTTCTCCGGCTCGTCATTTCAAACCGAGCTCATCACTGAAGTTGGTCACAGATTCTGATTTCAACCGTAACAGTCTGCAAGACCGTTCCAGACGAGGTAGGTATGACCTAATCCTTTTCAGGCCACTTCAACTTGAGATAAACCGCACCTAAGAGTAGAAACCCACCGTAAATTCCTTCACGGACACGTGTTCTTTGAAATGTAAAATTATCGACAACAATATAATGAAAACAAGAGCCCATGAGCGGGAATCCTTTAAAAATTTCACGTTTCAATATAGTGGATTAAGTTGGAGGTACATCAGTCACACCAGACCTGGTATGAGAAATACAAATTCAATAGAACCCAACTTTACAGCTACCAAGCGAAGTATACATACTACATGGAATCAAGATGACTGTAGTATAATAATATTATACTACTTGATTCATCACTAGTTCAGATCTGACAGACGAGAATGGGAAGTAACCTCAAAAAGTATCTTCTTCTTCTTCTTTTAAAATGCAATTTTCGTCAATCCATGGACAAAGTTAAGACATATAAATTTGACCTTAATTTAACAAAAGCTACTTCAAGCTCTGTACTGGGCGTTTGCATGGATTGCTAGAGTACACTAGATATGAAATTTTACATAAAAATCCTTGGACATTTTTATGGCAAAGTCTTCAGACTGAAGTTGATAGTTATTAGTTGATTATTCAATTCACCTGATCAGAAAGGTCCAGTTTTATGTTTTTAATATCAGACTACTTTACAGAATTTTAGAGATTTTTGATCAAACCGTAGACAGTTTTCCTGAGAATGATCCGTTTGCATCTTCCTACCACTCTACAGTTGACAAATAATGTGCGACATGAACCTAGAGCCAAGCGACGACTTCCGGAAGTTACAATAGAAAATTACAGACGAGGGGGATGGCTCGTTGGAGGAGAAAGCGCAGCCTATTGTTCCATTTTGCTGTACCTATTGTTGCTCTTATAGTTACTCAAACACAGAAGATTCGTTACACTTTCTTAGCCAATGTTCATTTCACTGTGTGCACTGTTCACCATCGGGCAATTATTATAATGCACCAAGATCGTGACATTTTACAATAGTAACACACATCAACCGCGTACTAGCGCTTGCACGTACTAGCACGTAATAGCAACCGGCGAAGTTCAGTTGAAACAATCTCATCACGTACTTTGACCAAATTAGAAATGGGGTGAATGCTCAGAATAAAGTAAATATTCTTTTCCACTCGACATGATGAGGGGAGAGCAGGCCACCCAGAAATTACTGTACGGAAGGGAGCAGGAATTCTCGCGCCGTTTAATTGTGGGACCCTCTTCATTACATGTTAATGAGAAGAGTGAGAATTTCATGAAAGAATAGTAACGTTCACTCAACGGTAGATCGGTCATGCACGCATAAAACGCTACTAGGTATGAGAAGTAAGTTTGAAAGAAATATTTTCCCCAATGGGCTAAGACAAGGTCAAACAAAGGATAAATTCGGTCGAAAATAGTTAAAATAGCAACAATCAAAGCGCAATTAGCAATGAGAAATTAGGGGTCTGGACTGCGAAAATGACTCGTGAAAATTAAGCCTGCACCCCATTTCATATCAGCCCTCCAGCTGATTTTAGAACCTACTTTACAATATTTGAATTTTTAGAATTCAGGGGACCGAATGCTTGTCGCCTAGTCCACAGAGCCAATCAGCCCCCTCATTTTCGCTCTCCAGCTAACTTAAGAGTCTACTTTACAGATCAATATTAAATATTGATTGAATATTTTGAATTTTGAATTTTTAGAATTAGGGGACCGACGGTTTCGTGATCGTTATATCCGATGTTCAGCACAACCGATACTGTAATTAACGTACAATGAGATTCTTCTCAGATAGGATCCTGGCCACTCCGAAATGTCAAGGACCGGAAAAGCAGATGCCCTGGCCAGTCAGGAGTCCAGCCCTATAGGACCAGAACCCTGCTTTGGAATTGAAGGGGCACTTTTCTGCGAGAAGATACGCCAATGGCACTACCGTAGATGGGAAAGAGCAGCAAGGACATACCTACTACGATGTCTGGGCAGGACCATAGGAGGGGACAACATTTGGAGGTCTCCAAATGCCTCCAATAATTTACGGACTTTCTCATCTATTAATAATCTTCTCCTGATTTGCAAATACGCCAGATATGGTGAAACGGCCCGTTTCTAATTTACTCGCCACATTCACACATTTTTTTCTCCTCAACGCAACAAACGGCGCATGTATCCTCACAGTGATCGAGCGACGACGCTTATTGTTGAAGGGATGAAATGCATGACACAACTGATTTGAATGGGAATGTGTGCATTAACCCTTAATAGCCCAAGAAAAAAAAAAATTAATGTGAACTCGAACTTAAATGCAAAAACATGACCGATAGCAAAGCGCCCGCCGACCCAAAAGTATGTTCATTAGGTCCAGTCAGTCGTAAAGTCGCAAATCTCATCAGACTCCAATCGAAGATTTTGTACGTAACAATACCAGTTGTTCATCATAACCGGGGTCATTAGAATTATTATCAACTGTTAATAAAAATATTACCGTTTCATTTGTAGTTAGGTACGGTAAAAAATAAAAAAATAAATAAAATAAAAAACTCTCAGACAAGATTACCTACGCCGAAATGTGGAGAGAAAAAGAAAACCGAAGGAAAACCAAACTTGGACCGCGGACGCCATCGTCAAGCTCTCCACTGAAAATAAAGTGGAATGATTACGAATTCGACTATTGACTAAACGTTTTCGCGCGACCAGAATTACAAACCAACTTCAACTTATGACTTATGGAACGTTCATTACGAAGATGAATATTTATGAAATACCGCAGTACTGGTTGATAATGAGTTCCTAATAAAAGGACATCCTGACTCTAAAATATTCCGAGGCAAGCTAAATAATACAGGCGATTGTAATACTGAATCGTGACAATAAAATTCATTATCGTCGTCGGTTTGATTTGATTAAATCAAATCAAAATTAATTTGGCACATTTTATTACGCTAATCAGGGGCTTGAAGAAAACATATTTGCATTAACACTGCTCACAATGAAAGAAATAATATTTGTACTATAGTACAAAGCAATCTATGTCGTGTAATAAAATCACGGTTTTCTCTACTCTACGTTTCATGTTTCCTCGCGCTCGAAGGGCCTTACTATTGTTCCGATTATCGACTTTAATGAAATATTATGCCTTTGGTAAGGAATTTTGTCAACGTCAGCAATAAAAAAGAAGGCAGAGATTTGCAGAGAAAACGCTGCAAATTTTACACAAGGGTTTATTATTCTTTGATATAGGTTACTTGTGCAAAAATTATTTCGGTGTCAATGGGAAAAAATTTTGGAAAAAAAATTTTTTTTTTGAATTGTTTTCTTCAAAAATTCTTTATTTTTCGCTCGAAAAATATTTAACCTCCTGGGATCCTTCAAAAATCCCATTTTTAGTCCCATGAAAGCCCTATAGATCGCCACAGTGAAATCGGATCGTTCCGGGACCCCCGAAAATGGATTCTACGTACAAAAATACTTCGAAGACGACATCAAACTCGATCCCATAGCTAAAAGCCTTAAAAAAAACCCTCCCATAGCGCCCCACGGGTTTGGACGATCGGACTGAAAACCTTTCAGAAATTTCAGATTTAAAAAAAAAAAAATCCTACTGCCCAAAACGGCCCGGGACGGCGTACGATTTAGAATGTAGTTGAAATGAATGACTCTTGAAACGGATAATGTCAAATTTTGAGGCCGATCGGAGTCGTCGACCCCCGTCGCGAAAACATAGGTGTATTATTCCAAGAATAATAAACCAAAATAAACGCTTCGTTTTCGCTATCGAAAAAACTGAAAAAAGGCGAAACTAAATTTTCGTGGTAAAGCCGTTTCATGTGGTGGCAAACTTCAGATTCGGATTCAGCGACCCAAAAAACATTAAGCACCGTTATAAAACCTACGGTATTTTCCCC
This sequence comes from Pilophorus perplexus, assembly GCA_955831195.1. Taxonomy (NCBI): domain Eukaryota; kingdom Metazoa; phylum Arthropoda; class Insecta; order Hemiptera; family Miridae; genus Pilophorus; species Pilophorus perplexus. Next base: position 13,514,705 of record OY037010.1, on the reverse strand, counting down.
CTGGAAACGGCGTTTTTGATCCTAGCCGGACAGGACTAAAATAATTTATTAATTATTCGTCTACACATAGGCAAAGTGGTGAGCAGACCCACCATGAAGCCTCGTCAATAATATTATGTCACAGCCAGACTGGCTGAGCCAGTAGCCTACCTCACAACGACCCGGATTTCACAGTCAGTGTATTATGTACTGATTCAATAATTGACTTGAGGTAGGTACGCAAAATACCCTACCGACAAGTTCCGTATGGTTGATCAGCCAAACCATAATGATGAAAACCGATTAGAGCTAGCCGTATGAAGACCGTCTCTAGATGCAAAGGGATCATCTCAATTTCCTAACAGTTCACTAAAACTTGATCAATCGTATCTACTTCGTATAACTGGATTCAACTTTGTGGAAGAAACATTAGTAAATTACTCCAAGTTCGCCGAACATCGAGATTTATGCCATCGCACTCCATGACGTACCGAACGTTCGTCGGTGCACAATCCAAACAGAAAACCAGGTCTGGCCAGATTGCCTCATCTTTCACATATTTACAAGCTAAATAAGAAAATACTATATCACGTATGATACATCGGTCATTGAGACGCCCAACAGGTGTCACTTTGTAAACAAATAATGGTTTAGACTTCATGGGAGGTTAGATGTTTTCTCCCCGGATCAACATACCAACAAAAACCAGGATGACACTTCACAAGACACCTAACTTTCACCAACTAGTGATAACGCACAATAAAAATAGACCAACGCCTATACGTCAGCGAAGGTAAACAGGAAGCTACGGTTTCGACAACTTTGATAAAGCAACTTTCAGACGTGGAACTTTACACTCGGAACTTTTTGATTTCAAAGCCGACTAACCAACATGGCGGACCACTCCCACTTGTTGAACGGAACCGGAGAAAGCCGAGAGAGGACGGAACCCTCCGAGAGACGCCGAAGTTCTACTCGCGGAGGTGAAAACATTTTAGCGGCGGATTTGAATGGCATTCCACAAACTTCTCTACAATAGTAGGCCTCTTCTCGAAGGATTGTTGCCCGTTTTTGGAAGGATTGTCCTGAAATAGGCCGAGATTTTTTAAAATGTGTCCCTCTTAGAAACCCGGATCTGTAAAAATGTCCGCATAAGGAGTGAAACAAATTTTTCAAATTTAGTCTTCCCCACCGGTGGGGCACATTCAACCAAAAAAAGTTATTTTCAAAGTCAAAAAATGGCAACTTGCTGATTTTTTTTGGCAGGTCTTAATAGTTGCAAATTTCGGGGGATAAGCAAACTAAATGTAGAAAAAGAAAAATCTTGACTTTTTCAAACAGCTACGCTATTAGCGTAGGTCCCGGCTGAGCCAGGAGACGACCAAGCAAAACGCTGCAAATTTTACACAAGGGTTTATTATTCTTTGATACAGGTTGCTTGTACAGACATTTAATTCTGTCAATAAAAAAAATATAAAAAAATTTTTTTTTGATTTTTGTATTTCAAAAAAAAATTTTGGGGGGATTTTTTTTTTTTTCAAAAATGTGTTTTTTCAAAAATTCTATAATTTTTACTCGAAAAATATTTAACTTCTTGAGATCCTTCAAAAATCCCATTTTTAGCCCCATGAAAGCCCCTAAAGATCGCCACAGTGAAATCGGATCGTTCCGGGACCCCAAAAAATGGATTCTACGTCCAAAAATACTTCGAAAACGACACCTAACTCGATCCCATATATCGAGCTATAGCTAAAAGCCTTCAAAAAACCCTCCCGTAGCCCCATTTTAGCCCCATAGCGCCCCACGGGTTTGGGCGATCGGACTGAAAACCTTGCGGGCACAACTAGATGGTAAACCAAGTATTTTGCCAACATTTCAGATTTAAAAAAAAATGCCTACTGCCCAAAACGGCCCGGACGGCGGACGGCGGACGGACATTTCGGATTTTGAATGTAGACCTCTTGAAACGGATAATGTCAAGTTTTGAAGCTGATCCGAGTCGTCGACCTCCGTCGCGAAAACATAGGTGTATTATTCCAAGAACCACCAAAAGTGGTTGAAGGAGGCCGAACTTCCCCGACCTACTTAAGAATGACAATACGTTTCATTCGATATTCGAGTATGTTGTATCGAATCCACCCATTCAAGTAGTAAGTACTTGGATGAGCGTGTAACATTATCACCAGTCGATATCAGCAGACAAGAAAGACATCATCTCCTTCTTCCGGCAATGATAAGTAGGTAAAACTTTGCTACGCAGGTGCTCGGTAATTTGTACGTAGGTGAGAAAATGGACCGAGGACGAGACATCGTAATATTTTTACGGGATAACTACCTAACTGATACCTAGTGATCTGGATGAGAGAAACTGGGATTGAGCGACTTACCCCACTATACCAACCTATCTGAGATTGTGAGAAATACGCTGCAAATGTATGTTGTGCTTTAAACGTCAAATAATAATTATTACTGTATTATAATATAGTAGGGGTCAGGGTGGCCCAGTGGACGTCAGAGCTTCGTCTGTTTACAAATCAGTCGGAGCGCTGATCAGCCTGGTTCGAATCCGGGGCCGAACACCAATGTTTGACCAAAAGTCAATCACGTGTTGTAATACCTGTCTTGTCGGCAGACAATTCACTTCTGAACGCAAGTTTATGTGAATCCTTTCCTCTGGGGCAAGAATTTCTAAAGCTTCTCTAAGTACCTACAGTGCGGGGTCGGCTCCTGCCCCACTTGTGAGAACCATTTGGTTAACACAAAACAAACCCACTTTACTTTACTTTATAATATAGTAAGTTGGCAACGCTCATTTTTTGAGCGTAAAGTAACCGGGTTGTATCCTTAATGCTAGAGACATTATTTTTGTAATAGTACCTAATAATTACTACTACAAAAATGATTTTGTAATACTTTTATAATTTAACGATTAACAGGACGAATTCTTATTTTATTTTTTTTCGACCGATACGTTACGGCGAAAATATTGCATGTTAGGGAAACCAGTGGTTGTGTTTGTTGGATGTTCCTTGGTAACACGCGTAAGCGTGGGAGTTGAATAAGTGCAGAATATGTAAATAGGACAACGGCGAAAATATCATCATTAAATGATGTGACTGTAGAACCGTAGGTCTACCGTCCGCTTTTTTACTTTTTAAAATTATTTTAAAAAGTTCAGCCCCCGTAAGTATTGGCTTACCTACCTACACAACAGTGCATACAGACTGTAATGGCCACAAAGAATTCCTGCCTGAAAAGTTCTAGAACGACAAGACTTACATTACTTAGTAAATGGATCATCAAATAAGGCTTCTCGAAGAATTAGAACCAGCGATTAGTAGGCAAACCCGACTGATTTCACAAGATTCGGCCGAAGAAGGGAGCAAACCCAAATAGGAGAAGCGGAATCGGGGAATTAGGCTTAACGAACCTCACTTTGGTGGACGGAGAGATCCCAGATGATTCCTTTAGATTAACGGAGAACTAGTTTGGGAAATTGGCTTTGGGAAGCTGGCTAACTCGGACCGACCCGAAGAGGCATGAGTTCTGTTCTGTCTTGAAGTTGTTCTTGAATGAGCTTAAATTGGCATGCAGCTTGCTGCCAAACTTCAACGTAGGCTGTATCGGTGCATTAGTCGGGTCTACTTTAATCAGTAGTACCTAATTCGGTGAGTTACAAATTAAACTTCTCACCGTGGACTAATACGAACAGCATGAGTTAAGCGGTTTTATAACCCTAAATTACTTGGATTTTCCAAGAGGTGAGGTTCGTGTAATGAATGAACAGTATACGGCTAGTCTCATATCATCTCACTGGCCCACTAACCAGCAAACATTTCCAAGGCCAACTCCCATCTCACGGTCAACTTCTATTTATCTATCCGCTTTTCATTTATGCGATTGAAAATTATCTATAGGGAGGTAGGTAGTTTATAACGATACGAAATTCGTATTTCTCGTAATGGAGGTGCACCATGGGGGCTCAAATTTTTCAATGCTCTCCCTACAGATATCCGGATGCTCCGCCTGGTCCGTTCAGGGCCCGTATCAAGGGTTATCTCGTCAAACTGGCTCCATACAGCTTTGATGAGTTCTTGGCAGAGGTTTTAAATTGCTCTATGCACTGTGCTTGTAATAGTAGTGTAATACCTAGGTTAAGTTCATTAGGTTTTTCTTGTGTTTTTCCCTCTGTATCTCTTCTTGACTATTGTCCATACAGTATTAGGGGTATTTGGCATATAAATGATTTGATGTGATTCGTATTCAATAAAACATTTCTGAAAAAAAGTTTTCATAGCCTAAACAAATTTAGGAAATATTTTGAATCTCTCGAGGTTTTTTCAAAAAGTAGGTAAGTAAGGCTGGTCTGAAAACGTAAATTTGTTGAGAAGCGTTTACCTGACGAAAAGTTCTGTAGCGGGTCATATTCACGACCACTGGCCCTTTCTTTGCCGAATCTCCAGTTTATGGCGTATCATGATCCGCACGAAATCTGAGGCGTTGACATTGTTTTAGAGACACAACGTAATTGAAACCGTGATCCATGGCATCACTATAACTCCCGCTTAGACTCCTTTTCACAAATTGGAAAACACTCAACTTATAGGTATTCTGACCCCCACGTACTTATACGATTTCAAACCAGAAGAAACCAAGGTGACGCGATAACGAAACTTGAAAAAGAAAATACGAACGATCTCACTGACCCGCCAAGAGAAACTGTTCCCTGGCTCGGCGAGGTACAGTAGGATGAACTACTTCCCATCCCACTAAAACTGGACGAGAAGGCAATTACAGACGGCCGGACGTCCACGACGCCTGTTTTCTAGTTTCAATCGAGGTTGGTTTCGTCATCATAATAACGTGTAGAACCGTTCGCTATTTCACAATTCTTTCACAGATTTTCTGAGATTATAACTTCAGGACAGAAGAGTGACACATCCATGTCTAACCTCAATACAGATGCAAACTCACCACCAGGATAAAGCCATGGTTGACTTTAGGCATGCCATGGTTGGCATTCTGGACCGAAAGGTACGTTACTAATAAAAAAATAAAATGATTTCATTGTTTGGCTCTGGCAACGCCATCTCTAGTAAACCTCTTTTGCTTAAAATCAGGTCAGGTTTCAAGTCTTTACACTCAATCTTAAAACGCACTAAACATTCCTACTTAATTAAGTTGTAGCCGTAAACGCTATCCGGTTTTAATTGACTTTAATGGCAGCAATCCGTTTTGCCTGCTACTCTCTCGCAATCATGACTCTGTGCTCCGTTCCTCCTAGCACTCGTGGCGCTTGAAAGCTATAATTAAATCTAACCCTCGACCCTCAGACGAGTAAAAAAGAGTTGATAAAATTTTGTCCGTTTAATTCCAGGACGCTGGAATTGAAAATATTTGCCAGTCTTTACGTCTGGACTTAAATCAAGCCTCACACATCAACGAGTTCAAGTAGAATACAGAAATTCAGTAGTAATATTACTCTTATACATTGTGCTATAGTGGTCACAGTAGTAGAGCCCTTGTATGATTACATGTTGGAGGTCAATTACATGAGTTTCAGGGGCGTATTTTGTACTAGCAGCGCGAACAGAAAATGTGGGCGAGATCATCATCGCTTTCTACATCATAAGTACAGGATTCGATCTAAACCAATAGAACCATAAATTAGATGGTCTTCGTCGACATGGGCTTGGAATATGGGCTTGGAGGTGGAATGCGGTATCGCCGAGATCTTGCCATGGAAACCGTGACCTCACCGCAACTAACCATAACGCATCAAATTGATGACCCTGAAGCCGAAGGACTAATGGACTTAACACCCTGCAGAATCTCAACTCATGCAAATTGTATTGTTTATGAGTCAAATATGGCGATTATGATAGGTACACTGAATGGCTCTTAGAGGTCCCAAGGAAGGGTAATGACTATTCAGAAATTATATCAGTAGAACCAATAAAAATAAGGTTTATGAAGTAGGAGGTAGGTAGGTAGGCGCATTGTGTTATCTGTGCAAAACAGGCAGCCAGATCCAATTTTCACACGCGAAAAAGTCAATCAAATCTCCTTGACTCGACGACCCTTTTATTTCCGGAAACGACTCCACCCATAACAAGAAATGGGATAGAATACCGATCCTAAGGAAGTTAACTTGGATCCACAGAATCTAATCTGAGATCCAACCTCAAGGCATTCAATGATGACAGTAACCGAAACGTGTGGTCGTTTCAGCTGCGGGCACATGGCGAGGCAAATCGAGGGCACTGGGGAAAAATAAAGAATAACGGTTATTGGCCCGAACCTCGAAACAGCAACATTACAGGACGGAACAGCATGAGCAGCTAAACGTTCAAAATACAGTTACTTGCACATTTTCTTGGAGGAACCAGTGAGTTTAATTCGCGTCTTGAGCGAATCGTTTATTTCGTACAGTTTACCAACACGAGAAATTTTGAGAGATGAGCCATAGCGCAGACACGTCAGAATCAGTTTGAAACATGAAGCATTTCAAGGTAGGTACTCTTCTGTTATGAACTTATAGATTTGTGAAAACTGACCATACTAGGAACAAGGGCTAAACTTTCGAGGATGGAGGAAAGAAAAGATTTCTTTCCTCCAAGCTTTCGAGGTTTACGTCACGCAGGATGCTGGCTTTACCCTGTTTAGTGATATAAGTTTCTTCGCCAGACAATGGGAAGGCGCAGTAAGTTATCAGTAGGGCTCGGATTGATATGCTCGAAAAAATTTTATGCTCAATAGATATGTTCGAAATACATTATTATATTATGTTAAAAAAACACATTAGAAATCTACAGAAAGGAAGGTGAAACGAAAAAATCGACAGCTTATGGGGCTATAAATGGGGGTTTTCAAGAACTTGGGCCAGAAAGTCAAATGAGAAGTCATTTTCGAAGTAATTTTGGACGTCGACTCAGTTTATTAGGGGCCTAAAATCCATCCTGTAGGTGGGGCTCTGTGGTGCTAAAAAAGGGCAAAATGAGGGTTTTTTTAAGGTCTTGGGCCACGGGGTCGAGTGGGGGGTCGTTTTCTATGTATGCTTGGACGTAGAGTCCACACGTGGTAATCTCAGACCCTTCGGACCTCACCCTGGATATGTGTGGCTTCTATGGGGCAATATGTACCTATACGTACGTCGCTTTGAAGGAATTTCGGGCAGAGAATTCATTTATTTTTATGGACTTTGTGGGTCTCTTTTCTATTCAAACACTACACAAGTACACATTTTGTGAATTTCTGAATTTTTTAAAAATTTTAAGATTAACCATTTAATGATTTTTTTTTGGGCCGACGTCCAGAACCAGACAGTAACGGCGATTTTTCCGAAGTCGGAAGTCCGATATTTTGAAGCGTTTATTTCCCTTTTTGACTTACCACATTTTTTTTTTTTTTTTTTTTTTTTTGAACCTGAAAACTGAGTCCGAAAATTACTCGGGTCTACAGTCGGTATTTCCTAGAACCGAAATCCAGGATAGGGGGCAGCTTTTTGGTCTTTATGTGGTGTAAAATGTATCTAAACGCAAAATTGCTGGTCCCAGAGAGGTGAAAATACTACCAAACGGCTCATTTCAATGTTTACTACATATAGTCCAGTAAAATTAGACCAAAAAGGGGAGTGTGATCGAAATCGGTTCTGGAAAAGGTTTTATTGTTTTGATAGCTTCATTAGGTGTAGAATAGAAGTAATCTGAGTTTGCACCATCGCAGGAGGTGAGCTTAACTTTTGGCGGCCAAAAAACCGCGAAATTTTCGGACTTTTTTCAGTTTTTCGCTTATAACTTAGAAACGAAGCGTCATACAGAAAATTTTACTCATACCTTTTTTAAATTGCATTAAATTGTGCGTCGAATGGAACCAAGAACGGCAACATCGGTCCAGCCGTTTCACCGCAGTCGATTTTCAAAGTTGGACGTTTTTTCCCATCTTGGCGAAAACACCTAATTCGTCGACTTTCAGTCGTCTGTATCACCCATACTGCTGCTCCAATTTAATAAATCATGCAATAAAAGTTGCAGAGAATGTAATGGCATTTTCAGAGAGCACATTGACTTGGATGGACAGACAGATAGACAGACACAATGTAGTATATTTCTCTTCATTAGATTTTTGGATTCCATGTATCACTCAACGTCAAATATTCAACTGTGATTTGGAGTCAGCAATGCTTTTCATGGATAACCTACGTACAGTTAACGGACAGACGGACGGACAGACACATTAGCATGGGACAACGCTGATGCTAACATGGACACACTGGATGGCAACTGAACGTTCCATGCCATGGGAGGACTTCAGTGTATCACCCCTCGCTCTTCAGTGCAATCCGAGACAAGAATAACGAAGCTGAAACAGGTGTTTCAAACAGCTACCTTCAGCCTCAGAAACGAGCGCTTCAACCACCTCGTACCTTTTCACCGGGATAGCACGCAACAGGGGCTAAAGACGATGATCATCTACGACGTCAACCAGAAAAATACGTTAAAGAAGTGCAACTTTCATTCACTGACTTCATTTGGATTTTCGGGAAGTGGAAACAGCGCCTTGATGTGCCTGGATGGAATGGATTTATGGAGAAGGTGACAGCAGGGCTTCCTTTACTTATGCCAAGTCATGCCAGCTATAATGATATTATCTATAATAATCATATATCATAATATAATAATATATAATCATATTATGATATTATCTCCAGGACATGATGGACCTGCATTCAAAGATAACAGCTGATGAGTATCACCAGTTTGTGGACCAAGGCTTCTTCACAATCAGAATAACAGAGGCAAAGGCTGCCTTCGAACAGGGATCGCTGCCACCAACATCGGCAGCTGCACGTCTTTCAGAGTTTTTCACAAAGTGCAGGGGTGGCTTGGGAGAGAGCTCGACCCTCTACAACGGGGCTGGAGAAGATCGCCCCAAGGGCTTCTCCCGATCACGACAACCAAAGAGCCAGCCCCAAGTGAGCTGCTAGTCGCAATATCATGTAAATGCCTCCAGGGTTGTAAGGGGAAGTGCTCTTGCAGAAAGGCAGGTCTTAAATGTTCACCGATTTGCCTTAACTGCAAGGGCACTGCCTGCTCTAATCCTCCATTCGAGATGAGGACTCATCTGTGGCCCAGTACATTAAATGTACCTACTGCTGTAACCTCATCTTCTAAATTTTAGAAGATGAGGTTGCAGCAGCCTTGTAAGGGGAAGAAGAAGAGTTGGACGTGCCCGACGAAGATAAATTCTTCGAGGAGGATCCTGAATACTACGATCCGGGAGAGGGCCCCTCAGCCTCAAATAAAAAATGTGTAAATAACCTACCAATAATGTAATGTATGTAATACGTAGTAATTCTTGAACAATTACATAAAAAACTACCTACTTTCCGACTGATTAGGATTTTTCTCTCGTCCCTCCACCCTTCTCTAGCAGTGCCATCAATAATCAGTTATCACAATTCTAATCAATTAGGAAAACTATAGTAAGCTGTGTCTGTCCGTCCGTCTGTCCGTTAACTGTACGTAGGTTATCCATGAAAAGCATTGCTGACTCCAAATCACAGTTGAATATTTGACGTTGAGTGATACATGGAATCCAAAAATCTAATGAAGAGAAATATACTACATTGTGTCTGTCTATCTGTCTGTCCATCCAAGTCAATGTGCTCTCTGAAAATGCCATTACATTCTCTGCAACTTTTATTGCATGATTTATTAAATTGGAGCAGCAGTATGGGTGATACAGACGACTGAAAGTCGACGAATTAGGTTTTTTCGCCAAGATGGGAAAAAACGTCCAACTTTGAAAATCGACTGCGGTGAAACGGCTGGACCGATGTTGCCGTTCTTGGTTCCATTCGACGCACAATTTAATGCAATTTAAAAAAGGTATGAGTAAAATTTTCTGTATGACGCTTCGTTTCTAAGTTATAAGCGAAAAACTGAAAAAAGTCCGAAAATTTCGCGGTTTTTTGGCCGCCAAAAGTTAAGCTCACCTCCTGCGATGGTGCAAACTCAGATTACTTCTATTCTACACCTAATGAAGCTATCAAAACAATAAAACCTTTTCCAGAACCGATTTCGATCACTTTTCCTAATTTTACTGGACTAATATATAGGGAAAAAAAGCTAATATGCTCGAATCCGAGCCCTAGTCATCAGCAAACCAATAAGAAGTTGGGATCCAGTGTAACGTCAACCCAGAGAGTTGAGCCCTACTTACTTCCTGAGACACACACATTCTATAAATTGATACGTATTTGCAATCAGAGAATTGACTTCACTTTTAGTGCCTGCTGGTGAAGGAGTAGATAAAGAGAGGGGCACGCTGAAATGAATTGGAGCACACACTTGCGGATTAGAGGACCACTACCACAGCTATGTTCGAATCCGGTGCGGAACATCAGGCATAGAAAAGGGCGGGATTTATTCGGCACATCTAACAGCGGTTGGCCTTTGGCTAGCTTGTTTCATTATTCCGTTTCACACAGGGCGGGACTCCCCTGTAGAAATGTAAAATATTCGCGGTCGTTTATGCCGAGCAGGGGGCCAAGCGACTCAGCCAATGAGAGTGTTCGGGCCACATCAAGGGAGACAAACGAAGGGAATTCATTAGAAGCCCTAACCGAACCCATGCCTTCCGACTGTCCGCATTTCAGATGAAAGGGATCCCCTACGCGGTTGAAGATAGGGTAAATGTCCGAAGGAAAGCTAAACCAATCAGGATAGATTGCCTAGGTACTGATAGCTATCACTACAACCAGCTACTCTTGGCTGATCACACGACCAACTTTAAATACTCCAATTTGTAGGACGGAGGCAACTGACATTTTTAGCGCAACCTTTTTCCAAAAAATGGAAAGGTGCGCTCACCTCTTCGACATGTATGTTTTTTTTTTTTTTTTTTTTTTTTTTTTTTTTGTGTGTACAGAGCATCACGTCCGAGCGGCTCAACAGATTTTCATGAGGGTGGTCTCATTGTCATCAGCGAGTTCCGGGGGTGGTTATAGGCTACCTTGATTTTTCCTCCCTCATCCCTTTCATCGGTTTTCGGGAGGTACTTCACGACGAAAGTTGTTTATCTCTGATGTGTAACTAAGGAGGCCTCAATAGGGGGACGAAAGTTTTTGTCCGATTTCGTTGGTACAAGGGTCTATGGAATGAGCTTTTTAGGCTGATTCCAACGACTCCAAAACGATTTTTGCAGCCTGAGCCGTTCGTTACCTCTGATCGGCATAAGGTTTTATTACGCATCGGTCGTTAGGGTGCAGTTGTTTACGTAATGAGCATCACGTGGATGATGTGTTGTGTGGCATAGTTTGGTCGCTAGATACCTACTGTTTCTTAGTTTCTCTCGCTCATTAAATATATCGTAATAACAAAAAGGTTGCGCTCATCTATTCAATTCAATTGATGGCTTGTTTTACGACACTTTTGGAGTTTTTGCAAGAGAAAATTGGTGAATGTGGCATTCGGCAGTCAAACTAAATTATTACCACATTAACACATCAAAATCAATTATTAATACTTGCGATAATTTCAGAATAGATTTTAAATTTCTCTCTAGATTGCGCTGAATGGTAGTCAGGTTTGTTTGTTTTTTCGAAATGGGACTTATAAATAGGTGCTGCAGTGTAATATTTGATCCGCGTCCTAACCCTATTTCCACAGAAAAGGAAAAACACACGCGGAGGATCTCATATTTCTGATTTTAATAAAATAAACCCCATTTCAGAGCATACCCACCCCAATTTCAAGTGTGACAAGGGCGCATAAGGGACCACTGTTCCAACTTCATGTCAGAACGAAGGGTGGCATTCTCATTGTGTACATTTGATATGTTGATACGAAGTGGAAAGGGAAATTCCCAACCTCGCCAGTTCCACCTCCTGAAATAACTCAACAAACTTTCTTGGTTAATACATCAACACCCGACCTCCTCGTTGTATTATAAGCCTCTTGACTTCCTTTATTTCACCCTTAAAACAGTCGTTAGGTCTACACCGCGGGTAGGTTCTCCAGTTGAATGAAACTGTTACATAAAGTGCTCACTAATTAACCGCATCACCCTAGTGTATTAAAACCTGACAACCATTCGCTTGTCACTAACTCTTAGTTTATGCTTTGGAAACCACCAAGGGGCTTCAATATCTCACGATCAATTCATGTGTGTATTCCAGGGATCTGTTACACGACCCCTGGTGTATTCAAGCAGGTATTAGTGGAAGTATGCTTCTTTTAGCTTTAGCAGCATCACAAATTCGCAAAATAATTAATCAACTTTTCCCCCGATTTTTACATTACAGCTTCAAGTAAAAGAAATGTAGGAAAGTTAGGGACATCTGAAGTGGCTAATGTTAAATGAAGCTGAAATCCATTAACTTTCTTTTCGCTTGTTAAATATACTTAGAGAAAAGTGCTTTGGCCTTCGGCCCCTCGCATTATCCCAACCCAGAGCCGACCTCAGTAGCGAAGAAAACAAGCAAAAAATCATATTAATCAAGGCATGTAGGCCTAACATCTCTCACATAATGACTTATTGATCATTTAAGTTGTGATGTGAAGCGTTCATCCTCTGAAAACATCGAAAAGGGAGATTTCAACTCACAAAGAAAAAATGGAAATATTGAAGTAAGAAAACCGAAAGGCAGGTTATAGCCCAACTTTAGGCATAAGATCGCTGTTCAAATTGGTCGGAAATCGATTCAGCTGGAGGCTCATCGGGTTTCAAACCTCATTGACCTCATGTATGCGATCCGAGAACATTCGATAGTATCGGGGTGTTTTACATCCCAAACGCTGCTATTGATGGCACAGGTACCTTCCAACCTACATAAACGCGCAAAAGCAATTACCAATAACTCACACCTTAGGTTCCCCATCCCGGTCAACGCCATACATATGAATTACAAGTCCGTACTTGCGAAACATGAATGCATATACCACGGAATCTGCGTTCGGACTGGTAACGCTTATAGACCGAATTCAGGGATTCATTTCTTTGAATAACTGGATGGTGAGATTTTATGTTTTGAAAAACATTGAAAAATACCTACAATAATATTATAATAATTTTTCAATCATTGATAACAAGGGAAAAAGTATCTAAAAAACGAATTGTAGCGAAACCGAACATCGCAGCCATTAACTATACTATGAATGAATACCTACCAAAAATCCACGTGGAATGCAATTTCTGGGCATTCTAAGAAGTTTGAGTATAGTAGACAAATACAGAAGAGCCTTCCAAATCCATGGAACTGTGGTAAATGGAAAAGGTTTTTAGTACGCTGGGTGCTTATGACATTCCAGATCTCTTAAGCCTTGGCGAGCCTAATATATGAGACTGTGGTTAGTGTAAAAGCTTAGTACGGACAAAGAAGACTCGACCTCAACCGTTAGGACCAGTAAACACTTCAGGCCTTGTCTTCTGTTATTTCACACGCACACTATGCAGTGTTTCCTTGAAAGTAAAATAAAAATAAAAATAAGAATAATTGCAATAATGTACCTGATCGTTGTCTTGGCCCTGCCAACTGTCGCTCCCCTGAAATACAGAAAAATACGTTATAAAAGGGATTAGAATGGACTATGTAACTAAAATGTACCTACATTATGCGCTGTTACAGTTTGATGATGAGCGCTTTCCTTAACCGTTTCAGTACACCGTGGATGAACTGTTACATAATACGACATTTTATTAAATCGTGCTTACAGTGGAATAAATAGTATTCCTTGTTTACTAGCATAATATTGTTATGACTAATAATGTTCATTATATCATAATGAACAACCTGTTGGCATTATTTAAAACAATAAGCATTTAAATGAATGAATACATTTTACACACATTTAAATTGCGAGGTTAACGGATGAGGAAAAATAGCTACAAGTCAAGCGTCCAGAGCAATAAGAGTATGCTATAATAAAACTCCGAACTTAATGGAACTTTTACAGGTTGTTCGGGGATGCATTGGGATGACTCCTTAGGTCCTATCTAATTCGAGGAACTTACGGCTCTTTTCGGGTTTTCACTCTCACCTTCCGAACTAATCGGTTTTCGACCAAAATATTGATTTTCAAAGTAGTAGAGCATTAATTTTACTTTGACTTTGTATCCATAAACTTTTTCCTCAACCTTAAATCAAGATATACGTCGATAATCAAGATATAAGCCGATCAAAGTTGAATTAATTTTCTCAAAATTGAAAAAAAAAAAAAGCGCAAAAACGAAGATATTCAATCAATTAAAGGCAGTTTAATGATCAATTTGATCAATAATTGAAATTAATTATTAATTTCTAAGGGCACTTAGGCCCTTGTACCCAAAGCCCTTCAATTAATTAAAATTGCATCTGATGACTGCCTCATTTTTTTTAGGAGCGAAATGAGTAGGAAACTGGATCGTTCAGCAACAGCCAATGACGGTTGCGGCTAATCACGAAAACAAAAGCTTCAACGGGTCTCAATCCAACTTGGAACGACGGAATTTTCGGCTGTTGTCCGAACTTCCTTATATTAATGACTGAACTGGATCCTGTGGATTTACGCGTGGAAGCGTTTTTTCATCAATTAGCGGGGGAGGTTCGAGAGATTGAGGAGGGAAAAGTTTTCGAGTTGGTGATTCCAAGAAGTAGGTCGGGAGCAGATACGAGGAATGAAAACAACTGGCTGATTTATCACCTTTGTTTCAACACCTGACTAATTTGTCTTAATGTCACAACTAAGCGCAAATTGCCTTCACTTCCACGCTAACGGGGAATATGGCGTCGGAGGTAGTTCAATTTCGGTGGATATTTGGGGGAATGATGCCTGAAGAAAGTCATCATAAGTCTTGGGGATTCAGAAAGTTTCTTCAGTTCTGATTCAAATAATGATACCTACTATCGAAACGAAGTATGCATGCATAGGAAGGAATACAAGAAGAAAGAGGTAGGTAAGACTTTCATGTCCATAAAAGGGTACACGAATTACTTCAAGAAATCGTATTAATAACACTTCACATTTAGTTATCAAAGTTAAGAATGTTCAAACTAAAATCCAAAATATGTCCGTAAGAAACAAATTACCATTAGAACAACATCAGATGTTGTTCTATTGGTAATTCTGCTTTGAAATACATAAAATAGTTGTTCACACTGGAAAGAATATTTTCAATTAATTAAGCTGTGGAGTAAAGTACTCTGCCAAAATTTGGCATTTGATGTAACCTGAATTCATGTAAATATTCACGTACGTAGATACTTAACTTGCAACTATATAAATATCTACGCAGGAAAAGGTTTGTATCATCAAAAGCGATCTCCCTCGCACAAAAGAGCCATCAAAATAACCACAGCAGTGGAGGTATGAAGCCTTTTCATGCAATCAACTCGTATTGTGCCACCGAGCGTGGATTCAAGTTTGTCGTTCGTCTGGAAAATAGATAAGCTGGAGCTCTAGAGCTGGGTCGAAAATGTGTTATGTTTAATCCTAACGGCAGAGCTGAAATATATAAGGCAAAACGGTGGGGGACAGATAAGTAGCTTTCTTTAGCCAGTAGGGTGATTCTGACGCTAAACTAACGATAGGTACTCGTATGCCAGACAATGGTGTAATGGAGAGGTGTGGTGGATCGTTAATCAAAGCATACGTGAATGGGTCAAGAAACGAAATAACATTTCTCATTTAGAGCAATGGTGTCACATCTCAAAATGCCAAGTTTTCGGGTTTCCTGCAAATAAGGATACTCTTGAAATGTTAGAATCCACCCCGTCATGGTCACTTCTATGCTTACAAAGCTTGCGGCAGATGGTGATGAAGTCGATTGTCATCTATCTTACCACCAGTGATATTGCAGTGGCTATAATATAGCTATATATATTAATATACTATATATATTATATAGTAGGTATATAACATAGTATGTATATAATGTCACATCTCAGTTTCGTACTATAAAATGGTTATGGTACTATAAACGGTTATAGTTACAGGCAGTGGAGTTCGTTTCTGTCTTCGAAAAATGGAATAGGTATGACCTAAGCTGCCAGTCTTTGCGAGAAAAGTAAGTACAAGTGTATGTATTGCTGATTCTAATTTTTCGCGGTACGATTTTGAAAAGTGTCATAACCTATTATAGAAAAACGTCGACGTTTGCGTATTTTTTCGAATTATGTTGTTGTTACTGGCAATTATTATGTGGTAGCTTAATAACAGTTAATAGTTAATAACATTATTAGGTTTGTTCCAGGTTTGACGGTATGTTAACAGAAATCGCCGGAGACATGCGCAGTTTAAGAACTGGTGTTCCAGGTCGATCGTAAGTTGGACGGAAACCGACTGCTCGAGTAAGTGCGGTCAGACCTGGAACAAACCTATTATGTGGTAGGTTACAACAGTTGTACCATACCTACCACATATTATCCAATGTTGAATAATTACACATAGGTAATATACTTCTTTCTTTCTTTTTATTAGGTAGAGACCTAATGCAAAACATTAGGTCTAATCTACAATATTAATAAGAATTTTTTAAATAATATTATACGATAAATTATATACGATCCTACACGAATTTGTTGGTATAATAGACTCGTAACGGATGCGTTTTGTATACCTACGTGGGGATGTGTATCTAAAATTTAGATGATAACTTCCGAAAATCCGCAAGTTAAAAAAGGGGAAGTTACCGTCCTGGTTACTAGAAGATAATAAAAAAATAAACGCATTTTTTTCGCTAACTCGTGGGTTAGCCTGACTTCGAGGCCTTAACTCGAGGTGGTGAAACCGTCCCTTAATCATTTAAAGGTTTGTTGTGAGTTTAAATGATTCAATCATTTAAAGGTTTGTTATGTGTTTGGCGGAGTTCCGAATGCGTTAGATCTAAGATCACGCAGCCCTTTGATGTGGAGGAAGGCGTCAGGAATATAGGAGAAGTTGCTCCTGGTACATAGTACGATTTGACATGGTCTGCTACAGGTGCAGTGACGGAAGGTTCATCCAGAACAGTTTTGCCAGAGATTTCTGGGTACAGTGAAACCTCATGAACCTCCAATATTTCGCATGAAGTGTCGTGGTAAATAGTGGGCCTCTCGGATCCCGCAATTGAGCCCACCTCCCCAACATTCATGTCGTATGTTGGATCCAGGATTGATGAGCTTCCGTTTTGAATCCGCGGTTTCCCGAGGATTCAAGAAAAACATTTTAACTATAAACACCGGGGCGTACAATCGCAAATTTTTTCGCTCCACAGAAAAACATTGAAGCATGTATATGTTTTTGGGCTTGCATAGCAACACATAGGTTTATTGGTATCGCGTCACAAAAAAACGTCTTACGAAATTTCGCATGACCCCCAGCCCAAAAACATATCCATGTTAATACTGGGAACGGCCTAAACGAAATTTTCCGAGCAAGTAGGTAGGTACCTAGTAAAAGATTAATTAGTTGGCGGGGACACGCGAGATCCACCCCCGTTACGGTATAAATACGGGAAATTTCCGTCAATGGGAGAAGGAAGGAACCCTCGTGTTCCCGCCTGCTCGCTCCGCCCGCTTGTGGCAATCATAGTGAATCCCGCAGTGCGATCTGAGAGATGCTATGAGGGTAAGATTCCCGACAGAAACTATGGGATAATCATTATCCGATTATCAACAATTATTTTTGATGCTCACGCCATGGAAAACCGTTTGACTTGTAATTAGCAGAGCGCAATTTACTACATTTGGAACGTTGCTTTGAAACACAATGGCGGTTATTACATTCAAGACAAAAAAAAATCTGTTATGCCATCCGTTAACCCAACAGTAGTCAAACACTTATCTGTTAGTTCAGCAGTAATTTCGAACACTCTCAAGCATCGGAGTACCGGAATAGGATAGTCTGCGTTTGATTAGGTCTGATTAGCGGAGCGCAAACACATCATCCAAGTTTTAATCGTTCCAAGCTCACACCTGGCACACACACTTACAATAAGAACGGCCAGAGTGATAGAATGGTTCGACTGACGCCAAGCGCGATGGAAATCATCCTGCTCTGAATCTGTAGTCAATGATGAGCCCTGTTGGAAAATTTTAAAAATACTATATTTTATTTTATTCTTTGCATCGCCCAGAAAATGAACAGATTATAATAAAAATTCCGCCCTCCTTCAACGATCAATGTACATATTAAAAATTATTCAGCACGCCTTTTGAATTTATCATACGGTACTTTTATTCAATGTCCCGGCACTCACTTCCATACTCTGATATGAGTCGAGTCTGTCTCAATCGATCGCCCTTTGTTGATATTCAATTGACCTCAATACCCTCGTAATTTGTATCAAAGTGCATGTGGACAGAAGGATGTAGGGCCCGAAGAGGAAAAGGGAAGAAAACATGTAGGAGGATAGAAACTATAGAAGTGGCTACTAGGAACTATAGAAAAAAGGCGCGGCTGGGGGAAAAGGGTTGGTTGATAGAAAAGCTATTCGTTCGCTTTGAGAGAATGAAGGGGGACAAAGAAAGATACCCTCTTCCCGTGTATCCATCACAAAGGTTCTTCTGACGAGGCTCCTTAAGGTTACATCTTGTCCAATCTATCCTTCCATTAATTCTTAAACCTTTTCCCTTCCCACCAAGAACCTTTCTTTTTGAGTTTGAGTGTGGTTTGTGGGACAGGTATCTACGGATTCAATTTCCCCTCATTCATAAAAAAAAAAAAAAAAAAAAATGAGACCAGTTACCCGACACTTCCACGATACAATACAAATAAGAGCAATTATTATACGCTTCTCGCAGCTCGTGTTAGGAAAGGTGGGCCAGGATTCCGCCAAGGCGCGAAGAGCCGAGTTGTTTTACCCATTTCCGGTATGCTATACAATAATGAGCTCCTTTAATGATTTTTGAAAATGTTTTTCCTGTAAAGGTCGTGCATCAAAAGTTAGGAAAACGGGTCCATATTGCAGAAACCCCGTTTCAATTATTTATAGGGGCTTAGGAAAAATATGATATTAAATATCATAATTCAAATTTTGAATTCCGATGTCTGGAGAGGGTACATGACGTGGGCTGCTTCGTCGTCTTTTGATTGGCCGGGAGATCCCTCTCTCTCTCATCCTCGCAAGTCAGCCAACTTTGCTACGCGAAAAGTCGACCCCAAAAATCGAAAATCGGGTTAATCATTACAGAAGCTTCTGTAATGATTAACCCGACCTAGGTCATTCGAAAATTGAGCATCGAGGTTATTATCAAAGAAGGTTATTCAAAAATCGACCTGGGCCGAGTGTTTTTATTCCAATTCTGTTCAGATTTATTATTTAGCGCTCTGGCGGCTCAGTGCCCAACTACTTAACGCCCAGCCTGGCGAGGTGTGACGTCAAATTTGCCCGGCGTTCATTTCAAAATCTTACATTTCGAAAACAGCTCAGCACGTACCTATACGGATTTTCGAACTAAAAATTGGGGTATATGGGTTTTAAAGGTTGCTGAATCCGAATATGTTGTCAGAAATGCTGAATTCAGACCTTTTCAAGAAGCCCATTGTTAGTGTTGTTGGAAACTTGCTGAGGGTCAGTCAAATAACCCTAACAATCCTGGAAGTGAGTGTTTTCACATAGCAGTTCGTCAACGATACACTCACTAATGGTCGTTGGTAGGTTCTCCGGTTGGCAATTTTGTAATTAAAAGTTTTTGAACTCTAAAATTGATCGGTCGGCCTACAATGGCGTGGTTCATAAACCACTAGCCGCCTCCCGACTATTATGGCTCGTCCAAGCACGCTATCACGAAAAAAAAAAAAAACTAAACGATAAAAGAGATGATGTAGGTCGCGCAGATTTCGCAGTGACGCAGGTTCCACACCAAGTTCGTGGCCTTGCGGTCACAAGCGTCGGCTGGCACTGCCTCGCCTGGTACGAGCTATCCCCAAGTTCATCGCAAAATAAATCTCTTTTCAATCTGTTGAGCATTGTATGCCTTGCATTGTATAGTTTGAGCAATAAATGGAAGGCAGTGTTGTACTTTTATATCTACTAATAACGGGAATAAAATAATGTTTCTCGCGGATATTGAATGGACCTAAATCACAAAATTAAGAGTTGGAATGAATAGTTTCCTCTTTTCGAGCTTTATAGAACAGGACTGGTTTTGCAGTAAAAACTCAACAACGTTGATAGCTAAGGCCAATCGTTGTATCCAAGTGAGTGATTTGATAAAGCGAGGTCTTGTCAGAATTATGATGAAGTTATACTGTTTAGGTGGTTGATATAGAAGAGAAATAAGTTTTTTCTTCTTTTCATGATTATTGAAATTTGAAACTGTAATAATGAGCAGTATGCCGATGCTATGGCTCCACTCTTTCTACTCAGAGCTCGAGCCGTATTAAGACGTTAATAATTAAGGGTGAACATTTAATTATTAACTGTTAACCCTCAGTACCGCTCCGCTCCGCTAGGTGCACCACTCAGCCGTAGCGCCTGGAAGATGCATTCTAGGGTTCTCCTCCTTCCACAAAGGGCGCTGATTTTTACAATGGGGCTATTTTTTATTTTTTATTATTATTACCTATTATTATTATTATTTTATTTTTTTTGCGTTTTGTTTTGTAAGAGCAGGTTTCTCCAATCTATTGAGGATGAGCGGAAGGGGGCCGCATTTTGAAGAGGAAGAACCGGGATTTTTCACTTCCCAGATTAACTTGCTCTAATGTTTAACCGATTTTGATGAAAATTGTGCTCGAAATGGTCCGCAAGAAGCTATACTTATCTCCAACCTTTGACGTTTACCCCGTATTACGTAGCCCACTCTCGGCGACGGCATAGAGAGGCAGCAAGTTGTCATTTGAAAAGGGCTATGTGGGGGTATGTCATAGCCCCTTCCAAAGGAAATCGGACATTTAGACCCGGTTTTTCTCTAGGAAGGGTCACTGTTACGAGACTCCTTTCAATCGCAATTGAAATAATCTATGAAGACTCAGAAAATGAAAAAAGTGAAACTGGCCAAAAATGTTGAAAAGTGTAAAAACTGCTGGTGTAGCCAAGCTATCGACCAGCGACGTCATTTATAAAATGAATTTTCCGAGTCCTAGATCTCAGTACTTAGCCGGCCTTTGGAACGTAAAAGTTTGTTTTACATGACCACAAATTTATAAGCCGTTGGATCAGGTTTTTTTTTCTTTTTATGTTTCGCCGACACCACTTAAATCGCTTGCAATGTCCTGAAACCCTTTAATCACCCTTTCGGGTAATTTTAAAACCTGGGGAGGTAGTTAAAACAACCCAACACAAGGGACGGCATCCCTTGTTAGTTGAGTGTGCCTTTTTTTGTTCCCTTAAGCTGAGGTTTATATCAAGGAAGTCGGCAGAGTGTAAATGGGTTGGACTGGCGAGGGCGGGGTTGAATGGATGCTACTGGTGTGGGCTTTGGGTCAGATTCCCGCTCGAGAGACTTACTTTAATTTACACTCGGCGTATGTTTAGGATTAGGAAGGCCTTGTTAAAAAAAAAGCACTCCCCGCTGTAGGTATTTAAAATATTAATTGTATCATGCCTATAACTCAGAGAGAATAGTTTGCTCTAACAAATTATAAAAGAGGATTCAGCGAAAAGCAAGACATTGGCATGTTTGGAGTGAATCATTCTTTCAGAATAAAAACGCTGCGAATTTTACACAATGGTTTAATATTCTTTAACATAAATTTTCCATAAATCAATTCAATGTTAATAAAGAAATTGACAAAAAAATTATTCTGTACGGCGCACAATGGGCCACCTCGTAGCGATGACGAAGGTGGGGGAAATTCGAAAAATTGAAAACGCCTCTGGCCGATCCGTTTAACGTTGATTCATTATGTATGATGTATATAATATGATATAATATAATATATTATATTAATATATTATATGAACAAAGAACCAGATGTTTTTATATATATTACATGAACAAAGAACCATACTGGTTTTGTCGCTGCGATCTGTCTGGAGGAGAGCAGAGGGGCGGAAAGTTCTATATTTTCTATTGTGAAAATATACGTATTCAGGCTATGCATGTATTTGCATCAGAAGACATTAAAAATATTATCTTCATTAAATTGGCCTTCATCAATTTTAAGGACCAAAAAAGCTGAAAAAAATCAGAAAATCAAAAAAAAAAAAAAAAAAAAGCCGCGGTGTTCACCAAACTAGGTACACAGAGTAGGTGAATAGGTGAATTTATTTATGCTCAAAGCTTACCATAAAATTTGGTTGTAGATAATAAGTTGAAAACTCTGAAAAGTTTTCAGCATTAAATTTTAATGTTGTTCCGTAGCAAGAAATAGGTATTTTTACTTATCTGCATTCAACCAAACAAAAGTTCAGCTCAATTTTCAGAGTAATTCATTTGAAAGCGAGAAACCCACCTAAAGCGGACCAACCTTCGTGCTAAATGTTCGGAGAGGAGTGAAACAGATAATTGCGCTCGCTTAGTCTACCCTCACTGGGCTGAGATGGAGGTGAAATGGATGAGTTTGGCCGGGGCAGGTTTGTGGGAAATCCACCTTTTCGGTAGTTGACCGTGGAAACAGTGTTGAGGGATGTAGTCATGCAAAAACATTAACAGAATGCAATTAACTATTGCAGGTCATTAGGATGAGTATACCGTTTCAAAACAAGGCTAACTCTCATTTGCTCATGGCAAGTTTGACGTGACAAAAACAATGGGGGAGATGAAAATTTGCATTTTAATGGGTTCAAAATAATTGTTCTCAAGTTTCATAGCGTAAGCGAACTCCATCAAACCATATTTCCGTCAGATTTATAATTGGAAAGGTTATGCACCAAAACCATAAAATCTCGCAAGCTAATTACCACGTTAGAAATTAATGAACCGGTGCAGTTTGATACCACATTAGCGTTGACACGCATGCTGCTACTTTCCTCAATACATTTCTAACGTGATATCATTTGGCCCTCCGGCACGCCAAACCAGAGCCACGAACTTTTAATGCTTTCGTGATTGGCTTTTGCGGGTAAACGCACTGGTAAAGCACGGTTTCACACAGAAACTTTGCATGCTTTCGGCAAGATTGCGTGAAAGTCGTCGATTCTTGGGGATGGTGGACTTTAATGGATTGAGCAAATTGAAGCCACAAACGAACGAATCTGACATGTCAGATGGTCCACCCACAAAGAGTGAACGGCCGTTTGAAATTATGGAACACGCAAACATATTTAGCCCTGCTGATTTACAAGGGCAGGTATATTCTGTGACTCAGCAAGCAGAAGGACATTGCAATTAAGCCTACCTTACCTTATCGTAACTCAGCACGATTCATTAATCTCGTAACAAGGGCTCAGGTCTCAAAGTGGAATAACCCTCAACCAAATCAGTTTTCGCGTTAGCTCGGGTATTGTAGTCCCAATCCAAAGTTGACGCTATCGTCAACTACAAACCCTTCCCAACTAAACCAATCAGCTATAGCTCCCTATCTCCTCCGTCAACCCCTGCACGATCAAATGACGCTAACGATTCAATTTGCAATGAAATGCTCAACTATAGAAATTTATCTAACTGTGGGTATAGAAGTATTTAAGCCACTCTTGGCACACACCTGAAAGTATCGTAGTGGGGATGTAGGAAGTCGAAAGAGGTGAGAAGTAAGACAAATCATCTCCATTGAAGATTAGTTCTCTCAAACATTTTAACAAGATGGTGAAGGACAACAGAGCCTTCATATACCAACTTAAATCACCAAGAAACTGAATGGACATGCTTATAGATTTTTTGTAATCGAGAGAAGACTTTCAAAATAACGCGGAATATGGGATCAAAACTCTGATCGCAAGTTAACACTAATTTATACAATTTATGGGAAAGTCATAGTTTTATTTCAGGATCAACGATTAGCCGTCAAGTACCCAACTCGACCTCTGATTGGTCAGTGATTTGACTAACTCACGAGTTACCCTTATGACGTTATAACGTATACGATCGGGAATTCAAATCCTTCACAACAACTTTTGATAAATATCTACAACGTAAAAGACTTTCTGTCACAAAGAAGATTTTTCCTCCCACGTTTGTCTTCTAGGGACGCCTACGATGATTTAACCCGAAAATCGGATGCATGTCCATTCCTCATTGTTGATTCACTGTTCACGAGAAGGTAAACTTTAAGAAAGGGTAGGTACATGAGAAACAAAATTTAAAGAAAACCGGAAGAGGAAGGAATTCGTAGGTGAGCTGGGAACATCCTTCCCCACTCGACCAGCACGAAGAAGGATGAAATATGCATGGTAGACCAAAGAAAGCTCGAGGGGGGAGAACGGGAGTAATTGAAACGGAAATTGTTTTGGCCGTGTTTTCCGGGGAAACGCGTGTTTTTTTTTTCTTTCTAAGTGTTGAGGGGAAACTATACGACAGCAATAAGGTGGAACGATGATGTGGGAGTGATAAACTTTCAAGGGAGAAAACCTATTAGAAGTTGTCTCTGAATACGTTCCAGGTCGTGTATACTGTCTAGTTAACATTTTCAGATTAAATTACCTATTGAAGTTCAATGTATGAATAAAATGGTACTTAGATATTTTCTTGTTCATGTTACTTCCTATTATAACATTTTGGGGAGAGTCGTAATGATATTTCTCCAAAGGGATATAAACCGTTTCCGCCCAGTGTAACCGGACATCGGACTGTGTCTCTCCAGACAGCTAATTCATCATGTCACCCACACAACACGACGTCATCCACTAAATACTATATACCTCTCTCGACTTGAACCATTCGTTCGAGTGTCGCGTTATTGTCCACCTTTACGGTATGTAAGGCCGCCCACACTAGTTCATTTTTGACGACGCGCCTTTAGAAATGTTCATCAATCATGGCTCACATTCGACCAATCAGTGGGGTTGGAAAAACATTGTCTTTGAAAAGCGAGGCAACAAACGGTCACTACTGCCATTAGGGAAATCCAATCTAGTCTCGCGCTTTTTGAATTTTTACAGGATGGAAATTGAAACAAAAATGAGCCTAAACAAATCCGTTTTCACGTATCCATTTTTGAATGCCTCGTGGTTTTACTTTTTAGCTGCTATGAGCTAAAGACTTTTGCTGCAAATCTAACAAAGAGCCTAAGCCTTCTCCTAACAATACAGTTGAGTTGAGAAACAGAATTGGTTTTCCAAAAATTGAAACTAACAGCAAGGTGAGTAACAAAAATACTTCTGGTCCTCATTACAACTTAAACCTTCTTAGCAAGAAGTTCTACTAACCAAACTAAAACTACAACAAAATTAGCAGCGACTGAATAAAAAAGGTTGAATAACAAATCTAACTGAGCTTTATTATTGCGCCAGTTACAACCCACATCATGGATCTTGACTAAGTACCTATGGGTTTCTCCAAAGTATCAATAACGTAACTTATAAAAGTACGAAATTGGGAGTACCGTTTCAATAACCTTATGTTCCTTTTCACAGGTTCCTAAATATGGAAAGACCCTAAACTCCAAAAGTAGGACCTCCCCTCTCAAAAAGAGTATTTAAAGTAAAGTAGAGTAAAGTCACCGTAGGTTAGAAGTGACAAATGACTGTATGATTCCGAGTTTAAATTTCAATGCTAACGAGAGGCAAACCGTGCAAAATCCAGCTAAACTTTTTGCTCGTAATTGCCATATTTCCTGACCATAATGCACGTTGCAACGTCCACAAAACATACACTCTCAGTGGTAAAACGCAAACGGAAATTCGCCGAA
Source organism: Pilophorus perplexus (assembly GCA_955831195.1). NCBI lineage: Eukaryota > Metazoa > Arthropoda > Insecta > Hemiptera > Miridae > Pilophorus > Pilophorus perplexus. The sequence continues at coordinate 13,489,032 of OY037010.1, read as the reverse complement.
ATGCTCGCATTATTTTTTAAAACCCTGAGGCCGCTGAGTAAACCACGTTGTACCGGTGCACACTCATTTCTCTCTCAACTTGCATACTTCAATCCAACACCAATGAATTCATGCATTGCCTAATTTTTATATGTGACGTCACTCCAAAATGAAGGGTCTCGTTGTATCATGCCACGCCCCGTTTTGAAAACGTTTCGCCGTTACTTTCATTAAGTGGAGCTAATGACGGATTTCCACAATAATTGTTAGTGGCGGAAGGGAGGAGTTTAGGTACGGCTGGAACGATATGAGGAACGAGTGTCACTCGGCTTTCGAGGGGTTGGGATCGTAATTTCCGTGGGCGGCGACATTTGCAACATTTACCCGACTAATCGCTACTTGAAGTGAATGAAGAGAGGAACAGCCATTAGTCTCGCTGAAACATTAAAACCCAGAACAAACTCAGCCACGCCGCTAACATTCTCGTTCGTTCGAAAGCCTCATTAAATATATAAAACAACGCTATAATGAATAAACTTTTTTTTTGTTGAAGCGCACGATCCCGTGATTTTCGGTTCAGTGATGCGAACGAAGACCTCATCTATAGCAGTACTTTTATAATTTCTGCTTATGAATATTTCTGAAACGACGTCAAAATTATTGACGTTGTCTTTCGTAGTCTCTTTCGAAAGGTCCCACAACAATTAAAATTTGATTTAATCCCAAATTGATACATCGGAGTAAATGGGCGATTACATTTATACTGAAATAATGGGACGAAACTCTAAAACCCCCAAAGAGGACAGACTTTATCCCAACTCTGTCACCCCAAAAAGGGTCAGAACTTGGCGATTTATCCCACTTGGGTCACAACAAAGAAAACTTCTCCGGGCTTATCCCAAACCACCCCACAATACCCATCTTCCTTTCGCCATTTCGTGCTCTAGTCCCCAACCAGTGAGGGGGACTTATATCCTTCCGAGACTTTCCGGATGATAAATAGTACACAGAGAACCAAAGTTTGCTCTTTTTTGAGTTGAAGCTGGTGAACAATTAGAATTACATGCGTAGGAAACGATAGGATTGAAGGAATCAATAACTCATCACCGGCACAGAAAATTGGGGCATTCACTCCACAAGGTGGAGTATAATTACATGATACGGGGAAGAAAATTTATTGCTGGAGCATCCTTCTTTTCAATTTTATGCTCACTTAGCAAAACCTTGCTAAACGCAACACCTTTGCTAAGCTTTGCACTCCTCGAAAGTGACAGGAAAATGGGGTCTTATCTCTTAGCGATGGGTGAAATTAACCCCAGTGTGCCCCATCCATCTTTGAAATCCACCGCCTTTAGGTGGGAAGGAGGGAAAAACGTCCCGGAAGGCCCCCCTCAGAAGAAGGTTGTAAATCAGATACGGGCCAATTTTTCCCAGAGAATCTTCCTCCGAGCGCGATCGGAAAGGAAAAACGGCCCCGACGCTTGTTCCACATTATTTCCTGTAAACGTAAATCAAAAAGGAAATAGCGTGAATAGCGTTGTCGGGTTCTATCTTTAAAATGACGTATGAAATTTATCAGGTGCCGCCAGCAGAAAGTGCGTGGAATAAATTGATGGCCTTTAATACTACGTAATTGATGGCCGACTACCTCCCTGCATGGTAATAATCATGAATATTACCAAGGACTAAGTGTAGTGGCGGAAACTTAACCAACGATGCCGATCAGTAGCTACTAAAGTTAACCAACGATACCGATCAGTAGCTACTAGGGAGTTCCTAGTGGATACGATCGAGATACCACCACTTGGAATACGGATGCCGTATCTAGGGAAACCAAGCGCGATGCTAACCAAAATTGATTGAGATACCATTTTGCATTTTTAGGTGGTATCTCCGAGTAGGATCTTGGAGTAACGGGTCACGTTACTATTAAAACAAGTTCATTAACATCAGGCGGTAAGACCGCCGCGGTATTCAGCATTCGAAGTGGAGTTGTTTTTGGGGTTTGTCGTCGAAAGTGCCTCCTTAGGAAACTTATTAGATTTATTAAACTTCATAACCATTTTGATCTGATCAGTTGCAAGTATGATTGTACGGAGTTTTTCGTGATTTCTGGAAATTGCGATTGAGTGGAACGAGCGAGAGATTTGAAGCTCAGCTCCTCAAATCAATAATAATTATTGAGTTACCTACAATGATTGTAACATTTAACTCATCTGGATTGCTGCGTCCAATAGTGTAATGTTTCGTTGCTCCTCCAAATTCTTTCAACAACGAACGAACTGGTGTGAAATGAAACCGCGGTGATTCGTGAAATCGGCACCTAAACAACACCTAACGGCACCTAACAAACTCAGGACAACAGAGGAAAGTACTGGCAGCACTGAGCTGCCAGCTGTGCTGCTCTCGGATTTCGTTGTTGTTGTCGACGTTTGTATGTCTTCTTGGAAGCTGTTTATCAATTAGGCAGGTTACTTTGCGATAAGGATTCACTAGATACCATCTTCCGTATCGCCCGGTGGTATCGTATTTTCCGTAAACATACCACCGACGGATCGCAGATACGATACCATCGGCGATCGCGCATGCGCACTGCTGGAGTAGGATACGGATGGAATCGAGATACCACGACGTATCTCACCACTAGGAACTCCCTACTAAAGTTAACCAACGATACCGATCAGTAGGTAGGTATTACAGTTTTCATAACCCTTCGGCACAGCAAGACAAGGGGGCGTCGCATAATGGGGCAAAGCCGAAAAAAATGAAAATTAGTTTTGCGAAATTGTTCTGTAGAATACACCCCTGTAACAGCTATAGCTGTTATCCTGAGAGAATTTTTTTCGGCCCATACTGAGGGGTACAATGTGAACTTTTTTGCGGTTTCGAAAATAGGCACTTATAAACTTTGGAATATTCGTGTGTGTTCATTTTCAAAGGTAGAAATCTGAAATTGTTAGGGTGTGTTCCTGACGAGTGAAAGAAAATTAAGAACCTTCAACCCGGTCGAAATCCCTCGTTCTTCATAGGGGCTGAATTATAATTGATGGTGATTTTAACGAGTGAACTCGAGTTACCTACCAATGTTTCAAAAAAAAAAAAAAAAAAAAAAAAAAACACCGACCTCCGCTTTGGCTGGGCAATTTTTCGATTCTAGACACCCTAGGGAAGCTCTTGTAAAAATTTCATCTGCAATCATTTGCAATTGTGAACGCAGGGTTCATTTTAGTGTTCAAAACATGGTCGATTCATCGCTTTCAGTGAGATAGATCGAACATTTACGTGTCTGCTCCGGGGGACTCAAGTCCCATCCTCTCAATAAAAATGGTATCTACATCTCATTAAGGGATCGTGGAATGTATGGAGAGCGTCTCTGCTGCTCAATTTTATGTATAGTTTATTTCAAAATTTAGTGCGAGTATTTGTGAATGAGTATGATTTGTGTCGTGATGAGATTTATTAAACAGTCAAAGCTGGCAAACACGAAACTGAGATGAAAGGCACCAGGCAAAGCGAAGTTACTGGTTACGGCTAGGACACAAAATTTGTTGCAAACGTTATCAACCAGGCAGACGCATTCATTGCCGACTTCCGTGAGAAGGTCACGCACAGGGTCACTTGACACGAGCCGGTCTTCAACCACTCGGGACGGAGTGTTGACAAACCTTTCAGTTGCTGCCAACTGCATTAACGGTTAGGGTGATGCATGCTAATTTTGGTGATGCAACAATGCCAGGATTCAATATCGCAAATTATGAGAGGATTTACACGCCGGTGATAATTTGAACCGTTTCCTCACAGGTTAATTGGCGGATTTCACCAGGATTTGTCATTAACGGATAATGCAGAACGGCTTATCTCAAGACCGTTGTTCAAATAAGTATTTATCATTGTACCAAATCTCTGACTAATTCACAAATAATTGAATACATCATTATCTCAGAATCCCTACTCAATTTCAGAAAAATGCGGCGGGAAATTGAACGTTGCTAAATTGAACTTGGTGTGCGATGAAATTTTCACGCAAGTTCTAACCCCACATATAATTGAAATTCACGCAACTTTACGGGAGAGGCAAAAAACTGTTTTATCAGTTACTTACTCACTGTTTTATCAATTACGTTTTTATGTTTCCAGGTGACCATGGGATGGTGACCATGCCTTCGGCTATGTTAACCTATCAAATGGAATGAAAAACTCATTTTCGTCAAAATGTCTATTACGTGGTGTTAGAACTTAAAAGTGACAAAATTCAAAAACAATTTTACCGCATTAAAAAAAAAAAAAAAAGTTGAAAGCGTCAGTCGCAACAAGAATTCTTTTTGAACAATTTTAGTATTAAAGATTGTATTAAATATTATTAAGGATAATATTAACGATTTTAATATGCCTCTACTTTTAGAGCACATTGCGATTGACCCACTACAGGTCGTGACTGGGCGTGTAGACTATCATATCCTGTGAACTTTGGTCTGTAGAATCGCTTGGTGACATTGCCAGCTTCGTATCTCTCAGTGGAGTCGGTGGGCCAATTGACCCATGTGAATTGGGTCAATGTGACCCTCCGATTATTTCCAATGTGTAGATTGACTCAAATAAATTTACTATAGCACCTGTATTTTTTTTTTTTTTTTTCTTTCTTCAGATTTTTTAAAGTGTAGGTAGAGTTTTTACAGGGGTTTTCCGCAAAACAGCCGTTTTGCCCCACTGTGCGTAGCCTCTTGCCTGCACGAAGTTAGTAAATTCAAGGTAAGCCCCCCCCCTCCGCCCACCCACGATTCACGCAGTTGGATTTTAAATGAGGTGTGTCGTCAAGCGCATTTTGTTGGATTCAAACAGAAATTTAAAATACACGGGTTCGTGCACGATGCCCCATGGGGCCCACAGCTGCTGTAGATCTCTTATTTACGAGCCAAACTGTGGAGAACAAGGACTGCCCTTCCAGAAGCTCTGAAGGTGAGTCTTATCTGGTCGAAGCCAGAAAAACACACCGACCAGGCAAACAAATTCCAACGCTCATACACACTTATACTGTGGCATCGGTTTCCATAATATGTAGGTACATTTGAACAGTAATTCCTAGGGAGAATAACTATTCCATGGCTCCTCAAGTATATTTCTTCGATTAAATACTTAAGAATCCAAGGAGATAGGTTAAATAAAACTTACGGAAATGGTTAATCTACAAAATTAGACTCACGTGCAGAAAGAGTAAACATGAAGTGGTTCAGGTTTAAACAAACATCCTGCACTCCAACCTCACTGAATCTCCAAGAAGATTCGGTTCATTAGCTAAGTCCACATTCACCCTCAGCACCGGAGAGAGCGGGCTTACAATGTTTCCCTTCTCAATGTAATTTTCATAAATTTAATCCACTCCCCTTTTCAGAGGTAAAGGCCTCGCCTGTCACAGAAGCGCATGTGGATGATCTTTCCGCCCCCTGGATTCCGTGATTACACTATGAACAACTGACAACGCTCGGAGGGGACATTTTCAATGATCCCTCTACAAATCTCTTTGCATGTAACACTCAAATGCGAATCTATCGCGAAGGATTGGGCGGAGGGGTTTATTTTATTTTTTTAAACTGTGAATTGAAACTTTTTTCCCTTCAACAAAAGCAATTTATTTCTTAGAGTTGAACCTGGACGGTACAGTGGATATTAGAGCTGTCAGGGGTAGTGGAGCAATTTCAACAACGCCAGGGAGAGGAAGTACACAAGCTCCCACACGTTTAAAATAAAGCTTGCCACTGGACGACATTATTTATTTAATGCAGTTGTACCCAGTCACCAGCACCTATATTTTCCGAGGCTCAAGAGATAAGTGTCTATGTAAATGTAGGTTTCTTTCATCTTTCCCACTTCCTGAGTCCATAGTTTTTGCGTTTTATTAAAATAAAACCCACACGCAGAGCAAAGGTGGCAAGAAAATCTTTCCGTAAACAAGAATTAAGTTCTCATTTTGAGAGGTAGGCCCATGTGAAGCATCAGTGTAGGGTTTTCGTAACACCCAAGATTTCCTCCTGCTCTAACGAGTTCATAACGGTCTCCATCTACCCTTTAGAGGCCGTTATTATTACCATTAGGCCATGACAAGGACTAAATCCGTAATAAATTCCGTAAGAAGGGACCTGGAGAGTAATCAAGAAGGGCCGTCCCCGATCCCCCTTCTATTTGCGAGCCTTCTTCCATCCTTGCCGCCCCTAACCGTCAGGCCACGTTGTAATTTACATAGTAATAAATCCCATGGGCACCTGGGCCACAGGACCATTACATGTAATTAATTATTAGCGAAGACGCTTTTACACGACCTGCATTATGAAGCAATTTATTGGGTAATCCGGCGGAAGGACCAATTCGTAGCCTCATATCAATGAAATGAGACAAGGCATTGAGTTGATGCGTTGAATGGGTTGCCTTCATAACACTTGAGACTATAATATAGTATGGATGCGCTGTCTGCATAACACTTCAGACTATGTAGATCTTGCCCTGCGGGGCTGCTGATTCAGTGGAGAGGACCAGATTCAACCGTGCCACAGCCACCTGACTGAACAGGGTACATCTGGGCACAAGACTATGGGCCAGTTTGTCCTGGATGAAATCTTTTGGGAGCTATAATACCTCTATGAAGGGGTCTAATACCTGGTATGAAACCAATAATTGGTTTCAGTAGTGACTGAATCCGCTATGGGTGAATTTTGTTTACCTACCTACTTGAGATTGTACGCCATGTTCACTCCTCTGTGAGTGTGGGAGGATGGGAGCAGGAAGTCTGAAGATCTCTGAAAACGTCTCCCAAAACGTCTTCGGCAGCAGAAAACGGAGATGATCATTCGATTATCTAAATCATTCGTTTCACCACTCTCAACAGCGATAATACTGAACAAGTTGTTCGACGTCCAACGACTGAATTTCCTACGACTCACTCAATTGCCTTATCATTTTTTTTTTTTTTTTTTCAGGTATCGGGAACGGGGCCAAAACAGAATTACGCCTTTTTCGTCGAGCTTTCGATTAATATATAATCGTCATCAGGGCTCAAAGATTAATAATTATGCACGTAGCATTTCACTACCATGTTGGCAGACCGGAAGAGATGGAAAGAGGAGGAAGAAAGTCCAGCGTTGCTGTGTTTAATAATATTATGATATAAGAGCATCAATTTAAATGGCAACTAGGCTAATATAATAGGCAACCTACTAATAAATTTAATGTGGCTAAAATATAAAATCAGATCCCGTTCCCGATACCTGAAAAATTAATCCTTAAGTGGCTCGATATTCATAAACTTATATTAATTTTTCTGCTCATGTCTTCAGGGAGTGCGATTTCGAGAAATTAGTACAATTCAGTAACTGAATTGTACTGATGGAAACTGTTTCCATCTGAGGAAAAAAATAGTACGCAGGATATGTCCTTACAAAAGTAGTACGTCTGGTCACCGTAATTATAGTACCTAGGTACCTAATTAAAGAAGTAAGCAAGTGTTTACATGCCTACATATTGAGACAATTTGAAATGTAATAGTTGAAACAGAGATTTTGAAATAGAAAAATATTGGAACCTGCAGGGATAGCTCATGAGTAGCAAATTTGCTCATTTAGGTACCATGTATGTCCCATTTTTGATGAAAGTGTTGAGCTTTCATGATAGAAAATGAGGCTCTTGATCCACCAGAATACTATAATAGTATCAATAATTGACTGACTACTGATTTATTAAATCGATACATGGTTTAGCAGATTTACTAAATGCAACCGTGGAAAACCGGTAAAATCGGTCAGTGATAATATCACAAGAATCCTATATTTTCTTGTGTATGATGACACTTAACGACTCGGTGTCCCATGATGACCTTTTTATTGGTGCTTGTTGAATAATCGAGGAAAATCAGCCGGAAAAGTCATGCATACCTGACGTAAGTAAAATAAGCCAATCTTTTCAGCAGAGCAGCCTAAAGCGGCGCTACATTCAACCATGGACTACTCAGAGGACTGAATTATGCACATTGAACTTACCAGATGAGGCCATCTCACAAGAAGGTAGACTTTGGCGCGCCCAAAAAACCGAAACCGTCGCAGGCGTGCAAGTTTTTTCTCGTCCAAACCCATTGTGAACAAGCGGTGGGGTGCAATTGGCTACATGTACAGTAATTCCGTTCTCCCGGAGAGTAACAAATCCTTCACAATTTCATAAGCACGTAAATTTTTCACCGCGTTTTTATGGTGTCTGAAAAATTATTTCAGATAAAATTGGTTAGCAGGACGGATTTTGACTGTATTCACACGCAGAGAATGCATCTTTCCAACAATTGACCTGCCAATCAACATATTCACCATCTTCAGGATCATTTCTACGCTAAGAGCTCATCTTATTTGGGATGTAGACGCAATGTACAGGTGCTGTCCTAGAGCACCTCAAGGCATTCGGATGCAAATCGAATTAAAGGAAAAGGTTGTAGTCTGCCATCATGTAAAATAGGCATAAAAATGCAAAGCTCAAAAGAACTTTTGTGGTTTTCATTTAAATTTCAAACCAGCCACGGAAAAGCGGTGAGGGCGAGAGAGGAAGAATGAACTGGAAAAGGAAGGAAAGAGGTTGAGAATGGAGAACTGCTGAAAGAATGGAGATAGATTCGTTATGAGAACGGAAGTTGTTCAGCCAAAGAACAAAGAAATCATAATAATTACACGGAAAGGTATGAGAAAAGTTATATGAGATTCGGGGTGAATTAACTCCAAAGTGAACCCTCAGCGTTAAAGGGCAGACATTTCGTAGCTCGTGCTACGACGTTGTGTGAGTTAATTAAAGAAAAATACTCTCGACGGACATGATAAGATTTGACCCTTGCCAAATATTCAGTGAGAGGTAGCAATAAGTTTTTTCCTGGTCCTTAAAAAAGAGTTGATGTCAAGAAAGAGGGAGCTCCAGGACGAAGAAGGGGCTGATGGACGTGCCGACGCAGGTTGCCTTCCTCCTTCAACCCCTATTTCAATATTAAAGGCTATCCGAGGGCCGACGGACCCAAAATTGAGGGATCTCCCTTCTCCGATATAGATTCACATAAGACTTGAGGATAAGCTGTGGTCCTCCTACATCACTACGGAAAAATTCGATCACGTGGGTATCGCTGATGTAAAACGCTACTATTGATAATGCAAATACTCGTATGTATGTATAAAGGGAAACCCCTTCCATGGAATAGGCAATTTGGTACATCGAAGGTTTCAGGATCCCGGAACAAATAATATTTGTCATACATATTATGTATGACCATGTAAAGTACTAAATTTTGTTTGAACCTTATGAAAAAAATAACGAGAGAATTAATTTCTCTAAAGTGTTTAAACTAATCAGTATTTTAGAAGCCGGCTATTTTATACTTTTCATTTTCTGCGTTCTACATTTGTCAACCCATTGTTGGTACCTCAATTGTTGGTAGTGAAATATGTGAAACTTTTGTTGATTTAAGACGTTGAGAAGTATACTTCACCATAATACGAGTTTTCTACACTATTTATCAAGATTTTCAACTTGAATGAATCTACAGAGGACCTTTTAAAAATTTAAGAATGCTACGACATTGTTATTTTTAAATTCACTTTCAGGATGAGACGGAATTTAACTAAATCAGTTGAATTACTGGATAGCTTTTAGACGAAGAGCTCAAATAACTTGGCAAAACTTTGAATAAGTAACTAAAAAAATATATATTTCTCAAACAAAACAAAAAAAAAAACAAAATTTTCAAATAGGTACTTAACAAGAATTTGTTGACAAAATGTTCAACAGTTTATTATCACCCATATTAAAATTTTAGCATGTGTGATAGAAAATCGATGTTTTGGCCTGAGAGTAACAGTTAAATTTTATAACTCGTTATTATTACGAGTATGAATGCTAATTGGAAGTTCAGGGATTTTTCGTTGGAAAGCGCAGTGTTCTCTTTTAAAGCGAAGAAGCAGAATAATGATAGTTTTAAGTGCGCTCTTAGTAATTAGTCGCAGTAGGGTCCCGTCATAAGGGCATAAGTGGGAGAGCCATTCATACTTTTTCACAGAGTAATGAGAGTCGTGGAGATTCTTTTACGTTTGCACGGTGTACTTCAACGCGACTTTGTAAGCCATCAAAGGTTTCTTATTTCATCCTTTCAAACTTGAGTGTAGAGTATTTGCTTGTACCAATTCTTCGTAATATTTTATTGATTACTCTCCCATAAAGGGAGAGATAAAGAAAACTTTATAACTTTAATATTGGCGAGAATAATGAAAAAAAAAAGGGTTGAGCCGTTAGTGAGTAAAAAATATCACAAAGCGTTTTTGTGTTGGCCAACATGGTTTTCACAATTGGGGCAGGAGCCGGCCCCGCAATTTACTTTGAAAAGCTGTTGAAATTCTTGGCTCTAGAGAAATACCGCGACGACACCCCTTGAAAATTTTAATTATCAAGGCCGGGACGCTAACCCCAGTAGGTACCTGGTGCGAGTTTACCATGCTCGCTCGGCCAAGGTGGAGGTGCTCACAAAATATGTTTTATACCAATGGCCAATACATAGTTTCTACCAATGGCCAATCCGGTATTTCTCACACTTGGTATTATTTGAACCGTGAAACATGCATTATCTTGAAATCAGGATGATATCTAGGCGGAGTAATATTTGAGGTCTGGATGCGTACGTTTGGACGCACAATAATCCAAATCCCCCTGATGAACTGGCAGGGTTGTCCCGTCTTCCGTTACAATGATTTTATAACTGTTTACATGGGCTTCACAAAATTCCACGAGCTTCCTCTTGGGGTCAACTCTCATATTACCATGGAGCAAGAATTAAATTTTGAAGGTGAGGCTTTCTCTCGAGAGCCTAAGAAGAGAGTTGGATGAAAGTAGTGTAGAAAAGGGAGAAATATTCGCTGAAAAACTTCCTAATCATATTCCGCCCTAGAACGTGAAGCGTAATTTAATTACCGTGTGGGAATAGAATCTCAAGTTTCTTCCAGGAAGGCTTTTTCTTCTCGTCCTCCAGTAATAAAACACAATTATTCTGTACGAGATTTCAATTACATCGCTTTACGTTGCATTAAAGCCCGTCTTTCGCTAAGTTTCTTTTGAGCGAGAGCATTCTTGAAAAAATTATTGAAGGAGTTTCACAAAGCAAGGGGCACACTTGTAAACATCTAGAAATAGAAAGTCAAATTATTTTTGTTGGGTCAAAGATTCATAATCAAGAGGTATTAGTATGCCTCCATCAATCGAGTGTTGAATCTGCAGGGTTGGAAAGACGCACCAACTTATAAAAATCCAATATAGCTATTCAATTTAAACAAGCCAAATAACCTTAAGTATTAAAAAATCCTCATTCTTGAGGGCTCAGGACTGCTGCGTTTCTTGAAAATACTGTAGTACACGCAGTACGCAAATTTTTCAGTGTTTGCTGTGGAACTAGAGAGTGGTTGACACTTTTTTCAATCCGCACTTAAGATCTTCAGATTATCATCACTTATTCATGAGGCATTTTCTTTCACTCGGTCCCTTCAATTCGTAACAACCTACCGACCCTGAAAATACAATTGCGGGCTTAATGCTAGCAAAACCCCCACCACTGCTCGTGGAACACGGATGGCGGAAATGAAACAAACGCGACGACACGTGTCGCTATGTACGCGTAGTAAGTCGAACGAATTAGTTGGATGGCAGCGACCGTACCGGCTACAGCAAACAGACTGAGAGGAGGCGGCAGGAGATGGATTTGTACACCGTGGGGAGGACGGCGTCTGCGCCACACGGACGTCAACAAGTAGCCGGCCTTTCATTGGGAAGAAAGCCTGGACAGCGGGCACCCAAGGAGGGGAAAAAATCATCGGTGTTATTTCGCGAAATGTAAACTTGAAGGGAGTGAGCAAGAAAAATGTCTGCAATATGAAAACGCAGTGTAAAACACAAAATGAAACATCATAACTTCTTTGCTCCTGCTGGGACAAGTGGTTGAAAAAATCCAACCTTGAAACCGTCATCTTAAAGATGTCAGAAAACCAGAACTGGGACGCAGTTAATTCATACGAGGAAGAGCAGAAGGCGAATCCGGCGCAGAAGGACCAGAACAGATTGTATTGGGCCATAACCGTTTAATTCGTACGGTTAAATATTGAGCCCATTATGAAGAAAGCGTAGGCTGGCTCCTGAACCAGAGGGCGTCATTGGATTGAATAGACGTGGCATGTCGTAAAAAGAAACGACAAGGACGAGCGAAGTAAACCTCAACAGACTCAATCCAGCACCATATTGGAAGGCTTGCAGAGTTCCACGTTGTGCATGAACGGGTCTTTATCCCCAAAAAATAAATCCCCTACATTATTCAATCTTCTGACCAAACGCGCTGGTAACCTCCACTTGTAGGAGGGCAATAAGGCTGAAAACCTTCATTACTATGAGTAAATCGAGTAATTTATCACAACTTTAGATGCTCAAATGCCAAAACACCCTCAACGATGGAAAAACAGAGAATTTATAAGTTTCATGAGCGCCGGCAGTCTTGCCTGATATACAGTACCCGCAATGCCAGCGAGTCCTGCTGGTGAGGAAGACCCCAGGTCATCACATGACATGACATTGTATACATGTATTCAACTGTATGTATACATTGTATACAACTGTATGTATACAGTTTGCTGTTCCGTAGAGAGACCGTGCCGAGAGGTTCCATAACCCCAAACGGACCGAACAGGCGTTCCCACGTGCAAGACGGTCGCGTCCCAAGTGCAACATAAACAACTCCTCATCGACAATCCTTTGATTGGATTCATAACTAGTTGACCAGTTACTGGATTACTACTGTAGTATCCATCCTGATGGCAGCACACACTCATCCGCTGGATCTTCAAGAGATTTGAATGTTTCTCCACCCAAGGGCTGCCTTTGTAGCTGCAGTGAGCTCTGGAGTTGACCCTAAGGGATGATGATGGCCATGCTTCCTGATGCAGCGGGAGCCAAGCTAGACCATTTCACCAGAGCTCATCCGAGGGAAGTTAGGACGGTACAAGTCCTTGTGAAGCAACATCGCTAGCGTTTTCTTCAGAGTTGACATGCCTCCAGGAAGCTACTGACGTAATTTCCTGCACGTTCGATACTCGATTCGCAACAAAAAACAACTGACCGTCGGCGTAGACGACGATGCCCTTTCGCCCTATCTACTAATCTGCAGGGGGAGGTGCACCTGTGGCAGATCGGGTGACTATCATGATAGTCACCCGATCTGCCACAGACTATTAGGTACTGTAGTACAATTTAAAAAGAAAATCAATAAAAAAATAAAAAAAATTAAGAGAGTTTAATTTTGAAGAGGAAGGACCAGGTTTTCACTTGGGTTTTTGAGAATAGGTACATAATATTATAGCCCTGGGGACGTATCGGCCCAAACACATCAACATACTAAACCCCAAAGGTATCTTGCTTATTGGCAACATACAATTTTCAGCCCAATTTCAAGAAAATTGATAGAATATTAAAACAGATAAGAATATTAAAATAGATAATTCAGGAAAACAATAATAATAATAATAATAATTACTGTGTTCTCTCTAGTTCAATAGTTTGAAATTGCTCCACCATTGGTATACCAAAACTAGCATATAATATATTATATGCTAGTTTTATTATAATTTTATTCAAATTTTTTGACGGGTTTGAAAAACGCGATACACCGTAACGCTCATTCAGCACAGAACTACGGGCTCTACATACAGAGCGTGCACAGAATAACATTAAAACCTTCCGAACGTTGAACACAATCCTGTAAAAACCCATTATTCAAATGCAACCGGGTCGAATCGTAAGACGATGAATGAACATGCTTTTCTTCCAGGCGGAAAGAAAAAAGAAAAAAGCAAAACACTCTTTACACGGCTGTTGAGGGTGGAAGAAGTCCCTTGACGTGCGTCATGTTGCCGCCGAATCGTGATGGAAAATACGACTGAAGGGGCCGTAAAATCCCCGTGCGGGATCATGAATAATGTGTTCTGTTTTCTTTCAGTACGACCATCTGAGGTTTTGATGGAAGTTAGGACTCGGGGGAATCCTTTTCGAACAGCCCTGAGCAACATTACAGGCGTGGCCACACGGAAAACAGTTCCTAACATCGTCTTCCGACTGCTCAAGTATAGTAGGAAGACGTCATTAAGGAGTCGCTTAACTCAATCTACCAATGAAAGTGTAAAATTTACATTATTATACAATAATACAATTCAGAGGAAGGGAGGAGATGTCTCTATTTAAAACACGAAACATTAAGATTTGAATACAACTAAGATAAGCAGAGACGTGCCTTCACAATTCACTATTCTTCGTTCATAAATATGCTGCAGGCAAGATGGTCAAGACGGCAGCTTTTAGAGAAAGTGCGAATTTGTAATCTTGTGATGAAAGGCAGAGAAAATTCCGAGAGGAAAGTGTTGATTAAATTTTTTTTCCAGACTAATCCGAGATAAGTAAGTAGGGGTTTTCCTACTTTGTTGAACACGGAACTCTTTTGGACTCCAGCCAAAGGATCAAAGTATTTCCTTTCCCTCTAATCCGATGGTAGCTGCACGAGCTCTAACGAACCTTTGAATTAACGGTTCAAAAGTTTCGATCGCATTATAAGAAGATTAATGAATCTCAATCTAGTAAGCGAAAAAATTAAAATTTAATTTAATGTGTCTCGTGACGAAGGAAAGCGTTCGTAGAAAACTATGGAATCAACGCTTATTTCATGCACTAAGAAATGTTTTTCTATCGGGATCAACCAAAACGGCGAAAACATTGGGCGTAAGACGGCTCTAAAACACTCTGCCCTTGACAGTAATATCAGGTTCTGGAAGGCCTTCGTCAATCATCAGTCGTCTAAGCTATCAACTCGGATGAATGATCCCGAGTATTATTGTAGGACAAGATAAGAGGTTGATTTACATTCGTTAGTCTTTCCAGTAATTTTCAGAAGAAAGCCTCCCTCACGTAGAACCGTCTCATTAGGTTAGATTAAGGTTATTCGGCAAAAGGAGTTTGGAAGCTTAATGTGGCACAGGCCTTGAATACTCAAGGGTAAACGACCCTTGAGCTGATTACGGCCTGAATTCAGTAGGCTGGAAAGGCGAAGATGGCCCAAATTCAGACGTTCAGATTATGGACGAGGAGTGATCAAAGAAAACACTAATAACATTGTACTATAACCACAATCAGCAGATAGAATCGTAAAATTTAAGATTAAAAGGTATTTGGAATTAAATATTACTGATATCGCTATTTATTCAGTCATTTTATGGGAACTTAGATTCAAGTGAGAAATTATTTGGTACTTTTCCGTTATACCCCCCCCCCCCCCCCCCCCCCCGGATTTCGGTTGGCTTTGGGTGCCTTAAAGCCATCGGGAGGGGTGTGTATGAAACTCGAAATCGAGTGGGAGGGGGTGGGGGGTGTTATAACGAAAAAGTACTCGAATTTGGGTGCCTTAAAGCCATCGGGAGGGGTGTGTATGATACACGAAATCGCGTGGGGGGGGGGGGGGGGGGGTATAACGGAAAATTACCAATTATTTAGGTTTTAGGAATTCTATGAATAGGTAGTCAAATAGTTAACACAGGTTTACATATTGCATTACATTTTATGGGAACTTAGATTCAAGTGAGAAATTATTTAAGGTAGGATAATAAACTTAATAGATAGGATAAATAAAACTGAGGTTTTAGGAATTCTATGAATAGGTAGTCAAATAGTTAACACAGGTTTAGATTAAAAGTTAAAAAGTGAATGTCGAGGTGAGTTGCTACTCGTAAAAATCACATTTAAACAGTATTCGAAAATTACTACCGTTTTTCAAGGTCACTTTTTTTTTTTTTTTGTTAGGCTTTTCTGTGTTCACCCCTTTTTACGCAGTTTACATAATATATATACTATAGATATATCTTGATCCCAGCTGTCCAAACGTAAATCCGGTTTCAAATTTGGATTCTGCGAGAAAAGTTAGTATAGGAAAGCTTGGTTTCATCGGAGCTCTCGACAAAATAATATTGTAAGTAATACTAATATTATAGATCTTTGTAATGAAAGTTTGGTAGTAGGCACGCCGTGCATACAATGGGAGATTACTGTCGGTGCCACCATCATCCCAGAGGCACTCATACCCGAAAGAGTCACACAAAAACCTTTTTGAATGGGGGATATCTATAGAGTAGGTATACCTACATGTCACATTCCATAGTTTTGTAATTGTATTTTTATTTTTATTTTATTTTATTGTTATGATCTTTTTTTTTTTCAACAAGAAAATCACGATTTAATGAATAGTTAATTCTCTGAAACCTATATTTTCACGAGAACCCCGATGAAACCAAGCTTTCCTAGAGTACCTAACCTTTCACGCAGAATCCTAATTTGAAATCGGTTTAGACAACTTCAAGATATACCTACTAGGTAAACTGTGTAAAAAGGGGTAAAGACAGAAAAATGGGCGTATTTAAAAAAAAAAAAAACAAAAAAAAAACAACAGAAAACGTTCGTGCAGTGAGTAGAGTTGGTGCAAGTAGTGATTTTCACTTAGGACGAGGTCGGTATTAGGGAAAGAAAACCCCCGTTATGTTGTTATTCATTCAGGGTAAAGTGACATACCGACATCGTCCATAGAGAAAATCACTACCTGCTCATACAACTCACTACTTGAACGAGAGAACGACCTTCTCGAAACGTATTGCATTTCAGGTGTATCAACCGAAATTCCTCTTTTGTGAAGCTCTTCGCAGGTCTGGCCAAAGGTTTAATTTCATCAAAGAATGCTACGTCCGTTGATGTTGACTAATAGGTAATGCAACTCTCCAAAAATTTTCTGTTTTTTGCAACGTCTCTTTCCAGCTCTTTCTTCTAGAATTTAATTCATACAGAAACACTCAATAAATCACTGAGTAAATCAGCATGGTCCAAAGGCATACCTGTTATCTATATATTCCAAAAACTCGCTTTTGCTGGTTTGCAAGTTTTTGATTAAAAGGCGTTTAAAATCCATTCCATCTCTAACCATTGCGATCTTTCATACAGGCATGGATGTCCCATTGATAGAAATGGAGCGCTTGGAGTCCTGGCCTTACCAATAGATTGGCCCAGTACAGGCGGCCCAACACTCCTGGATGAGGAGAGAAGCTGTGGGATCGAGAAATCCCCTGTAACCGATCTGGACTGGGAGGTGAAAACGGCCAGGATAGGCACTTGTTCTAAATGACGATAATGACGGCAAACGACGGTAATCGTGGCGTAACAGTGATGTGATTGTTTAAAAGTTTAATTGGGAGGATCTATTCTTGTGAGCCTTAGACAAGCTCTATTTTATGTGAGCCAGGCTGAGGACGAACGTCAATTCGGAGGGGGAGAGGACAGAGACAACCCCCTCTTGCAATGATTAATGACCAAGCGAAGCGAGGCCCATCTGAAATAATGAAAGAGAGGGTCGCACTTTATCCTCCCTTCAATAAAAATATGATTATTCTACAGCTTCGAGGCCAGACATCTACAGAGAGAATCCCATTAACTGAAAGACCAGATGTCTTCCGGAAGGAGGCTCAGAAAAGTAATTCTTCTATAAGTAAGGTACGAACTTTAAAGAGGCTTTGGAATCTATTCGCCAGGAAAAGAGACCGCTCAAACTCGAGGGAAGGCCTTATTGAATTCCATCTGTAGAAGTTACGTTTTCACAGTTCATTAAATTTCTCGACTTGGAGCGAAGGTTTAGCGTTCCCATACCCCAACCCCCACCAACATTCACAGACCCCTAACTCGCAAACCCAGCCTTCATCACCCCACCTAGGCTTAGCTTTCCGTCGGCGAGGTAGTTATGCGCTCTGATGAAATTTGAAGTTACCTCGTCATAACTTTGGAAGGCGGAGAAACCTCCCCGGCAGGCATTGCATTCACGGATCATTAGGCCACCCTTCTGAAGAAAAGATTCATTCGATTCCTTTCGAATGTTGGCCACTTTCCTTCTCCACAACTTTGTTTTTCTTCCGACACCAGGCAGGTGCCGAACTTTGTCTCAACCTGAACAACTAAGCTGAGGCAGAGTTCGGTATCGTATAATACGACGCCTATGCTACACTGTTTACACAAGGACTTCTACTCTAAGTTATGTTGAGGTCAGGGTTTATGGAAACCTGATAATGTAAATAGGTTCATTATTGAAGAGCGAGACACCTGTTGTTGAATACAAACTGATCGATGGACTCCATGTTCATATCGGTGTCAGATATCGATTCATCTCAAGGACTCTTCCAACATCTTCAATCTTGGAACGTATTTCACACGCTCTTTGTGAAGAAGCAGTAAGGTAAAAGCACCAAAGGCGGACACAACCCCAGTGGCGGACACTGGGACAAAAAAGCTCTCAAAATAAGGCTAGCAACCTCCCAGGGCTCTTGATCCTTCATTTTTCCATTTATGCTATCTCTCTGTGAGCAGTTAAGATGAAGAAGAAGAAGATTGACCAAGAAATAAGATAACAGTGCGAATGCAAAAGTTACCTTTCTGTTTTGAAGTGATTTCGGCTGCTCTGGTTACCAAAAATGGGAAGAAAACTGAGGTGAGTTTTAAGGAAAATAATCGATTTTACTTATTACCCTATTGATTTCTAAGTTCCTTATGGATTGAACAACAAAGTTGAATAATAATTTCGTGAATAAATTCCATATTTTCATTGAAAATCGCTCTTTTTGGGCGTCCACTACTGGACCCAGGAAAAATTACAACTACCCCAGTTGCGGACGCACCTGTCCGCCTTTGGCATCTGTGCCCTATCAACAGTGCTCCTATGGCGGACGGGAGGGCTCCATTCCAATTTTAGTCTTGGTTTAAAAGTTAATTGAACAATTTTATTTTCTGAATTGGTTTTGAATGATTAATAGTAATCATGGTATCATTGTTTCAGATCAGCAAAGAAGAAAAGTCAGGAGAAATGCAAAAAAAAAAGAACCCTTTGCTGCAGTATTCAGAAGCGGCTATTCCTTCATTTGATTCAAATTTTCTTCAATCTGTAATTGAGGCGGTGGATTCCTAAATTTTGGAATAACTTAACTTCTTAACCTGTCTACACATAACTTGTTAAGTAACTGTCTATGTCCAATTTAGCAATTTTTCAGGAAACACGAAAAACATGCCTTAACCCAACCAATAAGCCGGGAGACGTGAATTCTTTTGAATTTGACTCATTTGGCATCACTTGCCAGAGTGCGAAAATTTTGAACTAAGTTAATTATGAAAGGCGCCAGTAAATTGAGATTGAAAAATGAATGTAGACACTTT
Source organism: Pilophorus perplexus (assembly GCA_955831195.1). Lineage (NCBI taxonomy): Eukaryota > Metazoa > Arthropoda > Insecta > Hemiptera > Miridae > Pilophorus > Pilophorus perplexus. Next base: position 13,469,739 of record OY037010.1, on the reverse strand, counting down.
TGAAACGAACTGTCGAATGGAGAGAGTTGTGGAACGAACCCCAAAGTTTGGGAGCCAAAAAACCAGTGGAAAGGAGACAGGTTTTCTTGATTCTGAAGTCATTTTTCGATGGAGCGCGGGAAAATGGTTCAGAATCCACTGCTAACTACTAAATTTGGCCGAAAATGAATGTAGAAAGATTTGGAATCCACCGCCTCAATTTGATTTAAGGTTTTTACCCATCTCTGCTAGGTACTTGATTCAAGATTCCAATAATAATTATCCACGAGAATCCATCTGATCAAAAATTTATCGTGGAAATTTATAGACTACTTCGTAATTATTGGTCTTTTTATAATTATTATAAAAAGACGATTTCCGACGAAGTAGTCTATAAATTTCCACGATAAATTTTTGATCAGATGGATTCTCATTGACGGAATTCTCAGATGGATCTAGATAGGTAAAGGGAATTCCCTTTATCTCGCCGCATCCACCTTACATTAAGATTCCAATTTCTTACTGGAGTAGATAATATCTATCATATTATGATACCTTGCTAACCTAGGTAACTAAGCAACTTTAAATGTTGCTTAGTTACCTAGGTACCTAAAGTTAGACGCAACAGAGAGTATATTAATATAAACCTTATTGGTAATATAAGATGGGGTAACTTATCTGAATATTAATGAAAGCCCCCATGTAAGTGCCTATAAGTTCCACTGTGACACAGTTTCTAGTTCAAATACAGTTACTTAAGAGAAAATCTTTGTGATTTTAGCGTAAAAATAATGTTTTCTAAGCATTTTGAGTTTCTGGTTAGTAAAGGTCTGTTAAAAAAATTTTTTTTCTCCTATTTCCTATGTCAAATTTGTTGAAGTAAGACTGTATTATCTTTTTAAAAGGCTGATTCGTCATTTTGACAATTTTTTGTGTATATTTTCAACGGAGAAATAAATTATTTGTTGAAATCAAAACTGGTGTCCGCCATTGGATCCCGAATCGTCCGCCACTGGTGCAATGTGATTTTTTCGTGTCCGCTACTGGTGCAAAAACTTGATTTACAAAATCATTGTTTTTTCCGTGAACGAGAGAATAAATGTAATAAATTTTTATTCCAACTTGTTCAGGGAAGTCCAAAATACCATAAAATCAGTTGAAACAAGAGTTAAAAAGTATTTTCGAAATGTGAGCGATGAAAGATGTTCATTTTTTTCTTAACACGTCCGCCTTTGGTGCCTTTACCTTAATGGTTCACATCCCAGTTAGATCGGTGGTAAAGACGATTCATAATTATTATGAATAATGGTGCATAATGTGGATTTCAAGTTGGAAATTTAAATTTGAACTAGTCGGGCAAACAGGAGTAACAGGGCTTACTACGCGTTGTTAGAACCCTCGCGTGACCCAAAATTTCAATCTGAGGCAATAATCATACATATTATCTATCACCACCACCAATAAAACCAAACAAACACAAGCAACGGACCCATTAAATGGGTCAATTTTCAAAATTTTGAAAGTTCAAGACTTATCGATATATCTTTGGTGCCTCTTCCCTGACTCAGGGTTATACGATTCGGTAGAAAAAAAGAAAGAAAAAAACACTTCGCAACACATGCTTAAGAAGCAAAAACCACCACCACTCGATAACTTGAAATCTCAACAAACCACAAATGAATAAAAATTTAACCTGAGAATATCGTTCAGCTTCTTCATTATCGGACTCATCCTATAGAAAACAAAAACAAAATGTCATCAGAACGCAAAATGAAATAAACACATTAGTTGCAAGAGAGTCGTGATATTGAGATTCCTGATTGGTTTCATTATATCGCATGCATTCCTATAATTCGTTATAATTACGTATAATTCCTATAATTCGTAATAATTATTATAATTATTGTTATACTATGATAAGATTTACCTACACAATAAACCAACTGAAAACAACCTCCGGTACACTCGGTGGGATCCCAAAACAAAACATTTTTCCTCCTAAACGGAAGAAAATCATGGCATGAATATCTCTTTTGGCTTCTCAATTCTTCATTTTCAACATACACAACACTTCAGTATTAATTGTCGACGTGAACTCTTTAGAAAAATCCCGGTCGCTGAACGATTCAGTTCATCACGATTCGTGATCAATGATTCACGAACCTCCCAGCCAAAAGACATATTCATGTGAAAGGTTCAGCTGAAGTAGGTTGGATTAGTTAGTCATCCGATTATGGTTAGTTAAACCAGCCCCAAACACGAGATATGATATATTATTGACCTGAGCTGTGGGGGCAAACGTCAATTCAACTTCCATCCCGTTGTTCACGTGGTGTCTCTAAAATACAAAAGAAAAACAAATTAAAACCCATAATTTTCAACTCATAAAACAAAACAAAAACAAAAATTAAACAAAGATCAGTCCGCTTGAAGAGGAATCCTCAGAGAAACTCGTGTTTTTACACAAAACACAGCATGCAGAGAAACAACAATTTTGTTAAAAAAATTATTATTTAATAATAATATTGTTTCTATTTTTCAGTAATAAAGGTTGAGAAAAACGAAAAAAATAAAATAAATAAATAACTCGACATGGAAATAGCTTTCTCGCGTTAAATACTACCCCGATTTCCAACCAAATTGCATTATTACGTCACCGAATGTATTCATTAAATGGCATTTATTGCATTTTGGAGGAAAACAGTTTTTTCGACTTTGAAAGACACCAGAAAAACTTCGACTAACTTTGGTCGACTCGGAAGCAAAACACTGATAAATGATATTTGATCAAATGTCAAGAAAAATTAATTAAATTAATTATTTAATAATTAATTTAATTAATCTGTCTTGCCTCAGATCTCGGATTTGTCGAAAATAAAAAGGAATATGTACGATACAAGGCGATAATCCCAGTTCAACCGTATATTAGGTAATGTGGTAATAATTACCACCATAGCAATAAGTCATATGAAAAATTATTTTTCATTTGACTTATTGCTATATTGACGACCACTTTTTAGCGCAACCTTTCCAAAAAATGGAAAGGTGCGCTCATCTCTTCGACATGTTTGTTTTGTTTTTGTGTGTTTTTTTTGTTTTGTTTTTTGTTTTGTTTTTGTTTTTTGTGTGTATTACAGCATCACGCCCGAGCGGCTGAACAGATTTTCATGAGGGTGGTCTCATTGTGATCAGCGAGTTCTGGGGGTGGTTATAGGCTATCAAAATCACGTCCGTCGTCGACGATTCGTCCGATCCCGAGAAGATGACTCGAAAAAGGCGACCCAGCGCACTTAGTTGTTAGATACCTAGTGTATCAAGTTTCGAATTCTTAGTTACGGTTTTGGTTTCAATACGCGGCAATATTTCGTAGTAACAGAACGGTTGCGCTCATCTATTCAATTTAATTGACGGCTTGAGCAATATTTATGTGAGTGTATGATCCCTTTTTGACTGTTTATCACTCTTATAATATATTAATGAATACACAAACTGTAAACTCTCATTGCGCCTTCCGAGGTGTTGGATCAGTTCGCATTCGTCGGGGGTTGGGCTCAGTACTGTACTACATGTGTAACACATTTCGATATGAAGGTAGGATTAGGGAGAAGGAAGGCTCAAGGGCTCAATCTACGACAGAGGGTGAAGATTTGGGCTCAGTCGACAATCGCCCGTTGATTTGACTGAACCTCAACAACTTTCCAACCGCAGAATCAAATGTACTGATTTATTTTAATTAAATTTTGAATTATGAGTCGGAATTTTCCACAATGAAATGAGAATTTTCCAAGCGGAATGGAGGACTTTCCATTCAAATTTGAGATTTTTCCGTTTCATTTTTAACCAAAAAAATTTCAAATTGAAATGGAAAGTTCTCAATGCACTTTGGAAAACCTATATTTTATCCTTACGGAAGTTATGAAATACAGGTAGGTGCTTTTTCGGTGGTAAAGAACCAAGAAGTTTCGGTTTTGGGAGTTTTGATGAGCGGGTAAGTCTTCGGCTCGGGTATTTCCCGCAATCAGGCTCTGGGTCTCTTGAGAAGGCCTCCAGCGGTGTTTAGCACACAATGGTAATTAAATTTAACATCATCAGTCTTTAAATGCCGGGATTGGATTCAAAAAGGTCAGTCACTGAAACGAATTGGTCAGAATCAAAATGATCATCAATTGCAAGTTCAACGAACTGTTTCACATGTGAAACAGGTATCGCATGTCGGTAAAATAAAGTGAATTCGGCCGTTTTGTTTTGGATGCGCTCCTACGGGAAAGGCGGGAACTTGCTCGGGAAACCCGTTTTCCTGATCTGCCGCTAGACTGAGGGCAGATCAAGTCGAAACCACCCCACGGAAGATGAAAACAACCCCAGTCACCTCATTGACCGTCAGGGATCTGAAGTGGGCAGAGTATAACAATTCGAACATGCTAGGTATCTTTGATATTGACGAGTATGACAAGTTAATGTTGGAGATTTAATATCAGATATTAAATCTCCAACATTTCTAACGAAAATTTCATATCGTGCACTTTCATAAACCAACGAAGTTCGTTTCTTCAGTACATTTTTAAGTAGAAGAGCTTTATTTTTCCAGAAGCGTGCGGAACCTAGTAAGATGATTTTACTAGCGTGCAGAGCTATAAGCTTACCCTGTGCGCGGAGCTGGAAGTGTATTCAGTGAGGCTGAAAGTGTCCACGATGGAGTGGAAACGAACGAGCTTCTTGTGGTGGGCAGATCTCTTGATTGGACAGAGGGAGCACATTTCTGGCGGCATTACCCCTCCGTCCGACCCCTCTGTTCTCAAAAAACGCACAAGAAAAAAGGTTTTACGATTATTTTCCAAAATCTGCGAGTGAAAAGCTAACGAGACGAGTTCCGAGGCGAAGCGATCAAGCTCTAAAAAAATCCGTCTATGGTTGTTTGCTTACGATGTAAGAATAGCGAAGAAAAGGCTAGCAAATCTAGCAATGACATTGAGACCTCATGTATAATTCAGTATGAAAAGAGTTGTTCTTCAAAATTGACTTATCCCTCTCTCCCGGCAACCCAACGTCACACCCAAACGAAATCCTGAAAGGTCGAAGAAGACGCGAGAACAACTCCTTAATTCAATCAAAGTTCAAAGTTCCTGAGATGAGAGGTGCTCCCTGGCAGGTTCCAAATCAGATTAGTTCTCAGCGCTTGTATTAAAGTATTCCAAGTGTTTCTCAGATTCTATCTCTCATTTCTTGTACGTAGTTGATAGAAACTGTAAATTCACAACTCTAATCAAATGAACCCCATTACAAGAATACCGAAACGAAACAGGAGTCGTTATTTCAAAGCTGCTCAACCAAACATTTATTTCGGTGTGGTTTTTGGCGACGGTGCAGAGGTATAATCCAATGAGGTGGTTAACCACCTCAAACACTTATTTATTTTCGATATATTTAGATTTACTTTAAATTTCCTGGAGAGTTATTGAATAACACAAAACAACACATAGTGTTTGCTGCCAAATTATAAAAGTGGATGATTGATGAAAGACTTGTGTAACTGTTCACTTAGTGTAACAAGAGGGTTTTTTACCAATGGCGTATAAAGACTTTTTAATTATAGACAAGCAGTGATTTTTGCAAGATCTTCAACTTCCCTGAGTCCCCTGGAACCAACAACGCAGACTACAGAACAACTGAATAGGTAGGTAACAAAGAAAAGGTGAAAGGGTAGAGGCCACCCCGTGATAAAAACCCGTCCTTTATTCTTTGCGGCTTGATTTACGATGTTTGGCCTTTTCTCGGACCTCAGCACTTTCAACAGTTCAATGTGGCTCTTTGGATTTCACCAGGTTTCCTACGCGTCCTTTTTTTTGACTCGACACCCTAGCGCAGATGATGCAAAAAGGCGAAAAAATGTATCAGTTTCCAGAATGCCAGGCGGCAGTTTCTTCTTTCAAACAGAGAAGGCGGAATGTTAACCACTGATGCCGGCCGGTGACAAGGTCAGTAGGTAAAGAGTATTCCACGCACACATACCGAGTCGGTAGGTATGTGTGTGTGGAATACTCTTTTTCCTACTGACATGTCACCCTCCTACATTTTTTTTTACAAATTCTGATTTCCCACCCTACTTTACGCTCGAATTGACCTTCCTTCCCATGTTGAATGGCCGAATATTCGGCTTTATATAAGCCAAATATTAGCTTTATATAAAGCTAAGCACCCCACGTGGACGCTAGTTTATTGTATAACCATCAACGCATAATACATTAAGGGGAATACTCCTGTCTGTGGGGAACCGGGAACTAGGTATAGTATGTAAATTTATAGAACTATAGTATGTATATCTATACATCTTAACCCTATGTCACGGCCCACAGTCTCACTCGCGCCTTCCCTAGGGCTAGTATTTTACAATAATTGAACTATTCACCAAGTCGCCATCTTTATCGTGACCGATCGCGCTATTTTGGATAGAACGGGACAAACCCCAATCCGGAGCGGAAGTCATAGTGACCTCTAGACTGCCTTGGGCCGAATGTCTGGACAGGGCTTGGGGAACCCAGGAACGTTTAGGGACCCTCTGCTGATTCCACTTTGTGAGGCGTATCAGAGGAAATCGACTACAGCAGCTGCTGTGTGCGGTATCTGGACACACATCCTCTCACTGTATCTCCAAATCAAATGCCAGCAAGGAGGAACCGTGGGGAACCCTAAACTATTCGAACGTGGACTCTGAAGTCAACCTGCCCAAAATTTGGGAAATGATTTAATCATTTCCCAATCCTCCAAACCTAGCACCAATTGGTCCTATGATATCCCTTAAGGGATCAGTTCCGACACTGAGAGAAAAAAAGGGCCTATTCTAGGTTATTTTTCGATTTTTTTCTAGGTTAAATGCTGCCAACCTAGATTTTTTTTGGTTTTCATTCTAAGGTGGAACAATTTAGTCTAGGTTGAATATAATTTAACCTAGATTGAAAATACTGGTGAAGTTACCTTCCTAACAATGCAAACAACCAAGATTTAAAATGCGCCACCCCCACACTTTAGTTCTAGGTTAAGTTCACGGTGTCTGCCGCCGCCTCCATCCATTTACAGTCTAGGTTAAAAACATTAATGTCTTGGTTGTCTCACCCTGGTATTCAATGTTTTTCACTTTCATAGATGGTTGATTTACCCTTTAAAAAACAAGTTTTGAGGGTGAATGAGGGACTCGGCGGGGTTTGAAGCGTTGTAATTAAGAAGTTTGGACGAGCGCTTTCGCTAATTCTAGCATCTTCAGGTCTAAAATAAATAAGAAGACAACCTGTTAGAGCAGGAAGGCCACCAAGCATGATTAAATTAATTTTAGGATTATGTTACCAGTTAGAAGCATTCGTTCTCCCTCGCTCTCTCGCATAGTATGTTGTTGGTCTGGGTGGGTGGTTGGCGGATCTTTGCCGGTTGGTCTCAGGTTGGTCCTAATAAATTACTAGGTGGTCCACTTTTCTTTCTAGGTTTGCTCCACTTCCATTGCAGGTTGTTTCTAACAACTTCAACTATCTTTCTGGGTTGTCTCTGTTTCCAACTCAGTACAAAAATTTGAATGTGACGTCTATGACTGCACATAGTGACAGAAATCAGATGATTGAAACTTGACAAAGATTTGGCCACAACCCCACCGGGTAAATAGCAGGGGTGCCAAGACAACGAGAAGTAACGCCCACCGCCTACAGTGGCGCTCTCTGCGGCCGCTTAGCGTACTGTTGAAACAACCTGGAATTTATTGAATGAATTACAATCACTGTTGTTTTAACCTAAAACTATTTGTGGTACTACGGTAGTTTTAATCGAACTGAAAGTCTAACTTTTTCTTCTGGGTTGTTACCTAAAGTAACAATCTCGCCTTTTAAATCTCTCGGTTGTTTTCAGTTGTACAACCGAGACTTTAATGGAGGGGAATTATATGGAAGGTCAAATCATTCAATTCTAGGTTACCCCACTTAAAAGTCAAAGGTAGGTAATATATTTTCTAGGTCTTCACAATGTCAACCTAGACCAAATGTGAACTTCACATTTGGTCTAGGTTGACACTTTTTTATTCCAGGTTGTGGTCAGAGGGCGGGTAATAATGGGTTAGGTTGTTTCTTTATGGGTCTAGGTTGTATTAATATTTTTCGATGTTACTTTAACCTGGACCTATTTTTTTCTAGGTTGAATCAATTGGTTCTAGGTGGTTTCAATTTCTTTTCGAGGTTATTTCGGATTTAACCTAGCCACTAAAAAAATCTTTTCTCTCAGTGCATTAACCTACCAACATGAACCGAAACAACGGTCCGTAACATGAATTGTTGTGGGACGATGTTTTATGGTATGGTAAATACCCCCAGATACCTCGTACACACAGCTACAATCTATCATTCTCCCAAGAGGAACTGATTTGTGTGCTCCAGTTATGTCAGGGCAAAACCGCGATCTTTTGAATGATGACTCACCTCTTCCACAACTCAACCAGTGATCTAGTTTCGAAGGGCCACGCTAATTTTCAAACTCAATAATTATTTCCAATAATTCATTGATCGGTTTTAACATTAAATGTTAAATGAAATGAAATGAAATTTTCAGGGAAGGATAGAGCAAATCGCACAAAGTGAAGTTATAGTGAAGTACCACCTCAAAATAACAATTATACGCCGAATGCGCTCATTGTACTCAACTTGTTTTCAGTCAAACATTGAGTTAATAATCCTCTTCACAGTAAATTTGTAGGGCGCTTTGTTGATTTTCGCAGACAGCTCCACTTAGTCTGGTGTCAGGTTTATCGACCTGGAGCGACCTCCATTAGGAGATAAGTTGTTTCCTCTTCGTTCCGTCACCAACTTCACTGTCAACCACAGTTTGAAAAACCTTCGTTTTCAACACCCCCGAAACTGGCAAGATAAATCCCCTTACATTAGAACGACGGCAAACTTTGTTGCTGGAAAGTTGGTCCGACAAAGGCATGTATTGGCTGCTGCGAACATCCAATCCCAAGTTTTTATTAGGTACGTGCTCCGAACCTTCTCGTCGTGAAGTTTACTGATTACCAGGTGAAACGCTCGTGGTATTTGAAGCTATGCTTTGCAGTTTTTAGCAGGTGGCATTTTCAAAATGTCAACATACGTGACGTGTTTTTTTTTTCTCCTCTATTTATAGCGAATCTTTTCGGCTCTATCTTCTGAAAGTTCTGACAGCACAGGAAACACTGCCAGGGATAAACCCGGTGAACGATGCCGGATGTCAAGCTGCGATACGGTCGGTGGGTCTGGTTGAGATATGGCCGTTCACCAACAGCAGGACCTCTTCCACAATCGGTCTACCCACAAGAACGCGTTCACAACTGGGTCCCCCTTCACTTCCCAGGCGAATCCTTCATCTCATCCATCAACCTCCCACAACACTGGTTCATAGGTGTGGAACCTTCCCTCCTCTCACCGCGGTTTAAATCCCACTCCCTATTTCCCCCAGTCAACACCGGAAACGGCCCTCATTCCTGGGCTGATGGAGTGAAGACTGATCTTTGTCTGGTCAACCCTGATCCTTCCTCTAATGAACTGGAAAATTCTGACGGGTTGAGTGTTGAGTAAAATTGGACATTTGGGCTCGCAACACGGTAGAGCGCACCTTCGAATCGTGAATGTGTTAGCGCCCAAAAACGAAAGTATCGTTTGAACCCTTTCCACACTGCCTAGACAGACAAATTTCCTTTTAAAAAAAGCATGAGTGAACGCTATCATCTTTGGGAATTTTAAATTGACAATAAGAGGGTGAATTCCAGAAAGAATGAAAACGCTAACAAATATCACTGCATTACACATTTTAAAGTGCTACCCAACATCTCACTCGGTTGATTCCTCCACAAACCCTACTACCTGCCCCCCACAAAATCCCCACGCCACCCCACTGAAAACTCTGCAATACTAACTTGAACTGGATATTTCCTGAGTATTTCATACTTCCAGTCCGTAGACCCTGAAGAGATGATCTGTTTATATGCCTCTAGATCATCCCAGGAAGCGACTTCAACGCCTCGAACAACACTGAGAGAAAAAAAGAGCCTATTCTAGGTTATTTTTCGATTTTTTTCTAGGTTAAACGCTGCCAACCTAGATTTTTTTTTGGTTTTCATTCTAGGGTGGAACAATTTAGTCTAGGTTGAATATAATTTAACCTAGATTGAAAATACTGGTGAAGTTACCTTCCTAAAAATGCAAACAACCAAGATTTAAAATGCGCCACCCCCACACTTTAGTTCTAGGTTAAGTTCACGGTGTGTGCCGCCGCCTCCATCCATTTACAGTCTAGGTCAAAAACATTAATGTCTTGGTTGTCTCACCCTGGTATTCAATGTTTTTCACTTTCATAGACGGTTGATTTACCCTAAAACAAAAACGTTCTCATCCCACCTCAAACAATTTACAGCCATGGCGCATTAACCTAGAACCCTTTTTTCTCTAGGTTGTGCCCCTTTATTTACGAGGTTGTATCAATTACTATCCTTGTTGTACCAGTTAAATTTCTTGGTAGCTTCCAATTCTTTTCAGGTTGGTCCTAATAAATTACTAGGTTGTCCACTTTTCTTTCTAGGTTTGCTCCACTTCCATTGCAGGTTGTTTCTATCAACTTCAACTATCTTTCTGGGTTGTCTCTATTTCCAACTCAGTACAAAAATTTGAATTTGACGTCATAATATGACTGCACATAGTGACAGAAATTAGATGATTAGAATTTGGCAAAGATTTGGCCTCAACCCCACCAGCTAAATAGCAGGGGTGCCAAGACAACGAGAATTAACGCCCACCGCCTACAGTGGCGCTCTCCGCGGCCGCTTAGCGTACTGTAGAAACAACCTGGAATTTATTGAATGAATTACAATCACTGTTGTTTAAACCTAAAACTATTTGTGGTACTACGGTAGTTTTAACCGAGACTGAAAGTCTAACTTTTTATTCTGGGTTGTTACCTAAAGTAACAATCTCGCCTTTTATATCTCTCGGTTGTTTTCAGTTGTACAACCGAGACTTTAATGGAGGGGAATTATATGATAGGTCAAATCATTCAATTCTAGGTTACCCCACTTAAAAGTCAAAGGTAGGTAATATATTTTCTAGGTCTTCACAATGTCAACCTAGACCAAATGTGAAGTTCACATTTGGTCTAGGTTGACACTTTTTTATTCCAGGTTGTGGTCAGAGGGCGGGTAATAACGGATTAGGTTGTTTCTATATGGGTCTAGGTTGTATTAATATTTTTCGATGTTACGTTAACCTGGACCTATTTTTTTCGAGGTTGAATCAATTGATTCTAGGTGGTTTCAATTTCTTTTCGAGGTTATTTCGGATTTAACCTAACCACTAAAAAAATCTTTTATCTCAGTGAAGCAACCTAGGAAATCTCTCCCAGTTTTTCTCGTCCTAAATGCCACCCAAACGGACACCATCACCTTGGACGTAACTCATACGACTTTCCACCAAACCGTACAAACCGATTTAATATCAAGCTAGCTATGACTTGACGGCCTTAGGGGGGGGGGGGGATCTGTCGATAAATTCACTCGGAATTGCTCAAGTTGTCATATAACCTCTCTATAATATCAATCTCTTATAAATAAGAGAAGTTTAGCAATTTCGTGAATTTATCGACAGAAAATTATGGAGGACATGCCCAGTGAATTCCAGAAGCCGATACAGTGACTATACAAACAGCAATCATCGTGTTCCATAATTTGTAAGGGATAAGAGAACATACGCAACAGAATACCAATTGGTTGTTCTCTCGTAACAGTTACGAGAGAGTTAGAGAGTAGTTACTACTAAAGGGAAACACTAAGTGCGTATGAATGGCTTCTCTGAAACCGATGAGTATCGTGATTATTTCAGTCGGGCGGAGGAGGTTAACTGCGCATTACAACTTGAATCATTAATAACTGCGATATCGATCAATCGATCGGCGTCGGCCGCTCGTGAATTGACAGTTCTTGTCTGCATAAGCGGAGGAAAGCTACCCGAAATTCGAACATACGGCAATGAAGGTCGCATTTGCCTGGTAATTTTAATTTCGAGGTTTTATTTTGTTTTATCATTCTCTCATAAAATCCGATATGTCCGCCGTTTTAGAACCAGAGTTTAAATTGAACTTTAAAAATTTTGCAACAAAAAAAAAACTCGGTAAACATCCTTGCTGTGCCCGCCAGAAATGAAGGTACACCCAACGAGGAAGTTTAGGCCATGTGGTATGACACCAGCCAAACAACAATGACCCTACATGTCATTCATTTTGCAGTACTGTTCTTTTCCCCTAATGAGTTTTGCTCATACAGCGCACTATGCTTCAGACCGCTGTAAATTGTACACAAGGGTTTATTATTCTTTGATAAATTATAGTTTAATTGTGCAATAACTACTTTTGTCATTAATATATTTTTGAAAAAAATAAAATATTTTCTGTGAAATATTTGCACAGCAGATGTGGGACCTCGAAAACCCAGATTTTTCGTCAAAAATTACTCGGAAATCGACACCTTATTTGACCTCCTGGGATCCTTAAAAAACCCATTTGTAGCCCCATGAAACCCCTATAGATCGCAACAGTGAAATCGGATCGTTCTGGGACCCCGAAAAATGGATTCTACGTCCAAAAATACATCGACAACGATACCTAACTCCACCCCATAGCCAAAAACTTTCAAAAACCATCCCACGTGGGCCCATCTCAGCCCCATAGCGCCCCACGGGTTGTGGTAATCGGGATGAAGACCTTGCGGGCACAACTAGATGCCAAATTGAGTATTTTGTCAAAACTTCAGGTTAAAAAAATAATGCTACTCCCCGAAACGGCTCGGACGGACATTTCGTGAAACGTACAATGTCAAATTTTGAGGCCGATCAGAATTTTCGACCTCCGTAGCGATCACACAGGTGTATTATTCCACGAATAAACTAGTGGATCGGTTGGCAAAATATGAATTAAGGCCAGCAGAAACCCAATGAGATCCATAGCAGGATTCTGAAAAAAATTGTTCATCAAGTATAATCCTTAACTTCTGAGTGATTGCTTCGAGAGGCTTTCAGTAGGGATGAATTCGGTTGTTTGACGATTCACGACAGCAACAAGTTTTCATTCTTGGAAAATCGCCAGTCAAGGGAAAGAGCGAGAAACAATAGATCCCCGCAGGCAAAACAGTGTCCTTTGAATGGTTTCATTTTTCCCCATCCCTACCCTTCCTTTTGAAATTCAAGCTGGGCCTCCGCCAATTTTTTTTCTTGGCACCGTTTCACCTTGGTGTTTGCTGATGAATCTCCCAACTGAGATAGTCACGTTCATGGTGAATAAATTCTGATCGGCGTCACTACCAGGCCCGACCGTCATTCAGAAGTGGCTTGGAAATATCCCAGTATATAATAATGCAAGTAATATAATCCAGTATATAATCCAGTTTATATAATAATGCATCCCAGTTGGAGAAGTCTCCAACATACACAACACATTAATGAGGAAGTATCGTACACTTATGAGCAGACTATGGTACTTAATTTTAATTGAGCTCGTGACGAAAACGGCTTGTAAAACTAAGTTTCACGAGTCTTGTGAATATTCACAGGAATTTCCTCTGCAAGACTTCGATCACATCAAGACTTCGATCACCGTTTAATAAACGGTACGTGAAAAACGCTGCAAATTTTATACAAGGGTTTATTATTCTTTGATATAAGTAGGTTACTTGTGCAGAAATTTATTCTGTCAATGAAATTTTTTCTTCATTTTTGTATTTAATTAAAAAATTAAAAAAAAAATTTTTTTTCAAAAAATGTTTTTCAAATTTTTGTTTTGTTTTTTATTTGAAAAATATTTGACCTCCAGGGATCCATCAAAAATCTCATTTGTAGCCCCATGAAAGCCCTATAGATGGCAACAGTGAAATCGGATCATTGCGGGACCCCAAAAAATGGATTCTATGTCCAAAAACGTTTCGAAAACAATACCTGACTCGACCCCAAAGCCAAAAGCCTTCGAAAAACCCCTCCCGTAGCCGCATAGCGCCCCACGGGTTTGGGCGATCGGGTCGAAAACCTTGCGGGCACAAATAGATGGTAAACCGAGTATTTTGGCAAAATTTCAGATTAAAAAAAAAAAAAAAAATCCTACTGCCCAAAACGGCCCGGACGGCGAACGGCGTACGGCGGAAGGACATTTCGGTTTTGGAATGTAGACCTCTTGAAACGGATAATGTAAAATTTTGAGGCCAATCGGAGTCGTCGACCTCCGTCGCGAAAACATAGGTGTATATTATTCCAAGAATAATTCTTGGTATAGGTAATTATTATAAACCAAAAGTGAAAACGTAGAAAACTGAAAAGTGACATAATTGAGATGAACCTTGTAGAGCACCCCCAGGTGTGTGTGTGTACCTACATGAATTGTTTGTCCTAAAAATTTATTAGGATTATGGTGGGAGTGGCGGAGTGCGTCCAGTGCAGCGTCCGTGGTTACGCGGCCAGGTGTTTTGGAGGGTGCAGGAGGGAGTAGGTGGAGATTCACCAGAGGCATGTCGCAAGCTGTTGCAATCTGCAACACGCCAAACCGTTTTGTTTGACTCTGAGAATACTCCAGATCTGGGCTCACCCGAAGTGTCGGGATGTTGTAATTCCAGCAGATCCTCAGAAGGAACAGAAGGGTCGCGTTGGGTAAGGTTTCGTGCTGTCGCAGTTGTACCGAGGGGCGGTTCCCTGGCTTGCAATCTTGACTTGTCAAGTAAGGGCTCCCAGTTAACGTCCCTGGTATTACAAGGACCCGCTATTCCAGCTTCCAAGCATGACGTGTCAAGTGTGGCTCCAGGACAACGTTGCCCTACGAAATTGCTATTGCCTCCTCGGAAATCCAACCTGAAGGATCAGCACTGAGAGAAAAAAAGGGCCTATTCTAGGTTATTTTTCGATTTTTTTCCAGGTTAAATGCTGCCAACCTAGATTTTTTTTTTGGTTTTCATTCTAGGGTGGAACAATTTAGTCTAGGTTGAATATAATTTAACCTAGATTGAAAATACTGGTGAAGTTACCTTCCTAAAAATGCAAACAACCAAGATTTAAAATACGCCACCCCCACACATTAGTTCTAGGTTAAGTTAACGGTGTGTGCCGCTGCCTCCATCCATTTACAGTCTAGGTTAAAAACATTAATGTCTTGGTTGTCTCACCCTGGTATTCAATGTTTTTCACTTTCATAGACGGTTGATTTACCCTAAAACAAAAACGTTCTCACCCCACCTCAAACAATTTACAGCCATGGCGCGTTAACCTAGAACCCTTTTTTCTCTAGGTTGTGTCCCTTTATTTACGAGGTTGTTTCAATTATTATCCCTGTTGTTCCAGTTAAATTTCTAGGTAGCTTCCTATTCTTTTCAGGTTGGTTCTAATAAATTACTAGGTGGTCCACTTTTCTTTCTAGGTTTGCTCCACTTCCATTGCAGGTTGTTTCTATCAACTTCAACTATCTTTCTGGGTTGTCTCTGTTTCCAACTCAGTACAAAAACTTGAATGTGACGTCATAATATGACTGCACATAGTGACAGAAACTAGATGATTAGAATTTGACAAAGATTTGGCCTCAACCCCACCGGCTAAATAGCAGGGGTGCCAAGACAACGAGAATTAACGCCCACCGCCTACAGCGGCGCTCTCCGCGGCCGCTTAGCATACTGTAGAAACAACCTGGAATTTATTGAATAAATTACAATCACTGTTGTTCAAACCTAAAACTATTTGTAGTACTACGGTAGTTTTAACCGAGACTGAAAGTCTAACTTTTTATTCTGGGTTGTTACCTAAAGTAACAATCTCACCTTTTATATCTCTCGGTTGTTTTCAGTTGAACAACCGAGACTTTAATGGAGGGGAATTATATGGAAGGTCAAATCATTCAATTCTAGGTTACCCCACTTAAAAGTCAAAGGTAGGTAATATATTTTCTAGGTCTTCACAATGTCAACCTAGACCAAATGTGAAGTTCACATTTGGTCTAGGTTGACACTTTTTTATTCCAGGTTGTGGTTAGAGGGCGGGTAATAACGGGTTAGGTTGTTTCTATATGGGTCTAGGTTGTATTACTATTTTTCGATGTTACTTTAACCTGGACCTATTTTTTTCTAGGTTGAATCAATTGATTCTAGGTGGTTTCAATTTCTTTTCGAGGTTATTTCGGATTTAACCTAGCCACTAAAAAAATCTTTTCTCTCAGTGAGGAGGGAATTTCCGGATCGGCGGAAATAAAGCACAAAAACTGTTAATGTTACATGCAGAATAGATGGGCTATGACAGCTAAAGGCATATTTGCGTGAGGGCCGCCACTGAGCCGAGCTCGGGAGAAGTGGAGATTGCCAGCGCGCTTGAGCTCAGTAGCGCGCTGGGCGTGAGCCCCTCGAACCTGCGTTGGCGGGAAGGATATCAATCGAACAGAGTGGGTAGTTTTCCCCAAAAACCTCATACAACAGCATGCATATTATTTTCGGATGACCATAATCGGATCCGATGCAGGAGTCTAAAGGCCCCTTGTCCTTTCCCGAGAACGTCGGCTTTGATACAGGGAAGTCAAGACTCCTTTACAACATCCAGGGGTCGTTGGGGACCGCAGCAGCTTGCATATTCACGGGAAAGCCACGGAGAACAAAGATCTGCCTTCCAAGGTTAACACCGTGGAAGGCAGATATATGTTCTGTTTTGCAAAGGCTTTTACAACAATTTACAAGGTTTTTATCAAGACTCAACGGAACATACTCTCAACAACCCCTCGACCTCCACGTCCCAGGCAACACCTTTGACACCTCGATTGTGGTGACTGGGACACCTACCCTTGAACCCAAACTCACATCCTCCAGAGCAAGCAGCGGCGATACAAGGTCGATAGCAAAATTTTAAATTCAAATAATGTTGTAGCAGCACCTCTAAACTTAGATAAACAACTTCCACGCCTCGGCTTCACATCTCATACCGTACAAAATTCACCTCATACCAAAGTTAAATTTATGTGACATAGGACCTACTTCTGGTCTTACAGAAGGAATTCTTAAGGTTGAGAAATAAGTACTTGGTACTACATAACTTCTTTGCAACAAAATTTAATTTTCCCGGCCGTGAAAGCAGCCTGAAAGCGGAATAATGATACAGCCCCGTGAGATGCAAGACTTTATTTTTAACCCGGACTTGAAAACATCTCAAATTATTTTCTCCAGTCACCGGGGAAACTCCGAGGGCAACAGCTGGCTCATTATTGCAACTGCCTGAGTTCTCTCGTGGAGTCAGGACTTAGAATTGTGTTCTAAAAGAAAAACACTGCAAATTTTACACAAATAAATTGAGCTCATTTGTTCTATATCAATAAAATAAACCTAATTAAAAATCTAAAAATTTAGGTGTTAGGGTAACCATAAGCGACCTAAAAAATAGATTGTTCCAGATGGTAAAAAAACACATCTTATTCGACCTCGCGACCAAAAATGTTCAAAAGCCCCAAAAGCAACCCTATATATCCCCACGGTAGTCAGATGGGTCTGAGACCCCATAAAGAAGTTGACTTCCGAAAATACTTCGAAAATAACACACCAACCCACAGTAAATTTATTTCGCTCAGACCGTAATTTAATGAATATACGCCACAACAACGGAAACAGTTTTATGGGATGAGAAGGTCGACTCCGGAAGATAACGAGCCTTCGGGGACCAACCCAAAGGACGCAAAAACTGACGGGGGTTAAATGCATTTATGGTGCCCGAGGGAGTACTAGATAGAAATTAAGGAGAACTGGGTTAGCGTACCTGACGCCGTAACTTTTGCTGAAAGGGGACAATCGATAACCGCGATAAATTTGTCAGTAGGTCAACGAAAGACGCTCACGACACATGCAGCTGAAACGCACTAATGGCGGAGTCGAAGTTATTATTATTGTTGTAGGACGAGAAAGCAGCAATATCCTCTATATAAAAAATATGAAGAACGAAACTATATAATATATAGTTTTGTTGTTCCTCTTTTTCTTTATATAAAGTTAAGTGACTGCCATAATGGTTCTGCTTTTTGAGTCCAAGGCGTCCCAATTTCTCGCAATGAAAAATGTTCACCATTCGTTAGAAAGCTTAATTTATCAGCGAGCACACCTCACTGCTGCCAACCTCTTCTTCCTTCCTTCTGTGCTCTCCGATAAGAGCTTCGGAAAGGGAGGCAATCGATTTTTATGAGGCGGTAAATGAGAAACTCGAGCTAGTGTACTAATGCTCCGAAATATAAGGTCGAGAGTTCTAACAAATTTTCGCAAGTTCACAATATGAATCACACGTTGCTAAAAAGAACGCACCACCCGATTGCATTCACATCAAGCGTCACATTTTTTGCTAAAAAGATCGCGTCATATAAATTGTTTTGTATTTGAGCTAGGCGTAGGACACGTTTCATGTGAAATGAGGTGAGATTCATTCACGTCATACGTTTCTCGAAACGAACGGCTGTCAATAATAAAAACGGCGTTTTCCAATCATTCACGTCATACTACATCACATAAGTATCTTCTTATTCACGTTTTTTTTTCTGCTTTTTCGTGATAACACAGGGCCGAATGAGGTGTCGTTTTCGAAGTAATTTTGAACGTACAATCATTTTTTGGGACTCCTTATCTGACTAATAGTTTTTTCTTTTGTTATTACAATTGATTATGGTTTTTGGGACTCCTTATCTGACTAATAGTCAGAATTGGTATAGTCAGAATTAAACTTCTGCAAATTCTACCAAAAAAAAAAAAAATATTCAATATTGTTTTTTGTTTTTTTTTACCAATTTGGTACCTACCTTGTGTAAAATTTGCAGCTTTTTCAACGTTCGAACACTTGGTAATGTTGCAAGAAGCATGGAGGGAACACAGGATAAGTTCCTTAAATCTAATATTATAATAAAATATTATTATTCCACCATTACCAAACTGGGCAATCACTGGCCATGTGACGTAGCTTGGCCGGCAAACGATTATTGAACATTTCATTCTCCTTCACCTTTTTTAAAAAGTAATTCTTTCAAGCCTCCCGCGGACAAATTTAAAAGGTGACATAATAAGTTGTTGAGAAAACTATTTTGGGACATGCCCAGTTGCAACTCAACAACAAAGGTTCATAAACTTCCCCCTTTCAACATTCAACATAACCTACTTGGTATGAGATATCAATTTTGAATCTCCAATCAACGTACTAACCATTTACATTACGATTACATACATTATTAATACATATAAGTCTTTACTTGCCAGCGCTATTGTTGTTATGTGTGCCAAACACTAATGCCACACATTGAACTCTCTGACAGTTGTGACAAAATTTGAAATCAAAAGACCGAAATTGTGGTCTGCGATGGGAAACAGTATGACACAAGCTGAGTAAAATCCTCACTCTTCTAGTAGAAGGTTGGCACTTGTGTGATCTACACAGGTCAAGATGTCGCCTTGTTGTTGTCAATACACGTGTAAGTATGTCCTGATGTGAGCACCAGATTTCAATAAGAATTTAATAGGGATGGAGAAAAACACGAGGTGTGGCAAACAACTAGCAGAGCAGTTCAAACGGAATATGCATGGGCAGAAAGGTGTTTATAAAAACCTCAGGAATTTCTTCGCCTCGGAACTTTTTTCGCCGCAGGTGAGAATTAACGTAACGTCAACGATACCTGTTGCTGACGACCCGGGGAATCCGCGCACGTGGGTCGTTCAGCCCTGTCGAGGTCGGGGCGGGGACCTTACGCGGTACTACAAACGAGAGAGAGGGGGGCCCGTGTCACACTGAACCCAATGGGGCAGAGCCCTTCCCTCGGAACCCCCGTACGCCCCCGAATGGCAGCCCCGCGGCCGCCCACGCAGTCACCTGCCGCCTCCCTGGAGCCCCGTGTTGTTGGAGGCGGCCGCTAGAGATCTCTGCCTTTCGCCTGGCTCTTCCGCTCAATACTGCGAATACTACCTACCGCAATCTAAGTTTCCACCCTCCGCCGGCTACCACCCGACTATCACAACACCATCATAAATCAGTCTCGTAGGTAGATGGGTACCATCCACCTACTCTGCACATAACCTCAACTATATAATAATAGACCCCCCCCCCTCCCCCCCTGACAAAGTCATGATGGATTGACTTTTCTCAGTTCAGGTTGGTATACGATGTCCTTTAAGTGGCAGGTACTCAAAGCTAATCACGCGGGGGGAAATTTTCAGTCCCATCGACTACATTAACATCGCAATTAATCAAATTCGATTGAACAGGTCGTGATGAAACCACTCAAATAATATTTTAATTACCTACCCATTACATTATAATATTACCTATGTATGGGGACGAAGAAAAGGTGTGGGGTAATTTGTTATAGCCATTTCACATACAAAAAGCTTCCATCAACAGACTCCATTTTCTCCTCATTAACATCGAGTATCGATATTTATATTGGTATAAATACTATAGTAAGATCTAGTACAGCCTTTCCAGTACGAAGGTAAACATTGTATGTATTAAATTCATTTTAATTTTTACATAATAATATTATGTAATGTGTTAATAATATAAACATAATATGTTAATTTTTACATAATATGTAAATATTATTTACAAATTTACATATTTAAATTTTAAATATTATTTAAAACGAAAGTAAGCGTTAGGTTTACCAATTAAGAGAAAGCAATATGGTCGAAATGTCTAGTCAATAACAACACCAAAAATGGACGGGTTG
Organism: Pilophorus perplexus; assembly: GCA_955831195.1. NCBI lineage: Eukaryota > Metazoa > Arthropoda > Insecta > Hemiptera > Miridae > Pilophorus > Pilophorus perplexus. The sequence goes on along the minus strand of OY037010.1, from coordinate 13,449,021 downwards.
TGCCATAGCACAGGTTCAGAATAAGTACCTTTTACGAATTTTTCAATTACCAACTCAGTACAAAATTTGGTCCCTAAGGAACCTCGAAAGCATCAATGTTTGATTTTGACCATCAACTGTAAATCTATTCTCATTAAATTACTTCATTTTCCTCAACAAGATAAATTTATTTGAAATTAAATTCTAATTTCAAATAAATTTATCTTGTTGAGGATAATGAAGTATGACAACAACAAAAATAATAAAAAAAAAAAAAAAAAAAAAAAAAAACCTATCGTTATTTGAAACAGTGACAGCCAAATGTCGACAGCCCCAAACAGGGAGCTTAGAAGAAGCTTCTTCTAAGCTCCCTGGCCCCAAACAACGACTTGTCGTCCTATGGGCACTGCAGGGTTGCCAACTCAGAAAACCACTTTTTCCGAAGATCGTTCCCATAAATTCAGTAGATTACGCAAAAAGTAGACGAGCGATCAAAAATCAGAAGAAAAATTAGGTACCAATTATGTAAATTATTCAAAGAGATAATACGAGTATTTCGTCAAGATTTTTTTGTTTTTGTTTTTGTTCATTTTGTTGTTATTAAATAACAACAAAATGAACAAATGAACAAATTTGGATTTTTTTGTTATTAAATAACAAGACAACAAATTTTGTTGTGTTTCGTCATTCCCCTGGATGATCCACTTTCTATGGATGAATAAATGATCAGAATTTCGTCACGATTTGTCTTTTAACGCTTGGTTCATCCAGTGTGCAGATTACCTATTTGATAAAATTTCAGTAGTTACTACTGTAGGTACCTTTACTGTACTTCAGATATCGAGCTCAGCTCGTTCATAAACATACCCCAAAACCAACTAACAAAACCACCACTCGAGGTATATGCCACGAATAAAATAATACCTTAAAAAAGTTAACCAAGCAACCCTAAATTTTGTGATTTATAGGCCGAGAAATTGCTATTTTTCGCTGTGGTATATATCGTTCTGGGACCTCCAAAAATGAATTCTACGTCCAAAAATGCTTCGAAAAACCCTTCAAACCCCCTCCCGTAGCCCCATTGTAGCCCCATAGGCGCTCTCGGGTCTGGGCGATCGGGCTGAAAACCTTGTAGGTACTACTAGATGGGAAACCGAGTATTTTGTCAAATTTCCAGATCTAAAAAAAATTCTACTGCCCAAAACGGCCTGGACGGCGGACGTGCATTTCGTTTTTGGAATCTAGGAACCCCTTGAAACGGATAATTCGATAACCCCGGTGAATTCCAATCGTTCTAGGACCTTCGAAAATGACCGATGGTGAAACCAAGACATATAACACCGTACTGGCCAGAAGCCAATGGGACATCTGAACGTTTTTTCAGAACTATCAAGAAAACCATTCAAAGGTCGATAGTCGAGAATAAAGATTGGGAGACAGAATTATGTGCCTACCTCATGAATTACAGAGTCACGCCCCACTCAACTACAGGGGCAAGCCCAGCAAGCCTGATTTTCCGACAGCCACTCCACGTGGGGTACTGGCCTTTAGTCGCACCGAACATGGGTGAACGTGATGTTGATGTAAGGACTGCCGACGCCGACCATAGACAGAAGCAGACGACTTATGCGAATGACAGGAGACACGTTTCACCTCATGCGTTGGCAAGATCGGACTTGGTTCTCGTCAAGCAGTCCCAAGTGGATAAATTTACACCACCATTTGATCCCAAACCTTACAGGATCACATCAGTAAAAGGGACCTTAATCACAGCCGAAAGACCTGGAAAACTCATCACAAGGAACAGTTCCCACTTCAAAAAGCTGGTGGAGACAGATTATGGGCCTGGGGAGGAGGATCCAGATTCTCAGGTACTTCAGGATTCCCAGCTTGTGCCAGCCCCCACTGCTGGTTTACAAGATCTCCAGATGGATTCGACGTGTGCAGAAGAGGACCAATTGCCAAACTCCGATCCCATTCCCGATTATGGTACTTCTGGGTCTCCCACGTCAGTCTAGATCGTCAAGGCAGGCGGAGCTTCCAGCTCGGCTGAAGGACTACATTTTGCCTCCCAGGGGAAAGATGTGATGTACTATACTGGCAGCACTGGGAATGAGGGGATGTGCCAGACTGGCATCACTGGGGTTTCAATGATTATTATTATCAATTGTAAAAATGGAATATTGTTTTCGAGTAAAAGTAAAATTTACTTTTACTCGAAAACAATATTCCAACTCATTTAATGAGTTGCTATTATAAAGTGTCGTTATTAGTATCCTACAGATTCTACGTCCAAAAATAAAGTGCCGTATGCACTGAAGGATTGTCCAAACAATCCTTCAAAAGCACACCAAAAAGGCATAGCACTCGGACGTCTTCGGAATCTCGCGTCGCAAGGAGGGGTCCTTCGCTTCCCGGCCGGTGCTGCTCTCTCGTGGGCGTTTTACGAACTGTCAGCGATCATGGCGCTTGCGTTCCCGCTCCATTTGAACTGGAGGCGTTGCAGGCCGCCAGATATTATGAACTCGAGCACAACTGATAAAGCTCACGATACATCGGTAAGCCATTATGGTTGGGGACTCTCCTGTAAATTGAACGGTTCGTACGGTTTTCTTTAGAACGAAGAATATTTTCGAATTTTGAAGAATTTAGGTATGATCTTCGAGTTTTGATATGATTTATGATCTAGTGAGCTATGGTCGGTTTCACTCGACTTATAGGTCTGCCTAAAAAAATCGCAAATTTGTTTTCTTAACTTTTTATGAAACGTCCAATATCTTGGTTTTTCACGATTGATTTTTATTTGGAATTAATGTAGGTACCTACATACCGATTTCGTACGAAATTCGACCTTTGGCACGGATGTACGTCGGCCTGTTGAAGTCAAAAGGGGGATTTCGACCGCAGCCTCATTTAATTCAGCTTCGCTAAGAAAAAGGTAGCTCGGCCTCAATCGTTCTTGATGCTCCTAATGGAGGCTTTTAGAAAGGGAGCTCGCTTCCCGCTATTAACTAGAGCGGGAGTGAAATTGTATTTAGCCTCCCGATTTCGGCCCATCAACGCCGAAGGGGTTGTTGGCAACAGCGATGAAAGTACGAGCTCTTAACACGCAAACAGCGTAAAAAGTTAACTGAGAAAACTGTGCTTGTCGAGTTTCTCATCCACTTTTACTTTAAAGCGGGAAAAAGTTGCCGAAGCAGAAGAGCCATAAAATCAAGTGCATACTTCACTTTTAAGTCCAACTGTTGTGAAAAACTGAGGAAAACACAAGTTTTTACGAGGCAAGATTCAGTTCATAAGAACGATTGCCATTTCATCACAATATTATTTCTTCAACATTTTTTATTCCAAAGGCAGACTTAGCTTATTGTTCTTTGGCGTCTAAATAGAAGCTGCCACGCCTTTTCAGTTCGAATGTATTGTGTTGGATTGAACGGGTTCCCGAAGAAATCAAGTTCAACTTCGTAGGTGATATAGTGCTCCACGGGGTTTGCGGAGATGGGACAGCAACTTTCGGGAATTGAACTCTTGAGACATTCTCACAAAACAGGTAGGGATGGGCTATAAATTCTAGAGCTTTCGCCTGTTCTTCCCGCTCCGATCACTTTTTTCGTTCACGAAGCCCTTGGTTGAAGCTATTTGAGAGAAGTTCGACATGGCTTCGAGGATTCGAGTTAAAAAGGAAACCATTGCCTTTTCCAACAGTCGTAGAGCGCTTGGAAGACAGCGAGGAGAATAACTCTCCTCATAACGACCTATTCACACTTGAAACAACTGTATCCAAGGTGTGAATTTCTTAGGGCCGGTTTTTGAAACCATAGTCAAATCACCGCAAACGAGTGGTTTGGTGACCACCGTCAAACGCGATTTTACAGCCGCTATTTTGTCGGCGTTTTTAGAACCATAGTCAGCGTTCCGACAGCTGACCACGCCGCTAAAATTTTGGCGCCTTGAATATTTTCCCTAGGTGAACTTTTTTCGTCATTGCGGGTTTTGACAACTCAATTGTGAGGAAGGAGTTCACATTTCCCGCTTCTTCTGCCTTCAACATGTCATTATTTTGGGCGTTATTTGAGCGAAAAAAGTAAACAATTATCTCCATCTCTTTCTACCACTCCCCACCCTCCGCGGCGCGCCGTCTCGTCAGTCAGTTGTTCCTCGTCAACCAATGAAAGCGGTGGTCACGGCTCCGTAAAAATTTGACCCCAGGGTCCTACTGTGGCTACCGTTTCGTAAAAATAGCGGCCCGTAAAACGGTAACTAAGGTTCAAAAAACGCTTTTTCCGTTTTACGGCCGTCAGAGTCGTCTTTTACGGCCGTCAGAGTTAACTATGGTTTCAAAAACCGGCCCTTGAACAATTTTTATTGAAGTTTTCATCTTGTTTGTAATCACTACCTTATTGGCTAGAAGAGGGGAATGGTTGAGCTGAACCGGCTCAGGAAGGATTCTCGGTGAGCGCTTCTCCTCCGCGTTTGAAGCGTCAACAGCATCATCCTCCTGATATCGCCCCTTCTGTAACAGATCAAAGGCACATCGGCGTTAGTCTCAGTGATTAAATCCATCAACTCACTCCGGTAACGCTAGGCACATTAAGTTGTTACGAAATTGGAACAGGTGATGTAGGTTACGACGAAGGTGTGTGTGATTCTAATTCGATTGCAGTGTGTGATGGCGCGATGTCCAGAAACAGGCGCGCCGCTTGTGGTTGGAGGGAAGGGAGAGGGCCAGGTTGGTTCTGGTTCAGTGCAGATTGTGATGGTCTATTCAGATTTGGATCCTTTCCTTCATTCGGAACACCCCTCCTCCCCGAAATAACCCTCTTTGGTTTTTTTTTTTTTTTTAAATAAAACTTGAGAGAGAACCGCCGCACAGTGCGTTGTTTGACCAATTTAGGGGAAGGAAAATCGAAAAATGAAAGTTGTAATAAACATTTTCGGACCCAATGTATGTGTACATGGATACCAAAAGTAAAAGAAAATGTTATTACAAAACCTTCAAGGACGACCGAGAAGGTCGGAGCACCTGTCCAAACTTGACGTTTGATGATAGTCCGATTTTCTAACTTCTTCAACTGATGAACGAGTACGTCTCAGATGCAACCAAACAAGATAATTGCGAGGTTCTCTGTATTCTACACCTTATAAGGTACGTGAAACACATTTTTTCAAAATTTTTAAACGCTTTCCGTATGCTCATTCTCAGATGAGACTTGAAAGCGTTATTTTGTTTTACAAAAATAAGCTTTTAAAAAAATCTCCGCAAAACACCTCTCTGGTTTTTTGGGGAACGTCTCTCCAATACCTACTGATGAAGGGGCAACCACTGGATCTTGCACGTTTTTGCACGATTTTTGAAAAAGTCGATTTAAAGTTAAATTATGGCTTAAAAAAAAAATTTTTTTTGTCGAGAATTGCTGAGTGAAAATGTATTTATTGTTATTTTTGCCCTTTTTATGGTTGTGGGGGTAAAATCAAATATACCGCCACGGAGCCAAGAAGGAGGGTCTTATATTATATCAAGTGTCAGGCAAGCAAGCAAAAGAAAGCGAATTGCTATAAGACCTGAAGTTGTAGCATTACTAGCTGAAACATTACCATCCAATGACCACGGTAGTGATTCAGAATCTGATTGTTACAGTGATGTGGATGATATCTCTTCCGATTCCGAATAGACCAAAATTTTGAAATTGTAATCAAACACAGGATTTTTTTTAATTTAATTTTTTTATTACTTTGCAGACTTGTGAAAACTTTTTATTTACATCTCATGTTTTCTTATACGATTTTCGTAGGTTACCCTCTGTTACCTTTTTTTTTTTTTTTTGTTCTTATTATTGTTCCTGTTTATTTTTTGTTCCTAACATATTTGTTCATATTTGTGTGATTATAGTGTGATATAAAAAGATTCATCATTTAAAGTCAAGATGATGAAAAATATCATAATATGACATATTATGTTGATTTATGTAGTTAAAATCCCACATCCTTATATTAGGTAATGTGAAGGAAGACAATAACAATTTTTTTTTTCTATTGAACACTAAAAATCAAGTAATACGGAGCTCGATTCTATCAAAACCATTCAGCCTCGCAGAATTTTGAATGTAAGATGAACGATCAGAGCCCACCCTAAAGAATATAAATTGTAGAGTTGGAAATGCACCTATAACGTGGAAAGAAATGTACTAAATCATCCTCTGATCTAATTTTTAACATCATTTTTGGATTCTACGCACTCCAAAACATAAATCTACCGATTTTCAGCCCGATATGACTTATCGTTTAGATGCTACGATTTTCCTTCCCCTAAATTGGTCAAACAACGCACTGTGCGCCGATTGCAAGCTTTGCGATTTCTAAGTAAATTCCCTCTATTAAATCTCACGTTAATTTGATCACTTTTGGGTTCCAGAAGAATTCTTCTTCATAGCGAACGATTTGACATAGATATGTCCAGCGGCTGGGAGTCATTCTAAAATTTGCGATCTTAAACACAAGTGACGTACGTAAAATAACGTTATTTTACGTGGTGGTAAGTAGAGGCTTGAAATTTGGCATGAGCATGATTTTTAAAAATGGCTGAATGAGCCACTCAGCTGATCCAGGCTCATAAATTTATGCTCATTTCCACTATTCTTAAGATGGTTGAAAAGTTGTAAAGCGTTGAGCTCCTAAGTTACCCTAGTCTACTAGTCTATGCAAATTAGGTACTTACCTACTTTCTCCCTTACTGCAAAAAACAGACATCCGTGGCCAGATGTTTTCCTAGAAGGGAGGAATTTGGAGTTTTCTTTCTAGCATTAACCGCTATTTAATTTTACAAAAGGTTGATCTCGCAGACAGCGAGTTCATGGGCGCTCTTGCGAACCCCAGTAGACAACCACTGTGATACGAGAAGTGATAACCGTGACGCCAGTTAAAAAAAATAACCTATCTAGAACCAACCTTCTCAAAACATCTAAGTTTTTATGTCGATGTTATGTTCTCGAGGAATATTATTCAGCGGCCTGCGAGCCAAACTCCAATAAGCCCACATCGGGCTTATAAGGCTACATCGTCAACTGCAAATCAATTTCAGCGTTTTGTCAAGGTGAATATTACGTCATTATAACAATTTTAACACTATCTTGTGCGCTCTGCTCTCAGACCCCCAGTGTCCTTCTTGTTGTCCCTACCCTGGGATCTTTTGTTTCTTCTCTCTTGCTCTAGGGGAGAACTGCTGTTATCAGTTCTTCCTCTCTCTTATTCGAGACCACTGAGCTCCCCTTTCCAGCTTCTCAGAAAACGGATGTCACAGGAATCTCTGGCTTGTTTTCCCAACATCGATGATTTAACAATAGCGACACCGATGTTTTTCATCAATGTTCCATACCTATAAACGCTGCAAATTTTACACAAGGGTTTATTATTCTTTGATATAGGTTATTATTCTTTGATATAGGTCTGTGTCAACAAAAACATTTTGAAAAAAAAAAAGTGTTTTTTAAACTTTTTTGTGGTTATCAGTGGCTCAGTGGTTGGAGCGTCGGACTGTTGAGTCAAAGGTTGCTGGTTCGATCCCAGCAGCCGCTGGACATCTAACTGATAATCACCTTTCGGAAGGGAACGGCAACCCACCGAAAGTATTCTGCCTATAAAACCGCTCGAATTTGCCGTTCGGATTTGCCGGCGTTCAACAGAAGGTCCCTTCTTCTTCTGTAGAAACTGTTCAACACGTCCAACACAAGTTAGTAGCGAGAGGTCGCCAAGGCCCGTTTACGGGTATGGCGCCCAAAGATTTTTTTTTTTTTTTTTCAAAAACGATTTTTTTACTCGGAAAATATTCGACCTCCTGGGATTTCTCAAAAATTCCATTTGTAGCCCCATGAAAGCCCTATGGATCCCCACAGTGAAATCGGATCGTTCCGGGACTCCCAAAAAATGGATTTTACGTCCAAAAATACTAAGAAAACGACATCTAACTCGATCCCATAGCCAAAACCCTTCAAAAAACCCTCCCGTAGCCCCATTCTAGCCCCATAGCGCCCCACTGGTTTGGGCGATCGGGCTGAAAACCTTGCGGGCACAACTAGATGGTAAACCAAGTATTTTGGCAACATTAAATCTGAAATTTTCAGATTTAAAAAAAAATCCTACTGCCCAAAACGACCCGGACGGCGAACGGACATTTCGGTTTTGGAATCTAGACCTGTTGAAACGGATAATGTCATATTTTGAGGCCGATCGGAGTCGTCGACCTCCGTCGCGATTATTCCAAGAAAAGAAAAAAAAAGAATTAGAATAACGAATTTCCTATAATTTCTAAACTAACGTAATTTCCAATCTACCATAATAATATTATCTAACCATACCTAAAAAAAGAAACAGAATCAGAATCACGGGACATAAAACGATTTTGGAGGGCCGTAAGCCGTAAAAACAATGCTATAACCTTCATCTTCCCAGGGAGAAAGGTTAAGAGCGTTCCCTATTTTCGGACTGAGGAATATTCAGAGCGCAGTTTATTATGCTTACTTTATGGGGCCACCAGCAGGGACAGGCAGCGGGGCATGAAGACGTTGCGGCAACAGATGGTTTATCGCCGAGCTTATTCGTTTTTCCTCTTTTTCTCACTTTCCTCGGAACGGAGTACATATAGTTCGAAAACCGGCGTCTCGAATGCCTCACGATCGATACCCAGTCAATCATTACGAATTATAGGAAACCCTCCGGTTATCTACTCGTTGTGGACAATAAAAGCAAAAACAAATTTTTCATTCTCTTTTTACTAATGTGTTTTTTTAATACGTAATAAAGGTCTGTAGTAATAAAGGTAAATTATCTGTGGCTAGTATCGCAGAAAAGTTGGAATGTGAACAACGAGAATTCAGGATGACGGTCTGAGGTGCCCAACCAACACCTAAACGATCATTTCTTTCCGGCCTTTTTCCAAACAATAGCCGTTGTACGAATTTGATTAGAAAACGACAGGCTCGCAGGACTTCCCGTAAAATGGAAACCTGCGAGAAAGGCGGCGGGGGTTCATTTCGATCAAAGAATGTTGGCTAACAGCGAACTGGATGACAATGGGGGACAATGGGGACCTTTGTCCGGGAGCGCTTCAACGGGTGAGGCCACAAGCTGTGAACGGAGTCTAGACAAATTTAGAATTCCTATATCGGAGAACATTCGAAGGCAGAAGGTGGGGGTAACATTTGCGGTACGAAAGGGAAAAAAGGGTGGGCTCTAAAAATTGCGGAATTCTCTCTCGTACGGCAGAGGTGAGTCTACTATCAGCGCTGAAATAATCTTTTCACGACAGAAAGTTTGAGAAAGGGGTTACTGAACGCTGAAGCAATCACCTTTTGTTCTATTGATTTCCCCTTCAAAACCCCAATCACTATCAAACCATATTTCAAGTCACAGTTTTGAGTTTGCAGTGATGCAGTTCACTTTTGAGAGAACTTGGGAACACTTTTTCTTGTTTATTCAGATTTGAATGCATTACAACCCATCTTAGGAAGCTTCCACGCCTGATAATACCGCAGCCTCGTACCTATGGATAAGAAATGCTAGTGAAAACAGCGCCAATTTTACAATTTTTTACTATTTTCTTTGTTTTGGCAAAACTGTGCAAAAATAAATTCCGTGTCAATAAAATTATTTTAGAAAAATTAAGTATGAGAAAAAAAGAAACTATTCCTGAACAGTGTTTGGACGGTTGTAGGACTGTGAAAAATGAATGGGTTCTAAGTCCAGTAATACTCGGAAAACGATACCTCATTCGTCCTCCTGGCATTCTTCAAAATCCCCACGAAAGCACCATAGATCCCAAAGGTGAAATTCGATGGATCTAAGAGCCCAAAAAAGGATTTCACGTCCAAAACAAACTTCGAAAACGCCACCTAACTCGACCGGATAGCTAAAAACCTATAAAAACCTCTCCTGTAGCTCCTTTTAAGCCCCACGGGTTTGATCGAACGGGGAAAAAAGCTTCAAATTTCAGGCTTTTACTAAAATTCCTACTGCTCTGGCCTGGACGACGGAAGGAGATTAAATCAAATTTTGGTTTTTTGGAATTTACGCATCTTGAAACAAGGACAAATTTTGAAGCCGATCAATGTTTTTGCACCATCGCCAAAACGTAGATGTTTCTAATCTGAGAATAATAAACCAAAAAGAAACCGAGAGCTCGGAAGGTCGTCGTCCAGTCGTCTTCCAAGTTTGCAGGTGTGCTGAACACGAATTTAAAGTCTTTGCCATCATGATTTGTTTTCAGAGCTATATCCAGAAAAATCTCAACTCCTCAAATGTTCACTCGAATTTGCCTGGTGTAGGGGGTGAATTAGGACAAGCGCAGTTTTCAACCAAGTTTGAAAGTGAATCGATGGACTCCGAGAACCTCTTCAATATTAACGTCCAAGAATGGTGGGCTTAGAAACGATTAGCCGGAACACGAAATTGGCCGTTAGAAACTGATCGGCATAGGTCAAGGGCACTACCGTTATTTATAATAACTTCAATGGGAGAAATCATGCAGTTAAGGAATGTGACAAATTTAATCGGCAGCTTAATTCCGATCGTTCAGTTTGACTTCATATTGATAGTTTGATCGTTATTTCTGTCACAAAATCGTTATTAGGATATAAATATGCAAACATATTATGATGCTCGTGTGATTTTCTACACGAAGATTTTCAATGTCTATGGCTCGTGTTCAGAACAACGGCATTCTGCGAAAATTGGAGAATAAATCATTTTTCACCCAGTAAAATTATAAACACCGTTAAAAGCAAGTTCCAGTGAAGAGACGTCGAAGCACAAACCACATTTTAAACAGCACGTAAATGCAGGTATACAAATCTCATCAATTCCGATTCATTTCTACGTTCAAACAAACATTCGTTTAGATCGTTTAAGCGGATGATTTAATACGGAATTTCTCTTTCACGGCCACCAGCACAAAGCAGTCAAACACGGCGCGGGTAACAAATAATTTGTAAGGGCGAATTTACACGTGTTAAAACGGAAAGTCCAGGAGATGACTGAGGGATTTTCAAACGGGCGGGGGGAAGTTTCGGTAACCCGGGGCAACTGTACGAGTGGGCGGTGGGGAGGAACGCCGCTCCCCCCACCCCTGCCGGAGAAACACTTTTGAAACGTGGCAAAGGGAGGTGGCTGAAAAGGAGGGGAAGTCAAGAGATGGGTGGGATAAAAGCGCCCCCCGGCATACCCCACCGGGTCGTCATCGACGGTACAAAGCCCAAAGGTACTTAATGGGGGAGGGAGGATGCACCCCGATCGTTCCACCCTTAATTGACAACCGGGTTGTGCTGTCACGGCCTAGTGAATCTACTTGGGTCACATGAGAGGCAAAGCATGTTAAACCACCTCTCGCTAAGTTTTTTATGGCCAGCTTTCCCGGCAGCTAGAAAACCGCCCTTCTCCATTAATCAACCACAAACAGGGGAAGGTTGAAAATGACAAAGCTGCTATTCTAGGCAGCTCCCGACTAACCCCCGACTGACACCCAGTCACTTTTCTTTGAAGGCTAACTCACATCCAAGCCAGCCATAAGTGCAGAATTGAAAAAAGAAACCGCTGCGAATTTTACACAAGGGTTTATTATTCTTTGATATAGGTTACCAGGTTACTTGTGCATAAAGTAAATTCTATGTCAATGAAAAAAAAAAGTTTTGGGGAAAATCCGTACAATGTTGTTACAAAAGTGGGACTTCGAAAAAATTGATTTTGCGCCCAAAATTACTCTGAAAATGACACCGTATTAAATATGGTTTCGTCAAATTTTGACCTGGGATTCTTCAAAAATCCAGGTTTGTAGTCCCGTGAAAGCCCCATAGATCCTCACGGTGGAATCGGATCGTACTGGGTCCCCCATAAATAGAGTCTACGTTCAAAAATACTGCGAAAACGACACCTAACCTTACCCCATAGACGAAACCCTTAAACAAAAAACCTCCCGTAGCACCGTCTTAGCCCCACAGAGCCCCACGGGTTTGGGCGATCGGTCTGAAAACCTTGCGAGCACAAGTAGACGGTAAACCGAGTATTTTGTCAAAATTTCAGAAAAAAAATTACTACTGCGCAAAACGGCCCGGACGGCAGACGGAGATTTCGTTTTTGGAATCTACGTGTCATAAAACGAATAAGAAAAGAAACGACCTGCCATTAGGGACCAGTTATTGTCAACCCGGGTGCACAGGAAAACCTGTAGTGCAGATGTTGCAAACCACACAGGTTTTCCCTGGAGCATTTAGCCGGCCAGACAAGCCAAGGAGGATAAAAAAGATGTACACCAAGAATAATAAACAGAAAACGCAAATTTAACAATAAATTTAAAGCAAGGGGGGGGGGGGGGGGCAACAATGCCAGGCCTGGACCCAACACTCGCAGACTTAGTGAAGGTTTAATCCAAAAATCAATCGTTTGGAAAAATTATAATATAATATATTATGTGAGATAGATACTGCCGGAACGAGCCTTTACTGAACAGGAGGGACAACTGCCGGTAGCTGATCTTTCAAGCAACACTATCTTGAGGAATATAAGGACAGAGAACGATGCCCTTCTACTCGCGACTGGTGCCAAAGAATGTCGCACCATGTATCTCCTGGATATAGCGCGTGTACCGGAGTGATAAAGAAATGACGATTGATGACGAAGCCCTTCCCTGCCCGCCGTCGTCACGGAAATGACGGGTCCCTGAAAAGTCCTGGGTTCCCAAAGTCCAAGCCCGCTCACGAGAGATCAAGAAAAAGGACACCAGGATCTCCGCTCGAAGAGCAACGTGAGGGATCGGACATAATAAAGACGAGGATCAGAAGATGAGTCGTAAATTTACAATCGCGAGGGAGACCATCTGTGTGTACGTTAATCATGAGGTGCATGTGAGAAGATTCGCCACAATAAATACCAACAGAAATCGAAAAAAAAAAAAATCAAAAACTCTAGACTAGATGTCTAGAAGAGATACGAGATCCCCGAAATGAATAGAAACTTACAGGTCTAAACGTATTTCAAAAATGACACCTCATTCTACCTCCGGCAAAAGTTTTTCAAAGTCCCACAGATATCCACTGCTGTGACGGTCTGAAACCTCCACAAATGAATTCCGCATTTCGAAAAGAAAAAGTCTTTGAATTTGACACTCTATCCGACCCATTGTTATCCCCACAGAGCCCCTATGGTTAGAGTGATCAAGCAGACAATTGTGCGGTGAGATGGAAATTCAAGCCATTTTAATAATATCAGATGTAAACAACACAAACTCCGTTGCTGTCCCAGGGGTGTACTGCCACGGATAGTTTTAGCATGGCCAATGTATTGTTGTATCCCTGGGGGACATCCCCGAATCCACACAAAGTTTGGTTTGAATCAAGGATTCCCCAAAAGGTCGATATCGATCCTTTGGGGTCAACATTGGTTTTCCAGGTGGCGACATAAAAGAAAACTGATTTTGGGGGTCGACGAGGTCTAAAAATCTACCCCTGACGACACAAGTTCTGCATTTTACTGGGCGAAATAGGTTAACTTTTTAGCTCACTTTTTTCTTTTTAAAAAATGATAATCCACTCAAGTGCGTAATTCCACCTCTATTCATTTGGTTAAATTGTACTGAGAAACGAGAAAATTATTTTAATTAGGGCCGGTTTTTGAAACCATAGTTAACTCTGACGGCCGTAAAAGACGACTCTGACGGCCGTAAAACGGAAAAAGCGTTTTTTGAACCTTAGTTACCGTTTTACGGGCCGCTATTTTTACGAAACGGTAACCACAGCAGGACCCTGGGGTCAAATTTTTACGGAGCCGTGACCACCGCTTTCATTGGTTGACGAGGAACAACTGACTGACGAGACGGCGCGCCGCGGACTCCGCGGCGCGGAGGGTGGGGAGTGGTAGAAAGAGACGGAGATAATTGTTTACTTTTTTGCTCAAATAACGCTCAAAATAATGACATGTTGAAGGCAGAAGAAGCGGGAAATGTGAACTCCTTCCTCACAAATGAGTTGTCAAAACCCGCAATGACGAAAAAAGTTCACCTAGGGAAAATATTCAAGGAGCCAAAATTTTAGCGGCGTGGTCAGCTGTCGGAACGCTGACTATGGTTCTAAAAACGCCGACAAAATAGCGGCTGTAAAATCGCGTTTGACGGTGGTCACCAAACCACTCGTTTACGGTGATTTGACTATGGTTTCAAAAACCGGCCCTTAGTGGTATAGATAACCCAAAATGCGAGTTTGAAATGCCCAAAATACGAGTTTGGAAATCCCTGGTTTAAATTGAGGATCAAAACAAAGAACGTGGTACATGTTATCCCAACTTAAGACCTCATTTTTGAGACAGAGCTAAATAATTCAGCACTGATTCAAAAATTATTACTCATCAGTGAAGTGCCTTGGTACAACGTGAACAAATCTCACTCGTTCCAAATATTCCAAGTTGACTGCGAAATGTAATTACAGTTCGTTTTTAGAAAGGTTATTCTTTTCCAAAAAGTTCACTTCTATAAATGGTTGAAAGAAACAGGCGAAACTCAAAAATAGGTTCTATATGCTTTGTCAAGCTGAAGTCAGTAAAGCAGAGGGCGTTGGCTGTAAAAATTCAACACATAATATAAATAAATATTAATGTTATACATTTATCCTGCATAGCCAAAAGCGTATGACGATATTACTGCTGGCACCTCATCCGACGTCCGCAAAGGATTCCGGGAAAGTTGATTGGGTCTTGTCCGGAACTTGAGGTACCCGTAATTCCCCCCATATTTCCTCCACCCATCGACCTAAACGACGCCTCAACAACGTGAGGAGACGCCATCCCTTTAGGATTGCAATGATTCGCATTCCTAGGCGGTAAAACACTCTGAAATCTCTTTTATTCGATCCATAACGGTTCCCTCAGATTACGTGCGGATGGAGAACAGATCCTGGACTGGATCACCTAATCATGTTCGTACTGCAGTCTATCCAACAGGGTTAGCGAAGCCCTTCTATTACTGGGTCATCATTCATAATTGATTTTCTTTTCTCTCTGCAGGCCGAGAATTGCTATTGTTGGAAAATGAACAGCCCAGCACTCTTTCGCGGCTTCATTCTTTTCTCCACCTCTTGATCGCCTCCTCAATCAAAGAAGCTCCAAGAAAAATGAAGTTTTAAGAGAGCTTAGAAAAATATACAACTTCAGAACCTTCGAACGGGGACATTAATTTCCTTCCTAAAAACAACTGTACGTGCTAAAGGAAAATTTCCAGTTTTTGCTGCATTTCTGTCAGATTGCATCCAACAAAATCTGTCACGGTTGCACCCAAATATTAACTTTTCCACTTTTCCAGCAGCCAGCAAAAAAATTAAATAGTTTCATTCATTCCATTTGTGGTGGTCTCAGCCGCATCCGACGTAGGCTCCCGCGGGGTTCTATGAGGGCTTTTGAAGGACTTCGACAGTGAATGACACATTATATTAGTTTCGTCATTGTGCCATTCACAAATAATAATATTTACCGTAATTGGCACATCATATTATGATGTTCCTCCATATCTTTGATCCGAACACATTGAAAATTTTTCAATTTGGCCAGGAGCTCCGTCAGCAGCTACATTTCAATGCTGAATATTTAATAGATTATTACGCTCATTCAAGAAAATTTCCACAAACAAAATTTGTATTAAATACAGGAGTATTACATTTTCATACTCCTGTGATCATTCCGACCAAATAACATAACGACGGAGTCTCCCTGGTCCTGTTGTTTGGACCTAAACGTTCTGACAGGTCGCCCAACCGATTTTCCATTATCAGCAGCACTACGAGGGCGGAGCTGATGTCATTCTCTTCACCGCAGGCTGCAATGGATGAGTTATTGATTGCTTGATAGTGATTTAACAAGCGGACCCGATGCCTCGCGTGGGGTTTGAAATCTGATTTGGTTCCTACAAATCTGAATTTCCACCGTCGACGTTGATCGCATTTGACAATCAACAATTGATGCATTTAAACATTATTTATAAAATCCTAGATTAGATGCCTAATCTAGCTAAATTATATATTTACCACAAAAAGGAACACAAGAGAAGGAAGATAAGACGGTTATTCTTCAAATTCTTAATTCTACTAGGATTAAAGGATTCCACCGCCAGACGCCTTTCTCTACAAAGCTCCGAGGATGCTAATTAGTAAGGTGGCTGAAATTCGATTTCGTAGGTGATAATAAATTCCGCTGCCTTATCTTTGAATTCCCAGTGTGCTGATGTGGTTATTCGAATGCTGTGAGTTTCAGTAAAATAAATACCTCTAGAATTTTATTTAAGGTAAAGTGGGATGAGTGCAAAAACGGGGCAAGTGCGTAAGTGGGATGTAAAAATGCTACTTAGAACAATTTCCGATGGATGCCATCTAGTGGCTACGTTTGAAACTATAGGCCTGACACCACATACCATGGAGGAAAGAAAAGGAGATTCCTCTTCATAGGAAATCCCGTCCAGGCCCTCATGCCTGCGCTCGCAACGCTATCTGCTGGATCTCATTTTGGAGGTGGCTTTTTTTTATCAGTTCGCACTTATTTCGCTAGGGTGAGCCACTGTTTGTTTACTGACTAGGAAAACTTGACAGTGCGACCTATTTTTCCTCCTGAGGTTCTCCTCAGTGGTTTCCTCCTGCGTTCTCTTCGTGAAAACAACATTGCTTATAACTTCACTGTTAATTCATCTATTATTTTCGCGGAATAACTGCTTTTGAAGGCTAGTGGTGAGTTTCCCAAATCTTCTCTTCTACCGCTCTCTGTGATTGATGAGGTTCAACACAATCAGACGGTTCACTTAAATGAAATCCAGCAGGTCGCAGCAGCGTCGGTTTCGCCCCACAACCGCGGACGCAAGTTAACATAGAAGAGGAATCTCCTTTTCTTTCCTCCATGCCACATACCCACAAATGGAAACCTGGTTGGAAGGTTATGAAGTAACCCATTTCACTCAGCTGCCAATATTCAAATCGCAAAAGGATCATAGAGAGATTTCCTCTTTTATACTTGCCCCGGTGAAACCAGAAAATTGCTTTTAAAGATTGAACAGGCCGGTTACGCACTTACCCCACTTTGATGGGGCAAGCGCGTTAGCCGGACTTGGACAGCTATTTCGGTTATAATAATTACAAAAATCACTGATCGCTAATAATAATAAGATTCTCACAATTATTGACGAGACGACGAAAAATCAATCGTACATCGGAAAGCAAAGAATTCAAAGGTACACACAGAAAAATGAAAAATTGAGGAAACGTCAACGGCTGATCTTTCGATATTTTGTTGAAGTACATACCACGCACTTCCTCCGCCTTACCTCGTATTTTCACTCTAAAGATTACTAAGTATGAAAAGAAAGTTTTTCATTTCTGTCTGCGAAATCCAAAAGAAATTATTCACTTTGTCCCATCAAAATTATTAAAAAAAGCGAGTATTGTCAAGTCTTGAGATGTCGAGGATTCCTCCTGGTCTGCTACGCAGTGGGGACAAGCAGTATGTTTTCACTAGAAATGTGAAGGATACGACATTCTGCCGCGGACTAGATGCCATTTTTACACCTCCACCCTTACTAGAGCTTGGTATGAACTTTGAAAGCACCAAGAACGCCGCTCAGGACGGGTTTTCAGGATTTGACGCTCGACTCGAAAAGTGGGCCGCGTCTGAACGACGAAGCCTTAATAGGATCGGAAAGATTGACGGAAAAGTCAAAACGATGTCAGCCGAGCGAAGAAGGCGGCAATCGATATACAAAACTGGAGAGGGCCACACTACCTAGCGGCTGAGATCGGAACTGTTCCGCTTCGGGGTGATTCTTACCACCCTCTCACAGGGTGCATCCCAATTCACATTTATTTACAGGCCTCGGACGACGTAGAGTTCACTCAGATTGTGAAGACGAGCCTTTTTTATAGAGAAAAATTGATAATGAAACAACAACAAACTGCAACTCTTGCGCAACAGTTACTTTTCCAGGCTGTACGAACACGTGAATGAGCTCAATTGATTGACCCCATTGAATTGATTATCAATGATATATATTTATCAGATATATCATTGATAATCAATCAACAAAGTGAGTGGCGTTGGAATCGCTGAATGGATAACTCGGGGACGAACATCTTTTCCAAGGGACATAAGGTCGAAGAATGTCGCAAAAAAAAACGAGAGATTGAGGTCCCGTATAAATCAGGGAACGTCTACGTTCTTCTTCCGAATTGCCGATGAAGTTGCTTTTGCAGCACTAAAATATTTATGGGCGACGTATCTCGATTTGTCGAGTTTGAGATGCTACGTGTGCATTTCTGAGACGAAGTTGCCACCTGGTATGAGCCATTCTCAGCCATCACAACACTCTCCTACCAACAGTTAATAGAATTTGTCCTAATGAATAAATCAAGAGATAACAAAGAGGAAACGCCTTCAGGTTGCTTGTACAAGCAGTTATACTGTAAAACCAATAGGATCCCGTGCATCACAATCAAGACAAATTTAATAGAACATTCAGAAGTCACGCTTGGTGCAACACTGCTCTTAATTCAAATAAACCGGGCGTTTCAAGCAATACGGCCTACGTTGGAAATACCATCTACAGAGGATCAACACTGAATGCAGATTTCATTCAGAGACATCAGATCATAGAGCACAGAAGTCGTTCTCACTAAGTGCCTGCCAATCCGCGACATCGCGTGCAGGAAAAGCGGGACGGCGCAAAGTGAATGGCCATGTTTTGGAAAATGGTCTGAATACCTTCATAGTATGAAGGTTGTAAGTATTACTTGTATACTTGTAAGTATTACTTACAAGAAAATCTGATGCTGATCACGAATATATCTATAATCCCTATATAGTCCCTATACCTAAATATGTACCTCAATCTTATTTTTTTCAAAAACCTAACAAAAACACGTTTTCTAGTATATTTGTTCAGTGTGGAAGGCAAGCAAGGATTCTCACGAAGTTGGATAGCAATGGATTTAATTCCAATTGAACACCCTACGGTTAAACATTTCTTCGAAACTGAGCTCCCAGTAGCTGTTATAGAATAAATTTTATTCTTGCGGAATTGTTAACAGCTGTTAATGTGGGAGCTGGTAATTTTTGTTTTTTTGGTCATCTAGTGGATATGTGTGGACAGCTCAGTAAGTTCCAAAGTTCGGGCTTCATAGACAAAGGCATAAACAATGAATTTATTTTGTAGTGGGTGCAAAAGGGCCCAAGAATGATGGTTTTTTGTAAGTTTTCTGCTGGTATTCCCAATGGCGCTTGTGCTCTTATACACATGGTCCCCTTCATTTGATGACTTTTTTAGCTATCCTGAAAAACTATACTTTCATAAACACACTTACTACGTCGCATTAAGTATTTCCATCGTACCTGATTCCGAGGACACCCTGTCTACTCCGGCAGACCCTGCTTTGGACTTGGGGAATTCAAACTCCTTCAAAACCCCGGAACTATCCAGTGAAAATTCTCTGATCAGATCCACCGCCTCAACTGGAAAAGCCTCAACGAGTAATAAACGTTTCGAGCATGGTTTCTGGGGGGTTTCGCCCAAACAAGCAACGGCAAGAACATGAAGTATGCACTTCAGATTTCCACTCAACGCACTGAACAAGTTTCAATTTGAAGAACCCTCCAGGAACTCAGGTTCAGTTCCCATGGGAACTGTGTTGTTGTATGTGTTATAGTCAATGTGTGAAATCCGCCATTATATATAATGCCTAGTCATTCTATAAAATGACTAAAACGGCTAGTCAATGTATGAAACGCTACCTATTTCACACATTGACTAGTTATTCTATATAATGACTGAGGCCTCTTAGGCAATGTGTGAAATACATTCATTCAGCGCTCTTCCTGTCCAACCGTCCGGTCCAATAACAACTTGACTACAATTACAATTAATGGCATAACATTTGGGTTTGAATATACATATTTAAAATATAATATGTTTAAAAAAATATTACTTAAAAAAAGATTGCGTTTACTAGAAAATGAGGAGGAGAAAAAGAGATAATAACAAATCAACTGGGAAATGTTAGATGAGGAAGATTACTTATTTTCAATATCAAAAGTGGAGTTGAAGGAACGGCAGAATCGTTCGTTAGAATCTATTTCATACATTGCCCAAGGTGCCATGGGCATTATGCATACTGCCTAGCCATTATATAGGTACATTGCCTAGTCATTGTGTGCAAGAAGATCGAAAAATGAAGAAATTATACACATTGACTAAAACGACCCGTCATTGTACAGAATGCCTAGTCATTATATAGAATGCCTGCATTATACACATTGACTATAACATATGCATAACTAGCAACAACAGAGACTTTCCAACCACCTAGTAACGTTCTAAGCTGATTTTGCTTATCATTCACTCTTTTACTGATTTACCTAGTCATTTACGGCTCATTTACTGCAAATATAATATTTTTAGATTTCGAGAAAAACGTTTCGGAGGCAAAATCGTTATGAAAGGCGATAGCAAACGAACCTCCACTCAGAGAAAATCAACAGGCTGAAAACGAAGATAGCATCGCGGGAAGAACTTAATTGTTTTTAAGAGAAACACTCTCGGTAACGATGAATCATTAAGTTATCTGCAAATTTGAATGAATTGACCCAGCGAAACCACCAAAGCGATCCTTCATGAATCAAAATGAATTTATCTGGAAAAGGAATTCACTCTTGACAATACGGAGTGGAAAGCCCAAGGAAACAAATGGGGTTTCAGACCACTTTACCTCTTGACTTGAGATATTCATTAGTGCTCTAATTCAACTGCTATTTAGAAGGGTCAAAAGCATTAGTTACCTGCTCCCGCAGTTTCGCTCTCCCCGTTTTAATCAATATTAAACTGTCAGGTTGATGTAGTTGGACTGAGTTGAGCCGGACTCTCGTCTGAGCCTGATAGAAACAGATTAGGCTGGAGGGCGGAGCAGGCGAAGAAAAAGAGGAGAAATAATGGTTCCTGAAAGACATTTGGCATGGGATTTTCGGGTGCCGGGGACGATTTGGCACACGAATACGTCCTGGAGATTGAATGCTTCTCCTAACGGCATGTGATCTCCATACGAAAATAGTAGGATTTTTGTTGACTCCTAGCTGAACTGCGGACGTATTTTCGGTCATGTTCGATGTCGAGTAAAACACAGGCCAATAAAGCGACATACTGTGAGAGTTGTGAATCTTGCCAATTGCATTTCACAAAGGATACTGACAAAAAATTACAGAAAATAGGGAAGGTGGGGGAAAGATTTTGCTCGGAGTAAAGGTTTGAATGGCCAATAGGAAATGCGTTGGAGGAGTTTAAAATCAGGCAGCGAGTGCACTCATCTACTCAATGTGAGCTGCCACACCTAATAACTCAAGCTGAATGGATCGCGTGTAGCTTCAATAATAAGATTTTTTACTGAATGCTTTTTGTCGGTTCCGGAGTAGTTTTTGTTCAAGTTTGAATGTTTTTGAACAATACTTAATCAACATAAATTAGCTTTTTAGTTGTTGATAGTGTGGGCAAAAGATGCTTTGGTATTTACTGCAGTAGGTAGAGAATAATTCTCAATTATTGTCAAAACTAGTCCGCAATCACCTTGGTTAGCACCGGTTGCTCCTGAGCCTGTTCCTTCACCAGAAGAGATAATTTTTCTTCCAAGGATTAAAATTTAAAGTTGTACTTGTAGAATCACGTCAAATGGACTGTATCTCGCTTTGAAGGCGGTGTAGGCTCACTATCAGTTACTGATAAATGTCGCTGTCATCCAGGAAGGTGTAGGTAATTAGAGCAACTCAGTTCTCGTTAACAGAGAGCCCTTCGTTTACGAAGCCTCATCCATACGGCAGAACGCGTGAACTATCTGAAGATTCCATCACCGACAGCCGTGTAACTTGTACAAATGAGATGGGAAATGGGTAACTCGCGCAATGTGAGATGACTGAATAAGCCGTTCACCCGCCTGAAAGTCACTGTAGCGTTGATACTAACTTGCCAAGAATCCCTTGATGAACTTTGGTGCTTACCCCCTTCATGCCGAAATACCACGTAGTTTTATTCAACGTTCAACTCTTTCAAGCGCTTCCTTGAGCTGATTAAGTCGCTTTGTTGGAATCTCCTAGAGAACTTGGAGGCGTGTACGTGAGCACAAAAACACACAAACCGCCAATCAGCGAAGCAAAGAATTCAAATGACACGCTTGGATTCTCTAGTGGAAGTTTATTATGACTCAAATCAAGCTAGTTAAATGTACAAGTCAGTTTTCAATCAAACAGGCGAATTTTACAGTGGAAATCAATACTAAAATAAATAGCTTCACCAGACGCTCTCTGTGAACCACCCATCTGCTGGTTTTGCAGAATGGAGAAAGATAACATTGTGACAATGATTGTTAGGGGCTCGTATGAGCTTGAGGGTTTTGCACCCTAATCCAACCCCGATTCTCGGGCAACCACATCATTCATTCACTTCGAAATAGAGAAATTAATACAAGTGATGATAATCTCAACTGCTGCAGCTCCCAACGTCTAATAATTTTGAGTTAATTTGCCAAATATTACGCAGTCTGCCATTCGAGATTCTTGCAAGAGATTTACATAATTATATACTATAGGCTGCCTGGTCTAACAGGCAAAGTTAAGGAAGTCGATCTTCGAAATAGGGGGAAAACGCGAATAAAGGAAAGTAAGGGGTTGATTAGGAGACCATAGAACTTAATTGGAGGTTATTATTTGGGAATATGGGCTGATGGATGCCCCAAACACGGCTTGGAAAAGTGATAAAGGTACGCATATGATAGCAATTGACTTAACTACCCTTTGACTCAAGTCTCTTGAAATCACCACTCTTTACGACACGTTGCATTAGCTACAGTAATTGGAAGTCTTCCATTCTGGCTTCGAACCTCCGGGTAGATGTAACATTTGTAGAATCAAAGATATTGGAACGAAGTCGTCAATGTAACTGCGATGCCCAGAGAGAGAAAAATACGGAGATATTCCCTTTGGAATTCCTACTTTTTTGTGAGGCATTTTAATTAATTTTGGTTGAAAGTCACGAAGCATTCAGCTGATGATGTTATGAACACTGAAATTAAATTCCTAATACACCAACGACCAGCGATCTCTGCGCTTTGAAAAAGCATCAGCTAATTTCTTATGTACCTGCTTGAACAAAGGGATTAAAACAGGAAACAGACGCTCGGAAATTAAACCAGCTCACACAATTATGAACGGGAAAGGGATGAATGAGTTCCTTTTCTGTTGGTCAAACAAGAGATAACTGAAAGAACAAAAAAAAAAAAAGAAAGAAAAAAAAAAAAGAAAAACTACAGCGTTAGGTTTGTTGTCCCTCCAGAGCCCACTCAACGGGCTCTCCCAGTATTCCAATCATGGATAGGGTAACTAATGCTAATCCGAGGAAGCAGAGGCCAATTTGCATTATCAAATTTGCCCCAAATGTGCCTTGAAAGGTAATCATCAAACCGTTGAGCAAACCGTTTAATCAGACGGTAAACTAAGCCTCGTGATGCATGCTGGTGATGACTCCATAGATCATTGACAGAATATAGATTTTAGATTTACAATGAAAATCAGAAATGAACGCAAATTTGTTGAGGTCCTACTTGTTGAGTACGTGAGGGAATTCAACTTCACAAAATAATTCATTTAAAACCCTCATCCTCTTTTCCCCCTTCACTTCGTCGTATTGCACATAATTGAAAAGCGTAGTAATACAGTAGCAGGGTCATACCTGAGGGTATATCTCTTCAGGAGTTGCAGATCGCTGTTCTTGTAGGCCGATCAAAGCTTGAGTGATAGGAAGCAACGCGCTGCCCCTGAAGTCGCCGCCGACCATCTAAAGGGAAGACAAGCGGATGAAGACAGTGTGCAATGGGTGAGCATGCATATGAACGGTAAGATTTGGACGATTTATAAGGACAAGGAGCGTATTATAAGCACGAAACTAGGTTATGATATTAAATTCACTTGTAGGGGTTAGAGATGGCGATGAAGTAGGAATAATTATGAAGGGGGTGGCGTAGGGTTTATGAGCGTGAAAGTTATGATTGAATGTGAATAGCTACGAGTATAACGACCACCATTGGAGCCTCATAAGCAATATTATTCATCGGTCGATTCAAGCTGGGGCATCTTTATAGGAGTCGAAATTACACTAAAGGGGTGCTACGAAGCAATTGTTAAAGAAACGGCCTGTATGTTGCTGAATTCAAAATTTGCCATTAAGGGAATTCAACGCATCACCCGAATTTCAGCGCGGGTAGATAAAACTTCCCAAGTGGCAGTGGTCCGGAACAAAGACGGAGGAAAATCTCATGTTTCAGGAGTCCAGATCCTCACTGCCAGGTTTTTGGAAGAGAATTGACAATCCAAACCAGGTTTACCGGTTGAAGGCTCTATCTTCTCTCAATTGGTTCAGGTGGAAACCAGCCAATGAGGACGATTTACTAGCATGGATCTGTGTGGTTCGAAGAACCCAAAATGGTCTGTACATGAGACATTCCAATCTTTTAAATATCTCATGCTTCAGACGGGGTTTGAGGTTGTTCTTAAATTGTTATCCAAGGAGAGAGTATCCTGAGTAAAACTGGTTTATTCGCTTTTTATTACTGGGTGTAAAAGGTAAACTTGAAAATCAGCAACTCAACCTTGTGAGAGTTGTTGTAGGTCGAGAAAATTGAGGTACTCATTAGTATATTCCAATTAATCAAGTATTCACTTATAAGGCTTTGAGTGGTCGTGTAGGACCAGTGGTGTTCTACCCCGTAGAGAAAGGAAAAGAACATTTTACTTCAAATAGGCGTGAAGGCTAAGTGACCTGAAGTCCCACAATTATAATATAATATAATTGTGAACCATGTGTAAAATGTGTTTATTAATACATAAAATTTATACGTTTATTTATACCTACGAGAGGATTATGGAATAATATTAGGAATTATACAGCCCCACAATATATATATTGGTGGTTTCTATAGAAACCGATTTTTTAATTGACGTTGTATTGCAATATTAAAAGGAGATCTCGCCTCAGGGACTATCCACGGATCATCGAATACGAAAGAAATTTCGCTTTGACTTTCAATAAAATATTAAATTAATATTTATGAAGTCATTTCAGTCATCAGTAAAGTATTCATGAAAACATCATTTCATATAATGTCATCACTATAGTTACTACACTTACTGTAAGTGGTAACGAGAAGGGAGAAAGGGAGAGAGAATGAGCTCCATGAATTGAATGATGAACTGAAAATAGGCATATGGGGGTTTTAATGGGTGCAGAATCCGAATACCTAACGTGCATCACATGTTAGAAAATTTAATGTGAAACTCCACCCTTTTCAAAGTGCACAATGCTAAATCAAACTACATCTTACTACATCAAACAATCAAAATAATCTTACACAAACTGCTCACACGCTCCAAGACTCACATAAAATGTGAACAATCAAACAGATTTTTTCAGGTACCTAGGTTTTTTTTAGAAGCAAAACAGTTGTAACTATGAAGTTCTTACAATGTCATCTACGAAAACTTGGGATAATCTCCCGTTCTCCAAGACGCTGTTCTAAAGAGCCCCAAACGGATTCTAAACTTTTCTCCAAAAGGGTACTTTCCTTTTGGGAGTAACTGCTTCTAATTTAAGTTAGAAGGAGTCTCAACATCAACTGCCAATTTCACCCAACCGAATTCATGCTTGAGGGGGAAAGTTGGGAAAATTTCTAAACATGTATTAACGCAACGCAACGAGAAAATGGCGTCGTCAAACACTTTGATACTAGAGCTGCGTTCCTTGAATTATGTGAATAGCCTAGAAGAAAAAAAATCAGTCTGCCAATTTATGTGGGACAGAAGTTATTGAAGAAAAAATAGTTCCTTTGGGATTCTCGCGTTCTTTTTTTATTCTTTTGATTTATTTATTTAATTTAGCATGTGCCTACCTACCTTGGTTGATAACCAAGTACGGGCATGTTGGTTTCTACCTTCTCTCCCGAGATTTTAAACTTACTTAACGGCATCAGAAAAAACGTCTTAACTTCCTAGCACGTACAAAGAACTCGGCAGGTGATGGGTGGACGGTTTTCCAACTTATTATTTATGGAAGGAATTCAGCCGTTCTGGACGAAGGAACCACCTGCGACCGGCGACTTAACCAACTACCATTATTTATCAAGGTTTACACGGCCTAGTTATTAATTAAAGCCCCACGTATGTGACATTTGTATCATCATTCCCCAGACTTAATTAATGATAGGTATGCCGGGTGAACCCCAACCTCCCACAATATACGACACGATGATAATTCAAAGTAGTCCAAGCACTGGCGTAGGAATACATAGTATACATAGAGATAACTACTCGTAACTCTGGTTTTCAGGATGAGTCAACAATTTCCAACTTGAAACTGTTATACTTCACTCGACGTTCAGTGATTTGATCTATATAGATTTGAACTATAGTTAGCGGGGAATTGAAAGGTGAGAATGATACTTAGTAATACTCGGTGTGGATCAGAATTAGTTGTTCGTTTGTATTTGAGCAACTAGGTAAGTAGTTACAAAGTTGCATGTCAAGTACATTATTTGAGAAGCGGTTATGGGTGCGGTAGGTTGCTTGATGTCGCGAGAGAGTATCATTGCCTTTATATGACACAGACAGGGAGTTTTCAGAAAATGAGAGATAAAATAAGGACGTCGTATAAAGACTTCTACTTCGTATGAGGTTGCATGTTCCACTATTGCTATCACATTACTCTTATGACCAAACACCGTCATCTTCATGGTGTGGTAAACATCATTCGGTTGCGATGTTACGAGCTTCACCTGAGATAGTCGTGTCACAGCAATAGGCACATCAAAGAAGCTGGTCTTTGATCACGTCAAGATTTTGCTGTAATTAACGCATTACGCATTTTTGTTTGGGGAGGAGTGAACGCTACGACTGAGGAGTATGTAGGCTACCTATAGCATGGCGTATTTTGATCTGCAAATTTGACGGAAGACGAAGGGCCTCTGGGAAAAGGGTTGTTTGGAGAGGGATGGTAAAAGGCGATAATATTCTTTTAAGGTTTCTGTTTGGGCAGCAAACACTACACCCCAAATCCGGTCCCGTTAAAGCTTCTTCACAGATGGCACCGCTTAGCTCAGAGGTTCCTAAACTTTTTAGATGGCTAAACACTTTTTCAAGAGAAAATCATCCGCGGACCCCCTAGTGCTTTGCAACCGTTGAAACTCTGTAGGTCATGGCAGAAGCCAACGGAAACTGATTAATGAATTATCAAGAATCAGATTTCCCAGCAAGTCTCTCTCATTTAACCCGCCATGAATCAGGAAATCATCGTTTAAGAAGAAACAAAAAATGCAACACGCGAGAAGCAGTTTGACTAATCCTCTCTAACACGGCCTACGGTGGGGCTCTACCAGTATTCTGTCTTCAAGTGGCTGAAAAGCAGTTTGAAGTGGGTACCAATCGGTTTGAAATAGTAACTATTTTATCAACTGGCTGAAAAACAGGTTTGAAGGGGCCGACAACCTGCTTCATGCGCTGAGAACGGGTTTTAGGTGTTCTCAACACCACACTGATAAACGTGCTTGAAATGGTTTACAATGTATTTCTAGGGGTTGCTAACCAATCTGAAGTACAGGAATGACTTGAGGGAAATTTATGACCTGCTTCCCTCGTGCAGTGTTAATATTTTAAGGGGGGGGGGGGGGAAGGGAGGAGTTATTAAATTCAAACTGAAATTTAAATTGAAATTCAAGTTGTGAATTTATAAGCTATCTCAAGAAATCAGAAGGGGAAGGCCGAAAAATGCATCGGGCCTCAGGTGTGACTCGAACCCACAACCTCCGCATTACCAGTGCGACGCTCTAACCAACTGAGCTACCAAAGACCACAGCTGAGAAAGAGAGCCTGAAGTAGTTGAGAGCCTTTTGTAGGAGTAAAACCGTGATATAAATTCTCGATTTTAAAATTCTCTTGAAGCCGCCAATTTTCAACATAATAATATTATGTTGAAAATTATGCACTATTATTGCATACGTATGTTAACATAAAATATTTCATATAAGAAAATAATAAGGCTAAGACTTTCCTGGGTTATTCTTAGAATAATCAACCTAGTACGTTTTATCAACGGGATCGAACATTTTGATCGGCCTCAAAATTTGTCTTTCTATGCTTCAAGATGTGTAGATTCCAAAAAATGAAATATCCGTCCGCCGTCCAGGCAGATTTGGGCAGTACGATTTTTCATAAAATCTCAAATTTCTAGTTGTGCCCGCAAGGTTATCAGCCTGATCGTTCAAACCCGTGGGGATCAATGGGGCTAAAAGGGGCTACGGGAGGGGGTTTTGAAGGTTTTCGGTTATTCGGTTAAGTGACGTTTTCGAAGAATTTTTGAAATAGATTTTAGAACCATTCGATTTCACCTGGGGTATTTATGGGGCTACATATTGGGCTTTTTTGAGGATGTTAGGAGGTCGAGCGAGGTGTCGTGTTTCGAATAATGTTGGACGTAGAATAAATTTTTCGGAGTCAGCATCTATTCGAACTCTGAACGGGAATCGTTTTTTTTTTTTTTTAATTCCAAGTTTTTTTAATTCTAAGTACCTACTTACCTGCTTTTAAATAATTTTTATCGACAGAAATAATTGTTGCTCGATTTATACAAACGAATAATAAATAATACCCCTTAGTGTAAAATTTGCAGCATCTTCATTTTTCATACAAATTTAATTGTTGTCCATGGTACCACCAGGAAGGAGCAGGCGGACTACACTTGGGGAACCCCAGGCTTAGATCGTGCATGTTTCGTGGTCTACTGTTCTCCAAATATTCAACGCCATCAAACGTTCGCCCTCTCAGATCTCTCGTATGTTTTGTAAACGCAGGCTGTCGACGTCGTACATACGACCGCTACAAGTTGGTATTTCCCCGTATTAATCGGATACCGTTACGGTCGCCGACATTCAACGATCGCGGTATGACTGGGCTGGGAGATGAAGGGGATCAATTCCCATGCGGTTCCCAACCTCATTCATCCAAATGGTCAATGGTTTGCTCAACCGCTGGAGGCCCCATAGCCCTTTCTTCTCTTCTTTTGTGTTTGTTATAAGTTATGTGGTAAGTTCACTGTTGTTCACCGTCTCTGTCGTTATTGTTACAGAAGAGGCGCTCAGTGAGAATGGACCGTAAATCCGTCCCCTGCCCTTTAAGGATGTTCCACTAAAAAGTTACCGTAATTAAAAATCATGTAAACTGGACGAATATGTATAGAGAAACTTCTCTGTAAAGCGGATACCTAATATCAAAAAGAATAATGTTTCCAGTCAACGAAAATTATTGTCAGAAATGCTACGGAACAGGGTTTCCGAATTTACGATAGTCAAAAATACTCCTTTCCGATAACCAGCTTTAGTACGATTACCACCATCTGTACCAAGATAGCGATTGGAAAATGTATTTGAGGGTATGTTATATTGATTGATAGTAAACACCTGTGAAAGGAAGACAATACGCCAAAGCTTTCAAGGGTCCAACCGTCCAAGCACTACAACTTTTTAGTAATAAAACAATAATAAACGCGTAATCCGATTTACAGCGTTCACCCGGAAACGACTTCTGTAAATTTAGCTTGTATTCGCAGAGGACCCGATAAAAGCCAAGATCCCAGAATTAACGGGCCAAGCTTTTCTCTCATAGGTAACGGAGTCGCTTTCAAATTGGGAAGTACATAAATAATAAACTGAAGTGCGAAGTTTTTGAAGCATACCTTCCACCAAGTTACTAACAACTTTACTTAGTTGGCTTTTCCTTGAGAATATCTGTTACCTTTACAACATCTCAGCTTTCACATTACGTGTAGTATTAATGCTAAAAGCTCTTAATTCTTCAAAACTGTCTTCACTTTAAGGGAAAGTGAAAGTTTGCTGTGAATCAGGGAGGTTTTAAAAATCAATTTGGCTTGAATTCAGAAACTCCTTTTATATTGAAAGAATATTCTTTTGCACACAAAAACCAAACTCTAAAATGTATATGGAACTGTTTACTAATTCAAAAGACGCTCAATCTCAACAGCGCTTTTAGGAACAGTAGCGAAGTTCACAACACAACAATACTCCGAAGCTTATATTATGGCCTGATGAAAATCAATGCGGCCCTCTTACTTTGAGTGATCTCTTTTTGCCCATTAAAGCACCAAACGACTTGTCAGCACCAGCGTCATTCGTTATTTGGAGAGCTAATGGAAAAAATGTCTTTCGATTCCCCTTCAACCTTTCAAGGCGTCTTCTCGACTGGGAGAAAAACAATTTTTACTTACCTAACCCTCTAATCCAGCCAAATCCAGATCCTCAGCCCCTTCAGAAGGAGATTCTCTAATGGGACTAAGAGTTAAAAGCTGCCTACTCGACGTGCCTAAACGTCAAGCGAGTCTGGAAACATGGCAGCTCGCTAAATGCTTCTGGTTGCGTAAATAACCTAAAGAAGCCTCAATTCCAAAGAGTGACACTCCATTTTAATTAGAAGGCGAAAGTAAGCGTGGGAAATGGATGGATCTTCTGTTTAATGGAAGATAAAATACTGGAGGAGAATAGAGTTACGGAAATTTGTAGGTGAGGAAATTACGGCTTACGATCGAAAAATGATGCATACGGGATCAAACATCGGTTCAGAACATGGTTGGCTGGGTATGGCTTCCCAACAAATCAACTTTACTTTCAAATTACTACAGAAACGATACCCAAGAGGGATCCATGAAGAGAACCTTCAAAAGCCCAAAAACGGTGTGGTTGAGAAGATACAGGGCCTCCCATAAATCGATACTACGAACAAAACCATTTTGATCTCCTGAATCCCTGGTTTAAGCACTTCGATAACACCAACTGAAGCCACAAAGAGCCTCACGTTATGATAGGACCGATCTGGAATCCCCATTAACCGATTTCACGGTGAAAAATTGGGTGCAAAGCGACACATCTGACGATACCCTCACTGACACGGCTCAAGTTCTGGGCTCAAGTTAAAAAACCCGTTCGATTTCGAATTCAAGTGGCAACTGACAGTCAGTGAAAACGCTCGGTTAACGCAATTTGAATCGACATCCAGCGCCATGCCAAGCGCCGTCACGAACCAGGGTTGACATCTTAAATAATTTAAGATACAATTCATTTAAGATACAATTATTGTACAAGGTCGGTACTTGGTCGTATCCTTGCTTGCCCATAATAATTTTCCACGAAAGCACATTTTCTTGGCTTCATTAGAACATCTTTGTAATCGCGACGGAGGTCGTCGACTCCGGTTGGCCTCAAAATTGGACATTATCCGTTTCAAGAGGTCTAGATTCCAAAACCGAAATGTCCGTCCGCCGTACCCCGTCCGCCGTCCGTCGTTTTGGGCAGTAGGATTTTTTTTGTTTTTTTGTTTTTTTGTTTTTTAAATCTGTAATTGACAAATACTTGGTTTACTATCTAGTTGTGCACCTAAGGTTTTCAGCCCAATCGCACAAACCCGTGGGGCACTATGGGACTGAAATGGGGCTACGGGAGGGTTTTTTTGAAGGCTTTTGGCTTTGGGATCTAGCAAATTGACTTTTCGAAGTATTTTTGCACGTAGAATCCATTTTTGGGGGTCCCGGAACGATCCGATTTCACTGTGGGGATCAGTATGGCTTTCATGGGGCTACAAATGGGATTTTTGAAAGATCCCAAGAGGTCAAATATTTTCCGAGTAAAAAAAAAAATTTTTTTTCCAAATTTTTTTCATTGACAGAATTAATTTTCGCACAAGTCAACTATATCAAAGAATAATAAACCCTTGTGTGAAATTTGCCGCGTTTTTTGTGTAATGATTAGGATTAGGTTTTTTTCCCAAAGTACCAACCCTCATAATCATGCACATTTTGGTCCTTCGAGACGGATCCAATAGCCCTTATATTATTGGAACAGGGGCAAATATAGGTGAAACACAAGCCTCAAGAAAGTACTCAAGTCAAACTGCAGAGGAAAAGTCAGTTCCCTCAATTTCATGTCCCGCGTTGCCTCAATCTGGTGACATTTTCCCAGGAAACTCTTGCAGTTCCTTGTTCTCCAACTCCACAGTCCACCGGTCCAGAAAACCACTTTTTTTTTCTCATCAAAATACGCACCATTCATTTTCAGACTTTTGTTTCAATTTCAAAGCGACCAAAAAGTCTAGCACCGTCAAGCTGTATGGAATAGGGTGTGTATAAAAGCAGTGTATGTGTATGTGTAATGAGTATGATCCCTGACTTTCGACCTATTTCCGATGAAGGTCGAAATGTCCAATTTTAATGCGGGACTAACAAGTACCTTATCAGGAGTATGTGAAGTACTAGCAAGGCTTAAATGGAGATTTAGGGCCAGCCACCCTCACCACTCACCGAACTCGGACCCCATACTCCCCGCCCTCACCACCACCAGTGCTCACTCTTTTCCACCCTTCCAGCCCGGACGGTTTTCCGGCCACTGAATTCCAGATAAGTGCCCATTCCAAGGGGCTCGTATCTCGCATACCCTCCGCCACTCCCATCAGTACTACCACCTTCGGGATACAAATTAATGCTATGGGCTCAGATGTATTATATAGGACATTCATACGATGTCGCTTTGTTTAAAGAAAATATGTACCTACCTATCTAAAATGATTACCTAAGCTGCCTAATTTACTATACAATGACAGGCTGATAGTGTAACCCGCGAACGTAAAGCATATCACGTACTTCTTCTGCAGTACGCTCAACAGAATGTAGTTGGGTCGATCCGATTACTCTATTTTGGTTGGAAAGGGGGAAACCCTGGACCGGAGTGGAGGTCCGTCCTGGTAACCCGTTGTGGGCCCGAAGTGGGCAGAAATAATTATACATTTTATTACAACCCATTGTTTCGAGTTTCGTGGAGTTTGCGATTACAAACTATTCGTTTCGAGTTTCGTGGAAGTTGTCACGGCGATCTAAATCGCTGGTGGTTGGGACTTCGTCGTCTACGCTGAAGGAGAAGAGTGTTGGAAACCCGTGAGAGGGCCCATCTACCAATTTGAAGCATCCTGGGTTCTGTGGATTTGATTTGCTGGCAGATAGAACTTTGTTGCCAAGAGGGAATCAAGGCCTGGAAAAAGGGGACAGCGGGGCTCTGCGTTGAATTTCACCAGCTGATGGGGTTTTAAGCGAACGCCAAGGAGAATCTCCTGCGACCTGCCAATTGCCCGATTGCTCAATCGATCGTCCGTTGCTGTTCGATTGTCCGATTTCTGTTTTGCAACTTCGTTTTGAGGATTTTGATTTCGCCTTGATTCTAACCCCCCTCTCTCAAGTCACCCCTCACGATCTGCCACTTCTGGTCGGCTTAATTTCGCCAAGTTACGTGATGAATCTTCTCCGGCTCAGTGGTGCCATTGCACTCAAATACTTTGATCATTTTCTTATGAAGCAGGGCATGGCCCTGAATTAAATCTTAATTAATTACTAACCATACTAATGTTACCTTCGTGCGTTGATGCACACACTACTCTAATTGTTGACTTTTTGTGCAGCCAAAGTTATAAGGCTCATGTGATCTTACTCTAATCTCGTCCATACGTTTCAGGTGTGTTGTGTAAATTGGAAATTGAATCAATTAGAACGGGTGCACCCAATTAAGGAGAATGTTGTACGAATGCTGTGATATTAGCTGATGCTTGCTCTGCGCTACGCCGCTCTGAGGATTTCTTTCAGCCTATTTTCAAGGTAAAGAAATAAACCTAACTATAAAATGCCAGTCTCGCTTGATCTTTGCCTGGGAGAAAATTTTCTTCAAGAACCCCCCCCCCCCCCCCCCTTTGAGGTTCTCACTTTCTTCTCTTATTTCTTTTTTTTTTTTTTTTTTTTGAGCCACCTCCTGGCACCTAGCCTAGGAAGACGTCTCACAAAATGGTTTATCTCTTGGACAAATGTTCGGGCTTGGAAGTTCTAGGGGCCTGTCTCCGAGACCCTCTGGTGATCCCAACGCCTTAAGGTCCGATCGTACTGGGGGCGGCAACGAGGCAGCGGCAGAAGGTGTACCGTATCTGGACATCTCCAGTTAAAGCTCACTGCTCGCCCATCAGACCTCTCCTATGAATGCTTGCATAGCGGACGCAGAGGGAACGGGCGTTGGCGACCTCTACTACACCCTCTATAGAGTATACTACGTAGTATACCTACTACGTTTACAGGTATGATGCCGAAAGAAGAAGCATATCTAAACGTAAATACCGGTAAGTTTGACTGGATTCCATTTTATTCCTACCGCTAACCATAAACCCCATCGATCCTTAAACCTCAAGTCAAAGTCACTGTAACAATGACGAGCTCAAATCTATACTACTAAAGTTGTTCGTCTCTGTATGTATGTATTCACGTCTAATCCACGCTACCCAGCCTAAACGGTAGGGTAATCGAAAAAAAAACTCCCCGGAAAAAAATCCCCTAAGAATACTCAAGGGCGGAAAAAAAAAATCCCCAAAAAGAAAAATTTTAAAAATTGAAAAAATCTTGAAAAAAACAATAGAAAGTTAGGGAACCTCTTCGTTTGGTTTATTATTCTTGGAATAATACACCTATGTAATGGCGACGGGGGTCGAAAATTTTGATCAGCCTCAAATTGTGACATTATTCGTTTCAAGAGGATGAAACGAATGGAAATTGATGGTATCGAGTGAGGTGTCGTTTTCGAAGGATTTTTGGACGTAGAATCCATTTTGGGGGGTGACCACCAAACCCCATCCCTGCGAGGCGCTCTGAAGGAGGAAGCCAACATGCAGCTTGACTTAATGGTAAATATTAAATCTAAACTTTCATATGTAGAAATAAATATCCCGGTATAATAGGATCTACTTCTGTGCAACGTGAGACTGCTCCTCGCATAACCACTAGCTATTTAAGACAATTTGTTGTAATGTGCCGGCAGGTTAATGTTACACTCCTGAAAAGCTCTGAACCCAAACGGGCAGGAGCGAAAGGCGCCTTGAGTTGCATAATTCATTAAATGCAATTTACACCAATCAACATACAGTTTTTTCCCCTCACAACATCCCACTGGGAAATCTATTGGACCAGGATAGCTGTCCCAGAGTTCACACAAGAGACGTCGAGGGTTCCCTCTGCGTCCGCTATGGAAGAGGAGTGAGTGTCGAGGAGAGGCGTGATGGGCGAGCAGTGAGCATTCGCTGGAGATGTCCAGATACAGCACACCTTCTGCCGCTGCCTCGTTGCCGCCCCCAGTACCATCGGACCTTAAGGCGTTGGGATCACCAGAGGCCCCTGGAACTTCCAAGCCCGAACATTTGTCCAAAAGATAACACAACGGGTCACCAGGACGGACCTCCACTCCGGTCCAGGGTTTCCCTCTTTCCAACCAAAATAGAGTAATCGGATCGGAGCTATTTTCGGACTAGGAGACAATCAACTTAGATGGGGACCGATGTTAATGAATTTGGCGTCAGGCGTTTATCCCATCACGAAGTTTATCCCAATACGTCGTATTGGTAGTTGGCCGACGGTGCAGAGGTCTAATCCAATGAGGTGGTTAGGGAGAAAATGACTCCCGTGCTGATGTGGTAATAAGTTGTTTAATCGAATAAACAATTTATTACCCACATCAGCAGAGGAATCGTTTTCTCTCCCTAACCGCCTCATTGTTTATCCTCTCAAATTTAGTCGAACCACGATCATAGGTTCATTTAAACGTCTCAGTTCACATGTGAACATGCAAATGTGCAGATTTGGGGCTTTATTTGGAACACTCTCAAAGAATAGACATGTTTTTCATTGAAGAATCTTAAAATTGGTATACTAATAAGGTATACCTTCAGTCGGCTACTGCCTTGATTCGATCACCACAATAATTGTGGAAGGTGGACCTATCTGGTGAAATAATATTATATCAATGCACCAACGATCGACTGATGCACAAGAGATCTCTGAGGTCATACCGCATTGGGTGATAGGAAGTTCAATCGCAATTAGCCCCCAAAAACGCTTGTCAGGGGAAGGAAGGACAAAGAGGAACCAGCGACCCTCAACCCCCCCCCCCCCCCCCCGGCATTGCTGACTAAGTAGATACATCTTCAAAGGGTTGAGCCCATTGATTACAACCGTCCTTTGCTCTCCGGATAACGAGCCATCTTCAAACAGCCCTAATGAACCGACCTGATGAGATATGCAAGTGGTGGCACTTCAGATCCAACTCGCACAAAAAGAAATGAAAACTACTCGGTAGAAAAGAACCGTCGGAGTTCAGGAAACTAAAATGAACCAAAAGGAAGTTGGCGGTAATGAAAAAACAGCGGAGGGAGTAGAAATCAAAAATAGATACCGAACGAAATATGAAGACGGAAAAGAGGAACCCAGAATGAGTCCTTTTTCGGGAGGGAACGTGTTTTCTTTCAATTCGCAATTCACGGGTGTTCTTAGGCAATGATTTCAATTTCATCCAGCACGGTCTGGCCCCAGGGATGGAAAATAACGATCGCGATCGTTTGAACTCTTCAAGTGAATTTCATTTACATCGAGAGGGTGATAGAATGAAAGACGGCTTCCTTTCACAGCTGTTGAAAGCGAATTGTAGGACGACGTCAGAGAAGGCAATAACGTCAGAGATACCAGCATTTAAATAAACTGGAACGGCTTATTGACGACGGAAACTGCTTTGCCTAGTTAAACAATAAGTAATTAATATTTTTAATCTAAACCCGTACCTATATTGTAAATAGGGTCCATAGACTCTTCTTGTAGAAGGGATACCAGAAGGCGACAATTCGACCAAATATTCCGAAGATGATTTATAAATACGGCGAATAAAGGACAAGTTGTGAACCCGGTTAAAATGTTCGACAACCCAATCAGGGGGATCGTTCAATAAACTAACACGTGATCGAATTACTTTCATGAAGTTTAATTTTAAATAAATAGGTTTTTTCCAGGTCTGTCGACAGAAGTTGGACAGCTGTCGTCAGAATCCGACCGCACATACTCGAGCTGTCGGTTTCCGTCCAACTGCTGTCAACATACGATCGACCTGGAACAGCAGTTTCTAAACTGCGCATTCTCGGCGATTGCTGTTAACAATCCGTCAAACCTGGAACAAACCTAATACTTACTATAGTATCTTCTATCACCCGATAGTAGATTCTATCACCCTGTGAGTTACGTCAACGACCAAATGGTCACTGATTTTCATTGTAATGAGTGCATGAGATGGACATCATTTCTAGCACAACCGTGCGATTGTGAATCAACATTCAATCGAGAAATAGTTTTGACAGTGAGTAAACCAAGTTTTGAGTGAAAAATACTGATTTTGTATTATTCTGCAAAGCTATATTTGAACGATATTGACTTGATTCAATAACAGGAATAACACAAGGAAGAAAAAATGGCACCGAACGTCTGAGGGGTTGTTTCCCATATTTTCAGGTGAACTGAACTCGAATCCAAAAACTGATTTTCGCGTCAGGATTTTTTCTTAAAGTAAATTTTTTTAAAGATGATAAAAAAAAAAAGATGGGCAATAAAAAAAAAGACGATTTAAGACGAAATAGTCTATTTCCACGATAAAAATATATAAACTTGTAGACGCGTTTCGGTTGATTAGACCATCATCAGTACAATACAGAATGAGGAAGATGTGACATTTTCTTGTGAGTCTTCCTATCACTTATTTGCCTTTCACATTACCTTTCACCTTTCTATGCCACCTTTCTAATGCCACGCCCATTAGAAGGCACATTTCACTTTTGTATATAAGTAACTTCTCACATCTTCCTCATTCTGTATTGTACTGATGATGGTCTAATCAACCGAAACGCGTCTACAAGTTTATATATTTTTATCGTGGAAATAGACTATTTCGTCTTAAATCGTCTTTTTTAAGATGGATTCCCACTATCTCGCCGCATCCACCTTACATTAAGATGGGCAATTTTGTATGAATTCCCTTTAACAGTCAAAGAAAACAATAATAATATTAAATTTTTCCATAGGTCGATTTTTAAAGGCTATATTCCCGGATGATTTTCATCTAAAAGTCAATAAATTGACCATGCCACCACCACCATTCCCTTTTTTTTAAATTTTTTTTTTTGCCATTTATGGTAAACTAGGAAAATAACTTCTACAGATCCGATTTCCAAAAGCATCACATCACAGCGACTTGCGGTCAGTCTCATCCGATTTAACACACAATAACTGCGTTAAAACGTTTGTATAATGCTTATAAGGGGTGAATTTTGAAATTGAAAATGGCTCCACATGTGTGGTTGACGACGTTCGACGCAAACATTTATGCAAAGGGTGGGACCATTTCTCTTGGAACCTCGGTTAATATTCTGTTAGATAACCACCAACGAACGTACTAAAAAACGTCGCACACCTGGGAACATTGAAATGACCGGTCTGATCTTCCGAGTGCGGTATTTTTATCCCCCTTGTGTAATGAAAAGGTCCCTCCAAAACTTCAATATTTGTGGGAAATCCCCGGAGATTGCTAACCTGTGAAACTTGTCGTTATTCAAGTGGTCAATATATTGACCACTTGAATAATCCTATAGCTATAGCTGGATACTTCGACATCGTCAACAGAGTCGCTTCCAATACCTTCAAGTAAACAATGCGCGAAATACCAATATCTGGAGAGTCAAATTACTTCCGATTAGGTTTGATCCATGCGTTGAACTAGCCTTTAAACTTCTGTTCTCTCCATGCTATCAATGTTTGAATAACCTGGATTTCACGACCACTTCACATGATTGGTATTGCGGTGGGGCATGGTAGAACCCAAAGAGGGGCTTCTAATAGCGGTTTGAGATTCAATAGCCCGATTGGGAGTTCTTCTTCGGCAACCTTATCTCGTGTTTCTTGCATTTGTATGAAAATAGGTTCCCGCCGTCGGGTAATGACCGACATTCAGACAAAATCGAAGATAATAACACTCCCCTTTCTTTTACCGGTATCTCGAACCGGTATAAAAGGGGAGGCTCCTCAAATAGTGCTATAAAGTAAGGACCCTGAAAAACCGCGAATTAAAAAATTTTATGGTGGAGAGCAATCAAGAAAACGACATCGATGCTGTTTGAAAGTCAAACGGCAATTTATCGCCGAAGTCTAGACGCCAGAAATTACGTTATCAGTCTGTACCTACTTGCAAGGTTGTGGTATTACTGTAATGGATCCACTTGAATTCTATCCTTATCCCTCAACAGTTTCACAAAGGATATGCTTATGCTTTCTCACAATCTGTTGTGTTAGGGCTATTTCATTAGCAGCGTGCATAGGCGATAAGGTTGGTAGCGCAGATACTGTTCATGGAATGATTTATTCGAAATTATCCGTTCAACGTATTCAATATATAGAAATATATTGCACTTCAACATTTATAAAATCACTCAGCATTCCTCACCCCTTCCAACAGTGCTTGTCAACCAAATATGTACTTCCGAAAATGTCATACGCTTGTGAGGGCCAGTTCCGCAATAACCTTCCTTTGAAGAGCACTTGTGGACATATTGGAATCGTCGTGAGGGCAGCGTATTCCCCCTTCTATAGTGTTTTCATTTGAGTTCATATATGAACACAACTAAAATGAAAACACTATGTTAATTTACATTTCAGATCGCTCATTTCATTCACATTTTTTGTAATGGTGATTAAATTAAATGTTTGGTTTGTACAATGAGAAAAATTTCTACTCTATGTGGTATACTTACATCGTTATTGTACGAAATAGGTCCATCGCTGGATTCCCACTTATTTGCTATTCTAATTGTCTCAGCAGTCTTCTGTTGTATTGACTTGGTGTCATCGAGTAAGGTCAATTCGTAAAATTCTTGAATATCTGGAACACAAATATCAAGAAGGTAAGTAAAAATGGAAATTCAATTTAACTGTACGAACGAATATTTGCATCATTGAGTTAGGTATATTATAATAAAGAAATAGAACTTCCCTAGTAGAGACTGTAATAAAAATGGGCTAAATTTTAGCCTCTCCTCAAACTTCTGCTTGAGATCTAGACAAAAATTAAGGAAGCGAGGGTCTCCCGATCACGCTAGAAACTAATTATCTAATGTTACCCGGTTGATCTCTCAAGATCCCCTTAATCTAATAACACCACGGGTACGTTGGCTACAAGCCGCTTAATCAACCCCTCCCACTGGCACACACGGGGGTCCAGGAAATCTGGGTCATTAAACCGGGGTTAGGTTTAATCTGTCCGGTCAGCCCAAGGACCTTAGGATATTGGTATGCATGTTGCGGTAATCAGCACCTCAGATGGTCGCATGAGTATGCCAGAGTCGTGTACCGACAAATTATTGGGGGGCAGGAGGAATTCGAAGCGATCAATACAAGATAGACGCAACCCAAGAGCACAAGAACAATTTTCTTGAAGGATCATCATACTGTGGTTGGATTGGAAATACCAAGAATATTGACACAGAATTGTTGAGTACTTAGACAGAAGAAGTTTTATATATTCCATAACTCTGTTCAAATGGCTATTCCATGACTGGTTCTATCTCTACGGCTCTGACGCTAGCCTGGAGAGTTTTCAAAGGTACGGAATCCAAATCCATGTCCTATTTTTATTGCTCTTGCCAAATACAGTGAGAATGCCTGAAGCCCACGAGTGCAAAGCTCAAGAACCTAACTAAGAGTGGGAGTAAATGGCACAAAGCGTTGAATCCGTCGTCGTTAGTATCATTCCTGTACAACTCCAGCAAATCAGACTTCAGATGCTCTCGAGCCGTTTTGAAAAGGCCGGTACTCGAGATGTATCACGCGACGATGCAGCGGCGGAAACTTCACGCGTAATCCGCGCCTGGGCGTTTCCCCTCTGCAATTGCTAGGCTGAAAAGGGATTAGGATTTCATTATGCAAAGTTGGGTGCGTGACTGGAAGTTGGGAAGCGGAAGGTAAGCAGTCGAGCGGGCTGCTCGATGGCCTAACGTCTGTACCTTGAGACGATGCGCTGGTTACACGCCCCGTTTAAACTTTAATTGCTCGTCATGTAAAGAGAAAGAGCGGAATAAAGAGGTGCTCAAAAGTGGGAGATGTAACAATCTAAACTTTGTAAGCACTTGAGAGGTCTTGCCTTGGAGAAGTACTCCTCAGCAGCCCTCATATCTGAATAAGAACACCTATAAAAGTGTATTCGTAACGTTTGAACTAGGAATGTTCTAACAAATGATTTGGTTCGGACAAGAGGAGCTAGCACGTCACGTGGGGAGATGAGCAGTGTTTTCTTTCTCACCTATTCACTCATCGTTCCGTTCATTTGGCCTATCAGCAACATACAATCCCTGGATTCCTTGGACAATTCCCTGTACAATCTTGGATTCCGCATTACATACAATCGATAGTCGATCGTCGGTGAACCTTTGAGAGTGGTTTCACAGTCACACCACCTACGTGCTTCTTTGAAACGGTAATAAGCTTACGAAAAGATGAATTTTGATGTTCCCTTGTTGGATTGCATTAGATTCACACTTGCAAGATTCTAGCATTAAGCCATTCGATTGAGTTCCTCTGAATTTGATGAAAAACAGATATATAATTCATTGAATCAGGTATTCTTTGAGATTCCGCCGCGTTTTTCACGTTCAGTTCCCACGGACTGAATTTGTAGGGAGTTTATTCAATTATCGTGAGGACGAAAAAAAAAAAAAAAAACGATCTGAATTTGAAGGAAAACGAGATTGGAAAGGAATGACCGGGGTGTAAAAAATCTGGGGGCGGAACGTGAGCTTGTTTTTGAAGGGATGGATCGGAAGTAGATGGGATGGAGGGGACGGAAAGAGACGTTGAATAATAATCTATGAAAAGGGATGAAAAGGAAGAGGCAGAAGGAAAAGGAGGGACGAAGAGAACCACTAGAGAAGAGTCAGACCTCATGAATAATGAAGAAGAGCAAGTTTCGTCATCAGGAAGTTACTCCCAGGGTTGCCCGCTGCTGGTGAGCGACAAATTAATTTACACGGATGAGCAGGAGCCATTAACGTTTGGTCCCATGACGTCAACCAACTAGTAGTCCCAGGAAGACAAAGAAGAGCAGCGGTTACTGTTACGGTACTTTGTATGACGTAGCTGTAGGACGGACTTGGGATACGATAAAACGAGGACCCTCTCTGGAAACTTTAGGCCGTGTTCGTAAGCATGTCGACCTGGTCCACAGATGGGACAATAAACACCAAAACAAACATGATTCAGGATAATCCAAAGCTTTGGCTTGTGAATGTTTTATCACAGGAAGTCAGTTATCGTCACCACGTCAATCAATCCATGCTCAAAATTGATTATAGTTTATTGATTGATTATTATCTAATATTGATTATTATTTAATTGATTGATTATTATTTAATAATAATACCATCCCCGAAATGACCAAAACCAACATTAGATCACCTACCACAAGGGACTATATTTCATATGATTAGGGACTTGACGTTAACAACCGGTTGAATTTCGGGTTAAATCGGCCTGTCCCGTATTCATGGAACTCGCAAAGTGAGAACAACACCATTGCTATTATGGCGAAAAGTGGTCCATGCGGAGGCTATTCATCAAAAGTAGTTTTGAACGATTTGCCGTAACGCCATTCTGCTTATGTAAGTTTGAAGAATGGAATTTCAATGGAATTGAATAATTTCATTAAAAGGCGACAAACTGCGGTTGAATTTTCTTGATAGTCGGTAGGCACAAGCCAAGTTTGAATAACGATAAAAACGAAGCCGTGTTTGTTTTTGTAGTTACTAAAATTCGCTTATTGTTATTTTTGCCTTAGGTATTAATTTTAATAATAATAATAATAATGGAATTAATTTTAAGAAACAAAAAAAAAGAAGAAGTTCTTTGTTCCTCCATTTTTTTTTTTTTTAGTTTATTATTCTTGGAGTAATACCTACACCTATGTTTTTCCAATGGGGTCAACTTTTTTATCGGCCTCAAAATTTGTCATTGTACGTTTCAAGAAGACTTCATATTTTCAAGAGATCATTTCATATTTTGGAATCTACACTTAGTGTAGATTCCAAAATATGAAATGATCGTCCGCCGTCCAAGGTATTTTCGGCATTAGGAATTGCTTGAAACATTTCAAATTTTGACAAAAGACTCGGTTTCCCATAAATGGGAATAAATATATTATAATATAATGCTTAAATATTATTTAAGCACGTAAGGTTTTAAGCCCGATCGCTCAAGCCCGTGGGACTCGGTGGGACTACAAAGAGGCTGCAGAAGGGGTTTTTTGTAGGTTTTCGGCTATGATATCGAGTGGGATGTCATTTGCGAAGTATTTTTGGACGTAGAATCCATTTTTAGAGTCCCAGAATCATTCGATTTCACCGTGGGGATTTATGGGGCCGCGAATGGGATTTATAAAAGATATCAGGAGGTCAAAATTTGACATTTAATGAGGTGTCGTTTTCCAAGTAATTTTGAACAAAAAACTCATTTTTTGGGCTCCCACGTCTGTCCCAACACCGTTCAAGAATACAGATTTTAATAATTTTTATAAATTTAAAATTTGTTTTCCTATAATTTCTCATTGATAGAATTAATAGTTGGATAGTAACTATCGAAATTTGGTATAAACCGTTAATACCAAAAAACAAAACCCTTGCGTAAAATTTTCTGCGATTTTTCTCGCCAAACGAGTCGTATCAACTAACAGTGGAATAATTATTATGGTGCAGTGTAACGGCTTTCCACAAAATAGAGCACTCATTCCCACCGCATATTCAAATTTCTATTATTTTAATAAATCCTATAAGTACATCATAGCTAGGTAAATATTCTTGTGTACAAGCAACCTTAGTTTTACTCAGGTTTTAAGGGTAGTTGCAAGCCTTCTCGAGCAAGGCTCGTCCATTCTTGATTGTGCAACACTTCTAAAA
This sequence comes from Pilophorus perplexus, assembly GCA_955831195.1. Lineage (NCBI taxonomy): Eukaryota > Metazoa > Arthropoda > Insecta > Hemiptera > Miridae > Pilophorus > Pilophorus perplexus. The sequence goes on along the minus strand of OY037010.1, from coordinate 13,405,077 downwards.
CATCGTATGTACAGAAAATAAATATACCTAGGAAAGAACAAATGAAATGTTCTATATTAATAATTAATATAGAATAATTAATAATTATTGGGAAACTCCGATCGACAATTTATTTTATATAAAATGGAGCCTATTTGTCAACCCTCTGTATTGAAATATTGAACTTATGGTTGAACGTTATCAGGTATTGAATACCTCATTATCAATTAAATTGGGGAAAGTAAAAAGATTCACCATTTCCTGAAATTCGCAATAGCAGAAGGGATGAGATCGATGTTAATAGCTCTTGGTGTAACTGCTAATGGCCCTCGTGGTTTCCCGATTTCCTTCAATACCCAACTTCAGCTATTTTCAGATCAATGGCTCCGCAGTAACAATCCCCCAAATGATGTAGCATACTACACCATCCAAGTAGATCGTGGCTTATCTAATCCCGATCCCGTCCAATCAAAAGCTCTCGTCGTGGGGAATTATAATGGGTTAAAATAAAATGAACTCCAGAGCTTAAAATAAAATGAGCTCCACTACGGGCGTTTCAGAACGTCTGATAATCACATGGAACTACGGAACAATTCCAAAGGTCCCGCTACGTCACGCACTCCTAAACAGTATGTTCAAACTCCAAGATGTAAACGCCAAGATTATTAGGTCCCCCTCCGATTCAAATCGTTCAACTACAGATTCAAAACTTCGTTAGGAGTAGATTTGATGAAGGGATTCAGAAACCCAATGCCCTTCTGGCTGCTCTTAAACGAAACAAATTTCCGGAACCCGCCAAGCATAAACTTGTCGCGTTCCTGAAACGGTTGCGACAAGAGAGATAATATCTCTCCATATTATGGAAGAGCAACTATCTCAGCAGGGGAAATGCATGCGTGGTTTAATGCTAGGAAAGCATAGGGGGGAAATACAAGCATATTTGGCAAGGATATCCTGTAATGATACTAGGCACCAGGGATAAAAATCAGACGTTCGAACTATAAACCTTCATGAGTGGACCAAATGCACAAAATGGGAAAGTACTGAAGGGTAAGAACGAAGATCCCGACCTCGCCGAGTTTTTTGTTAAGTCGTCTTCGTCAGGCAAGCCGATCACTCCTGAAGTTGTCACAAAGTACGTGCATTCTCTTGGAAAGTGGGACAATTTCGACTTGTTTCAACAGGTGTATCACGGCTTGTAGACCCACCGCCAGAAGCAAAATCCGTTCCTATGGGCCAAAAACGTAAGCGGGGGAGGCCATGCAAGGCGAAGAGTGCCCTTTTAATTTATTGATTAGACCTACTATACCGAGACTGTGAACCCTTCGACGACTGTAGATTATGCCCACGTATATATAAATGATATCTATGTAATTCCTAAAGGGTGTGATTTAATCGCCCTCCAGAATAAGGCGAACTAACTAAGAGGCTACGCCCGTAGTGCTGACGCCCTATTCTGGAGTTCATTTTATTTTAACCCATTCCTAAATCAATACGAATGTAGTCATTAACTGGCGCGTCCATTCAAGTCGTGCAACAAATTTTTCTGACGTGCGATTAATTTTTCTGTCGTTGGTGGATTAAATCGTAGTGAAACATTTTTGTTGTGTAGTTCATTCCCTTTAACTGGAGTTGCAAACATTTTTCTGTAGTGGATGGATTTTTTCGTAGTGAAAGTGCGTATCCTCGTAGTTAGTTCGCCTTATTCTGGAGGGCGATTAAATCACACCCAATTATAATTATCATCGTATCGTTTAAACAATACATACTCATAGCCTGGATGAACCGAGAGCCTGCTGAAATATATCATCGGCAAAATGGACGTACAAGACCGACCCTATAAAACCAGAACCACGTCAATAAAAATGACAAACGAGCTTCATGAAAGAAGGAGTTATTTTTCATGAACACACATCCCCTTTCTGCCACTTCGATAATTGGACGTCTTTCTGCCTCTAGGCTCCTAACACGCAGGTTTCAGTCCCACGCTCTGCACACAAGGCTTTTCTCCAACCGAAGGGGAAATTCAATCAGTGCAGCGAACGTGGGGTTCTCTTGCCACTTGAATGTTTTCTCGTCTGATCCCAAGAGAAAAATCTAGTTCAAACTTCAAAGAAGTTTAAACGAAAAGGTCCCATGTGACTGAACTGAAGTGAGGTGGTTTTCAAAGTCTTTTTGACCAGATCGATAACAGTTCACAAATAGTTTTTTGACGGCGTCACTCCTCGTTGGACATCCAGCCAGCTATAGGATAGTAACTATCCTCATTATTATGTGCTCAACTGTTGAGCTTATAGCTCTAAATCATTATGTGCAGCGAGACCGGTTCAGAAACACCAGCGGTCCGTTAGATCTCGCCCTTTTTCTCGGGCGCAAGTAGCGATTCAAATCGATTTCTGATTGAATCGTAAAATCTGTTTTTTTACGTCCGATTTTCGAGTTTTTGTTTGTTTGTATTAAATAAATTTTGCAATCGATTGATTGTACCGATTTTTTTAATCCGATTATTGATTTAGATTAAGGTGTTTATTTTGTCTTGTGTATAGTGCACACTATTCGTGCACACCAAAAATGAAGAGAGTCACTTTTTTAGAAAAAGGAGATAAGACGCTTCTCCTAACTGAGTAGGCCCTCCTAGTTTCTGTAGGTCAACATCACAAAATAGAGAAGAGTATCTGCTTAAAATTTAAAATTTAAGATTTAATCACGACCAAAGTTTTGGACTGCAATGCAAGAAGGATCAGAGTCAGTTCCTAACAACGCAAGAATGTCGATAAGATGAGATTTACTACTAAGAATTTTTACTGGCATTCATCTTTTTTCCAATCTTAAAAGGGGTGGGAGTGAGGGGGATTCCTTTCGTTTACTCGTCTAAAATTTCCTGAAAATTTAATAGTGTCAAAACAATAAATTTTAGGGAAGTATCATAGGGAGTTAAGGAACATTCTGAGCCAGTTACCTACTCTTGATATTCAAATTTTCTTAATAGTAAGTTCGAGTCTAGGAACTATCAAAATCGATTTACTCAGTTTCAAGAAAACCTGACTTCTGCTCGTTTTTTTAAATTCCGAGAACTGATTCCGGCTGCTTTCTCGATCGCGAAATGTGGCACACGCGTATTTAATTTCCTTCTCTGATCTCATGGAGATAACTTCATGGGACCAAAAAGCGTCGTTCGCAATGTAGTGTTTAGGAATTCTGAACCGTTCTAATAGAGGAGGGGAGGTTTTGATTCCAGGTAGAGTCCGAACTCACTCTGCGAACTGAAGCACCTTATGAATTGAGATCAAAAGAGGACTCAGGCGCGCTGTCATTGAAGAGCGGAGCCGCTGAGTTTGATTAAAATTGAGTTACAATGGGCATCAATTGCTGGTTTCAATACTACCCGAGCATACATTGATTACGCCCAACCCGTTCACTGAAAGGTTCCAATTTCCTCCCTCACGCTGTTTCTATAATAATGCTCGTCTGAATGCATTGCGACTGGCGTCATCAAAAGAAAATCTGAGCCTATTGTCTCATCATTGCGCATCGCTCCGAAATCATCGTGTATAAACAAAGGTCGCTCGATTCATTCGATTGTAAAGTCAGCCCTCTAGAACGAACATGTTTATCGTCCTCGTGCACGATAGAGCCCTTGTTAGCCTTGAACTAACTAACGACCGACGACTGTCCCGTACGATTGCGATCTCCCTCTTGCTTTAATTCGCAGCTCAACGGATCCAATGTAATTGAGTGGGCATATATACTACACTTACTTGTAATAATGTGGGATATTGGGGCGCCAACTTAGGCGGTATCGCACTTCTAGATACCAATTTATGTAATATATATCATAAATTGGAATCTAGAAGTGGGATACTGTCTAAGCTGGCACCCAGATTACTACAAACAAGTAGGTATATATTCGGTTTTCTGACACAGTTTAAAGAGAACGAGGGTGCGACGGTCGAGAGCAATGGTGAGTACGAAGAATCCGCACGAAGAATTATTAGAATGGTATACCATTTGACATAATATGTTATAATATATATTATAATATTTTAAGTGTGCACGATTGAACCTCAAAAGGAAACTCGCAAGTTCTGAGTCGGAAAGTCATTTCGAGGGTTCCGTTTGACCTCACCCACAAAGGTTTGGCTTAAATGGGAATCCTACGATGCACCGCGAAGTTAACTTTACTATACTAAAACTGGGATATTTGGCAAACCAAAAGCTTCGGACTGTAACCCGTATTTGTATGAAATGACCAACATTTGGTATACTATTTATATAAAAGATTATTTAACATAAAGCTGGGATTTATACAATGAATAAGGCGTATTCTTTGATCGTAACACTACTACACCTCTTCTGCTGCTGTGGAAATCCGTAAGTGTCGTTGATTCAATCATGAGATGAGGGCAATTCACATTCTATAGACTCATATTATGGTTTCACGAGTAGGACTTCAAGGACATGATGCAATGCCACCAGATTATAATTTATCAACGAAGCCCCCCTCCCACGCCCCTCCCAGGAGACCTACGGGATGTTACGGCCAGACAATATTCCCTTACCCTGGCAGATTAAACAGTTAAGGCCTCCTGCTACAGCTGGGGGTGAATGGGTTATAAGGGAAGTCATTACAACGAGCTCCCTATCAACAAGTACTTGGTGATTGGATGGCTGTAGAGCACGCGAAAGGCAAATGAGAAGTGGTAAAGGATCCCCTGTTGCTCCAATATCGGTTTAAACCATCTGATACCAATGTAAGCCGATCACGATTTTTCCCCGTGAAATTGTGGTAATAAGAAATGGACGGTCCCTAGATAATAATTTTTTTTATCGAGAGGAGGCTTCTGGATAACACAAAGGAGTGCGTCAAATGCAGGTTAATCAACCATTAATACTTAATTATTAACCACGATTAATCCCCGAGTAGGGTAATTGCTGAGTAACTCTACTATTGCGGAGGTTGTATTGCAAAAAGTACTATATCCACTTGAATGAATTCGATTATAATATATGCTAATAGAACAATAGCTCACGGAACCAATTTTTTTTTTCAGATTGACCGGAAATTTTTCTCAGTCGTGTGGCAACACTGTTCGATAATTTGTTAAAAATGTGATTATAGTCCGTGAGATCATGGAGGAAAGAAATCTTTCTTTCCTCCATGCCGTGAGATGTAAGGTTGTGCGTGGATTCTCCCCCTCTATGCCTACCATCCTGAAGTCCAACAACCGAGTTCAGGGAAAATGCGTTGCCAACTGTACGGTAATAATTACCGTATTACTAATTACATTTTACCGTATTAATAATTACATTATTAATTATTAGTACCCTCCGTTCACAGACCGCTTCATTACGCTCTTTGACGCTGTCAGGGTCAGATCTTTGGTTTCTACATACTTTAATTTCAACCGTTTGTTATAAACGCGATTAGTTGCACTGGTTTTGATCTTGGCTCGTTCCCTGACATTCTACTGATTGTGGCTTGATTTTCGTGATTAGATTACCGACTGAATTATTTAATTAAGAGGTAACTCGGCGATTTACTATGAATACTTCGGATTCTACACTAGAAACTCCTCCGCATTCGCTAACGGCGTTGAAAAGGGGGAAACCCTTGAATTCTCAAAGTCGTCTCATCATTTTTGCATATCTTGTTATAATAATTACTTAGGTAGGTACGTACATACCTACACCATTATGTTAATAAATAAAGTACCTGTGTAATATCGTTTACACTGGTGTTTACATAATGCACCTACAAGTAATGTGAGAAAGAATTCCATTATTTTTTATTTAAACATCACTTTTTTTTGTAATTTGACATTTTATGTTTTTTGGCCTTAAAAATTCCGTTTTTTTTTTCAACTTTTGTAGGTGAAAATTCGTGAAAAAACCAATCATTTGCAAAAAATGAGACGAACATGTTATCAAAAAACGCATAGATACGGGTTGAAGGAAAGTAGATACGAAAATACGATCGAATAGATACAGCACGATCGAAAAGTTGGACCTACTGCACAACATGTTCAAAAATTACAATCTCAGGTCTCTATGTTCAAAAGACGAGAAGATATATGAATTAAGAAGTTGGATACGATGACATTCTTCTATGAGCGTACCTACGATTAATTTCCTACGCCCGGTAACACTGGTCATCATCTTCTGGGGTGGGAGTGCAGAAGGAACCGGAAGGGGAAGGCCGAAGGGAGGGGCCGAACTTTCACCCATGCACAACCTTACATCTCACGGACTATAGTAACTATAGTAACTGTTACGTCAGAAAATTCTGAAGCCAAGGATAAAGTATGTTCAGACTGATACAGATGGATAGAGAACGTTTCGACTGTAACAGTTTGGGATATAGTACCTTTTGACTGAATAACACCGGTACAAAAATTCCTTTGCAGAAATAGTTTTTGAGGGATGGAACTCTCGATCTTCTTTTACTTCCGTCGAAATTCGGCAAGATCAATATCCGAAATTTGGGAAATTTTACCCGTAAATGAGGTACCTACTGCAGTAGCCCTTGGAAGATTTTTAGGGTACTGCACGACAATCTCATCCTCAGCCAAGTCTAAATTTTTTGATTTTTGTTTATTGCCAACTTTTTGGGTGGGTGCTTTTCCGTTATCCCCCTCCCCCACTCGATTTTGGTTGCGTTTCGGCCGCTTAAGGTTTTTAGTCATTAGTAATGACTCATTACGAAAATATTCTCTTCTCTAGGATAACAGGTTTACATGGCATTTACGAAAAAAAAAAAAATTAATATTTATACGATACATACAATATATTATACAATAACCATTACGCAAACTTGACTATTCATACACCCCGCCAGATGGCTTTAAGGCACCCATTTCTCATTTTTGTGTCAATATTCCCTTCTGAGTTGGAAATTTGGGTGCCAAAATATAAAAAATAAAAATAAAACGGGGTGAAATGTGAAATATATCATCCCCGTTGCCTTGGGGTATCGTGCGGGCATCGGGCGAACGCGAAAAACTCGAAAATCGAGTGGGGGGTGGGGATAACGGAAAAGTACAATTTTTTGTTTTGTTTTTAATTTTTGAATGTTTTTCATGCTTTACCGGGCTTTTCCGTCGGCTCGCCACTCATGCGCCGAACATGGTACGAGGTCGATGTTGTAGTCTATATGCTTATCAAAACCCCCCCACCATCTCCAAAGTTTCCGTTTTTTGCGGGTTCCGGAACTCTTCTTCTTTTAAGTTCAAAAGACTCCAGAGGCACCGCCTCAATGACCCGGGTCCATTCGAAGACAACTAAAGCCAGAGACGGCAAGGGGAGCCGTTGGATTAGGGTAACTGGAACAAACAGGATATTGGGTTACTGCCCTAGTGGTCAACCTCTCCAAGTGCATTAGCACCCGCTTCCGCTGTCCAATAAATTCAAGCCAGCTTTCGAATGATATTGGTTTTCGAGAAAGGTTAATCGCCACGTCAGTTACGGTATTACGTGAGCTCAGTTCTTTTCCAATAAATAATTTTCAAGGAAAACGAGTTCTGCCGATATCTGTATGGATGGTATGATTGACAATGAGTGCTTCATAATATTATAGGACTGAACATAGTATGTACGTAGTATGTGTGTGTATTATTCACATTATCATAAGATGTTTTATTATTCATATTATGAATAATAAAACAATTTTTCAATTTTCCTCGACCACCTGAGATTACAGAGTGCTCTGCCAACATTTCAGTCATACCCTTGCTCTCTGCTCTTTGCTCTCTGTTACTCTGTGGTCATACCATAGTAAAGATGTAGATCGTTGAATTATTCAACGATAGATACACTCTCCATATGGAGATGAACGAAAACTGAAGATCTACTTTAATCAAAGCTCCGCGTTCATAGCATCGTAAATTTAATGCAGCGGCATGAAGTACCTGTTGAAAAGATCAACTAAACAACACGTTCCACCCAAATCCCACATGGTGGAACACATCACCGAGAAGTAATCTCATTGAAAGTCATCTCAGAGTTGGGAAACTAGAAACAAGAAAAGCGCAAGAACATTGAACAAGAACTGAGTTCGAGGATCAACCCGTCTCGTCCCGAGATCGAACCTTCAACGAGAGAGTCACTCCTAAAGGAATTCTGCAAAACTAACGGCGAACTTCTAAGACCTTCGTTGGGATTCGCCCTCCCTAACGAGTTTTGACCCTTTGCGATGGAATTAATATGCTCTACGTAAGAAATAAATGTTATAGGAGAAAGATAGAGGTTTTTGGTGGCACCTAGCAGATGAGCAAGCAGATCTAATTTACACAGTTTCTTTAGAGGAAGACACGTAATGATAAGTTCCATGGAACTGCAGTTGATGGAAACATGATGGGAGTTTAATTCCGCCCAACGTGGCAGCACCAAGATCCACCCTAAATGGATAGAAACATTACGGTTGGTGGCGTTCGAACGGAATAAAACGTACAGCATTTCGGATCGTCAGGTTACACCGAAATGTATCCTCCGGGCTTAGCACGACATAATCTCAATTTCATCGCGCGAAAGTTTCGTGACGGATCACAAAGACCGGATAGAAACTCCCAAACGTCACGAACCATCAAACTTTGGCTGAACACCTCCCATCCACTTTAATGGCAAACCAGGGACTCTCTCCCTTAGCTGTTGGCAAATAATTGTGTTCCTTTAAACTTAATTGGATGAGCCTCTCGAGTAGCGAGGTATAGAGACTGTTGGAACCCCTCTCCCATGGCTGGTTCCACGGTGGAACTTCCACCCAACACCCACCACAGCAAAATTCAATATAATAATATTTAATATGATATTAATACAATATAATTTAATATTTATAATATATTATATTAAATAAAATATAATATATCATAAATAATATAATAAAAATAGTAAATTAAATATAATATATGTATTATATTAAATATAATTTATATTACCTAGGTACTAAATTTTAGTAGGTAATCACTCATTCGAAAAGTTAATGAGGTGGGTATTTCATGACACTTTGAGGGGGCAGGAAATTACTTACCTACTACCTAATTATATCCTAGCAATTTACGACACACTAGGAATTTATTGTAGATTCGAAAGTCTATGAGATGAAATAGATTGACGGGAATCCGTCACTCCACCAGCTAGATAGGTAACGACCACTTTCGAGGAGGGGAACGGGGGGGCTGGCTGCTCCTTCCCTGCTCGTCATGAACAATACAACGGCCTGACGGTACTTCTCGATTGATTTAGTGACCATCATTTCAACCCTGTCCCTGTCAACTACATATTGAGGCTGGAAAAAGGATAACCAGATTGGAGAGGCCTGGTGGCCCACCACCTCGAGAGACCCGTCTCAAAGACACTCTCTCTGGTGATTCCACCTCTGTGGGAAGGTCAGAGGGAATTGGAGGCGGCATCGAGTGTGCAGCAGAAGGTGTGCCATATTTGGACATCTCCAGTGAAAACACACTGACCGCCCATTCCGCATCCTCATCAAGGCCTAATCAGCGGCCACAGGGGGAACCCATGATATCTCGAGCGTGAACCCTGGGAAAGCCACGCTTTGGAGGTTTCTGCAAAAAACGAGAGTTGAATTCAGACGCACACCTCGATGTGTAACATTAAATGTGGTATACAGGTTACAGGTTAGTTTCAATAGGATTCCTCCCTAGCAAAATTTTCTTCTATTTCGCAGTTGGCAATTCAATTAATGATGTGTAACATTTAAGCAGAAATAATTCAGTTCAAAGAGATCTGGAAACGATAACTTCTACATTTTGAACATTAATATCACACATGCATCCGCGATTTTCCCGCTATACCCAAATGCGCTCCCTATTGCAGCATCAGTGGCGTGAAACGAGCAAAGACTCACGAAGCAATTATAATAATTAATGATCAGAACGTTGGGAGGCAACACGCTATTCAATAGTACATGTCCAGAGGGAGCGAAGATCAAAAGCGTAATTATTGTACAATCAGTGGAAAATATGCGTAGGTGCACAGTCCTTGAATAGAAATAAAGGTGAATCAAGAGAATCAATTGAATTATTCCGGTCAAAATGAGCTGTGAAACTAATTGGATATCAGACAAATAAGGCGAGATCTCCAAATAAGCTTGGCTTTCAAGCCTTCCACTGTAGAATGGAAATACAAGATAACTAAATTCATCGCGGCACCCGTTCAAGCGGAAATGGGACAATGAGAGATTAGGCGATCCGGAACTCTTTTCAGCAATCACGGTTTCCCATACGGCCAGAGGAAAAGCGGTCTGGAACACCGTTATGACATTCCAGCGGGATCCTTCAGGGGGCCGGGAAAATGATGGAAAAGGGGAGGGCGTGAATCGGGCCCGATCATTGATGGCATCCGATAAAGATGCCGCTTCCCTGGACCACATAATTCACGATCGGGATCGAAAGTGGTGGAATAAATCCCCTACCGAAGAAAAAAAGGAACGCCCTAGTCTGTGATGGGACCCCCTCTCTTGAGCGTACACCTGAATAATATTCTGGTCTAGCTCGATAAACCTCCCAAGATCACCTCGCCTCTCACTTCCTTTCCGCGTGAAATTGCGGGTTGATATAACAGGCTTCGTCACTCGACCAGTTTTAAAGCAGACAGACATTTTTCATTGTGGGATCCATTTTCAGCGCTCAACCTCCCCATTTCCCACCACCAAGTTCTTCCTCAAGGGATAAACTTCGATATCATTCGGTGTCATTCGTACTCCTCACAAAAGAGAGGGAACGGTTCCATTTATCGAGCCAGAGTAACGGCCACAGTAGCCGTCACACACTAGGTACATAAACTACGAGCTTACAACCTGAGAAAAAAACTCCCACCGAGAAAAATTGATTGCATTTCCAAGCAGAATATCAAGGACGTCAGAGCAATATTCCACATCATTTTGGCCACATTCCAGGGAAGCCAACAAAACCACATGCCAATTTGCTTCCATTATTTACCATGCTTCTCACTCTTAGTGAGCTTTTTACATTTAAAATACTTATCACTATGGGCTAATGAGCGAATATTTTGGTCTATCTTTTAAGGTTATATGATGGAGGATTTTAAGAGCTAATGACCAATAGAAATGTCTGCTTGATCGAGAATGTATGGCAGGAGGATAAGCACACTTTTCAAGATCTCTAAAATACATGTTCATCTGTCTTCACCGCCCACGTCCAGTTTTAAATGAAGTCGAGTGAAAGAGACCATTGGTTGGTTGTCTTATCCCCCAATGGTCTTCTTATGCGGTAGAAGCCATTTGTTCATTGCTTTATGCGCCCAAGCGATGGGAAAGGTTGGAGTTGAGAGAATAATTCTCTCAACCAAATGATGAATAATTTTATAATTATTTAATAATGATAAAATTATTTTATCATTTGGTCCGACGCATTAGTATCAAAGATGAGTTCAACTAACGTGGAAACACAGTGGGATTAGAGAAGTACATGGACGGTACATTCAAATACTGCCCCACATTTTTGCATGGTACATGCTTTTCCCTTAACCTACTGGCCGAAGAAAGTCATACCCGAGAGGAACGGTATCGATGAATGAAAAGGCGACGCCAAAGGAGCTGCATTTATAATCCCAGAAATGTTAAGCCGTTACGCTAGATTATAATACAAAATATGTATGTAGCTAGATGGAATGGCTCGGCAGCACCCCTGATCCCGGCCCAGGTTCTCACGTTGGACCTGGTATCTGATCTCTTTTACTCTGAGCGTTGGACAGCCAAGACGCCCGCATGCGACCGATTCTTCTACTTCCTGGAATCCCCTTAACAATCAACTGGAGGACTTCATACTTAGGGCCCCGCAAAATGTGAATACGCCACTTTGCGCTGCATGGTTGAGGTTATTATTCTGAAGCATGAAATCGTTCCTGAGTGAGATGAACAGGAAGAAATTAATCGAATTTAAATTAGGTATAGACACTGATAAAACTTGTTCGTCCCTACTAATAAATAACATTATGAACGATTGAAAGACCAACGAGTGGGAGGAGCTCTGGAAGCCCTGTGGGATAGTAGGGATACGCCCAAACATCAGACTAGGTGGAGGCGGTGGATTGGTTTTTTTACGACTAACGTTCCTCAGGGAGGTATAGGAGCACGTACACGTAGCAATCACATTCAGTCAAAACTCCGTTTTGCCGTGTGGCCTCACGCACTGGCTTCGTTTAATGTTTTATTACTGTTCCGCGCCCCTAGGGCACCCGTTGAAATATATATATTTTATATAATAAAAACATGAAAACGGGAGAACAGTTGGTGTATTATAATATAATACTCGTATATTATACGAGAGTTTATAAACTCATAAATGTATTGTACACGAGAATTTTTAGACGAGGAAGTGACATTGTGTGACATTACCAAGTGTAAATACTAACTTTACAAAAGCACCAAACGAATTGAAACAAACTTGTTGAACGACCGCGTTTAAAGCTAAAATCAGAGTTTTAGTGCTGAAAACCGAGTTACACACATTACCTATTTATGTTGTTTCCAACAACATTAATTGAAACGGTCAACATCACCATCAACTATTACCTATTTACATTATTACACTACAACTAGGATTATATCACTGCAATGTGCTAGTGGACAGTAATTTCCTTGTACCAGATCTTTATCTCTACAGTTTACGACTTTGCCCAGGTAGATAATATTATGGTAAAGAGCCATCTCTCTCGGCTCTAAATAAATTGACCCCAGGAGACAGTCGAGTTTCAGAAACATGCTTACTCGCCGTAACCACAAACTAAGACTCATTCTGCTTCCATCTTCAGTTCAGGCGGCAGAATTGCTCGGGAAGCTTTCTCAGAATACCACACTCATTCAGAATTCACGACCAAAAAGGAGGGAGAAGGATGGTGAATTAATAGGATTAATTTGTTAAGTGTGCCACACAAAGAGGAAGACGTTTTGAGGTTACTCCAATAAACAAGATGAATCCTCGTTCCCGAGTTCGTTTATTCTGCCCGAGTTGAGCAGGTGACATGATTATCGTCAAACTTTACCGAGCAAACAGCCGCAAGATTCACCAACTCAATTCGGGGCTGAAACAAAACTGAAACGAGGAGGTAGGTAAACCGGGAAATTCCACTAACCACAGCGTGAGACAAGAAGGGTCGGTATCTTGCTACGGAAACAGTGAGGGAACAGTCAATTCTGCAGGTGGCCTTCTCGTGACTTAAAATTCGATTAGTTTAGATTCGAAGTGGAAAAAATACACTGAAATTCAATAAATCGAAACAGCGGCAATTTTATTCCCATTAGATTTGGATTGACGTTATCAAATTTACAGAGTACTCCCCCTATTCCATTAAATTGTATGATTTATATGATGATTGATGATGAACTAAACCAGGGGTTCCCAATAAAATTTTGTCACGGACCCCTTAACAAACCACAAATGTATTGAGGACCCCCTATATATGTAAATTATATATATATAATTTTGTTGTTAAAAAAAAAGGTTTTTCCCCGTTTGCTTATACCTAGGTGTATGTATATATAAAAAGGGGAAAATCAATTGATTGTTGCAAATAATTATTTATTTTCACATTTGCACAACAACCACTAACACAGCTGAAGCTTTCCTACTTACCTACGTAATAGTGCTGGTTTGCAGTTGGATTTATTAGTAATAAATAATTAATAATATAATTTATTAGTAATATTTATAAATGATTTATTAGTAATAAATAATAAATAATTTATTAGTAATAAATAATAAATAATAAAATATAATTGGAATTCAGGCTTCGTAACGTAATATGTAGGTAATGCTTCTTCTTCTTCTGATAAATTTGAAGTTTAATAAATGATTTGGAAAAAGAATCGATCCTCAGATGTATCGATTATTTTTGAAAAAAATATTCGCGATCATTTTTGAGAATCGGACATCCCTACATTCTGGTAGAAACTGGGCGAACTAGTCACTAATAATTAGGCTAGGTGTCACCAGCGTCGCGTCGCAAGTAGGTACGGCCTCTCACGCTTTACAGGACACTCCTGCTGCAAACAGTCATTTTTATTATTTGAGTTCCTGGTAGAATAGCTTAAAATATTAATTTTTGGATGCAGCTCGCGGACCCCCACACCAACGTTTGCGGACCCCTGGGGGCCCGCGGACCACCTTTTGGGAACCCCTGAACTAAACAAATTAGGCACAAGAAAAATTCACCAAAATATACGGTAGGCTGAGATACCTAATGGCCGTAATTCACGTCAAGCCAGATTTTTCAATAAATCGGTAGACCGTGATGCCATGAGAAAGCCTGCGGAAATCGTGAAATTAAGTTATATTGTTTGCGCTGATGCAAATTTCAACTGTAAAAACTGCTCTAACTGCCCTGAAGTCTTTAATCCTGTTTACTTTTTCCATTCAATGGGAATTAGTTTTGTCTCCTGAATCCCCAAATAAACTCTGAAAAAAGTAAATTTCATAGAGAAGGGATGGCGGGGTGGGGGTTGAAAACGCCAGGAAACCGAACTTTGTCCTAACTATAGGGTCCCCAACTTCTGCCACTTCAACTTTCTCGTTTCCTGGTTTCTACCTCTGGGTTCACTCCGTTCCTGGGAACACACATCCGATTAGAAGCATTGAAATTCCACAGGAACTGTTTTATGTTGAAAACAGTTTGGCTGTCTTTGTGAGATGTGACGGGGATGACGGAAAAGTTGTTTTTAGTGGTGGAACTACAACTCAGTTAGACGCAACGGATGTCAGGAGCAGGCCATTCGATGTTGAGAAAGATACTTAATGCATGAAACAAAAATTTATCCTGAACCCATGCTCTAATTGAAGGGTTAAATTTAAGAGTAAGCCACATTCGACTCCTTCTTATTGGAAAAGAACCATTAATCAATTTCAAAACTAATTACTGAGCATACGACTCATAAAGCTGTGGGGAAAATAACTTCCTAACATTGTTATAATTGAGAATCTTTTTGCGGGCCAGAAAAAGTCTAGCAATCTTGATTATAAATCACATTAAGTCTGGATCACTCCAACACATTTCGCCTACGCCCCATTTCTTCAGCGGCAGACTCCTACCCTTCCACGCCCACCTTTTAATAGCTCCGCCCATTCCCCTTGTATCCTCACCCAGGACGTTTTTTCCTCCACCGAGATATTGGCATGCGCCCAGAAAAACGCTCTGCAAACTGCCGTATACGTTTTATTTATTGTTATAACATCATAAACGTCTCGCGAAGCGGGAAACGAGTCGATTGATGGAGCGACACAGTTGACATTGTGGTTTCCTTGTCCTCGAGTTTAAGATTCTACGATGATACTTGATTATTAAATCATTAGATCTTAAATTTTAAGAAATTTTCACAAAATAATGTAATCGATATTCATAGGTTTTATTTTTTGTTGACTCTTCAAATCCAGTAATCAAAACTATTAGCAGTGTTGTACATAATGAAGTAATAATAATTATACCCTCGGTTTCAGTTCGTAAAGTATCTCACGAAGAAATACCGAAAATTTGGAAAATGCGCTCACCGTGGCCATTAAGTGAATGTTTGCTTTAGGTGCAGAGGTCCAATCCAATACGAGAGCGTGGGGGGAGAAATGACTCCTCTGCTACTGGTTCAAGTTTATTAACCTTGAAATCTAGTACGGGGCTGATTCAGCCATTTAACACGACCACTTTTGGTCAGAATCAAATTTCTCACGAATATTACCATATTTTTTTACTATCAACATTTTAAAATCAAATATCAGGTGGATTTTGAGATTTTTCACTAATGAATTAAAAAGGAGTTACCGATCTCGTTCGGTTTGTTATTGAAAGAGCGTTGCCGGATGAGTTTGGGACGAGGCGGGGGTTAATTTCCTGTGCAGTACATTAGTTGCGGCTCTGGAGACTGCCAATGAGGTTCCAGAATCTCGAGAAAAAGGGCGAGGGAAAGAGTGAATTTGATCATTGGTCGGGACATTAGTTTCCATTGATCGTATGTTTACCGCCCCGATGAACTCGTTTTTATCGCTTCCTCGTCTTTAATGCCGTTGTTCTTTCGATAGCTCTTCCTTCATTTCCTCCCATTGTCCTTCGTCGGTTGTGTTCTAAAGGCTAACAGCTGACCAAGCTGCCCCCCCCTCCTGCACCAACATGGCCTTCACTTATTTCCGTTGTCCCGCACGCTATTTCTTTTCCCCCGATATCTTCCATCTCCATCTTCTAGTTCTAATTCCGGGAACACTGTCCTCTCTCTCTCATACATTCTCCGAATGGAGTGGAAATTCAAAAATTCCTTGGATTATCACTTTATTGCCATTAGGCACTTCTATTTTCACTTATGCCGACGAGAACTGAACAATTTCAGCTGCGTCAGAATTATTGATCACATGAAGCGCAAAACATCACAGCGTATCACAAAAATATTACATTCTCTTGTATTCGGTTTTCGTTTTGTTTCTCATGTAATATGCATGACTTATCTCGTCTGTAAGCCCGGTGGGAACACAGAAGTCGAGGGGATCGAGGTACACCTACAGCACGCGTACTTTGTTCCTTCATGGTAGGTACTATTATTCCACGAATAATTAATTATATGCGGTCCCAGTTACAACTGCGACGTCAACTTCTAAACTAAGTGATATCACCGAGAAAGTCGCAACTGAAGTTATACCGAGTTCCTCTGCCTCAAAACGCCCCTCCTATAGCTTCGCAGATTCAGCGCGAGATTAAATTGTTGACGGGAGTTAATTTATAGAGTGTTATTTCTTTCGGCGGAGAACACAATGGGAGAGTTTACGCCGGTTAACATCCCGACCCTTTATCACCGTCTGGTGATTCGTATATTTTCTCCTTGAGGATCTTATCCTTATTAAAATTTCCTTTTGTTAGCCTCGCTGGCTATTCAACTTGGCGTACTCCTTGGATAAATTATTCTTCTTATCTCATTTTTATTGCTTTCTCAAAGTAGACGGCTCTGAATGGGTAATGGATTCTGTTATGACATTTTGTACAGATTCTAAAACGTAATTTATCGAATAATGCGGCGTCTCAGCGATTTTGTTAACCATATTCAGTTTCTCTCTAATTTCTCCTTCCTCTCAATGGAAACCACCCAATACTCTGCTACAGTCAAGTTTAAAACTCCCTCTTTCGAAAAGAACCATCCGAGAAAAATGAAGAGAGTTCAGCGAGGGGGAAAATCTGAGATGATGAATTACGTAGTTGAAGGCAGAACATCAAAATAAATATATTCCGGGAGTGGGGGGTGACGAAATACCGTCTTGTGTTCATTCAAATACTTATATACCTGACATGATATTATTTACCACAAGTTTCCATACCAGAATCCCTTTTGTGATGAGGATCCTCTCCCCAGTTCCCTTTGGGGTTTTGATATGAAAGGAAGGTGCTGAAAGGGATACATTTACATATCTCGAGGGTACCTCAACGGACGTACTTCCTACACCGCTGCCACCGACACCCCAAGCGTCCCTTCACAACGCTTAATCCCATCTACTGAGCTGGCGGACATCCTTATATTAGATTCCCACAAAAAACCCTCTAGAAGTATGAGCCGGCTTCCACATTTTACCAAAATGTAACACCTTTTGCCCAACACTTATCCGGCAATTGCTGAAAACACCCAGAGCCCAGCGCCTCCGCCGGCGCGCCTTATAAGCAACATAAGCACAAGGTGCGGAAAAAAGTCAAATTTGCAAAGTGTGTATACCAGAGAATTTTTGTGGTTTTCTCCGACGTTTTTAACCGTAGAATCAGCGTGTAATATTCATTTTGCGGTTAAAGTTAGTTTTCACTACTTAAATGAGATGTGAAACATGAGATTATGAGATTTTAAGCATTTTATAGGTATAACATAAAAAAATCCCCTCTCACTCGGTTTAATCGTGTAGTTTTGAAAATTTTACATGTTCTCAATAGGTACCAATAGTATTCTATAAAAATACAAAATCCAATTTTAAAATGAATTCCGATGAACAACACCTCCGAATTCACGGTTTTCTGCAGAATTTGACTTTAGGGAAGCGTGCACATCGAGCTAGGCCATCCTAAGGTCTGGCTTATTTTTTTTTTCTTAAACGTCAGACCCTAATAAAGATGCTGTGAAAATTTCGTCGCCATTTTCCACCGTATTCAGGAGCAGTGAATTTTCAAAGATGCCGGATAACAGGAGTTTGGTGTATTCGGGTTAGAGGTCGAGGCGATAAAAGTGAGTGAATCAACGTAATCAATTCAATTAAGTGACGAGGCAGAAGAATAATAGTAAATATTACCCAGTGACTGAATGTAGGAGCTATTATTCAGCTATTATGCTAATCTCATCTATTCATTAAATAAAAAAATTTAAACAAAAACATTTATTTTGAACTTAAATCAAATATTTCTGCATTTATCGGTTTTTTCTCAAGTTTATTATAAAGCTAAATTTACTTTTTTAATTTACAGTAAATATTGTTGCCAAAATTATGTGATTCCGTAGTTATTTCATCCAATAATTGACTATCTTTTTGCCAGTTGCTATAATCGTCAAAGTTATTGCAGTATTCAATTCAGCGCGAAAAAGCACTATAGAAATGATCACAAACGTATTGAAAATTCAAGGAATTATTTTTTTTTCCCGAAATTGGAGGTTCTGCCCCACTGCGCCGCGGCGCCTTATAAGCAAATATAGAGCGCAGTTTACTTTTCGCAGGAAGCACTTGTAAAATTTACAATTCCTTACATTTATTGTAGTGCAGCAACCTACGAAACAAAAGAAAAGCGTACAAAACATCAGCCTTCGATGCTCTAGACATTGAACTAAATACCGTCTCCGGTTCTGCTGCAATCACTGCACTAATAACTTGAATACGTTGCCCCAAGAAAGAGGTGAACAAATTTTTCAAAGCAGAAGATGCTTTCATTGTACACCACTTCCGTTGTATTTGATGATCTTCCCTCAATAAGGACCAGTTTTTAATGGTTTTGAAGCACTATTAATAGTGCTTCGAAACCATTAAAATTGTAAATTTTACAACCATGTTTTCCAATAAAGGTGTGAAAATGCAATAAGCGAAATTTCCACTGGTCAGAGAACTATGGTAAAACGCGACAATTTTTACACAACGTTTATTATTCTTTGATATAGGTTACTTGAGCGAAAATTAATACTGTGTCAATGAAAAAAAATTTCTTAGGTACTCGGAAAATATTTGACTTCCTGGGATCCTTTAAAAATCCCATTTGAAGCCCCATTAAAGCCCGATAGATCCCACAGTGAAATCGGATCGTTCCGGGACCCCCAAAAGTGGATTCTACGTCCAAAAATACTTCGAAAACGTCACCTAGCTCGATCCCATAGCCAGAAGCCTTCAAAAAACACTCCCGTAGTCTCATTTTAGCCCCACAGCGCCCACGAGTTTGGGCGTTCGGGCTGAAAACCTTGCGGCCACAACCAAGTATTTTGTCAAAATCTCAGATTTAAAAAAAATTCCTAATGCCCAAAACGGCCCGGAAGGCGGACGGACATTTTGGTTTCGGAATCTAGACCTCTTGAAACGGATAATGTCAAATTTTGAGGCCGATCGGAGTCGTCGACCTCCGTCGCGATAACAAAGGTGTATTATTCCAAGAATAATAAATCAAAAAACCATCGATTTCAACTTGATGAAAAATGGAAGTGGTTTTACAGAGTGGGAAATCAGGGTAGTTGAGAGGTTAAAAGTAGTTTTCCCAAATCTCGAAAATACATCCAAAAAATGGATGCATATTATTTTGGTATTCCAGCGACTGTAAAAGCGGTAAAGCACCGTAATAGGGCTTGGCGTTGCTAAGAGCAGCAATTGCCATCAAGGGACAACTCTCCGATGTTCCTCACTGACTGTCTGGCATAAGTACGACTACATTATGTCCAAAAGAAAATGTTTCTCGAGACCTCTAAATTGACCCTCTTTTCTGTCTGCTGGAAGCTCTGGCTTTTATGAAGGCTCTGGCTATTTGGGATAACTGACTACCGTACTTCGACTGAGTGCATCAAGCCCACGGCAAAGCTCCGGACCTATTTAATAAACTTTTATAAATTAGATAACTACAAACCTGGTTTTATTTGATTCAGAGAAACCATGAGAAATGATCCGAAACAACAAGTCCAAAAAAATTTGTTTTCCTCCATTTTTGACATGAACTAGAGGGTTTCACAAAAACGAGACGTTTTAGGGGCTCAGTTGCATTCGACTCAGCAACCGCCAAAGCATAAAGAATGTATATGTAGGTATGATCCAATTCAGAACACGTTTTGAATTTTTTCGCGCTATATGTCCATTCTAGCCCACTGTAAGGCCCTGTACTGACCAGGCCTTCTTCCTCTTCCTCCGGCCAGGCGATCCCGGGATGTTACTTCGACGCTTTGAGCGTACATCCCTAAGGGTCTGCAGGCCCTGCAATAATGGAATTATTCTCTTTCCCTGTCTCCAAAACAAACGGTGGTGTGAACATAAGAGTATAAACCTCATTAACTCCAACAAACACCTCACACAATCAGTAATATTGATGAGGAAAACACAAGCACGTAGGTACGTTAAAAACAACCACTTTGAGTTCAGTTCCAACAGTTTTCTTTACCTGCTGTGTGAACATCTTTAATAGTCACGTCCCGAACTTTTCTTCACCTCAAAAGCTGAGTTTATTCAGCTGCCGAAATCGATGATCTATCACAGGACATTTTTAACCAATTTGGCTAAAAATTAAGGAACACTCTCCAGATTCATGTTTTAGGGAATGCAGTAAATTGACCTCGATTGGTTCCCTCTTTGAAGGTGGACACAGTGACTAGGAGGTAGGATGAGCCCTCGAAGTACTTGGGTCGAAATCCATAATGGATGGGGTTGTATCAGAGACTTATAGCCGTTATAATCACGAAGCGGGTATTAGCCCCGAACGGGCAAGCTTGCGGGGTGATGGAGCTCATTTCTTAGGCTGAGCATAGACCCCGAAGCATCAGTTGGGTCAGCGTTCTGGAGGCTTTCACGCTCTGGGTGCCCTTCGGGCCTTCCTTGTTCAGCACGAGGGCTTTGGTAATGACGTCGGATGAAGGGAGAGTTTAGGCAGGTTCGGTAATAGGGCCAACCACTTCCGACCCGCCCTTATAACTAATAAGACCCTCAAATCCAAATTATCAAAGGATAGGCTAAACCCAATATTCAGAAAGATGCACAGTTCAAATCCCTTTCTTGGTTATTTCGGAATTGCCTGAATATCTCAATCACCATTCAAACTTATTTCTAAGATTACACCTCGGATATATAATATATATATATTATTTTCTTCTAAATATATTATATTTCTAGACTTAAAAACAATGTTAATCTTAAGTTTCCAACCTAATAGCCGAAAGAAGTGAGCCGCTCCTGACTGGATGCTAGCAAGCCATAGACAAATTTTTAAATTTATTATTATTAAAATATTTAAATTGTATTATATTATACATAATACGATTTAATGTTTCAAATCTAGTTTTTCTTCAGTAAGAACATTGTAGTGCCTTTTGTTCATTTATGTCCGTAAGGTCACCAACGAAGATAACCCTAATACACTACAATGTCATAATAACATCCTCGCCGATGGTATCGACGCTGAGCAACATCCGTGTTCGCCCCGTGAAGTAGTGATTAGCCAGCCGAGCACCATTGTTACGGAAAACGGATGGTAGGTAATTAATATGCCTCCCGCTCCGGGTCGGATAGATTTTAGACGTGCATCATATTGAGGGGATCCCTCCCACGACAAAGGCCGATATGAGATAATTATGATTATGATGCGATACAACGACGAGGGTTCAGTAACGGAGGGTCACACTACGCCGAACCAAACCGTTTACGGACAATGACTAAACGGCGAACTATTGCTTTCGGGAACAGTGAATTTGGGAGGTCAGTTGCGAAGCTGACTATTTCAGTCGGGGTGCCCGTTTCAGCAAAATGAGCAATTAGGTGAGTTGAAAGTTCTTATGTAAGAACTTTCAACATCTCCTGTACAGCAGATTCTCAAGGAAAAGAGCGGCGATGAAAATTAAGCAACAGACGAAATATCTAAAAGCCTGGTAAACTGTGGTTTCCCTTTAGGGTATTTATTGCCACTGCCATTCCGTTAACAAAGGCTCGCCGGCCTTTCAGGTTGACATAGTTGAATCTGCTTGCTGCCAAGTAATCATACTGATCTACAAAAAAAAAAAAAAAAAGAACACCGAGTTGCCGGCTTCTTTTTATCTATTCTAAGTGTGTTGAAGGGTGCTGAATACGAAAATTATAGCCGTTTTTTCGGTTCGAATAAGTGCTTTTTTGGGACTTTTTTTGGTTTTTTTTTTTTTTTTGGACATTTCTCAACAGTGAATTTTTCAGTAACCACCGATATCACTAAGTCTTAAACTTTGTCAAAAGACACTAACCATGTTATAGGAAATTCATTGCAGATTCCTAATATATAGGTACTCACTTTTAGTCTAAAACCTTTTTAAACCATCAAAAACCTCAAAAACTGCAATAGATAAACAAAAATAACATTCGCCGTTTTGGTTTATTATTCTTGGAATAATACACCTGTTTTCGCGACGGGGGTCGACGACTCTGATCGGCCTCAAAATTTGACATTATCCGTTTCAAGAGGTCTACATTCTAAATCCGAAATGTCCGTCCGCCGTACGCCGTCCAGGCCGTTTTGGACAGTAGGAATTTTTTTTTAAATCTGAAATTTTGACAAAATAGGTACCTACTTGGTTTACCTTGGGTTTCAAGTTGTGCCCGCAAGATTTTCAGTCCGATCGCCCAAACCCGCGGGGCGCTATGGGGCTAAAATGGGGCTACGGGAAGGGTTTTTTGAAGGCTTTGGGGTATGGGATCGAGTTAGGTGTGTATTTTTGGACGTAGAATCCATTTTTGGGGGTCCCGGAACGATCCGATTTCACTGTGGCAATCTGTAGGGCTTTCATGGGGCTAAAAATGGGATTTTTGAAGGATCCCAGGAGGTTAAATATTTTTCGAGTAAAAAATAAAGAATTTTTGAAAGAAAAAATCCACACAAAAAAATTTTTCCGGGTGCGTGTGGGGCGACAGAAGGTTGAACGTGCTTCACACTCGTTTATTTCCTATTTCCTAGCTTTCGGCCACAGGTGCCATCTTCAGGGTGAGTATCTGGTAACAAGACCTTTGAATAATGCAGTAATGACTTAGATGATTGACGTAGATATACCTATGTAGTTATAGGGCTTACTTGTTAAATATAATATCTATACTAATATATAAAATTCTCTTTCTGTATGTATGTATGTATGTATGTATGTGCCCAGTAAACTGCCGAACGGCTGAACCAATTTAGCAGCGGGTGGGCGCAAATTGACCCGCGTGTTCCGACTTAGATAATAGGCTATGTTAGATTTCGTGAACTCTATTCCTTCGTCGCGAACGGAACTTTCCTTCGCGACGAAAAGCCGCGTCAAATAGCGTCGTTTCTAGGGATTGCTAGGAAAATTTTCGAAACGCCGAAACCCGGTACAACTTTTGGCGTCGGGTTTGAACGAAACTACGTCGGTTAAAACGAGCTTTTCACTCTGATTTCAACGACTGCAAAACGATTTCTGTGCGATAACCCGTTCGCAAGTTATTCAGAGATCGTCGGTTGGTGGGTACGAGCATTTTTTGCGAGCCTTCGATAGGTAATTTCATTGTTGAGTTGATGGGTTGCTATGGGCTGCTTATAATTGGTGATAGACGGGAATCTGATACTTCGCAACGAGAAAAGGGCTAAGAAAGTCGACGGGTTGCTAAGGGTGTTTGCATCGGGGATCGACGAGAATGTGATATTTCGTGCGAAGCACGGGTGTCCCAGCTAGTAATATATTATATTTAACTATTATATTTAACTAGCTGACCTGGCGCGCTTCGCTGCACTTCTAAAGATTTTGAAAATTCATTATTTCATAGCTGGGACACCCGTGCGTCGCACGAAACATCAAATTCCCGCCCATCACCTATCGATGATGCACCCGTGGCAACCCGGCAACTTAATTTTTCATAGTAACAACGCTTGTTGGTTTCTCCTAGTGAATTATCAAATTCCCGTCTATCACCAATTATATGCAGCCCACACATCCCACACACCATCCCATACATCCCACACATCCCATACATCATCCCATACATCATCCCATACGTCCCACACATCCCATACATCGGGCACATCCCATACATCCCACACATCCCATACATCCCACACATCCCATACATCCCACACACCATCCCATACATCCCACACATCCCATACATACCATACATCCCACACACCATCCCATACATCCCATACATCCCACACGTCCCATACATCCCACACATCCCACACATCCCATACATCCCACACACCATCCCATACATCCCACACATCCCATACAACTGAATGTTTCAACAGGAGAGATTTTAACAGTGTACGGATTTTTAACATTTCCCGTCATTTGAATCGTCGAATTAATTTGAGAGGAATTTCGGTCTCGAATTAATTTGAGGAGAATTTATATCAATGAATAACAAACCCTTTTTGGCGGAATATAGCGGTTTTCCATTATTATATTATATTATATATAAACCTTCTCTGAACTTCCACAAATAATTCAAGACCAAAATTAGCCAAATCGGTCCAGCCGTTCTCAAGTTATGCGATCAGCAACAAAATACTGATTCATTTTTATAGATACTAGTGGGCCCGGTGCGCTTCGCTGCACTCCGTCCATCACCTATCAACGATGCACCCGTGGAAAGGACGGTTTTTGACCCGTCTCTCGTTGCGAAGGAATAGGTACCTATCAAACTAATCGAAGGCTCGCAGAAACTGCACTCCGTCCATCACCTTTATCGGGCGTCACCACCAAGTGACAGTCGCTCAATGCGCTAAATTTAGGCTCTACCGTTGAGGCTGGGTAGCGTGGATTAGACACAGCCAGCCACAGAGCCGAACAACTTTAGTAGTATAGATAGTTGAGACACCCGTGCTTCGCACGTACTATCACATTCCCGTCCATCCCCCATGAAAACACCCTTACTCACGAGTCGACGGGTTGCTAAGGGTGTTTTCATGGGGGATGGACGGGAATGTGATAGTACGTGCGAGTAATTTTTCTTAATAACAACGACTTTTGGTCTCTCGTTGTGAAGTATCAAATTCCCGGCTATCACCAATTATATGCAGCCCATAGCAACCCATCAACTCAAAAAGGAAATTACCTAGTACCTACCTATCAAAATAATCGTGGGCCCAGTGCGCTTCGCTGCACTCCGTGCATCACCTTTATCGGCGTCACCACCAAGTGACAGTCGCTCAATGCGCTAAATTTAGGCTATACCGTTGAGGCGGGGTAGCGTGGATTAGACACAGCCAGCCACAGAGACGAACAACTTTAGTAGTATAGATAGTTGGGACACCCGTGCTTCGCACGTACTATCACATTCCCGTCCATCCCCCATGCAAACACCCTTAGCAACCCGTCGACTCGTAATTTTTCTTAGTAAAAACGCTTGTTGGCCCGTTTCTCGTTGCGAAGTATCAAATTCCCGTTTTGGTTACAATTATATGCAGCCCATAGCAACCCATCAACTCAAAAAGGAAATTACCTAGTACCTACCTATCAAAATAATCGAAGGCTCGCAAAAAATACTCGTACCCACCTACCGACGATCTTCGAATAACTTCCAAACGCGTTATCGTACAGAAATCGTTTTGTACTCGTTGAAATCAGCGTGAAAAGCTCGTTTTAACCGACGTAGTTTCGTTCAAAACCGACGCCAAAAGTTGTACCGGGTTTCGGCGTTTCGAAAATTTTCCTAGCAATCCCTAGTAACGACGCTATTTGACCCGGCTCTCGTCGCGAAGGAAAGCTCCGTTCGCGACGAAGGAAGAGAGTTGGCGAAATCTAATACGGCCTACGACACATCCGGGCCTACGCGGAACCGACTCGAAAAAACCCCGTCTCTCTAGGCTCTACCGTTGAGGCGGGTTAGCGTGGACAGCCAGTCAGTCAGTCCGAGACACGAACAACTTTAATAGTATAGACTAGTGGGCCCGGTGCGCTTCGCTGCACTCCGTCCATCACCTATCAACGATGCACCCGTGGAAAGGACGGTTTTTGACCAGTCTCTCGTTGCGAAGGAATACCTATCAAACTAATCGAAGGCTCGCAGAAACTGCACTCCGTCCATCACCTTTATCGGGCGTCACCACCAAGTGACAGTCGCTCAATGCGCTAAATTTAGGCTCTACCGTTGAGGCTGGGTAGCGTGGATTAGACACAGCCAGCCACAGAGCCGAACAACTTTAGTAGTATAGATAGTTGAGACACCCGTGCTTCGCACGTACCTACTATCACATTCCCGTCCATCCCCCATGCAAACACCCGTAGCAACCCGTCGACTCGTAATTTTTCTTAATAACAACGACTTTTGGTCTCTCGTTGTGAAGTATCAAATTCCCGGCTATCACCAACTATATGCAGCCCATAGCAACCCATCAACTCAAAAAGGAAATTACCTAGTACCTACCTATCAAAATAATCGAAGGCTCGCAAAAAATACTCGTACCCACCTACCGACGATCTTCGAATAACTTCCAAACGCGTTATCGTACAGAAATCGTTTTGTACTCGTTGAAATCAGCGTGAAAAGCTCGTTTTAACCGACGTAGTTTCGTTCAAAACCGACGCCAAAAGTTGTACCGGGTTTCGGCGTTTCGAAAATTTTCCTAGCAATCCCTAGTAACGACGCTATTTGACCCGGCTCTCGTCGCGAAGGAAAGCTCCGTTCGCGACGAAGGAAGAGAGTTGGCGAAATCTAATACGGCCTACGACACATCCGGGCCTACGCGGAACCGACTCGAAAAAACCCCGTCTCTCTAGGCTCTACCGTTGAGGCGGGTTAGCGTGGACAGCCAGCCAGTCAGTCCGAGACACGAACAACTTTAATAGTATAGATAGATAGATTATATTTAATTATGTTAAATATTATTTAAAAAGTAAGCCCTATAACTACATAATATTATTATGGGTGACATCTCCGCGCTCTGCACTCCTCCGACGGCCGTCGCCGGCTGCCTTGTCCTCTGCTCCACATAAGGTGTCGTGGGGTGGTCTGCTGGAGTATAAATTGGGTTAGAGAGGTGGTACGGTGAGTTTTAAGAGTATTTCGGAAATGTGAACACGTGGGAGTTGTTTACATTTGTGGATTGGTTTATTTTTTTGAGTATGAGTCGTGCTATTGCCATAAGTGTCTGCCGGTGGTAGTATTGGAGGTCTGAAGATCGAGGAGACGGTGATTAAATGTTAAATTTTGATAAAATGAAGATGGCACCTGTGGCCGAAAGCTAGGAAATAGGAAATAAACGAGTGTGAAGCATGTTCAACCTTCTGTCGCCCCCACGCACCCGGCTGAAACATGCCTAGAAGGTATCCCAAACAAACCAGTATAACTTTTTTTTTTTAAATATAAAAACCCCAAAAAATGTTTTTTTTTTTAAATTTTTTTCATTGACAGAATTAAATTTCTGTACAAGTAACCTATATCAAAGAATAATAAATCCTTGTGACAAATTTGCAGCTTTTTTTCTTCTTAATACATATTATAATAAAATATTATTATAAAGAATATTATAATTATAAAGAATATTATAATTATGAAGAATATTATTATTTACTCGCTCTAAAAAGTCCTGGAAAAGAACTCGGGGGTGACGTTTTGAATCAGACCAACCACGACTGCAAAACGAGGCGAAACGCTACAAAATTTGTAGCGTACAATTCAATGACATTGAACAATTTAATTGCATTACTCATACGGTGTTCAGTCAGTATTCAATGCCCTTTTTGTTTAAATCAGAAAGAGTTGGGGTAAAATTGATCATTTAATGTAATTTTGAAAGAAACTAGATCTGCAAAGGCCAACCAACACGCACGTGACGTCCCTTGTAAATCCATGTCAAGCACCTGGGTCCGGTGCAGGAGTTCGTTGCTAAGGAACGCCCACCGTCACACTGCATGAATTCAAACAGCCGAATCTTTAATGCATTTTGTAAGTTATGTTAGCTATACCTACAACGTTTTTTGAAAAATGCTGAAGAACGCCATTCCTTGTTTTCCCTCTCGGTGAATTCTTTTGAAGGATTTATGCAAGGAAGAATTGCTTTAAAGGAATGATTTTACGGACACTGCTTCCGCCCCTTATCGATCGATATTAGGAAGTTATAAAATTGATGAACTTCTTCCGACGAGATGAACGATTCGGCGAACAACAATTCATCCACTTGATTGATACGGCTGTTTTGACAACCAGTTAGCCATCAGGAAGTTGTCACTTGGACGATAAAAATAACTTTTTCCGTACTTCATTTCTCTGCGATACGAGGATACACCAGGATTAATCCAGAAGATGAGAACATCACAGGTACTAGGTACGATCAATCATGACTTGAATTTTTGTCATCTTTCCACACGAAAATGATAAACGCGCAATGACCTACCAGCAGAAAACCATGTCTTTACCAAACATACCAAAATAACAACTTCGATTCATTATCGAAGGGGAACGTTCCCAAACTAAGCTCCCATTTTGTAGGTTTCCATTGCACAAAAATTTGTTAATAGGGATTACCAAAAGGTTTCATTTGAATGCTTAATGAAGAACAAAAGGAACCAAAAAGGGAAAAAAACTCATCAATCGTGCTAATGACCCATCGTTCCAGGAACATTACAGACACTCTCGCCGGTTCGGTAATTAATCAGGTTACACTAAATTCCTTGGAAATTAATAATCCAACTAAATTTGAATGATTGATGTTGATAAGATGTTGCCGTAAAGTGTTTTTCTTCTGTAAACGACTACTTTCCAAGAAAATGATTTTGCTGAACAAAATTAAATTATGACATTTAAATTTTTAGTCTCAGAACGATTGTCCCCACGAGTTGGTAAAAAAAGTTCTCAAATTGGGTCGCTCTTCTGCACCCAGCTTTGTATATGACATAGGTAATACATGTATATTATACATTGTATCGTTCTCGGAATTCAGAATTTGTAGGTACCCTTCGTTTGCTATAATATGCACTCGCATACTTTTGGTTTATTATTATTGGAATAACACACGTATGTAATCGCAAAGGAGATCAAAATATCAGATCGGCCAAAAATTTGACATTATACGTTTCAAGATGTCTAGATTCCAAATACGAAATGCCCTACGCCGCGGCGTCTGGGCCCTTTTGGGCGTAGGATTTTTTTTTCAATCTGAAAATTTGACGCAATAGGTACTCGGTTACCATCTAGTTGTGCCCGCAAGGTTTTCAGTCCAATCGCCCAAACCCCTGGGCCTCTGTGGGGCTAAAAAAAGGCTACGGGAGGGATTTTAAAGGGTTTCGGCTATGGGTTCGAGTTAGGTGTCGTTTTCGAAGTACTTTTGGACGTAGAATCCATTCTCGGGTGTCCCAGAACGATTCGATATCATCGGAGGGATCTATGGGGCTCAAATGGAGCTAGAAATGGGATTTTTGAAGGATCCCAGGAGGTCAAAATTTGACCTCCTGACCTCAAAATATATAATATTTTCCGAGTAATTTTGGAAGTATAATCCATTTGTCGAGGTCCCACATCTGTTCGAACAATGTAGTTTTTTTTTTTTTTTTTTTTTCAACAATATTTTTTCAAGAACAGAATTAATTTTCGCACAAGTACCTAATCTACCAATATCAAAGAATATCAAAAAGTATAATATTATCAAAGAGTAATAAACCCTTGTTTAAAACTTACAGCGTTTCTATTCAATTCCTCGGGTGGAAAAAAGACGAATCTAACAACTAGAGAAAAATACGCAACGAAATATGTATACACAAAGCGGGGTGCAGAAGAGCGACGCAATTTGAGAACTTTTTTCCACCCTAGTCCCCACCATCCCTTTGGAGGAATAATATACATATTATGTATAGGTAAGCTCTGAGATGTTTGATTCTACATTGAGAGTTATTCGGAAGTCTTCTATCGGTAAAAACTAATTTGAAACTAAACTAAGCAAGGCAGTTTGTGTTTGAGTGTGTGCTCGGTCCAAGTTAGGTAATATCTGAATAGTCGTCCCAAAAGTCCAAATTGACAATTCCTGGTGCTATAGGTCTATCCCACTACGAGTTTTTATTTTTTAAATTTTTTCGGGAACGCTGAATCACAGGAAACATCACGTTTTTCCGAAGCCGTGAACAAAATTAAAACTAGACGTTACCGAAGTTAGTTCCATTTCAGTTGCCAAGAGGAAACGGGCTAAAAAAAAAAAAAAAAAAAAAAAAAACTTGGAGAAGTACGAGGTTTGCAAAAGAGGAAGAAAGAGAAAAAAGGGGATGGAAACTATTTTATCGGCATAATGAAAAGGGCTCCTGTTGGGGTGCGTGGAATACGGGGTAGGTAAGTGCGGAGGCGAGCGACACGAACAAAGTTGTTACCAGTTGGAAATTGGTTGGGTGGGTTAGGAGGATTGGGGGTTCTCTCCGTCTTTTGTAACAGCATTTTTGTACACTGGCAACAATAGGAGGAAGTAAGATTGGGTCGTTCTGGGTATCAGCTGGTTGACTCGTGCATTTTGCCGTTCAAGACCTAAAGTAACTTACCTTTTGAAAAGGAGAAGGCGTACAGTCTCCAATTCAGAATCGGAAACAATAAGTTGGTGGTTTTCTCGTGACAACACCATAAAATTCGTCATGCCCAGATACTTGCCTTCAAGGGCAGATTATGCCAATGATTTCAAATTCAACTAGAAGGCAGAACTTGTCGTTAAATTCAGATATATTTAATTCATCTGAACCATTAAATTTTACTGGTTGATGATTCGGCAAGTTATCGATCCGGAGAAGCAAGCCATAGCCCATCACAACAAGCTACAAGTCATTTAAGAAGCGGTTCAGTTGCTCGACGTTTACGCCGCGCGGTATAACGAGAGTTTATCAAATGGAGGTATGGTTAAGGATGGTTAGGGAAAAACTGGACTTTACCAATAAATGTAACATTTACATTGGTATTTAAAACCAATTGTTGCAAGTTGTTTGTAATTTCAAGAACTTTAAAACCGTTCAAGTGAGCAATATCGCACGGATCACTAAGTCTTGTTCTCGAGTATCTAATATTGGAATTACATTCCAGCTGAGCACGTAAAACTGAAAAAAATAAAAATAAATAAATACCTAAACAAAAATAAATAAAAATGAAAATAAATTTTAAAAATTTACTACAGTAGTAACTTGCGCAAGTAACTTGCGACAAGGTGCAACACGATAAAATAGATTTGAGTGAAATTTTAGGAACGGCCCATCACGATATTATCAAAATATAGTTTTTTCGCTGGTGAGCTCAGGCCTTCCAGGCCTTAAGGCCTGGAAAATGACTGGAAAAAGGACTTTCGGCAAACAAAACTCACAAACACCTTGAAAATGAATAGTTTCGGTGTCTCAACAAAAGTTTCGATGGGACAACTCTGGGCAGAGTAAAAACCCCGCTTTCTTCTGACTATTTTACGTTTTACCAATATTAGTCGAAAACAAGTGATTCAAGCGATATCGTTCACCCGAACGGTTTTAAAGTTCATGAAAATTCACAGTGAAAATTCAGTTCACACCCCCTCTAAAGTTCTTTTTAAACAACTCACATGTCTATGACGTTCAGAAAATCATACGCTACTTTTATTACTATTGTAATTTTGAGAACGGTTTTTGAAGTTCATCCAAGGCTAAAAAAAGTTCCATGCTAAAATGGCATTTAAAACCTACAGAAAGCAATTCAGCAGCTATGAGAATTGGCATGCAGTGAGCACAGACCCCCAATTTTATGTCTCATAATAATGTCCAAACAACTCAATGAGGAGCTGTAAAGCAAACAATGAATGAAGAGAGAGAATCGAGCCAACACCCCCTTGAAACCCAAATCGTTAAAAAGTCGAAAAGTTAACTGTGCGACAATGAACAAGGGCATCAATCACAAAACGGTTCCCGAACTCCAAAAGAGATTTATCACAAAGCGGAAAGTTTAGGTTTTCTCGGCTTTCAGGTCCGACCCGCTCAGACGCAGCCACCTTTATCTTCAATGAAGTGTGACGTGAAAAATTGACTCGGTGTGCCGACGAAAGGAGAAAAATACATGTACATCAGTTACCGAGGCTTTCAAACAGATTATGTCAGGTGAAGGACGCACCGGAGTAACAAACTTGAGGAGTTGAAGGAAATGGGCTACTCTCCGCCATTCCAAGTGAAGGAACAATAGTTACAAGAAACACGAAGGCGTTTAACCATCAGAAGATGAGTTCTTATGAAGCGAGAAGCTTAAAACTGAGGCCCAAAATCAACTTTATACATTGAGACAGTATCTTGCTTAAGATTATGACTACAACAGCTTCAGAAGAATGGCCCTAAAATATAAAAGCTCCTTTTGTGTGTAACTCGAAAAGGCTTCCGCGCTTATTTATTCGAGGACGGAAAAAATTTCGTTGGAAAGTATATCATATTTTTATATGGAGGGGCCAAGTATAAAAAGTGTGGATTATCTTCAGACCGGAAGAGGTGGGGTAGAGGTTGTTGAGTCCCAGATTTATACGCAGCCTCGCACACTCCGGTCTCGATAAAGCCTTGATATGTCGACGCTTTTAAGCCGCGTTATTTGACTATGCCCGACGTTTCTATGCTAATATTTACACGGAGAAAGTGCGGTGTGGGAATACACAGCTTTAATTCGGCGCATACGAGGAGGGACTGAGTGGAGCCAATCCAAAAGATGTTTAACTTACATGGCTGTATATTCAATTTTATTGAAGACTTGCTCAGTATACAGTAGGGATCATAGAGCGTTGATAATTTGACAGGAGTTATAATAGGATGAAAGACGGTGCGTAGGAAGCCCCCTAGGGGGATACTGCTAATGGCTGGCCAAATGTTGATCATACTTCAGGTAACGAAAAATACGTACAAGCATCAAAATTTGATGCTTTGATGCATTTAATGCAGTTAACGAGTTCTCTGGATAAAAGGGGAGGTCATGGTATCATTCACTGCTATTTAATAGCTGTTAACATAATTTTCCGTAAACGGATTTTGAAGGAACTTGGAGTAAAATTAGGGAAAGATAATCTTGGAGGCATCGGAGACTGAGGCTGAAAAGAAAGAGCGATAGCTAAATCAACGGAAAAAAAAAAATCTTGTTCATAAACGATTCTTAGAACTGGAGATTGATTGATGAATACTCGTATTTTCATCTCTATTATCACCTAGATTGGTTTAACAAGCCTGAGGTTGTACAGAATTGAATTCGGACCACCAGTTGCCGAGGTTTTGAAAAAGTACCTACTTTTTTATTCCCCTCTCTCACGCACACTTGCTATCCACATTAGCCTTTATATACCTCTGCAACAGAGTGCATGTTTCCTTACGTCTACTGGTATTCAATTACGATGTCTTGTGACAGGTAGAGGTTTGGATGAGGGAACGTTAAATTCTGTAGGAGGGCAAAGTGAACTCGGTGCATTTCGCTAAGATCCGCCCCAGAGGACTAAGAGAGTGGAAGCACTTCACCTCGCCACCTTTTCTGAGGCCTCTGGCCGAAACGGGAGTACTATTACCGTCGCGCAGAGAGGGCGATGAGGAGAAAAGGTGGCGGAAATTATTTACGGCGACTGACTGACTGAACGAGGGTTATTAGGCATGGAAAAAATGACGTTTTGATACTGATTCAAGTTTAAAACAACGTTTGCAGTTAACGCAGTCAACGTTAAACCCTTGAATTTGTTTCAATTCATTAGTCAATTTAAATTTAAATTTAATGTTGTGTAGGCCGGTGCTCGTATCTTCTCCCCTCTTTCGTTAAAAATATACCATACGTTGAAATACCCTACGAAGACTGGCCAATTGATAACAGTCCGATAATCATCTCCCTCCCTCTCCCCGACCAGGTTCTTGTACCACATGCCCTGATATCATCTTCATGGCCCTGATGAAAGCTCGGCAAATGAAGTGGAGTTTTCCTGTTCTTGGCCCTAATCCCAATCAAACTGACACATATACAATGTGTCAGTCTCCACTATTCTCACCTTATCCAGTTCGGCACCATATTGGCATGCCTTGGAAGCCCTTAGTCAGCTCGGGACAGTTGCGCAAAGCTTGAGACCATCTTAGCAAGCCTTGGAAATCCTTAGCACAGCTTGGTACCAGCTTTGCATGCCTCGGACAGATCTGAAAAGCTCGGGAAGGATTAGAATCTTCACTACGTAAGGTCGATCCACACAGTTCAGTGATCCGTGGCCGTCTGTGCACGGTGCCCTTCAATTGCACCTTGTGTGGCTTTCTAATCAACTAGTTAGCCTAGTTGGCAGAATTTACCTATAGGTTATGACTAATAACGAACTCACATTGGTCTACTTTGAAAAGCATGTTAACTAGGCGTTGGTAAACACACCTACCTACATCGTTATTTATAAACACACTCTTGGCGAACGAAAAAAAAAAAAAAAAAAAAAAAAAAAAATTAGCTCCCGTTTTCCATCCTCTCGTTAACTTTTTGTTGTGCTTCAGGAGATGGTGTTGCTTGAAAGACGGTGACTCCACGAGCGGCAACCACTCAACGCTCGCTTTACTTCCCGTCTTATCTAAACAACGACTACCCTTCCCTTTCTTCGATCCCCTCCCTTTAAATTCCGCTCTCTGGAGAGGCCCCTTCCTTACGTTCGGCATTTGGTAGCTCCGAGTAAACAGAGCCAAGATGGTTTCCCCTTTTTCAGAGAGGGTCGAGAGTCGGGAGTTTCCACGGGACAGCCAAGATTTATTCATAGATTATTGGTAACTTATTGCAAACAGAAGAAAAGAGTAGACGCTGGGAAAATTCGGTTTTCAGAATGTTATCAGATTGAGAAAACTGTCCTCACCTAACGTTCTATTTGGATGCTCAATATTTACTCCCTTCATTAAATTTTGATTACGTTTTCATTGGCGCACGCTCAAACAATCGAAACTTCATGACGCTAGAAGCTCTATGTACCACTTAACTGAAATGTACCTAGGGAGTAGGTGCACAGGGAAGGGGTACTCCTTTGAGAAGTTTCCAACCACTAGCAAGAAACACTTCCTCACACCCTTCTGCATTTCAAGTATTTTCAACGACAGTACTTAGATCGATAGAATGTACACAAAATTAGAAATTGGAAAAATTAGAAAAATCTATAACGTGTCATGTTATATGGGAATTAAGGAGAATCTAAATAATATGATCCGCACATATCACTTGAGGTTTCTCGAACATCCACTTGTTATGCGTGAGAAGGATTGTTAGTAGGGCATCCATTTACTGCACAAATCTTTCACAGCTGTAAAGAGTGCAGTAAATCGTGTTTTACGGCTGTAAAAAATGCGCAAAAGCGTAACATTGGGGCAGAAAGGAACATCGATTACGAAAACATCATCTGTGCCCATAGCATCTATGCATGTGGGCCAATCAGGTTGGCTAGACATTAGGACCAACTAGACCCCTAGTGAAGTCCATGTGCGAAAGAACGGATTTTTTCATCAAGTTAAAGGCGTTTTCTGGCCCGGACGGCGAACGGCGGACGGACATTGCAGATTTGGATTCCACGTAGTTCCTTGAAACGTAAAATGACAAAGTTTGAGAGAAAATAATCTTTTTTTTTCTGTACGATCACAAAGACTTATTATTAGAAAGAACATTTCAAGTAATTTTCACCATCTACCTACTCTGCAGGTAGGTAAATTTCCATTGTAAATCATTTTCTCAAACCCTAGAAATGCTTGCATACGAGTCTGCAACACATTAGGACATTTTATGTCCTTAGCCCCCCCCCCCCCATTCCCTACCCTTTCTCTAACCCTTGTATCTCTACCCAAGGCTTCATTTTGGCGTTTTCTCAAAGTGGTTTCTAACGTGGAAACTTATAACAACAAAACAAGCGGCATTTTTCACTACATCCATTCATAACATCAATAAATATAAAATGGCAACATAAAAATACCAAGAACAAGTACGAAAGAAATGCGTGATAAATCGAGAGCTTTCCAACGAATGGTGAACGATTTTTGTACGATGATAACTGGCGAAGTTCCGTAGCAACGGATCGGTTGTAAGCGGAAATCATCAGAAAATTTCATAATTATGGGTTAACGCTTTCTTCGTCACACCGTCACCGTCACACTTTTTGAGTTATGTGCCATAGTAAAGACATAAAATGTCAATAAGCCAAAATTGAAAACCCCCTTAGGTTGGAATGGAGTTCCTACAAAAGTAGCCTATTCAACTTTGGGGAAATCTGAAGCTAACCAGGCTGAACCAGCCTTGAAAAATATCACCTGGGAGAAGTTTTGGGTTGCTAGAGAAATGACGGTGTTCGTACATTTCGAAAAATTTCAAACATCATCATTCATTCATTTTTTTTTTCATTTTATTATTATTATTTATTTCATTTCATTTTATTTCAATACCTTCGGCAACTTAGCAAACACGTGACAGGTTTTAGATGTATAAAAACTATTTTAATTTCGGACACTCCATCAGACGTACTTAATACTCCCTG
Source organism: Pilophorus perplexus (assembly GCA_955831195.1). Classification (NCBI taxonomy): domain Eukaryota; kingdom Metazoa; phylum Arthropoda; class Insecta; order Hemiptera; family Miridae; genus Pilophorus; species Pilophorus perplexus. Next base: position 13,368,510 of record OY037010.1, on the reverse strand, counting down.
ATTATACCCGTCGAAATTTGAAAGGCTCAACTCAAACAACATGATTATAAAAGTTTGGCAATATGCAATAGCCTTCAGGCTTCAGTAAATATATCATATCGAGTTTTAATTAGCTGAACAGCTTTGAGGCATAAATGTACGAAGAAAGTTTGACAGCCTACAGAATTCAAATTAAGGTCAATCAACCTGCCCGGATCCAGGAGAAATAATATTTCCCCTGGATATTACATACTAAGTAACTTTGCCAATATCAGTCTCCCAAAGATCGTTTGATGAATATTTGTACAAATAATATTTTTCTGTAACGAACGCCCCAGGCTTTGAAAAATTAATTGAATTTGCTATAATTTGCTATAACAGTAAAAAGCAGTGTGAAAGAGATCGACCTCAAAAAGGAAGGTAGACAGACCAGAACCAACTACAAACTCCAGCCTCGTTCTAGCTCGATATCGCCCTCATTACAGACTTCCATTGACCGTTTTCACCCTCTTGCGCTCGTTGCGAAATGTTGTGGTGAATGCTGGAAAAGCAGACTGGTCGGGGGCGTGGAAGGCCGGTTCGCGGTATTTTGAGAGCCGCACGTGAGCCGAATGTTTTCCAGGCATCCGCATCGCCTTCGGCCCGTTTGTCAAATAAGATTTCCGCTCTCTCGGGAACACTCGCCTCCATTTTAGATTGAATCCCTTCACAACTTGCCTGTCTGGACTTGATGACTTTGATCAGCTCTTCCAATAGTGCGGTAGTTTCTACCTGGAGCAATCTACACGTAAAACCAGATATCGACTGAGGACAGCATGAGGTCATCACTTGGAAGACGAAGCTACAAGACTACTAGACAACCCGTAGACGAGTGCCCCACCCATCTTTGAACACCTCCACTGAACATTTTTGTGCGAAACTCCGATAACGAGCACGCAACCTTCAGAAGAGTTATTGCCATTTCTGGGTAATTATATTGTAGGGTTCCAGATAATTGGAAATCTGTCGACTCGACTCTAATAGGAGGGTTTGAAGGGTGGAACGAAGCGACAGGGGAATCTGTGTAGGAGAGAAAGACGATGGAAATTGTGGGAAAAGCACACCTGGTCCACCGCATCAACTAACTCATCGATCCCTCCTGAAAAATTCACCTTCCTCAAACCCGCTTTCCTCCAGTTTTCCGTTTGTACAAATGATTGGGGCGGTTTCGAATTGAACAAAGAGATCCAAAGGTGAAATTTACGCATCGCTGAAGATGGTTGTACAAAGCACGAAGAAGTTACCATTCCAGGCCAGAAAAGGATTTACAACCCTTTTTGGCTCCATGAAAGTTAAAATTAAACTTTTTTCTTTTTTTTTCATACACCCGCCATATTTGAGGAGTGTACCTACCAGGGGCGAATCCTGAGCTGGCAGGCTGGGCAAGCACTCCCCCTTCATCACCTTCGCTTATCTCTGAATTCAATCCCCACGATTGTTGTGGATTATTGTGTGAAATAATTGTGTTGCCAATAATTCTGTTGCCAATAATTGTGAATTATTGCCAACAGCGAACTTACAGAAAAACAACGCGGCCTACAGCAGTGCGTGTATTCCACAGCTGCATGAAGCCATTCTGATTGCCGATTTCACACACACGATACACAAAACACAGAAAAAACGACGAACACTAGTAATAATGGCAATAAAACTAAAACAAGGTAAAATTCAAGTAAAATTGATCATTGAAAGACTTTCAGAGTACTTAGTACTTTTTCAGAAAGTAAACAACGTATGGAGAAGTTGGCAACTTAGGATCAATGTCCGCGATCCTATGAGTGGAAAAGTTCTCAAAATTTCCGACTTTCTTGGGTTCCTCTCGGCTTGATGGTGCTTTTTTGTAGAGTTCGGCCTGGCGCGTACGATGTCTCGACGCTCTGCGGGGCCCCCAAGCGGAGGAAGCACCGACCATTCTGCTTGCCTTTCAGTAGTAGACGGTCTACTGTAGGCCTGCGGCTCTACCCCCCACAATGTCTATGAAACCAGCTGTTTTCCTGGCTCAACCAAGTCGAGCCAAGGCATTCAGCTGTAGGGGGGAAGATGCTCAAACGGTAGGTAGTTATTAGAAGATTAGCTGCGCTGGAGCTCGTTGCCATTGCTAACAAGAATGAGCACCTACTTTGGGTACAAGTTAATAGTAAAATTTCCATTAGGTACTAATGTAAAAATAATTTGAAAAATTGTCCAAAAATTGAAACAATAAAACAAAAAATTATTAAAAATAAAAAAATAAAAATGGCAAGCACTGGGCAAGCAGTGCTTACCTTGCTTTGCCAGAGAATTCGCCTTTGGTACCTACTTATTTCCAGGCCCTACAATATCTGTCAATTATTCAGAAGAGACGATTTTTCAATCACTACTTTACTTTCCAACTTGAGATGTTCATTTTTGGTTTATTATTCTTGGAATAATACACCTATGTTTTCGCGACGCGGGTCAACGACTCCGATCGGGCTCAAAATTTGACATTATCCGTTTCAAGAGGTCTACATTCTAAATCCGAAATGTCCGTCCGCCGTCCGCCGTCCGCCGTACGCCGTCCGCCGTCCGCCGTCCGCCGTACGCCGTCCAGGCCGTTTTGGGCAGTAGGAATTTTTTTTTAAATCTGAAATTTTGACAAAATACTTGGTTTACCATCTAGTTGTGCCCGCAAGGTTTTCAGTCCGATCGCCCAAACCCGTGGGGCGCTATGGGGCTATAATGGGGCTACGGGAGGGGTGTTTTGAAGGCTTTGAGCTATGGGATCGAGTTAGGTGTCGTTTTCGAAGTATTTTTGGACGTAGAATCCATTTTTTGGGGTCCCGGAACGATCCGATTTCACTGGGACGATCTTTAGGGCTTTCATGGGGCTAAAAATGGGATTTTTGAAGGATCCCAGGATGTTAAATATTTTTCGAGTAAATAATAAAGGATTTTTGAAAAAGAAACATTTTTGAAAAAAAAATTAATAAAAAAAATTTTTTTTTTAGATTAAAACCCAAAAAAATTTTTTTTTTTAATTTTTTCATTGACAGAATTAAATTTCTTCACAATTAACGTATATCAAAGAATAATAAACCCTTGTGTAAAATTTGCAGCGTTTTTGAACAAACTTTCATTGATGTTCATTTTTCAATATTATAATGCGGAATCAGATCTAAAGCAATATTTTAGATGATAAACTTCACTAAATTTTGGATATACCAGGTTTTGGCGCTGAAAAATTGATGTATAATTATGGGGAAATGGTAAATAAAAATTATTTACACAAAAAATGTTTATTAAATGAGCAATAAAGAAGTTTCAAGTAATTATCTCTTTCAAATCTAATAACTAAATGAAATTAATAATAAGTAAATTTTAAAAAAGGTGAATACCAAGCGCTAAGTGCCTGTGCTACTTACCAAATGCAACATAAAAACAAAGGATTCCTAGTTAGATAGGAATTACCTATCTTTACAGGAAATTTCAACTAGTTATCATTTGCTTTCGACTTATTTGCTCCATTACCATTCCGTTGGAGGATATTTCCCGATACACTGCCGGATACCGCAAAACACTCCTAACACATTTCTCACAAATCTCCCGCTTTTCCTGATACTTTGCTCGTGAGTGATGGCCCGGGAAAAGTTCTAACAGCCGATCAGAATACTGAAAGAATCGGGAAAACCTGATAACCCAAAAGTTGCGGCGAAATACATTTTTTATTCGCTACACAAAACCACACATTTCTTACGGTTTTCTTTTTTTAGCATGGAACATGAAATAACTGGCAAAAAGTGTCACGGTATCTAGGAACGGTATCGAGGAACGAAAATGCGACCCAAAAGTAGAGCGTGGTTCTCAATTCGTATTAGGAGGTTACGATACCAAAGAGACTAATAGTCTTTTACAATTTATAGTACTTACAAATAGTATTTTACAATTTAGGTACATAGTAATTTTGCTTGGCAACATAACTAGGCAAAGCATGTTCCAATGGAATCAAATTCAAGAAACATGGAACATTGTTCCATGTTTCTTGAATTTGAGCCAAAGGCTCAAAGCAGCTTTTTTTCTATCGGAAATATTTCCGAACTTGCCGTCGTGATCCAATTTTGGAACAAATTATACTACAACTGAATCGCGGTGTCAACATGTCATTTGAAATCGGGTAAATTGCTTTCCGCTAGGCCAAACCCCTTTTTTCATGAACTTTTCCCGTGGAACCAACACACAAGTAAAATTGAAGTTGGTTGATGCTATTCGATAGTCCTTACAAGTAGTTAGGAATTATCCTTAATGACTACTATGACTAGAATAAATTTTTCCATGAAAGTGGGTTAATTCGGTTAAGGTTTGAATAACACCACACTGAGAGAAAATATTTTTTTAGTGGCTAGGTTAAATCCGAAATAACCTCGAAAAGAAATTGAAACCACCTAGAATCAATTGATTCAACCTAGAAAAAAATAGGTCCAGGTTAAAGTAACATCGAAAAATATTAATACAACCTAGACCCATAAAGAAACAACCTAACCCGTTATTACCCGCCCTCTAACCACAACCTGGAATAAAAAAGTGTCAACCTAGACCAAATGTGAACTTCACATTTGGTCTAGGTTGACATTGTGAAGACCTAGAAAATATATTACCTACCTTTGACTTTTAAGTGGGGTAACCTAGAATTGAATGATTTGACCTTCCATATAATTCCCCTCCATTAAAGTCTCGGTTGTACAACTGAAAACAACCGAGAGATTTAAAAGGCGAGATTGCTACTTTAGGTAACAACCCAGAAGAAAAAGTTAGACTTTCAGTCTCGGTTAAAACTACCGTAGTACTACAAATAGTTTTAGGTTTAAACAACAGTGATTTTAATTCATTCAATAAATTCCAGGTTGTTTCTACAGTACGCTAAGCGGCCGCGGAGAGCGCCACTGTAGGCGGTGGGCGTTAATTCTCGTTGTCTTGGCACCCTTGCTATTTAGCCGGTGGGGTTGAGGCCAAATCTTTGTCAAGTTCTAATCATCTAATTTCTGTCACATATTAGTCATATTATGACGTCACATTCAAATTTTTGTACTGAGTTGGAAACAGAGACAACCCAGAAAGATAGTTGAAGTTGATAGAAACAACCTGCAATGGAAGTGGAGCAAACCTAGAAAGAAAAGTGGACCACCTAGTAATTTATTAGAACCAACCTGAAAAGAATAGGAAGCTACCTAGAAATTTAACTGGAACAACAGGGATAGTAATTGAAACAACCTCGTAAATAAAGGGGCACAACCTAGAGAAAAAAGGGTTCTAGGTTAACGCGCCATGGCTGTAAATTGTTTTAGGTGGGGTGAAAACGTTTTTGTTTTAGGGTAAATCAACTGTCTATGAAAGTGAAAAACATTGAATACCAGGGTGAGACAACCAAGACATTAATGTTTTTAACCTAGACTGTAAATGGATGGAGGCCGCGGCACACACCGTGAACTTAACCTAGAACTAAAGTGTGGGGGTGGCGTATTTTAAATCTTGGTTGTTTACATTTTTAGGAAGGTAACTTCACCAGTATTTTCAATCTAGGTTAAATTATATTCAACCTAGACTAAATTGTTCCACCCTAGAATGAAAACCAAAAAAAATCTAGGTTGGCAGCATTTAACCTAGAAAAAAATCGAAAAATAACCAAGAATAGGCCCTTTTTTTCTCTCAGTGCAGAAGGTACCGGGATCCGGCCGGAGCATGTCGGTTTCTTAAGTTATTTGATGTGCTAAATCCAAATCCCCAAGTTCCTCTGCTTTTTCTTTCTTTCTTTTTTTTTTTTTTTTTTGATAGCACTCTTTTCATGATAATAGCTAGCTTTCACTTTCTTCTTCCACAAACATTTCAGGACTGTATAAAACCCACTTCCACATTAAATGATTTCCAAAGGTGCCTAACTTGTGCAAAATTCAACGCTGATTCCGAATATCTCCTCATTTTTCACGACTTCCATTCCGGCTTTGACAAAATCATGGCCATCAATGCACGCAATGTATCATCAGACCAACCAATTTGGGTCGAGAATGATTGTTTCTTAAATACGATAATCGACCACAATACACTCATTGTCATCCTGGCTTACGCTTTGTTTCTGCGCAACATTATTCGAGTATTCAATTCAGGTTAAAATAATCAGCTCGGTTTCATCAATGTCGCTACGGAAGGTATTTCCATAACGATAGCAAAATCTATACGCTGCCTCCATCAAATTGACAATACGGGCGGTTGGAAGGGGATGAGTAACAGATGCCCGCTTTTCCTTGTGAATTTAATCAAGCGTAGTGTAGCGAGGCTACGTTCCAAGGAGTTCTTCTCCTTCATTTTCTTCTCTCCTCCACTTTGTTCATTTGACCTTCAACATTTTTTAAAGGCTTTATTTTGGCGTAGGCTTATTAATGACCCCATATAAGTGCACCAGGATTAAAAGTTGGAGAATATTTAATACAAAACTAACTACATAAATTAAAGCTGGCCGCTACAAATCGATTTTTCTTTCTTTTTGAAACTTTTACTGCATGCAGTATGTAAAAGTTTCTAAAATAGCACCTCTTTTTGCACCACCAAGTTTACAAACTTATCAGCAATTTACAATTGATGCATACTAAATGCAAAAAGCTATGACACATAACACGGCTTCTGTGTGATTTGTTGTTTTGAGCAACTTTCACAGCGCACCCCACTCCCGCAGGTCATGAGGTTTTGTTCTTTCAAGTCTTCTGAGCAGACCTTCAACATCGAGGTGCTGGACGGACAAGCTCGTTGTTGATGTGTCCCCGAAGCCTCTGCTGATGGACTACCTAATGCTTTTTTTTTTTTTTTTTTTTAATGACATCTCCGACAGTAAGAATTTGAAGTTCCAGGTATAGTCGTTCGCCAAACAATTTAGGTCATTAAGATTCTACGAATTGAAGTGCTTGCGGTACAAATTTGTACCCCTTAAGGGTCTTAGTGCAAGTGTTTTCCAATAGCACATAGCGCACCCCGAGAATGAAAGGGGCTCAACTCGAAAAATCGGGTTTTTAATGCCTCTTATCTATCAAACTCACGGCGGCGAGTTCTTCAAGCAGCGCTGACGAGCTTTTTCCGAGCTAAAAAATTGGCCACTAGAGAGCATCACGTGCCTGTCTTATTCTGCCCTGTTTGGGGAAGTCTGAAGTGGAGAGGGGCACAATAGTGCCCATTTCATTCTACAAGCTTAAGTCTTTTTTAAGAGTATTATCGACTTGTGCTCCTATGAAATTACACATCTACTAGGTTTCTGTTTTTGTGCCTTCCTTCACAAAATGGAAAACGTTTCACATTTGGATTTAGTTGCCTTCAATTTCATAATATTTTGTTCCTGAACAAATTTTGGAGTTCCACAATGAGTATATCCCGATACAACTCATAATAGGTAGTTAGATAGAGAGAGACTATTCCACTTCCCCCTGATACAATAGTTAGCATACAATACTTAGAGTGCACTCACGAACTCAAACAATTCAATTAAAATTCAAACAATCACATTATCAAGTTACTGTGTGGAAAAGTACTATTTTTCCGCACAGTAACTTGATATTGTGTTTGTCTACTGGCGTGCTTGCATTTTTATGAGGTCAATTAAAATTTGAATTTGGGTTAAAGCTATCAAAAACCATTCCGTCGTTGCCACAGTAGGTAATAAGGCATATCTTATGTATAGAGATAATATCTCTATAATATTATTATGCCTCTCTCATATTATGCCTAATTACTGTGGCAACTACGATTCATTATCTTACTTGTTTTTCAGACCAGGGCATGCTCGAAAAATATGTCAGAAAGAACCAAACATATTTGGCAATAACGCCGGTTCAAAATGCATAGAGACAAGGTCGTCATGAAGATGGGAATGTCTAGCAGTCCTTCCCCTCCTGGTAAGAAACGGGAAGGTTTACAACGTCCACTCATTTTAAGAAAGAGTTTGCAATGGACAAACCTGAGTTGGTTGGGTCAAGTAAGAATATGGACAGAGGAAACCCTCGTTTTTGGTTTATTATGTATTCTTGGAAGAATACACCTATGTTTTCGCGACGGGGGTTGACGACTCCGATCGGGCTCAAAATTTGACATTATTATTATTATTATTCCATTTCAAGTGGTCTACATTCTAAATCCGAAATGTCCGTCCGCCGTACGCCGCCGTCCAGGCCGTTTTGGGCAGTAGGAATTTTTTTTTAAATCTGAAATTTTGACAAAATACTTGGTTTACCATCTAGTTGTTCCCGCAAGGTTTTCAGTCCAATCGCTCAAACCCGTGGGGCGCTATGGGGCTATAATGGGGCTACGGGAGGGTTCTTTTGAAGGCTTTTAGCTATGGGATCGATTTAGGTGTCGTTTCCGAAGTATTTTTGGACGTAGAATCCATTTTTGGGGTCCCGGAACGATCCGATTTCACTGGGGCGATCTTTAGGGCTTTCATGGGGCTAAAAATGGGATTTTTGAAAGATCCTAGGATGTTAAATATTTTTCGAGTAAAAAATGAAGATCATGATAATAATTATCATGCATGATGATCATGATAATAATTATTATTGTACAATAGGCTATATTTCCCCTTCAGCACAACCAGCAGCTGCCTCTTTAGCGCAACCTTTTTCCAAAAAATGGAAAGGTGCGCTCACCTCTTCGACATGTATGTTTTTTTTTTTTTTGTTTTTTTGTTTTTTTTTTTTGTGTACAGAGCATCACGCCCGAGCGGATCAACAGATTTTCATGAGGGTGGTCTCATTGTCATCAGCGAGTTCGGGGGGTGGTTATAGGCTACCTTGATTTTTCCTCCCTCATTCCCTTCATCGGTTTTCGGGAGGTCCTTCACGACGAAAGTTGTTTATCTCTGATGTGTAACTAAGGAGGCCTCAAAAGGGGGGCGAAAGTTTTTGTCCGATTTCGTTGGTACAAGGGTCTATGGAATGAGCTTTTTAGGCTGATTCCAACGACTCCAAAACGATTTTTGCAGCCTGAGTCGTTCGTTACCTCTGATCGGCATAAGGTTTTATTACGCATCGGTCGTTAGGGTGCAGTTGTTTACGTAATGAGCATCACGTAGATATTTTTGATGTGTTGTGTGGCATAGTTTGGTCGCTAGATACCTACTGTTTCTTAGTTTCTCTCGCTCATATATCGTAATAACAAAAAGGTTGCGCTCATCTATTCAATTCAATTGATGGCTTGTTTTGGATCGCTACCAACTTGTGATACAATGTATCACATGTCATGTTGGCCTGTAGCTGACTTCCAGCAGCTCCCACCTACTAACCAGCTGGCGAGCCCTCAGGCTGCATGCTGTGGGTTGTCTCCCATCCCTCAGCTACTGGATCACTGGTTTGATCAGAAGCTCTCCCCTCTGTAACCCTCGGAATGGAAGAGACTCAACCTTGTTCACTTGCCCTCATTCGTCACGCAGTTCCTGCCGCCGGATATATGGGGTCGATGCTTGGACACTGAAGGCAAAGACCATCAACCGAAATGTGGTTGATCCGCTGCATGTTACGAATCCCCTGGACCAAAGTGTCCAGCGATGGAATTCTCATGGCAAAATTGTTGAATAGGCTTTATCTTTCCTTCCGGTACAGCCAGCTGAAATTTTCTTTTGGGTCTGTTTACCCACTTTTGATACAACTCCCCATCTCTGATTTCCAGCAGCTCATAAATTGAAATGATAAAACCTTTTGAGTTAAGGTTTTATTAGCCAAAACCTAACGTACGAATGAAATGAAGAAATTCAGGGAACGCTCAGTCTTGGAAACTGGATAATATGTGTTTCCAAGCATATTCCATTATATTATAATATATATGCATATATTATGTGCATATATGCACTGGAGAGGATCACCACACCCCGCCTCCGACAGCGCTAATTACACTTTAAGTGAAATTCCAATAGGGGGAGGCCTCCTAGGCCCTTTTGAACATGTAGTCCAGATAACTGACAGTGCAAAATTTGTCACATTTAATGTGATCTGTTTACGGAGGTTATTTGGTTTGAAGTTGGTGGTCGTAAGGTGAGTCAATTTTTTTCTTTTGGTAGGTCAATACAGAAATATTTGACTTTCTTTTCTAGTTGAGAAGTGATTTCCAGTCGCTCCCTCGTAAAAGAGAATATCTTCTATTCATAGAAGATAATATATTATATTATATTATATTCAAATAACTCTCGAAAAACTTGTGGCTTGGAAGTACTGTATCAAACGGTCGCTCAACTTTCCTGGTATAGACACTGGGATGGAGAATGTGGTGAAACAAGCTAGCCATCGGTTGGAGGTTTTAGGTGCGGAACAAGGGTTGTTTTCAGATGGTAGAAAAGTCAACGCGGTTTTGTATACAAACCCTGTCGTGGGGTTTGGCGGCGGGGGAGTTGGTCGGACAGCCCATGCGGGTTTTCTCCAGGGGGTGGTCCAAGAAGTGGACTATCCGCCGTATCTGGGAAGCTGAAGCCCGTTGAATTCATCGCAGCTTGATTTAAAAATCAATACTCCTATCACCCCTCCAAGTGCTCTACAACTTCGTTTTCCCGCAACCTATCACCATATCATCACGACTACATCATCGCTGGCGAGCTTCTGGCAAGGTTGGAGTGTCCGCGACCTCGGTGTCCTTCTGGATACCTTCAATGACCATATTGCAGAGGTCGCTGGTCGTGCGTTCCGTGCTCTCGGGTTCTTAAAGCTTTGTGCTAGGGAGTTTGACTCCATCCCAGCCCTGATTACGCATACCTACAAGGCACTCCTACTTCCAGTCATGGAATTCTCATCTGTGGTCTGGAACCCTTTTTACCAGTGCCACATAGACAGGCTGGAGCGAGTGCATCGGGCCTTTCTGCGCTTCAAACTCCCTGGCAGGAGCTGGATTACGTAGAGCTGCGTACTACCTTCCAGCTTTTGAGGCCTTCCGATCGCCGCTTCGTCGCTGACATCTCTCTCCTGGACGCCCCTCTTCTCCTGCTCCAGATCGCCCTACAACCCGCCTCCCGTTCCGTTGCGCCTTTCGCCGTCCCGTTTTCACCGACGAACTACATGCGGCATCGTCCACTATCTCACCTACCCCGCTTGGCAAATCTCCTCGCTACCAACTTCCCAGCCGTCGATTTATTTCATCACCCTCTGCAATAAGTAAAATCAACCCTACAAGACCTCCTCTACCCCTATGGCCTTCTGCCGTAAAATGTCATTACTTGCCATACCTAATTACTCATCTGTATCCTGCGTACTGTTGTACCCCCGGTTAACCTATAATGTGTACTTGTATTGGGCTCGTCCCGTTCTATAAATAAATAAATAAATAAATCACCGGCCTGTGATGACTACATAAATAACCTGAAAAGCCGACTCCATTATATTATCGCCATAATAATGTTTTAGCTACGGGGGTCAAAATTTTTGATCGGGCTCAAAATTTGCTCTCATTAAGGACCATCAGGGTTTTCCTACTTGACGACGCGTCGCGACGGGAACACAGTATGTTACATAATAATATTATGACCAACCACCAATAATATTCTTTAATTTATGTAACATATCATGGTCACTTCAGGAGCGGTCCATTTCAATATAATGAACTGTGAGAGTTGGCCAAAGTACAAAGTACCCGAATTTGGATACCGCTGGAGCTGGCAATCATGCGTCAAAAGGTTTTTCGTAAAAGATTTTTGGTTTTTTCTTTCTCCAGTAAAATCTGTGTTTTTTTTTTTTTGCTGTTGCGTCATTGTTTTACTAACACGGCGAACATACTATGGTCACCTCAGGACCTGAGGCTCAGGTGCTGTTCATTTCAAGATAATGAACTGTGAGAGTTGACCTAACGTGATACACTACTGCACTTGACTTGTTAATCCGAAGAAGAGGGCATGATGTTTTTGCCCATTGCATGACATTGTCGTAGAGGCGACGAGCAGACGGAATGAAGGTAGGCACGGCAAACTGTTGGACGTTCTGCGAAGCGGAGAGATATTTCCTCGGGAAGGGTCACGTTAACTCACGAGAAGGTTGGCAGGAGGGGCCGGGAAGGGTCAGGAGAGGAAAAGCTCACGAATAAATCTTGCGTCTTCACACCATGGCCCGCAAACAGCGCACCTTCCGCACTAAATGGGGCGTGCCCTCCAATGTTTATCCTTAGCTCAGAAGGCTTTGGATCTTTTAGAGGGGATAGAAAACTGGACGAAAGTGAAACTCCAAAGGTCGCGAAAAAAAGTTTTCGAGGAGAGTTGTAACCACGAAGAGTTGGCATGGTGAGGTAAGAGTTTGGGTGTCAGGAAGGGGAGTTCACGAGTGGTTTTTAACTAACGTAAATTCCGATAGAGCCTTAAAGGCCTGCTTCTAATTACTGGACTCCTGTTATTTATGTTCCTAAAACCCAAGTTGAATCGAAAGGTAAGAGATGCGAATGCGTACTAATTTTAAGTAGTACGCAGAGGTTGTTTCAAACACAAGTTGAGCGAATACTGAAGAACAACGTACAGTGTTGGATGTACTACAAGGGGCACACTTTTCGAAAGGATTTCACAAGTACATACGTTAGAGTTCATCTGTGTGGTTAATGTCGATACTAAATTGCAGAGAGATTTTCAGGTATAATTTGGAAATATATTTCCCAAATAGGTTCGAATATTTAAACCTCTAACATTAATAAGTTTGGCTCCCCGCAATAAGGATGTAACTGCAATGGAATTCTTGGTCAAACCCTTAGGAATGTATGTTCGAGGCGTCAATGTAGCATTCCCGGGCTTGCATCGCGGGAGGAAGATGAAGAGATGGACCTCCAGAGCTTTCCAGAGGGAGGTATGAAGTTTCCAACTTTGCCTGAAGCGTGGAGATTTGGCGAGGCCATTTCGGGCAGAGCCAAAGGAAAGGACTCCTCTCAAAGGAGTCAGTTATACCCAAGTTTTTATCTTTGCTCCCAGTGGGAGATGTAAGACGAGAGGGTTCACTTACTCCTGGGACAGCCGAACTAACGTGAGGTGTAAGAAACTGTATTATGGGAGGAACCTCGGGGCGTCATTCCAATCCGTTGCCATCGCTGTATCGGGAAGGGGCAACCACCACAAGAAACAAGAGAGTCGCCAATGAAAGGTCCAAGATTTTTAAAATTTTAAATCTGTCAAACAGCAAGTGCACAAAGAAGAACTAACAAAAAAAAAACACAGGTGCATTACGCTTAACAGAATGTAAACAGAAGCAACAACTGTGAGGTTGTCCGAAACCCCAATCTTTGTGTGTCACGAATCATTCGACATTGTGCGAATCAATCATTTAACACACGTTTTATATTTTTATGGTTCGTCTGGTCATAATTTACATTCGACATAGCACAAACAAGAAAAATTATTCTGGGAAGTAAAGCTGGGGGACAAAGGAGTCCTGAATTACCCTCAACGGTCAATCACACTAAGAACTTAACACCACGTTCAACTTGATCTTGAAAGAGGACCTATATCATCTGATTCAGACCCTAAAATCGGAACAAATAACAATGAACAGTAACAACGAAATGAGAGTCCCAAACTACAAAACCAATAAATAACTTGGACCAGGATACACCAAGCAATGCTCTACAAGAAGCTCATGTAAGACAGCATTATCATTATCAGACCAAAGAACGATGCTGACAGATGACTCAATGAACTATCACACCAAAAAACACCCTCACGGAGATCTTCTGTATGAGTTGTTCAAATTATTTTGAATGAATAATGATTATTAAAACCAACTTCTGCATAATTTTGGTTCGGTCACTGTCAAATAATTCAAAAACCATTTTCTAAGCAGTTAATTTCAACTACTTAGATTTCCACATGCCCAATATAATTCGAAAAACAAGAGAATCTACATCGAACGAGCAAAGAAGGATCATTTATAAGATCCAATAGATTCCCAACACCGTAAGGGCTGGGCGGATTGTAGAGAAAAATGTATGTACCGAGAGAAAGAGGTTTGCGGTCCGTTGATCCGAAAAGAGGTCGGTAGCATCGAAACGAAAATAAATCAAACAGCTGCCTCGTGATGCCAATAAATAAAACATGGTTTAAGCGGTCTTCTCTGCCTCACTCGTTCTTCTATCTACCCTCACAAACCTGATAACGCACTAAACTGATAAATTGCGTGGAAATTGAGGTAACGTCAGTTGATAAATGCGGTTCTGGTAAGATAAACTTGCCTACTCCCCTAACTCGTCAGACCCTTAACTGGAGGCTCTTCAATATTTGATACAGAATTTGCTGTAAAGTGAGAGAATGATGAAATCAAAATGAACTTCCTGCATTCCAGCGGCTTTACCTTTATTACCATAACAGATTCATGAGCAACCACATAATCTGAGTGTCTCAGCATTGATAGATGATGACATTCATAAAAAGTTTATGAGTGTCAACAATGATGTTGAATGATCAACCAAACCAGTCAATCAAGAAAGTTAATGCTGTTTAAACCAGACGCCAGTGAATTCAGGAACACAAGGTTTGCTATGTACGTGAAAGCAGATAGGCCAGAGCGGCAATCAATCCGCAAAAGCTGAACAAAGGAAATAATCGACAGCATCTGCGAGGGGTCCCTAGTTCTAATCAGGGTAGAATGGTTCTCTGATCTTGCTAAACAAGCCATGTGGGAGAGCCAGTTTACGTGGATCGGACTTTGGATCAACGTGCACAATTCAACTCCACATGAGTTCCTTGATTTGATGTACATCAGATGTACGCAGGTTCTCCATGAATTATAGAGCTCTTCTCCTTCAAAACGAGGGTAATTATCATTCTGAGAAAACGCCACTGGCATTCACGACATTATGTCACCCGAATGTCAAGGCTAGCCAATGTTGACTGTCCCTCAGACCTTCGGGTATCATCCGTGAATCAACAGATATCGCCAACATGGCAAAGGGGCAACTATGTTAGTGGGTACCAATTTCCAACAGGTAACACAGGGGTTTAGAGTACATATGTTGAATACGAATTTGGAATCGTTCTTTCATCTCTTCAGCTTTTTGTTCTTATGGACGGGATGTAAGTATAATTAAGGAAATTCGTTCTTAGCTGCTCTTACACAACTAGGGTGGCCCCGTGGACTAGCGTCAGTGAAACGTCTGTTTACAAATCAGTGGGGGCGCTGATCAGCCTGGTTCGAAACCGGGAACGAACACCAATGTTTGACCAAAAGTCAATCACATGTTGTAATACCTGTCTTGTCGGCAGACAATTCACCTCTGAACGCGTATTTATGTGAATCCTATGGAGCAAGAATTTCTAAAACTTTTTCAAGTACAGTGCGGGGTCGGCTCCTTCCTGTCTCAATTGTGAGAACCAGTTGGTTAACACACACAAAAAAAAAAAAACCATTTAGTACTTTACTTTTTTACTTTACATCTTACACAACTAATTATTGCCTTACGTAATGCTCCTGACAAATTTTGATCTCAAACCATTCAGCGCGGGCCCTAATCCTCGTCCCCTATTGTAGACTGGGCCCACACATCTCATCACCTAATCCCTTCCTCAGAACGGAGGTCCTCTCGCCATTGCAGTCACACCATGGAAGACATTGGTTCCATCTCTGAGGACTCCACCGGGAAGCGTCTGAATAGGCTTCTGGTGAAATTATCCTTGAAGAGTACTCTGCCTCCACCTCCGTTGAGATCGTAGACCCAGGAGGTTGTGAACTGATTGGAAGGGCCCAGTCCACATTGCGAGAAGGCTCACGGATTATGTCAGGATGAGGGGAGGACCCAGCCAGTTGCCATCTGCCCCTCGGGGTCCCAACCACACGCGCGTCACTCTCTAGCGAACATCCGCGAATGAACGACGGATCTGATCGCGAACTTCCACCCACGGGAAATGGGAGGTCACTCCTCCCCCACACGCCGTGATCAAAGGCCACGAGGTCAGTCGCTTGATCGCGCCTCCCTTCCCCCTCGCGTTAGTACGATTGCGTATTAATGGCGATGATCAGCATTTATATCACGCTTTCCGACACTATTTTGGGTGAAAAGGGGAGTCACCGGACCTAGGCAGAGGGCTTGGTGACCCCTTGTCTGATCTCGCGAGAGTAGGCTTGGACGTGGGGAATCCAGAACTTTCGAGGAACCTGTCAGCAGGACCTTATGGTGCTCCCACATCCGTAGAATGGCGGCATCGAGGCAACGGCAGAAAGTGTGCCACATCTCTCTCCCAGCGCCTGCGTAACAGACCCAGTGAAAATCCCTAGCATAGAAGCTGGGAAAGCTTACCTCCAATACCTCCAACCACAAGTAAAGCGGCAGCGTGATATTGGACGTAGAGAAACAAGTTTACCATTTTCAGGAACGCATCCACACACGCTCGTATCCACCGTGGGTTCAATTGCCATAGACAAAATTGGAAAACGCTGCTTATTTTACACAAGGGTTTATTATTTTGACATTAAATGTCAAATTTTCATGTCTTTACTTTGGCACACAAACGAAAAAATAGTTGCATGAAAAAAGCTTTACGGGTTACGGCCTAGCAACGATTAAACTAAAGACATGAAAATTTCCTAGACTAATGTCCTAATGTGTTGCAGACTCGTATGCAAGCGTTTCCAAGTAACGTTACTATACTCTATTCACGTTACCGTGAGAGTACGTAAACAGAACGCAGAGCCTTCAACGCTCCATTGCATGGCGGGTTTGTATGACCGGAATATTGAAACGTGATCTTGTTTTTGGGCTCATCAAATACTCGAACAGCTCAGAATGACACAATCATTCATCAGGAAATACAATTGATCACAAGCAGTAAATCAAGTATTGTAAAGTCAAGGGCCTACCTACCTTTTCCACACAGTGAAAGGTGCTTCCTATTTTGAGCATCCCATTAAGTGACCGTAAACACGAGGAAAGACACGAGCGAAGACAGCAGCACTGATTGATTTTTTAAATTTAATTGATTGTAAATACTGATCAGCACTGATCCCTCAACTATTCAAAATGTAAAGTAATTTGTATTAGTATTATGATTATAATGATAATTTGTAAATAATACCTTTTGATATTTTTATCCGTGTACATTTATAAACCTTATCAATCTATTCTCTGATGAGAAGCTGAAATGGATTCCCATTTGTACTTTTATTACAATGAAATCCAATGCTGCAAGGCAAGATGGGGCGTTACGGCAGCAAGGTGAGTGGTAGGTTGACCCGCCTCGCATGAGAGTTACGCTGGCTAATTTTGGATGTAGCTTGTTTACTTTTACTCTCACGGTAACGTGAATAGAGTATAGGTGTTTTTACGTGAGCTGCATTTAATCCTACTTTCGTTGCATACATAGTGCAAATTTTGCACTATGTATGCAACGAAAGTAGGATTAAATTCTAAATTTTAGAATTTGTCATTCGTTCGATGTTGTTACAGTTGCATTTAAAATGAAGTTAAGTTACAAGTTAACCGTCAGGAAATTCTTTCAGGCTTAACGTGAATAGTATCTCTTGATTTTTAATATGAAATTTCGACAAAATACTCGGGTGTCTATCTAGACGTAACCACAAGATTTTCAGCCCGAACGCTCAAACCCGTGGAGCTCTGTGGAGCTAAAAAGGGGCCACGGGAAGGGTATTTGAAGGTTATCGGCTAAGGGATGGAGTTAGGAGTCGTTTTGATATAGGTTACTTGTGCAAAAATAAGTTCTGTGCGAATAAAAAAATTTTGGAAATTTTTTTTTTTTTCAAAATACCTGTTTTTACTCGGAAAATATTTGACTTCCTGGGATCCTTCAAAAATCCCATTTGTAGCCCCATGAAAGCCCTATAAATCGCCACAGTGAAATCGGATCGTTCTGGGACCTCCAAAATGGGTTCTACTTCCAAAACACTTCGAAAACGACACCTAACGCCCCACGCCCCCGTTTTGGCGTGGGGCTATCCCATAGCCAAAACCCTTCAAAAAACCCTCCCATAGCCCCATTTTAGCCCCACGGGTTTGAGCGATCAGGCTGAAAACCTTGCGGGCACAACTAGATGGTTAACCGAGTATTTTGTCAAAATTTCATATTAAAAAAAAAAAAGTCCTACTGCTCAAAACGGCCCGGACGGCGGAAGGACATTTCGGTTTTTGAATCTAGACCTCTTGAAACGGATAATGTCAAATTTTGAGGCCGATCCGGGTCGTCGACCTCCGTCGCGATCACATAGGTCTATTATTCCAAGAATAATAAACCAAAATGAAAAAAAAAATTGGATTACAGTCTTATTAATCGGGCTGGTCCTGGACCCAAAAATATCCTAAAAACGACACCGAAATCAACTGCCTGGCCAAAGCCCCACAAAAACTCACCTGTCACCCCTTAGAAACCCCCAATGTGGGTCGGATTAGTCTGCGACCCCCATAAATCATTTTACGTCCGACATTAGTCAGAAACAGTCACAAGAGTCGGCTTAAAAGATCAACCCTTGACAGTATGTATATGAAGGATTCCGTTGAGTACCATTTAAAACAACAATATCAGGGGGAAAAAATCGCCCTCGAGAAAGATAGCAACTCAGGGTTAGTTGGGGGACAATCGGAGAAGTTTCAAAATGGGAGAGACAGGAAAGGGTGCAAGTGACAATCCAACGTTCCAGTCACGTCTTTGTTCCCAACACCGAAAATCTTAGGTTTCTCGGATCAAGTCTCGGTCAAACTTCGGAGATAAACAATCCTCAAGGCTTTCAGTTTTTGAGAAGAATATAACACACCAGCGGAGTTTTATGAAAATTCTATAGAAACATAGAAACAACATAGTTTCCTTACAGACTGGTGACGATTTCAAACACTCAAACGTCAGTCGAAGTCTCGAAGTAGTAAATATATTAAAAAATGCCATACTTTGGAGTAAATTGTTTTCTCCACTGGAGGTATCCATCCAGTTGGAAACATCACAACGGAAACTCACCTGCAACACATAAAACAAAATAATTATTCTATAAGTAAAATATTGAAAATTTCCCTAGGTATTCATGTTATTTATGTACCTACGTTCATGTTATTGATCTTACCTACGAATAATAAAGTAGACAAATTATGTCTACTTCGATCATTTATAAACTCTTAAGACAGTTTCAGCTAAAAGGTTGGTCGGATGACCCCAAGAACGTGCGAAGACGTTAACTGAGGACTAAAAGCAAGTCCACTTGGGTTGAATTGGGTGCCCTCAACATCGTCGCTCCATTAACCTCAATAAATGATGTACGGAGTAAACGAACTACCAACCATCTTCCCACTTTTTCCAGCGCTTTTTCCTCCCTCGTCTCCTTCCTTTCCGTATCGTCACGCTCAATAGACTCGGATCGCCAAGAATTATTCTTTTAGTGCGCAGCCTCCCAAGGTTATAAAAGTCGGTGGGTCGCCCTTTACAACCTTAAAGGAAGGTTTGTATTAGTAGAGAGAATTAGCTTAATGGTGTGAATGTTCCTATGACAAAATTTAGTACGGTGCACAACCTGAAGATCTCGAGGAAGTGTAAAATTTGAGAAAATTAAGTTGATGTTAATAATAACCAAATAACATAAAATCGTTATTTTTTCACGTAACTCTGCTAAATATTCCGAGATGAACGCGATGCAGTGGAATAATTTAAATCTCGATGAAACCCGCGAAGAAAGGACCAGAAGAATAAATGAGGCCGAAAAAGAAAGATGATGATCCAGAATGGGTAAGAAAGCTGAAAAAGGAAAAAGAAGGGGGGTTGAAACATGATCCTCCAGTAGAGGTTGGTAGGTACTTAGTTTCGGAGCAATTTCTCCCTCTTATCGCTGCCTCATCCTGTATCTCGGCTTCTCATGTTTATCCCAACACTTCTGCGCCGGGCATTTCAACTTGCGGGGATTTTTTTTAGTCAAGCATCTTACAATGGATGGAGTTCCACAAAATACGTTTGAGCATCAAGGCAATTTAATTGACTTGGTCCTTAAATAATGTAATTGTGCAAGAAAATTAGAAACAGTCGTGTATCAGGTAACTCTTCAAGCGTTGAGTTACCTGATACACGACTGTTTCTAATTTTCTTGCACAAATTCACGCGAAAGATTCCTTCTCTTTCGCAAGCTATCTCTGAAACGTGTACAGCTTCATGCCTACTATTCTTCCATCAGCATATATACACAGGTGCACCTCGAGCAATATCAAACACTCCTGTTAAATTCAGGTTTGTTCCAGGTTTGACGGAATGTTAACAGAAATCGCCGGAGACATGCGCAGTTTAGAAACTCCTGTTCCAGGTCGATCGTAGGTTGGACGGAAACCAACAGCTCGAGTATGTGCTGTCGGGTTCTGTCGACAGCTGTCCAACTTCTGTCGACAGACGCAGTTAGACCTGGAACAATCCTTTTATTGTTAGTTGTTTTGGTACTACTAGCATTGATAATCGATATTTCGTGGCCTTTGATCCGTACAACCTACGATAGGTAGTAGATTGAAAAAAATCAGTAATATTTCCACGAAAAATATCTTTTCAAAGGGTTCGGAAAAAACGGTCAACTGATGAGATAGGTACCACGAAAAAAAAAAACCGGCTGGCCATGAAAACCGATAGGTTTCCTCGACGCGGCTTCGCTACCAGTTCAATGAAAGCTACTCCACCGATTAAAAGTGGAATCCCAGTAACAAGAACGAGGCGCTTTGAAAAGGGAGGAAAGTGAAAGCGTGAGAAATCTGTAGAAGGATCCACCTCGTTAGCGATACTGAAAACTGATCCACCGGTATTCAGACCTTTTTAGAGTATAGGCCCGTCCGTCAGCCCCTTCGCCTACCCAACCGACAGATTTGGCTATCCAGACCCACGTTGGAAATCCCTCGGGGTAAGCTGAGCTCGGTAATTCTGTACGTAACCAACACATTCAGAGTACCTTTCTTCGCAAAATGGAAGGGAATAACATCTTTTTGATGGCCCCTTCCATATCAAAATTACTTTGAAGATAATCGGCTTAGTGATGTTGGAAAGGCGATCAATGCGGATCAACTCGCATTATCCCGATCCTCCGGTTACCCCCACGTGCTTAGTAACGGCCATTGTAGTTCGTGGAAGAAAATTTCTACTGGTAAGAAGCCAGTATCTTTTACCATCTATTGCTGAAAGCTTTTTTGGGATGGCAACACTTTCAAATTGTGCCTGCGGGGGGGGGGGGGGGGGGGGGGCAGATTGCAATAGGTTAGTAGACTAGCCCTTACAAATCGGTGAAATACCTCCACTGTTCAGCTTAGTTCATGAAAAGCTTTAATGCCTGTATTTCGTTCTACTACCATCAAAGTTACATCTACTACTTTGCAGCTCTGAATAATTTAATCGTGTTAAAAAGCGATACAGATAATAACTTTGAGACATTCGAAACCACAGGGAGGAACTTCTAAAAGTCTTGACTTGACGGATACATGAGTCATGAGGATAATAATGATGCCCAACTTCTGCTTGAAGGCAATCCATCATGTATTCTACGAAGGTAGAAGGTAGAGACAAATGGAGGGGCATTTCTCAAATCCTTACCTCCGGTGTTTTCCGAGTAGCGTCTTTCGGTAGTTGCTTTTAAAAATTTCCTCGTTTTTTGCGTCATTGCAAGCCGTTTGAATAATTTATATTATAATTAGGTACAATTTTTAGGTACAGTCTTTCTTTGCTGAACACACCAAGCCTAAAGTTCAACCCATTCGAACGTAATGAAGTCTCTTTTTTATTTTCCCCAGATTGTATCGTCACAACCAAAAATATTAAGAAATAATTGAATACAAGATAAGGATTCATTCTAAACTGGCTTCACGAGGCGGAATTTTTACAAAAATTGAACCTACCAAATCTATAAGTCATCATAATTCAGTTTACTCCGAGAGATTCTTATACAGAGAAGATATCCATGCTAGGATTCACTTTATTCGAGGAGTTTTTGCGAAATTACATCACTCATGACCTAATTGTTTAATCAGAATTTAATTAGAAATTAGAGATCCTTATTTGATGCTTCGCTCTACTCCTATGCCCGACGTTCCTGAACCCTTACAATTAAATTAAACCGGATTCTTTTATTAAGGAACACATTCATGAAGATTCCACATCACAGAATCCACCACAGAATCTACACCAATAAACCCATACCTAATAAATACCTGATTAGAATTTAATAAATTGTATTAAATCAAAGTAAGAAAACGATATAGTAGGTACACTAGCATGATGTCGGGGGGGGGGGGGGGGGGGGCTCATGAATGCACTTCGATGGGGAATTCATCACAGACACGGAGAGAGAGTCCTCCTGTCGCTCAGCCGGTATGTGGGGAAGGTGTCGGTACCATTAGCTTCAAATGTGAAAATATATCCAAAAGAAGACTTAGTAATAGCAAATTGAGCCTTAATGCTTGATTGATTCCAAGTCAATAAAAAATATTTAAAAAAGAATTATATCTTTTGAACCTGTAGGACAGCTGTGTTTGGACAGCTGAGAAACTCCAAAAAGGAGATTCGAGACCAAAATTACCTACTTCGAAAACATCTCACTCACAAGGACTCCTCATTTATCCTTTTGGCATCCTTCAAAAGCTCCCTTTATAGCCTAGTAGATCCCTACGGTTGGAAACTATAGGGAGAAAACAGGATTTTAAGTCGAAAAATACTTGAAAAACGACACCCCAGAACACAAACAACAACACCAACGGTGTTGCTAGGAAGGCATTTTCAACTGATAACTGATCAGGAAGCGCTGTCATTCATGTTCAACTCTAAACTTTCGAGCAGAATAAACAAGCCATCAATTGAATTGAATAGATGAGCGCAACATTTTGTTATTACGATATATTTAACTAAGAAACAGTAGGTATCTAGCGACCAAACTATGCCACACAACACATCAAAAATATCCACGTGATGCTCATTACGTAAACAACTGCACCCTAACGACCGATGCTTAAGAAAACCTTATGCCTATCAGAGGTAACGAACGGCTCAGGCTGCAAAAATCGTTTTGGAGTCGTTGGAATCAGCCTAAAAAGCTCATTCCATAGACCCTTGTACCAACGAAATCGGACAAAAACTTTCGTCCCCCTATTGAGGCCTCCTTAGTTACACATCAGAGATAATCAACTTTCGTCGTGAAGTACCTCCCGAAAACCGATGAAAGGGATGAGGGAGGAAAAATCAAGGTAGCCTATAACCACCCCACGAACTCGCTGATCACAATGAGACCACCCTCATGAAAATCTGTTGAGCCGCTCGGGCGTGATGCTCTGTACACAAAAAAACAAACAAAAAAAACAAGCCATCAATTGAATTGAATAGATGAGCGCAACCTTATTTATTACGCAACGTTATTACGATATATTTAATGAGCGAGAGAAACTAAGAAACAGTAGGTATCTTGCGACCAAACTATGCCACACAACACATCAAAAATATCCACGTGATGCTCATTCCGTAAACAACTGCACCCTAACGACCGATGCGTAATAAAACCTTATGCCGATCAGAGGTAACGAACGGCTCAGGCTGCAAAAATCGTTTTGGAGTCGTTGGAATCAGCCTAAAAAGCTCATTCCATAGACCCTTGTACCAACGAAATCGGACAAAAACTTTCGTCCCCCTTTTGAGGCCTCCTTAGTTACACATCAGAGATAAACAACTTTCGTCGTGAAGGACCTCCCGAAAACCGATGAAGGGGATGAGGGAGGAAAAATCAAGGTAGCCTATAACCACCCCCCGAACTCGCTGATGACAATGAGACCACCCTCATGAAAATCTGTTGAGCCGCTCGGGCGTGATGCTCTGTACACAAACAAAAAAAAAACAAAAAAAAAAAAACATACATGTCGAAGAGGTGAGCGCACCTTTCCATTTTTTGGAAAAAGGTTGCGCTAAAAACATACATGTCGAGGAGGTGAGCGCACCTTTCCATTTTTTGGAAAAAGGTTGCGCTAAAAACGACAAGATTCTTCGTTGGCGACTTGAGATGTCGCCATACTCTTTTGACATTCTGTATCGCCCTGGTTCAGAAAATCTGAGTGCCGATGCTTTTTCTCAGGTTTGTGGAGCTGTGTAAACTTTACGAGTTACACAAAATGCTATGTCACCCAGGCGTTACCCGGATGTGTCACTGGGTTAGAAGCAAAAACCCACCTTATGGAGTTGAGGAAATCAAGAAAATTATCTCCATTTGCCCAACTTGCGCTGAAATCAATGCTAGATATTTCAAAAACTCCAACCAACCTCTTATAAAAGCTACTGCCCCGTTCGAGAGACTAAACGTAGATTTTAAGGGCCCTCTACCCTCGAGCAGTCGAAACCGGTACATGCTCAACATAATCGATGAATTCTCACGCTTTCCATTTTCGTTTCCATGCAAAGATATGACCTCAGAGACCCTCATTAATTGTTTCAACGACTTGTTTTCTCTGTTTGGGACTCCGAGTTACATCCATTCTGACCGTGGCACTTCGTTTCTTTCCAAGGAATTTACTGCATTCCTTCATGGACTTGGGATTGCCACCAGCTCGACGACACCCTACAATCCCTCTGGAAATGGGTTGGTTGAGCGATACAATGGGATCATATGGAAGTCCATTAGTCTGGCCTTGAAATCAAAAGGACTCAACATCTCTCAATGGGAAGCAGTTCTGCCAGAAGCATTACACTCCATCCAGTCTCTCCTATGCACCTCAACGAACTGCACACCTCACGAACGGTTCTTTATCCACCCCCGGCGATCGCCAAACGGGACTACTCTCCCAAACTGGTTACTTCAGCCTGGCCCAGTACTTGTCAGAAGAAACGTTCGGTCAAGCAAGTATGACCCTCTAGTTGACGAAGCAGAATTAGTGGAAGCAAACCCTCAATACGCGCTTGTGCGATTCTCAGATAGAAGAGAGTCCACTGTCTCGCTTAAACGATTGGCTCCTCGGGGAGAGACGCAAATGGACGGTGTAGAAGAAATGCCTCATCAACCACCGGAATCAGATGCACTTCCTTCCCCTAGCTCAGATGAAGCGACGTTGGTTACTCCCAGACCAGAAGAACCGCCACAGCCAAAGAGGATAAGAAAGCCGCCAGATTACCTGAAAGACTATGTGGTTTAAAGACATTTAGTGGGGGAGAATGTGATATTATACTAACTCCCTAAACACATGGTTAGTGACCATGCTTCACAAAAGGAATTTCCTCGTTAAATATCGCGCGACGTTTTGCCGAATAAAGCCTTAAGTTTTGAAAAGGTGTTTCCATTATCACAAACGGCAACCAATTGAACCAACAGAATTGAATTGAATAGATGAGCGCAAGCTTTCTGTTATCACGATATATTTAATGAGCGAGAGAAACTAAGAAACAGGAGGTATCTAGCGACCAAACTATGCCACACAACACATCAAAAATCAACTGCATCCTAACGACCGATGCGTAAGAAAACCTTAAGCCGATCAGAGGTAACGAACGTCTCAGGCTGCAAAAATCGTTTTGGAGTCGTTGGAATCATTCCATAGACCCTTGTACCAACGAAATCGGACAAAAACTTTCGTCCCGCTTTTGAGGCCTCCTTAGTTACACATCAGAGATAAACAACTTTCGTCGTGAAGGACCTCCCGAAAACCGATGAAGGGGATGAGGGAGGAAATCAAGGTAGCCTATAACCCCCCCCCCCCCCCCCCCCCCCCCGAACTCGCTGATCACAATGAGACCACCCTCATGAAAATCTGTTGAGCCGCTACGGCCGTGATGCTATGATACACAAACAAACAAACAAACATGTCGAAGAGGTGAGCACACCTTTCCATTTATTACGAGTATGAATACGATAAATATTAGAAATGGCGACATTCTTTCAACGATTAACCGACATTAACGAAGAGCAAAGAGTTGTTTTGGGCGAACAGTGACTAGCACCACAGGGGAACGTTGGCACTTCAATTATTTCCCCACTTACGTTCCAAAAGCCTTTTTTCCCTCTTCTAAAGAATGAAACAACAAAGTTGAAACGCCGAGCTTTTTTCGCCCTTTGTCTCAGACTTTTTTTTTTTTTTTTCACTAAAGTTGGAAATTCCTTCAGTTAGTGGAAACCACGACTTGAATCCTTGATCGTTTTCCTCTTCCGAACCGTGGGAAGCATGGAAATTAACTTCCAAGTTTGAAGAAGGAAAAAAGTGAAAAACACGTTATGCACAGCCAATTCGGAATGGGTTGTTAAATAAGCGCTACATAGTTGGTTGTAAAGAAGAGTATTTTCAAGTTTAATTGCTTTTTGGTTTTTGGTTTAGATGGGTTTCTACGAACTTCAGAAATGTTTTGAAAGATTTCTAACCCCACAAATCAATCTTATGAACAAAATAGTGCCCTGAACACTATTATGATCTAAATCCAAATCATTGGCGTTATAATAGTATTAAACCATTTCCCTCGTAATGTAATGAAGCATTCAACCAAGTCACTGATCTCTGCACACTCGACGGTGTGCACAAGTGAACGAGTTTTCTACCTCCTCATTGAAATGTTGAAGAGATCATTAAACGCAATACCGCAAACAGCTGAAGGTCTCTTGAACCACGCTTAAATTGCTCCTATACAATTTCGACAAGTCATCGGGATTATTCATGCTTCTCTTGAACCTGTTGAAGTAGAAATTTCGTTTTAATTTTTCTAAGGCTTTTTTTCTCTCTTTCAATTTAAAACCTTGATGTTCAAAGAGCCGGTGTTCATGTTCTGGTTAGGTGTAAGAGTGGTCATTTTATGACCAAATCTCGCCAGATTTCCAATAAAAGACTTTATTCATTCATTCATTCATCAACTAGGCAACCTTTCAACTTGCCCGCCATATCAACTCGCCAAGCTCCTACTGTAACGAAGAAATTTCTGGGATAGTGTCTGCACTAAACAGTGATGCCATTGTTGAGTCACTCCACAACACGAATGACGTCCTTTCATCCTTCATCACAGAATTCAGAAGGTTGAAAGGACTCGGTGTCTGCCCCTCATCCCCAGATCATAACGGTGGTCAGTCATCATCAATGAGCATGAATCCTTATACCACATAGGCTGGGAAAAGACGCTTGAATAGGTGTACAAAAATAGCATAAGGGAATGTCTCGCTACGTTCGGAAGTTTGTTGAAAACTGTCACCAGTAAGGTTGCAAAATCAAATTCTGGTAAAATACAGACTTCTCTTCGCCCAATTCCGAAGGAAACTGCACCTTGGTGTAGTTGAGTGGAAAAAGCGATCAAAAGGAAGCATCAGCAAATTTGCAAAAAACGCCAACGTAATCCCTCGATAGTGTGAGAAATGAGTCCAATTAACGGGGTACGGGTTGTGTGTAAAAAAAAAAAAAGCTAACAACAACAGAGATGGACTATGTAAATAAAGCCAACGGGCGAAAGCCAATCTGACGTCTTGTAAGTGTGTGAACCTGGAGGTCAGTAGTCCAGGCTGCATGTTATGTGGATGATGTAATGAGTTGGTTAGGGAGAGAGAAGTCAGTCAGAGTCATTGGAGAGAGTCATTGGATTAGACCTCTGCACCATCGGCAAACAACCACTTTGGATGATCTATTGTAAGAAGGTAAATTAGTAAACTTAATTGGCAAATTGGCAACAATACTTTAAATTGGTAAATTAGTAAACAATCATGAAAATAACTTTCATGATTGTTTATTGGTCCAGTAGTTTCGGAGAAATTTCTCCCTTCTTGGGAGAAACATCATGGATAATATGTCGTATTATGACATATTGTATTCCATTTAAATTAAATGTGATAACGAATTGCCTAGTTTTAACAGCGTCATTCGGTCGTGTTGGAAATGGCTTATAGAAACCTAAGCATTCATGTTTCTGCCAAACGAAAATTTCGTTTATAGTCCGATCAAATTAGTTTAGGAATGTAGCTAGGTTCGTAAGGAGGGGGAAATTGGTAGCTTGTGCAGATTTTTCTCATAAATCAAGAGCTTTCCAACGAGTGGCGAAAGATTTCTGTGCGATGAAAATTGCGAAACTTCCATTTCCCTGCCAACGGGTTGGTTGTACGAAAAAATCGACCGAAATAGAAACGTTGCATTCTTTTCGTGTTACATTTTCACAGATAGACCCCCACGCCTTAGACATATCCATTCCTTCAGGAATGTCTTCATTCGAGGTAGCACATGAACATACTAAAATTCCCCAAGCCTGGAGGTGGAGCGGGGGGAAGGGGAGGGGTTTAAACGTCCCATTTTTCGGGTTTTCGCTTATAACTCAAAAATGGTACGTCGTAGAACATTTTTTACTGCACATAAATAAAAGCTAATCAAATTCTCTACAACTTTAGTCCGACGCATACTTTACGAATCCGAACGGTTTCGTAGATAAGGACTTTTGAAAAGTTAACATTTCGAAAAAAACCGATTTCGTTTCTTTTTGTATATTCTGTATATTTTTGTATATTCTTCTTTTGTATGTACGATGATCCATGAGGATCAGATCTCTTCTTGAGAATGCAGACCACTTCCTTCTGTGGCTTTTCGTTTACATCACCACGAGTCCTTTGGCTTTTTTTACATCGCCATGTGAAAGCAAGTTGGTTTTTTTTTTTTTTACATGCAAGCTCCAAGCGATTCGCTAACTGGTTGGCTCATTTTACATACCCTCCACCCCTCTTAAGAGGATCTTGGGTTTTTTGTACCCGCCCCATCAGGAGCGCTTTGAAGGCAGGCATAGCCTTGTTCGGTGCACTCCCCACGCATTATTATAATAGTTGATCAAGGCAGATGTTTTGGAAGTAAGAAGTTCAGTTTTTTTAAATACATAGGTATATACTTGGTTGCTACTGGTCCCTCCCGTGCTAATGGTCAAGTTCTCCTTAAACGAAGGAGACGCATTGGAAGTGTATCGATAATGTTTGATCAGGTTGGCGAGTAGATTTTATGGGGCTCTCATGGGGCAACAAATGAGACTTTTTAAGGATCCCAGGAGGTCAAATAAGGATTTTTCGAGGTCCCACATCTGTCCAAACAGAGTAGGTACAGAATTTCTTTATTAATTGTTTCCATTTTTTTAATTTGGAAATATTTAATATTTTCTGAATGACACAGAATTAATTTTTCACAATTACTCTACTTATATCCAAAAATGATTAACCCTCGTGTAATTTTTTTTGTAAGTAACCAGATTGATTTTCTGGAGTAGGACCGAACCCCGTACTTATACGTCGAGTTGAAATCGAACCCCCCTCCCTCATACTACATGGCTGGACTTAAGAGCCCCCCGTATTTCTGGGGGCCCCACGAAATACGAAATTACGATTTTGATTCCAGAAATCCGCTCACCTAAGGCAGTAGGAGAACGAATGTCTCTTTTACCCGTAAAAACTTACGCATTACGGTGCTAAAGACTTATCCCACTAGGAAGAAAAACAACGGTGAAGCTTTTTTTTTTTTTTTTTTTTTTTAAAGAGAAACCTAATCTGAACACGCCCCCCCCCCCCCCCCCTTCTCGCCGCACAACTCCACTATACAGGACGAAACTGTCTGGCAACGGCAATAAAGGGGTTCCGGAATGCGACATTTCGAGGTGGAGACGGAGGGAGCATTGAAACGAAAGCGAGCATCTGTTTATCCTGAGAATATTATCTTCAACAGTAAGGGAGGAAGGGAACCATTTGAAGGGGACAGTGAGTCAATATATGAGGTCATCCTCTCAACTCTCCACCCACCCAGGGTCGCTTTTCTCTGTATTTTCTTTGAAAAGAGAAAAAAAAACCTCACGATTCTTGTCTTTTTACGCCAACTTTATGGTTCACGATGCACTAGCTTGGTTTGCTCTCTCGTCGGATATAAACGTAATACATGCGAGGTTCGTGGTCGCGGAAACCCCCGCCGTCTTCCTTTTTCCGGTTTTCGTGGGAAAAATTTCATCTCGTGGCCTATACAAGTCCCTACGGTTCTGTTTCCCCATGCGTGCATTTTTGAGGACGTTAAACAGACTCTCTCACAAAACGGAAAGAAATGCGAACATTCACATTCCAGAGGATATAGAACTCAGTTGACACAATGTCACGGGGCGTTTTTTATTCAGGCGAAGATCCCAGTTGTTAACACGTCAGGTGGAATCGGAATATAAAATTACAATGACGAGTAGAAAGGCGAACCAATGGTTGAGCTTCAGGCTGTCGTTCGTAGGCCAATAAACTCTCCACACTCCATCTCCCAACGGAAAACAGAAGTAGACAGGTAATAATTCCTCTTGTCTTGGCGGGGTAGTTTGCGAAACAGTTGACAGGTCGTAATTCAGCCTAAATCGGCGTTTACCCAACGGAGATGAACGTTTTCTAACGTTGTTTAGAAAATGCTTCTTCTACGATTTCCTCTGAGACATCCTGTTGGAAAGACCGAAGCTTGTTAAGGATACATGACTCTGCGAAGACCCAACTGGATTAAGTACTCGTTCATGACAGACCGAGTTCATACGAAAGGATTGTTCATAATATGATCATATTATGGTATGATATAATATGAATCATATTATGATTCAACATACGAGAAAATAATAAACTAATGGTATAATAATATAATAATATTGTTATACTAGTTATTGTTAGATTGTGATATATTAATACAATATAGTACTTATAACATTGTTATATTATATTGTATTAATATATCACATTATGTAAAGCGGATGCGGCGGGGTAGTGGGAATCATAAACAAAAGACGTTTTTATACGAAGCAGCCTATTCCCATGGGAATCGTGCACGATAAATTTGTGTACTTGTAGAACGTTTTCGTTTTCGACTTCCATTCTATATCGTACTGATATACTTTTATAATTAATGGTATAAATTGAACTTTAGGTTGAACTTAGGGAAGCGATAAGTAAGACGTCAGAAGACTAAATAACTGTGTAACTTGTGCTGGTATTCCAAACATCCTGAAACTCTCGTACCTACTTAGGCAAGTTTCCTCGGAAATGGGTTGGTCTCAGCAATGTGGAGTGAAGGAGCAATGCTTCTCTATCAGTTACTGATCCATCAGTTTCGTTTGTCGGTGAAGTTGAACTTAATTAGTTTTCTACTTCATTACTGGGGAAGCCATACTCAAGGCCACTCTTGATTAAGAATCTAGATCGTGCACTTTACAAGCTGAAAACCTAGAACATCTAACCAGCGAGTTTCCAAGAAACTCAATATTCAACAAAGAACTTATTAATGAAATGCTGCTTAAGGAGTCGATAGAATCTTGTTATATTGTTTGAGGAATTATCAGAGAAGCATCGTGCTATTATAGCACTGACTATAATAGTCACAGCTATATAGCACGATTCATATATGTATGATCTTGCAGGATTATTCCAATGTGTCTAAGTATGGTTCTCTAAGTCAACAAGTTTCTGGGAGTATCATATCTAGCAGGCCACTTCAAATGAAAAGTTTTGAAGAGGGTCAACACCCGACCCTTTTAGCTCTTCTCTTTCGCTGGAACAGACAGTAATAGAAACCCCTTGGTTCTGAGAACGAACTGGAATCTACTGTTACAGGACACCATCAAGCGTCATGAAGTTTCGTTGCAGGACTTGTTTGGGCGGCTTCTGGAGTCAATAGATTGTAGTTAATGACTCATAGATATACAATGTGCGATAGTGCTTTACAAAGGAGTAACGTAATAATTATGGAATTATCCTATTATTAGAAGTTTGAAGTGTCTCGAGTAAGATTAATCAATTAAATAAGTAGGAAAATTTGATAAATTTAAATCACAATTTTGGTTTATTATTCTCGGAATAAAACACCTATGCAATTGCGACGGAGGTGGAAGTTTCTGATCGGGCTCAAAATTTAACATACACGTATCAAGAGATCTAGATTCCAAAAACGAAATGGCCGTCCGCCGTCCGAGCCATTTTGGGCAGTAGGAATTCATTTTTAAATCTGAAAATTTGGCAAAATACTCGGTTTACCATCTAGTTCTATCCACAAGGTTTTCAGCCCGATCGCCCAAACCCGTGGGGCGTTATGGGGCTACGGGAGGGCTTTTTTGAAGGGGTTTGGCTATGGGATCGAATTAGGTGTCGTTTTCGAAGGATTTTTGGACGTAGAATCCATTTTCGGGGGTCTATGAACGGTCCGATTTCTCTGTGGGGATTTAGAGGGCTTTCATGAGGCTACAAATGGGATTTTTGAAGGATCCCTGGACGTCAACTATTTTCCAAGTAAAAAAAAAATTTACTAAAACGAAAGCTTTTTTTTTTTATTGACACAGAATTAGTATTTGCACAAGTAACCTGTATCAAAGATACCCCCTTGGGTAAAATTTGCAGCGGTTTTTTATTATTATTATTATTTATTTTTATGTTGGTTAAGTGAAAGCTCGCACGGGAAAATCGTCCTTCCTTGCACGTCAAGTTAGATAATCCACACGTAGGCAAACTTTCGTCCCTACCGTGGGATTGGCTTCCAAAGATTGCTTCAAAATGACACTAAAAGAGTGGTGAAAATTTAAAAAAATGAATGAAATACCAATGATTTACTCCGTGACGGGAACAGACGCTCAACGTGGCATCATACGGGATCCGGGCTTCGCATTGGTTGGTAATTTCAGCTCTAGAGTTGGCAAATGTATAGTATAAGATTTATACTATAAATTTATAAATTTTATGAATTTAATAATAAAATTTATGAATTTAATTCATACGTACATGCATCAAGAGTTTTGACTTCACAATGTTATTTGAAATTTTCCAGCCAATTTAGAAGCACGTCCATTCCATATTTACCTTTCTTATGAGCCGGGTGCCTCATTCTGTAGCCGTGCACCTTGCAAAAAGGGCTGGGTGGAGGTTCGACGGTGAAAATGCCCGGAGATCGGGAGGCGGCTTCTTCGACCGCCTCCAATCGTCGTAGTTCTGCCTTGAGCCCCAGGAGCCAGACCATGCCAAACAGGGCCATGTCCGGGCTCATGGCACCCATCGCCATTGAATCATGCGGAGACATGCCGCCGACTCGACGGCACCCGCGATACCTGTAAAGTTCATGTGTAGAATGGAAAGACGGCAGCTTCTCGAGAAGCGACATCTGTTCCAACCACACGACACCTGCAGACCGCCCGGAAAATCATACAATCAATCATATTTTGGTACAATAAATCATAAGAATAAAGAAATTCGACTACACTAAGCTTGGTTTCGTTCATACTGAATATCACAAAATTTGCAAAATTTGACGTTGTTTTTGGTGCGAAAATTCCCTCCAAACAAGTCGCTTTAGGCACTGAATTTTTTTGGTTAACGAATTATCGATATTTACTTAATTATGTCAAACTAGCTACTCGGTTGTGTAACTCATGTTTTTGTCCACAAGGTGTTCAGTCCTATCGCCATGGGGTTTTAGAAACGCTTCGGGTTAAGTTTCTGAAGGGTTTAGACAGGAATGTGGTGGTCTAGTGTAATCCAAATTCAGCATTTTATCCGGAATCCTGACGCATCATGCTTTCACCCGGTATTATGACGGTGATGCAAATGATTTAAAGCTTCAGCTTGAATAGATAAGTTTCGAGTCGCAGTGGATAACTCACTTGTACAGTACCCACAGCGATCAAGCTTAACGGCAGTTCCCAAAACTGCTTCTCCTGGAACGGCCAAAAGCCCCAAAATATTGTTCAATATTCA
The DNA here is from genome assembly GCA_955831195.1 of Pilophorus perplexus. NCBI lineage: Eukaryota > Metazoa > Arthropoda > Insecta > Hemiptera > Miridae > Pilophorus > Pilophorus perplexus. Next base: position 13,334,911 of record OY037010.1, on the reverse strand, counting down.
TTCACCCTCGTTTCACGGCTTTTGGCTTGACGCGTTAATCGCTCGACTCTCCGGCTCCTTTAATAAGGGCCGCGCCAATTTACAGTCGGGTTTCTGGTGGTTCATAAAACTTAATTAACCGGGGAGAAACCCCCTTTAAGTTACGAATAAATGCGTCACTTATCCAACGTTTGACATTTTCTCCTAGAGTTCACCAAATACTTTGAGCCGTGTGTGTAAACTGGAGAAAAAATGAATAATTGAAATAATTCCATGGCCAACGCGATTATTGTAATTGACTATTTAGTAAAGCCCATTCGCGCGCACTGGCGCCGTTCAGTAGGCATATACACTCAAGTACCTAGGGGTTACCACGGTTTACCTTTACCCAATTTTGGCAAAACCACTCCCAGTCCAGAAGTGTCACGAAGTCCCAAAGACCATCTGAATTGGTAGTACGCGGTATGCCTGAGACACAATCTCGATCAATCCCAAAGTGTACGAAACATTTTTTGAATACACCTAATGCTCTTAAAAATGTGCTTAATTTGACTTGAACGTTTTAAGTGGTTTTTGTTAACGTTAAACGTAGCCTCAACCGATTCAACGATTAAAGAGGGTTCGAAATCTATTTATATCAAAGCCCTAATTTGATAAAGGGGTTTCCTTCAAAGCTTGGAGGCTTCGATTTCCTAAACGAGTCCTTTATAACGTTTTCTTCAATTGATGGGGAGTAGCATTAAGTAAGGAAGCTTTACCACGCAAGGCCTCCCTTTATCGTCCGGTTTCGATTAATTTCATTATTGGCCCCCGGTCGCTCTGAAAACCTCAAGAGGGATACAAGTTAACGACGAAATTTTGGACCTTACCCAAGAAAGTTGTTCTAATTAGTTGTAAATGCTACGGTCTTTATACAGACTCCTTCTTCCTGTTGGGGATAGGGGAGTTGGGAGGCCCTTGGAGAGCAAGGATAATCGCTTTCTCTCCGCAAGGAGATTTAGTGGCTAATATTCAGGAACGGCGAAGGGGGCAGAAGGGAGATAATGGGAGGACCTAGCGAAGTGAATAGAGCTTCCAGTAAGTGGAGCCTGAACCGGACGGGAACGAGGCCAGCCCAGCACGTAACCCGCAGAATAGTTTAGCTTGAGTAGAGGTCGAACCTTGACTATGTGTTGTCTTGCCACCCGTATTCAATGCCCATCTGGGACAATGTAGTACGAAATGGAATCTAATGAAACGGAGATTATCTACGAACAATGAGTGCTGTGCATTCCACATCATCGAGATAGGTAGCCCAAACGTGAAGTGGTTTCACACAGCATCTGAGCAGAAAACCCATCAGATCAGATCAGATTCAGATTTTTTCATATTTATTCTACGTCCAATCAGTTCTAAAACTACATACACTATAAATGGATTCGTCTAGATCCCCTGGCCATAATCCTCACAAAACACCAGAGCCCCCAGGACACAACCAAAAGAGGAACTGATTATTTTGCCGAAATTTCAAACACAGATAATATTATCTTCTAGCTCCGGGGGGCGTATTTACAATCTATACACCGTTTGTGCCCAGAGGCGGGGTGGAAATCGTTAACGGTTTGGAGTGCGCTTTTACCTCCAAACTGTACACGGATTCAGTATAGAGGTGGACGGTTTTTGGAGCACTTCTGCCCTGCAAAATATCCAAAACAAGCCTGCAGCCAAAAAACACCGACTTATGCATTGTGTGAAAATATTTGTGAAAAGAATGTGAGTAAATATTTCAATTTTGTGAAAAAATTATATCAAATATTATTTCACTGCAGTGCAATAATATTTTTCCTCAAGCAGTTGATTTTGGTTAATTATTCTTGGAATAATATACCAATGTATTCGCTAAGGGGGTCGACAATTTGGACAGGCCTCAAAATTTGACTTTTTTTTAAAATCTAACATTATAGCTCGGTTTACCATCTAGATGCGCCCACAAGGTTTTGAGCCCGATCGTCCAAACCCGTGGTACTAAAAAGGAGCTACAGTGTCCTACAGGATGTCATAAGGTCGAATAAGTTGTCGTTTTCCGAGTAATTTTGCATAATCCATTTTTCTGGGTCCCACAGCTGTTCACAAACTTTACAGGATAAAAAAAAAAGTTAACTATTTTTAAATAATTAAATTAAACTTTTTTATATTGATATCGAATTAATTTATGGATAATTTATATCAAAGAATAATAAAGCCTTGTGTAAAATTTGCAGCGTTTAAAAAATTGTTATCCTTAAACTCTAACTCTCAAGGATTATATCTCCGTTGGTAGGAATTAGAATTCCAATACCCACGATGATCCATCAGATGAGAGATTCTGCCTTCTATGCCGAAAACTAGGTATGCATACCTACTTGAGTACATACATGTATGTACTCAGTCGTTATTGACATTCAAAAACGATTACTCAAATTATAGCGCAAGTGGCTTTGAATCATTGCGGTTATTATGCTGTATATTCATAAAGGTTCCGTAAGTTTAGCTCCTTTTAATGGTAAGAAACTGACTCGTAAATAAATAAATTTCGTGAAACTTTTTTTGGATGAAACAGTTTTGTGAGTAACAATGCTGCGTAAGATTCTTGGGGCTGAACAAGTGTATCTTCTGGGGGACAAAAGCGCTTCACAAACCCTACACCATTTCGACTCCACCTCTGGGCTGAACCAGTGTATAGGAGGCAAAAGCGCACTCCAAACCATTAACGATTTCGACCCAGCTTCTGGGCTCAAACGGCGTATAGAGTGTAAATACGCCTCCGAGGGCCATAACAAATTTCATAGAAAAAAAGTCACTCTTTTCTATAATGTAGTTAAAGTTCAAGAGTAGGTTCAAGTGTCCATCAACCATATTCGAACTCGCCCACTTTGATCGTCGAACTCGCCCATCTTAAATTTCCTAGTTCGATAAATTAAGATAAACAGGGGAAAAACTGAGGTACCTACGTTTTATATTTTATTTCTGCCGTTTTAGTGAATTTTTCGTCTGTTGTTGTGTTCACGTGGTTAAAGCGGGCAACGTTACAGACGAACTGGTAAAGTGAACTAGGTAGGCTTGACACTTTTCTCTCTCTCTTCGATCAAAACTTCTACAAATTTTAAAATAGTGGGATGATGGTGATACGAGTATATGCTGAAGTTCAGGCGTATGTGGTAGAAGACTCGCACGCATTTGTGGTTTGAAGAGCGGCATTGTCCGGACGATCTGGAGAAAATACCCACATTATTGGTGGAAATTTCGAGTTTTCGGATGTGTAATTGTTCGAGAGATACTCGCACATTTTATCCACTTCGACAGAATGAGAGAAATGCAGTACTTTACTTCGTCGAGCCACCAGTAGAGAAGTAGTTCCGCGCCACGATGACACGTCATCCGTATTCTTGTTACTAATAAACCGCCCATTTTGAGATGTTTATTAAGTTAAAATCGGTCCCTCTATCACCAACAACCAGTTTTCCTGATAGGTGTAGACTTTCCACTGTAGACGTACGGGAGGACGAGCTGAACGATCGCGGTGGGCGAGTTCGATGGTTGCACCTCTTTGGCGGATGGACGAGTTCGACGGTCTCTATCTGTCACTTTCTCGCTGATTTCCAGATTGGTGGACGAGCAGGCACTCGTCCGCTATAACTTCCGTGTTTCCCATACCACCAAAATCTTCACCACACGTCGAAAAGCTGTAAATTTGCTCTAAGACCCCCCTCTTCCTATCACTAACCCTCCTGAGAAAACCCGTAGGAGACGAGAGACCCGTACCGATCACACCTCATACAAGGCGCTTAGTATTTTCTTTGAATCCTTGTGGTTGCAATCTTTCGGTGAATGAGCAGTCATACCAGCAGAGTGGTGAACGAGGAGAGAATTCAGCAGAGCGGAAGAATTTTTTTCGTAAAATTAATACCTGAATGCATCTTGACTAGGCTGTATCGTTTCTTCAGGATTCGGAACGGTATAAAAATTACGTGCACCTAAATCCTGGGATGTTTTATTATGGCTGGTTTGGTTCGGTCCAGGTGAAGCGTAAAAGAACGGATGGCAATAAAACGTGAAGAATAAGAGCGGTCGGAAAAAGTTCGGATAACAAGATTCCAACAAGCTCAGGATAAAAAGACAGACTAATAACTGCTGAGGACGGAAAAGGGAGCTCAGAGGATCTCTTAAAGGAGGACGACATTCCATTTCAAGGATGTTGTGTCCAGTTGAATGAGGGACCGGCAGAAGGGCCTTGAAGAACCCGAACATCAGCCAGGTTTTCCTTCTATTGAATGGAAACACGACGTGAATGGAAACAGGCGGGGACGAAAAAAAGAACAACAATTTTTTTTCTAGAGAAGGTTTAACCATTGTTCATTCGTAAGAAGACAAACATCAACAATTGTTCGTTGTTAGGTTTTTCGTTTTTCCAGGGCCTTTTCAGCAGGATTACGTCAGCCTAAAACCAGCTATCGAAGAAATTGCAGGTACTAAGTAAAATAATCTTACTGTTACATTAAAGTTTGAACAGCTGAGCATACAAAAATCGCTTTTAATTGCTGAAATCGTTCTGAAATTGAACTTAAGATTCTTAGGGTCAAAAGGTGTCATCTACTAAAGTTGGCAAAAGATGATATTCTCATTCTTTCAAGTTAAAGAGATGTATAAAAGAAGTTGTCTAGGAAAGTCGCTAATCACAATGAAATCACCCTCAAAACAATCAGTTAAGCCGGCCGGGCATGATTGAGACACACATAAACCCTGATATAAAACATGACGAAGAGGCGACCGCAGCTTTTTTAGGTTTGGGGCTAAAGTATCGAATCAACCACAGAAGATGACCAACGAAGTTTTATATGATAAAGCAGCAAACCGTAACAAACTTTGATTGGCTAACGAAAGAACGACGAGTGGCCAGCCTTAATCAACCGACCTTTGATTGGAACGTGACGTTATCCCGAAAACAGGATGCCCACCAAAGAACGCTGAACAGCTTTTTCATTAAAAAGAAAAAACGTCTGTTTACAGTAAAGCTTATATTATAAGCTCTCCTCTTTGGGACTTATAGCTTATTAAGCTATAAGTCCCAAAGAGGACGAAATTCGAAAAAACAAACTACTTGGTGGCCTGTGAGGGTGTGGCCGAATAAGTGTTTTAAGGAACTTTTTATTGGAAAGACGCTTCGTGATTAGTAGGTACACTTCAAAAGGTATTTTTGTTAGGAACACGATGTTGAAACCGGTCCTCCGCAGAAGTACCGAAAAGACGAAGTTGGCGTTCTACTTTCTATAGAAATTTCTTATAAGAAATTGCTACAACTTTACAATAAATTACAAGCATCTGAACAGGGAGCCTCGCATTGTGAACAGTAAAATTCATATTGAGAAAAAGGCCTGAGGTTGAGCGCCGCCCAAATGAAAACATTAAAAAAAAAATTAATAAAAAATAAATTAAAAAATCAATCCCAACCTTTGAAACAATGAGCCATAATCTTTAAAAAAATTGAAGATAATCTAAGGGCATCCCTTCCATATCTGTATCTTAACTTAGTGCAGAATATTCTACAATTCATATAAGTAAAAGAAGTAAAAAATAAAATTTATTTTGCTTAAACTAGGACCGTAGGTTTCTATTCAATTTAATAGAAACCTACGGTCTTAGCACACAAGCAGTTTTTCAGCTTCACGCCATATATTGTTATGGAAGCCGGGAAACTCGCAATCCTTTGATCTTGGAAATAGTTGAACGACTCTTTAATAATTAAAGGATACATATAAGTAAAAGAAACCTACTTACTTCCTGGAGCAGGTATCCAGGAATGCCGAGTCGTCAAAACACGCAAAATATGACACCGCTGCTGAAGATTTGAGGGCATCATTCTCCCCACTAGTATGTGCATGCGACGGATCCATGGGGAGAGAATTCCAGCGATTCAATCGACAGCTCGCCTCGACTCTGGCGGAAAAGTGGGCTCGCCCATTTTCGCAAGTCGCTGCATGGGTTCGAGTGAAGCTGCAATTTGCCATCATCCGGGCGGTGGCATCCCGTCTGCGGGGTACCAGAAGAAAGTTCCGGTGTCTCGGACTGGAAGACGGAGCAGGCCTCCAGTTCTGGGACGAGTAGTTCAAGCGTCTACGGCGCCCATGGCCCTCGTTTGGTGTTCCGCCATTTGCTGTTTTTGTTTTTGTTTTCTTTTGTTGTTATTTTGTTTATCATTATTGTTACTTGTTGTATCATTCCACTTCCGTTATTATGAAATTCATTAAAGGATACATTATTATTGTACTAGATGCCCGCACGTGCTTCGCACGAAATATCAAATTTCCGTCCATCACCAGGTGATAGGTCCTATCAACGATGCACCCGTGGCGACGCTTTTTGACCCGTCTCTCGTTGCGAAGGAAAGCTCCGTTCGCGTAATATGCAGCCCATAGCAACCCATCAACTCCAAATGAAATTACCTAGTACCTATCAAACTAATCGAAGGCTTGCAAAAAATACTCGTACCCACCTACCGACGATCTTCGAATAACTTGCGAACGGGTTATCGCACAGAAATCGTTTTGTGCTCGTTAAAATCAGCGCGAAAAGCTCGTTTTAACAAACGTAGTTTCGTTCAAAACCGACGCCAAAAGTTGTATCGGGTTTCGGCGTTTCGAAAATTTTTCAAGTAATCCCCAGTAACGACGCTATTCGACCCGTCTCTCGTCGCGAAGGAGCACCCGAAAACCGATGAAGGGGATGAGTGAGGAAAAATCAAGGTAGCCTATGACCATCGCGCTGGTTTTTGGAACGGGTCGCAATAAACGGCACGCGAATCGGTCATTCCGTTCAGGCGTGAAAAGGGAAACAGACAGACAGACATTTCTCGGTTTTTATTAGGTGGGATTCCGCATAAACTTGGCCGCAACGAGCACGTTTCATGGCCAATAATCGTCAGGAGATCCCATTAGGTACATTAGATTAGATTATATATTTTATTTCGAACAATCAGTTGCCGGACTAAAAAAAAGAAGGAAAAAGAAAAGAAAAGCATTTTATTTATTCGCTTCTTTACCAAACACAAGTAAAACTGTCTCTAGAAAACGCTTGTTTTTAAACAAAGAGAAGGGCGTGTAATTTAAAATGTAGGTACTTAACACCCACTACACAGAGTTCAATTTCTTTGCCCAGCCTCATTTGTATGTAAATGCAAGGCGTTGATGGCTGAACTACAATCGTTTTAATCACTCTTCCCCCATTACACTGTAATTACGAAGGGAAAAAACGGCAGGGTGTATTGGAAAAGACAATGAGTAAGGAAAAGGAATGAATTGAAAATGGTTTTCAAGGGAAGGCGGTTAAAAAACAGGAAACACAGCCCTACAATTTACATACTTTTCAGTAATAAGTTATAGGTTTACTCAAAATCACAAAATGGTCGGTCACAGGTCAAGTTTCGAGTTATCTTTCGATATCTCAAACGTCCTCTACATTGTTAGCTACGAGAAAAGAAGGAGGGATCGACCGGTTGCGCCAAAAGAGAATGAGAGCTCAGGGGACATAAAATGGCAAATGACAAAGACTCTAAACTTAGGGTAAAACTGATAAAGAACTTGTATAATCTCAAACGGCAAGAAAGGCTCTTATCTTCTAATTAATTCTCTTCATCCCCTCTTCGACCGCCAAGCCTATTTTACTTCCGCCACTCTCTCGAATAAAGTTAGGAATTCATTTTCCGAAACGAATAACCGAGAAAAAATTCGGCTATAATTACTAAAGATGTTTCGAGTTTTTCTCCCCGAGTTTTTTTTTTTTTTTTTTTTCACTCTTTTCTTATAAATTAGGCCCCTCGGAGTATCATCTTGAAGCAAAGAATGGGTAGAAAGAAGCCAAAGGAATCTGAGTTATTGGAGTTAGAGTTGATGCCAGATCAACGTATAATCAGCGGGACACATCAAAGGACCATAACGCGCTAACGTGCTCAGTTAATTCAAAATTACGATGAAGGATGAGTTTCGATTAAGTGTTTTAACGGGCGTAACGATGAATCGTGTTTCTAATTTACTCGAGCCATCATTAAAAAATAAACAAAAAGCCGACGGTTAGGCCGATACAGTCAAACTGATTCCATTAGTCCTTTAAAGATAAAACGATGTGATTTGAGAGGAGTTTGCTGGTGAGATATGGACGGCAGGATGTGTAACTTTGAGCAATCGAGTTTACAGACTGACAACATGATGCTCGACAAACACGACCAAACGCGACCCTCCGGGCAGAAGGGATTCTCCCTCTAATCAGAGAAGATAAAAAAAAAAAGTTGGAAACTGTCTTTTGACGGAACTCACTAGGGAGGACATTTTCGTTTGACCCTTCGGCGATTGAGGCACTTTCTGTAACACTTGACCGGAGCTTTCCCAGCAGTAAAGGTACCCAACTGTGTCATGGAAAAGCACGGATCGGCTCGAAGAGAAACTTTTAATGAATATTTGTATGAGGTTAAAACGTACGAGGAAATGGTTGGGGTTATACTCGTACTATTTATTGAATAATAAAATCAATCTGAAAGAATTTCGCTTGAGGCAGCCGGATCCAACAGGTTGGTGATAAACTATCGACAGATGTGAGGAGTAAAACTGGGGTGCAAGTTTCTTAAAGATAAAGAAGACACTCGCCAATTTGGCGACAACGTTACTTGGATAGGTTGAATGGGATGGTCGAAGGCACTTGACGCGCTATTTATGGCACGGATAATAAACTCCGTTGAAATAGACTCCGGCTCAAGTGATGAAACCAATCCTCAAGGGGGTCGGTACGAAGGGCTCCATCGTATTTTATTCTTCAAGAGGGAACACCCGAGAGAAGCGGAGCTGGGCCATAGCCGTGAAGAGAAGGAGACGGTCCGGTTGCACCCTGTACGGCTTAACCCTCCAAGAAACCTCAAGACAGTTCTCTAAGCACTGTAAATAACTATCTACGCCCCTCCAGGGAGGCGAAGGGATACTAAATACCGGTTCCAATAGCTTTCCTGAGACGGTTTCTCCGCAAGAAGTTATTGAACCAGAAGGACAGGAAATCGGCGTGAAACCCCTTTGCTTGGAAGAGAACGATGAATGACGATGACGACGATTTTTTATTCCATGCCTCATCCAAATTGACGGAGCTTTTCTGAATGTTTGACATAGTTAGAATTTTAGAAGTTGAGAGAAACAGAATGAGGGAAAAGTACTTTTTAGACCATTGTGAGGAACAGACCATTATTATTGGTAGTTACTATGAATAGCATCCGGACAGGACGTGTTTGACTAACCAAACTCGTAGGCAGGTTTTTTTTTTTTTTTTTTTTTTTTTTCAATCAATAAAGGGCTTTCTTCGACGGAATACTCAACATACGACTAAATAGAATTAGTAGAAACATGGAAATTTAAAACTGTAGCTGAAACAAGGGCTCTTGACAATGGGTTGACGTCAGTCAGAATGCCAGCTTCCCATTGGTTGGTGATGTGAGCTTGTGGCAAGTCCAGCGAATTGGAAGCAGTAAGCAAAAAAAATTTAATTGTAATAATCTTGAAGTACGTCCACTCTTTACTCTCTTCGGAAACTCACGTTTTTACTGCATATTCCGAATCTATCAAGAAAGGAGAACAACGAAAAAATTATCCAATATGCACAAATAATAATGAAAAAATGTTTCCCCAAGTGGAATGCGAAATATTTTCATGGAAATGATGGGGGTTGAGAGCGTATATAGCATATCGAATTTCATTTTTCAATATTTTTCGAATCGGTACGGAGATTTTTAATAAGCTGTCAGCAACTTGAACTCTCTAAATCATTTCAGCCTGACGCTTCCCGTTCCGCCCTCTATTTTATCTCCGGCCATCCTCCTCAGGAGTACTGAAGGATAAAATCGATTTTACAACGCAAAAGCGGAACGGATGTGATTAGGGATCCGAAGTGGAAAATGTGGGCGGGCCGGTGTCTCTCAATATATTCTATGAGACGGTGAATGTGTCTGTGGTGCATGTAGGTTTGGCTTCGGAAAACGGTTTATAACGTGACCTCTTCACCCTCCCCATCCGCATACCCTTCAACCGCCAGGACTCTTTTCCTCCGTGTCACAACCAGGCCACACCCCTCCGCCCAGAACACAAACCCCGCCGTCGAAGAGATTCCATTTCAGCCTATTCGGCTATACATCATTCCTTCAGCGGAAACCGATTTCCTTATATGGAGAAAAGTTGGAATCGTTTGATATGCAACTTCCTCGCGGAATTTGGTCACAAAGATAACATGGAGAAGTGATTTCCGCCGCACCAACCGGAGAAGGTAAACAATCAAACAAAACACTTAATAGTAACTGCACTTAATAGTAGTAGATTAACTTTATGAAACGAAATTATTAAGATTGATTCCGTTCCGCACCCTCATTAAATCGGGGACGCTAATCCCTCTCCAGCTCGAGGTGGCTTTGGAGTAAGATAGGACTCCCTCCGAAATGTTGTTATCTGCCTAGGACTCCGTCCCGTTGAAGTAAACATGTAAGATTTACATGTTTATTTAATAAAAAATCCAGTGACGGTGACTCGGTACCAGCGCTCGCAGAGCCAGACTGTGCGTGTGATTTGTCAGTGTCATTGTCGTCAGTCCGATTGGAGAAAGTCCCTAGGACACCCCCAGTCCCCCGGATGATTACTGTTATGATCAAGGTTCAAACCAATGGAACACGGACCTTTGGACAACACTAGAATCGAGTATTTCTTCAAAAACATTTTTCAAATCTACGCATCATGAAACGTTTAATGACAAACGTTTCATATTATGTTATGTGGGTGGGGTGACGCGTCATGGGAGGAGGGGATCGACTCGGGGCGTGGGGTGGGGTTAGAAGGAGTTGTGGCTCTCCTGTTGAATCTTACCATACGGGCTCCCAACCAAATAACCTCCGTAAAAACACATTCTGCGTTAAAACTAAATTATATTATTGTACTAAAACTAAATAATTATATTAGTGTACAGAAATATTTGCTTCATCACTGTGTCGACATAACAGATGCCATGTGAAATCATACAAGGCTTATAATATAAGCCATATTATGAAAATCCACAGTGATCCACCGATTCTATTGTATTCTGCTATAAAAATAAACAGCCGGCAAGAGGTACTCAAATTTCATAACTCCCGTACAGTGGCCCGCAGAAATGCTCTGCAAAACCAGATCAGCATGTACAAGGAAGCCCAAATTTCACAAGGAAGCCTAAATTCACAATAATTGGTGAAATTTAGAAATGAATTATTGATTGTAACGTAGCGAGTTTTTGTGCGAACTCAATTGGCCAATAGATTACTATTGTTGTATTGCTAGATATTATTGCTCATAAGTTAGAACCTATCCTTTTTGACTAGTAAACTTTCCCTAAAATATGTAAAGGGTTAATATTAATTAAATTATAAGTAAGTTGACACTATTTAATGATATTCGAATGAAAAGGGGTTTTAGATAATATTTCGATTTTCCTTCCTATTACGCAGCCCACTCACACAAAATCGAGCAAAAACGTGGTCTCTGTTCGGATTCAGGGCCTCCCTTAGGAGAGGATGGGATGCGCATAATGATTAGGGTGTAGGTAAACACGCTACATTATACATCGTATAAGTATTCGTGAAGAATAGGTTTAGTTGTTCCGAGCTGAGTCCAGTCACATCTTTGCCCCCATTCTGTTTGTAAACCTCATTGTTACTCCCAATTACCACCAGGGTGAATATGGAAATCAGGTGATCCCCCTCTAATTGACAGATTCCCTTGTTTCACCCAAGGGATTGACCAACCCTCTGAACATTCAGGGGGAGAACAATATATCAATAGTTTATAAAGAAAAACAGATCGCCAAATAACAAAAAGAATGGGGATCTGCTTAATGGGATGGAATGAATAGGTAAGAAATCCATCGAAGTTTCTATAGGACTTTGAGGTTAATGATGCTCACCCACTTTCTTCCTTCTGCCTCATCCATAACACAAGAAATAAGATCACTACGCCCTTCTCAGACACCCGAAACCCATCGCGACAAAGTTTCCTCAACAGCTGCGGATCTACTGATATATGTGGACCAATAAGGTTTGACAGGCCGCCCCCCTCAACTTTTCATCGTTATTACTCGAAGTTTTAGTCCAAAAGAGCGTTCCGGCGACCCAAACCGACCATCAATTCCATTGGTATAGCGAGAACTTGCAAGAAGGGTTTGTACGGAGGAGAGGTAAGAATGGGTGTCTCGGAGGGGCCCCAATCGACCCGACTGAAGTGTCCAAATGTTGAGACAACTTCGTGACACGCTGCAAGCGAACCAGAGTAGTGCAACCGAAAGACAATGGACCCTAGGAATGTTAGCGGAAAACACGGCCACTTTCGGGGGTCCCAGAACGAATCGAATTCACCGTGGGGATCTATTGGGCTCCCATGGGGCTATAAATAGGATTTTCGAAGGATCCCAGGAGGTCAAATATTTTCCGGGTAATTTCGGACGCATACCTAATCCATTTTTCGAGGTCCCATATCTGAATCTGGTTAAGAGGTGAATTGTCTAGGTACCGACAAGAAAGGTATTACAACATGTGATTGACTTTTGGTCATAGAGTGGTGTTCGGCCCAGGATTTGAACCAGGCAGATCAGCGCTCCGACTGATATGTAAATAGACGAAGCTCTGTCGCCTTATTCCACGAGGCCACCCTATCCCCCCGTTTACAATAGTGTAGGTATAGTGTGTTTACTGGTTTCCAATGCATGTTTACCAGGAGATGTGTGCAATTTACCGCCCTGCTGTGACCACTGTTGCGTTATCAATTTTGGTTTACCTATTATTCTTGGAATAATACACCTATGTTTTCGCGACGGGGGTCGACGACTCCGATCGGCCTCAAAATTTGACATTATCCGTTTCAAGATGTCTAAATTCTAAATCCGAAATGTCCGTCCGCCGTACGCCGTCCGCCGACCGGGCCGTTTTGGGCTGTAGGAATTTTTTTTTTTTTAAATCTGAAATTTTGACAAAATACTTGGTTTACCATCTAGTTGTGCCCGCAAGGTTTTCAGTCCGATCGCCCAAACCCGTGGGGCGCTATGGGGCAAAAAAGGGGCTACGGGAGGGGTTTTTTGAAGGCTTTTAGCTGTGGGATCGAGAATCCATTTTTGGGGGTCCCGGAACGATCGGATTTCACTGTGGCGATCTACAGGGCTTTCATGGGGCTAAAAATGGGATTTTTGAAGGATCCCAGGAGGTTAAATATTTTTCGAGTAAAAAATAAGGAATTTTTGAAGAAAAAATTTTTAACGAGGTTGTGAGGGTTAATAACGGACTCGATGGGTTTGAAGCGTTGTATTGATGGTTTTAGAGCTTCATGTAGTTTGTGACGAGCGCTTATTACAAACTGTATGAAGCTCTAAAACCATCAGTACAACGCTTCAAACCCATCGAGTTCGTTATTAACACCCTCACAACCTCGTTGCCCATAAAAGGCAGGAAATGGACTCCACAAGCTTTAACGAAAAAATTTTTTTTAAATAAAAATCCAAAAAAAAAATTTTTTTTTCTTTTTTTTTCATTGACAGAATTAAATTTCTGCACAAGTAACGTATATCAAGGAATAATAAACCCTTGTGTTTATAAACCCTTAAAATTTGCAGCGTTTTACTTCATTTTCATGCTCACTTCTATGGCCATCACACCATTTTTAATCGAAAGAACGTCGATTTTTAACATGTACGTAGCTACCTAACTCAAAACGCCCCAAAAAAGAGATATGCCTAATTACTGTGGCATTCTGTATAATGTCAAATGCCTACACAGATTCTGTATAATGTCAAATTTTGAGGCCGATCAGAATTTTTGACCTCCGTCGCGATTACATAGGTGCATTATTCCAAGAATAATAAACCAAAAGGCGACACATGGTCAGCAGACCCACATGTTTTATTCAAATCGCAGCCCCTGGCTCAGCTGAGAACATTCTAAGACGGAAACATACTTTTTGAGCTACTGACGTCGGTTCTTGATGATTAAAAAGGACTTGACAGCACAAGTACTAAGAAGCTAGTTACACAGCTGGCAAAAGCTTTGTTGCCGTTATCAGAGAAGGGAAAGAAAACATCACAGGCTTATCATTGGGACTGCGGGGGGAAAGGAAGAGGAGACGGAGCCCAAGGCTAAAAGGAGGATTGGATTGGGAAAAGCTTTGACACTGATTACCCCGAGCGTGATTGAACCCGGAAGACAATCTGAAAATACGAGTTGAATCAGTACCCGAACATTTTTTGTTCGTTTGAGCAAACAAGCACGAGTTTGTTATGAGTGCGCAGGGATAAAGTAAAGCTGGTAGCGAAAACAGCGTGAGGTTTTGGGGACAAGGGATTAGAGCCTGCTATCGGAGACGGGTTTGTCCCTCAAGCATCACGAGTGGGGACCAATTTATCCAACTCGGGGTAATTGCTAATCTTTGAACAAAATATTTTCTGTGCAGAGATTCAAGCAATTGGAAAGTAATGTTCGATAGTTTGTACACCCTTCATGGGAAGAGCAAACAGAGTCACGTTTTCTGATCGTGTACAAACAGTTTTCAATCTCAGCAATCGGATGAAGCACTGAATGTCTTGATGGGGTAGGGCGGGACTAGGATGTACCGGCGTTTAGTCTTTTCGGTGAATTAGAATTTATAGATTTTGCAGATTTTGAGGGTCTCAGAGTCAGACAAAGATACCTGCTGATCAAGTCTCCTAGTTGATACAAAACGGCAGGCGGGAAGGAAAAATGAAAGGGGAAAAAACAGAAGGAATGAGCCCGCTTGGCGCAATAACTCCTCCCTGTTATCACAGCAGTCTGATTCGCAATGAGATTTATTCAGGTGATGGTCGTGTTAGCTATTCGTTTCCCGTAATAATGCAGGAGAAAGAAAGAACTCACCGGCAATTCGTTCAGCCGCCCGTTATTATTTTTACATGAGCCGGAAAATTGTGGGACCGCGGAAGCTCGAAATGCGAGGGGTGAAGAGAAACGATATGAGGTGGCATTAAATTTGAAATTATTCCACAGTGGGAAACTGCAGATAAACATTATCCTTCCTCGATCTCGCTTTCACGATCAGGTCTCCCAACCAATAATACCCCTTTTATCGGCAAGTATTATATTTTCGTGTTTCGGTTTATAAAAACGACAAGTGCAGAAAACCTATTAGCTGGATTGCGATTAAACAAGGCTCCCAGAATATATTTCGTCTACGGCGCTTACGCCTTGAAAAAATGTCAGTTCAGAAAGTCAAAAATAACCACCAATAAGTACAAAAACTAGGTACTGGAAACCAGGTGAATCATAACAAGAGCTGCAATAATAAAACGTATTAGAAAGTCTAGAATAAAAATCGTGTTAATGTAGCATTATCGACAGAGAATCCTCCTCATAGTCATTTAACTAATTCATTCCCTAAATAGGGTAAAGCTGATAGAAGATTTGTAATTGACTGTTGTTCCTCAACCGTATTTTCTCTACACCACCGTATCTGACCCGTTTTCAAAACGAAACTTGGTTTTAGAAGTGTCGCTGCTCGTGTCACCAAGCTGTTAAGCAAATGAGAAGAAAATTCTCAAGAGTCCACCAAGGAAAAGCAGGAACATGTTCAATTGTACTCTCATATTTTCCACGTCTGTCTTAATTAATCTAGCCTCCAAGTTCACAAGAACAATCGGAGTAATTTTTTGCTTCAAGCTTGGAACGTAAATACAGAGGGAAGCAATGTTTAAATAAAATATTTACAACTCATTAATGAGAACAGTATAATATACTGTAAATTCGCTCGACATCCTAATTTATCTCATTAATGAAAATTGTATTAATTAGGAGTCGTATCTGCCTGCCACTGCGTACCTTGTTGCCTCATACGTCATGGTCTAGTCAGAGTTCGGGTTTTCTACGATTCAACAACTTTTAACGAAGGCATATTAAATTACGTCATACATTCATGTGGTAATTCTGATGAAAGAGCTACCTTATTATTAATATTTATTCGGCTTAGTTTTGAATCAACAAGGAGGCAATGATCGTTGAACGTTGGGGTCTAAAGGCGATAACTACTCCTAGAGTGTGTGCAGGGAATACATGCCAAACTACTGAATTAATGAGACATCCTCCGGACCCAACCCTTCACGCCGAGCAAATATTAGCTTGTGATTTGACTATGTTTTGATTGCAACCTCTGAAGCAGCCAACGCAGGTCGAAATTAGGCTCGCAGCTCGGCCATTGGCATATCAAGGGGATTCTGATAAATTCAGTAGGATGAGGGGTGTAAACAGTATCGTACTGAGGAGGGTGGAATCAAAATTGCTACATACCTCATCTTAGCTCCAGCAGTATGATAGTTTGTTGAACTAAAAGTAGTAACTAGTAGCTGAATCCAATAATGCAATGAGGGATAAACAAAAATCATTTATATGAACTGATGTCCACTACTAATAAAACAACGCCCGAACAAAGTCACGGAATCTACTTCACTATCTCAAACGAGATTGGGAACTGCCAGATGGTGCAGAGGTGCTGATCCAAGAGAACGGATGGGCAATGAAAGTGACCTCTCTGCTTCTTCCAGAAGCACGGAATCTAACAGATTTAGGTTACATTCCCGAGAGATCCGTGTTTCGGCAACTTCCAAATGCTTACCAACTGCAGCCCCGAGACTAAAGCAATGGGGAGCATAGAGAGAACGAGGCAGCTAGGATTAATTTAATTCAGGTAGTGGAACGAACAAATGTGGAAGTGCTGAGTTTGTGTCGATGGTCGGGCCTACTGGAAAACCCCGATCAAGCAGTTTGTAAGGGGCCGACCGCAACTTCACGAAGAAGGATCAATAGAATCTTCTGTTGTAGCGGGAGCAGAAAATTCGTCGGTTAATGAAGTCAATAATTGAATTTAATAACTATTATAGTTATTAAATTGAGGTAAATTAAGTTATTAAATGAAGTTAAGCAGATAGGACATTAAAAACAGTTTTCTGGCAAACCCCCACAAGTTTTTTGGCTTACTATTCGCTGAACAGCGAGCCTCAAAATTTTTCTTTTCAAAATACACCTAAATTAATTAATGTCAATCCACGTTAATGCGCCGTACACACCCGCGCCGGTAAACGATTTTTTTTTCTAACAATTTTTCTAAAAAAATCTAAAATTTGATGATATAGGTACCTATTCGTTACCGTACTGATGAAACTTTTCCTTTACGATTCCTAAATTTTTCATTTTCATTTTGGTTTATTATTCTTGGAATAATACACCTATTTTTTCGCGACGGGGGTCGACGACTCCGATCGGACTCAAAATTTGACATTATCCGTTTCAAGTGGTCTACATTCTAAATCCGAAATGTCCGTCCGCCGTACGCCGTACGCCGTCCGCCGTACGCCGTACGCCGTCCAGGCCGTTTTGGGCAGTAGGAATTTTTTTAAAAATCTGAAATTTCGGCAAAATACTTGGTTTAGCATCTAGTTGTGCCCGCAAGGTATTCAGTCCGATCGCCCTAACCCGTGGGGCGCTATGGGGCTATAATGGGGCTACGGGAGGGGTTTTTTGAAGGCTTTTAGCTATGGGATCGAGTTAGGTGTCGTTTTCGAAGTATTTTTGGACGTAGAATCCATTTTTTGGGGTCCCGGAACGATCCGATTTCACTGTGCCAATCTATAGGGCTCTCATGGGGCTAAAAATGGGATTTTTGAAGGATCCCAGGATGTTAAATATTTTTCGAGTAAAAAATACGGAATTTTTGAAAAAAAAAAAACACATTTTTGAACAAAAAATCCAAAAAAAATTTTTTTGAGATAAAAACAAAAAATTTTTTTTTAATTTTTCCATTGACAGAATTAAATTTCTGCACAAGTAATGTATATCAAAGAATAATAAACCCTTGTGTAAAATTTGCAGCGTTTTCAATGACTTTCATAATGAAATATTTGGACGAAAGACGTTTGGATCGGAGTCACTTGAAATCCTAGAATCTATGATATAGATTCTGAATCTATAATCCTAGAATCTATATTATAAATTCTAGAATTAATCTATAATATAGATTAGTATTATTAAAATTTAATAATAGTAATAAAAGTTAATAATATTAATCTATATTAATATTAATAAATATATCTATATTTAATATACCTTTCATACCTTCACTATGACCGCTAGCTTGACTAGGAAATGTTCTACTGCCTCATAAGGTTGCCCGGAATGTCTTACTTCAACCCTAAAGATGGCTTTATACGACGGTATTATTCTGCATGTCAACACGCGTCCCTCGAAATTAAGCTTCGAGTGGAAGATTTTACGGGCACTCACCTCGTAACGGGATGATGCGCCTTAAAATATTCCGTTCTCTGTTTTATGGCCCTAGTCGAGGAGGATGTTTTCTGGTCTAGTCGGAATAATGAATTCCGCACCGTCCCCAGCGGAAACCGGCAGTAAACCTCGTAGCTTTGGGGGTTGATGTTGAAATTTTTACGGCCAACTTACCATTTCGGTTTAACGTTCGAGTCTTGATACCCCGAACTCATTGTCTACATCTGGAAAGGAATTTGGTGCATCGAACAGACTTGGTTGATCACACAAATTCTTTGTTAAAATATGGCTCAGAAAATTGTTAGCAGTTGTCATTTGTGATTCCTCAAAGATGGATCCCATTTATAAAAATAAAAAATTATAAAGACGAGACGCACGGGAATATAATTGACGTCAAAACCCTCAGTTCAATGGGTTCTGCCAGGAGTTGTCGAGACGTTAGAGAAATGCTTGGTATTCACGCGTTGCGGTCACAGAAGCGACCGCACGTCCTCCAAACGACCCCCGGGACCAGAACTATCTAACTAAGTTCACAGCTTCCTTCGCCACCTTCATCATAAAGTTTGAGCCACGACAGTTCTTAGGCAAAATTGTTATTTTTATAGATGCTAGAGCAATCCCCGTTGAAAAGGGGGACTTCGGATAAACGATGTCTTTATACCATTTCAAAACAGAGAGAACTAGAAACTATTTTGATTGAAGACGCGACTCTCATGGCAGCTTGGAACAAACTATCTTCAAGAGGTTTGATGCTGACTCGGGTATATGGTCGTGCGTGGTGACGTAGGCCGACTCGCCGGCATAATGCATCACTTCTAATAACTCGGGCGAACGATGTATCTCAGCTCTTACACGTGCTTGTAATCAAAATGTCATTATTAAATCAGACGGGTTGTACTATTTAGTTAACAGGGTTAAGAGAGTTCGAGAACTTAATTAAATTGACGTGAATTAACTGGCTCTTGTCAAATTCGTTGGTGACGTTTCCTTTAGACGTACCTACTATTGTACGAATCCATTTTAGTTTATCAACTAGTGAGGTCGCCAGAAGAAAGAAGCGTAAGATACCACTCGTGAACTAGTGAAGGCTACATTATCCATATCAGCAAAACCCAGTACCTAGTGTACATTAAATGTACAACAAACTTTGTAAACAAATTTTGTTTCAAAAACCGATCAATTCTAGTATCAGAGAACATCGCCCACCCCTAATACTCGGGTTTGGGTCTAGTTCGCCATCATGAGGGCTGTTAGGTATCATTCAGCTGTGAGGAGCTCGGTGGCCCCTACGAAGTTAGGTTCTGGAGAATACAGATAAAATCCTAGCTTTACTGGAATGATTCTGGTAATGTGTTTATTGAGTGTAATTTCAACAATAAAATATACCACACATACATTTAAAGTTCAAAAAAAAAAAAAAAAATTACCTACAACAATACTTTTAATAAAAACTACTTAACCTCAAGTCTTGAGGAAACTGTAGGTAATCTGCAGCGTTTTCGGAAACTGAACAAATTTTCCTTTGAAAACAGAAGATTTGCATGGCCCTCGTCACATGGTCATGAAATACTGGTTCTGACACTCCACCCAGCTTCGATATTCAGATCCTAGGAGTGAGAATAAATTTCAGGGTTCACAAGATTTGCCATAGCAGGGACTTGGCACCGGCTAACGAAATGGGGGTAGCGGTGAACGGATGGCTCCCAGCACACAGCGGGTTGGAGTAAGAAAACAGGGGAGCAAAACCATGTAGCCTACCTAACACCACGCCCCCTCCTGTGCATTCCATCGCTATAAAACACAGATTTAACCCTCTACAGCTGGAGAGGCGAACCCCGAACTTCCGTCCTTTCAACCACCTCGCTTACCCTCATTCTCTTCGGTAATATTCATGTTAATACGCCACCGAGTTTTCAGTGGTGGGAGAATTTTCTCTTTGAAAACGGACCATCTAACCCCTCGGGCTGTCCAGCATTTATAATACAGCCAACCGAGGGCATCTTGTTAAAAGACTGTAACATCTTTTAATAACGGGAAGGGCCTCTGAACATTAAAGATTCACCTTAATAGCCTGCGTAACACTCCCTACATCGCCTTTTGCAAAATATCATGGCCCTTCTGGGACTGTGGAATGCTAATGAAACCCATGTAGCTTTAGTAAAGAGCAAATAGATTGGCTCGTTTTTAATACCGAGAACTAGAAAGGTAATTCCTCTTCAAAATTCCAATTCTCCCCAGTGTGAAGCAATAATTCACAAGATCATAAGCTTGATCTTATCTTCAATTTTAAATGTTTCACCGTTAGGTAGTCAAGTTATTTTTTCTAATTACCACTGTCCTAAGAATAATCAAATAAAAAAACAGGTTTCCCTACGTGTCCCTGCGGTTTTTTTTTTTTTTTTTTTTTTTTTTCTTCAAGGTGGTCACTTGGGACCCTAAAACCTGATTTCGAAGTCAGATCGTCGCGGTTTTCCAATTATGTTTCACTTTTCGTACTGATGTGCAACGGCAAAGATGCACTTAGACATGAATTGCTCGACTTGATCAGCATTACGCCAAACACTAAGACGATTATGATGAAAGGTTCATTTTCAAAGAATTTCCTCGGGAATGGAAGCGTTTCTGGATTATTTTTTTTATCGATAGAAGGCGTCCAAATAATACTAAAAATGGGGTTAAAACACAAACTGCAAGCTCGTATGAATTTATAAAATTTATGGAAAAATTGCTATTTGAATTTTGGCGGGAACCCGAGGTCAGCTCCTATTGGTCGACACGTTGGCCACCATTACAAAACTAAAAACTAAAGAATCGGTCATTGGAATAAGTTAATTTATATCGCAAATAAGTTGAGTAAATAAGCATGATCACATTCAAAACAAAGCGAACACGGCCATTTTCGCGTAACTCCAGTGTCACTAGAGCCAACACCAAGAAAAAATCGAAGAAGAAGAAAAAATCGACCTGCACTCTGGTGTCTTTTGATTGGAAACCGGAACACCGGTAGGTGACGTCACTCACAGTGGTTTTTGAATCGGCCTAAATTACTTAAGATGATTGTAAACTACGTGAAAGACTTTTTGTCACAAAAATGATGTATTTTTCCCTTTTTGACTTCTAACAACACGGTACAGAATGATTTAACCCGAAATTCGGGAGCACTTCCATTCATAATTATGGAAAAAACAGGAACAACAGACCTCCAGATACGTTGAGCCTAACGGCTGAACATTGGAAGAACGTGGAACACACTTCATTCGCTTTCAATAGGTTTCCGAACCAAATGCCAGTTTTTTTCTTTCTGTGTGTATCAGATACTGTGCTTATCAGGTGTATCCGTAGCAACGGTTTCTGGGGTCGTTGTTAGAATCTAACATCTAACATCTGATGTCGTTTACGCAGTTACGTTACGGCAAAAGCGTGTTCCACGCTAGAAATTGTTTTAAAATTTATGTATTTTTTGTTGAAAACTCAATGAGAACGCGCTTTGGCTTGAATCGTTCCACTTCGTCAGCATTATGAGTTCATTTTCAAAGAATTTCCTCTGGAAAGATGCAAACAATTGAAAAAATGGGAAAACAATAATAATATCGAAATAATTATCATTAATAATTATTATTATTCTTATTATTGGTGATGATGACCTTTTCAATGAATGGGAGGAAAGTCGTTGGGGGATCGGTCAAAGACAACGATCTTTCCACCCACAATAATTATTATTGTTTTCAACAATAAAACCATTTTCGGTTTGAAAATTTTCAACTATAATTAAAAAAAAGAAAATAATAATAATTATTTGTTGAAAAAAATAATGATGAACAGCTTCAAATTTATATTTTCAATTTTCATTCTAAACCCAACGTAATAATTTCTGCGAGCTCTAAGCGTCATCATTGAGAGGAGGAAGATTCAAAAGTTGTCAACTAAGTACTTAATACATTTTCATTTTTCGATCCCGCATATCGATGGTTTACGTGGAAAACCACTTAAGTTGAGATTTAAAAATACCAGACCAGACATTGTAATCATATTTGTTTTCACATTCACGATTTTCTCCAATTCGACAAAAATTCAAATTTACGCTACTCACTACAATGCTTTCTCGCTTGGCACCCCGAAGTATGGTTTATGAACAAATTCAAATAAGTTCTCTGATACGTGTATTATACCCAGAGAAGGACAAACAAGGCTTCGATGTTTTCTCCTTTTGTGTAACCAGGAGGGCAGTCCGAGGCACCAAGCAAATATTAGCAAATTTTGCTCCATCGTCCTGGAAAACCATCATACTGGTGGTCCGCTATCGTAAAGGTTTGGTCAGGGAGTCGTCGTCAAAATGACTTTTTTCAAGGAATCAGTAGAATCGATTTAGGAGGTTTAAGCTGGCTAAACACTACAGAAGTCTGTAGGCAGTAATTTATTAGATACAATAATTGTATTGTATAACTGTATTGTATAATTGTTCATAAATTAATTATGAAAATATACTCGGTTCTCCATTTAGTAACTATAGTTACACTATAGTGTTCTACTGTTCTCCATCTAGTAACTAGATGGAGAACCGAGTATATCGTCGCTCAAGTTCTCAAATGTACTACCTATCTAGTAGATAGTATCTACTTTCCAGGATAGCCAAACACGTGTTTGCCCATCACGTACCTATTAGATTACGCGCCTTGTAAATATAAAATTTCGCCAAAAGTGTGATTGCACATGCGGATACGTATGCGACGATATTGTCATAATTCAATTGTTTCTAATTAATTATCTAATTGTTATAGAGCTGAGCGAACATAGGTTTTCAGCGTGATGGTCGTTGGAGCTAAAAAAAGGGGGATAAAGTAGAGGTTTTTAAGGAATTTAGGCCGGGAGGAGTGTTTTTTTTTCTTTCGAAGAATTTTTGAAATTAGGAGCTTGTGAACCAATGCAGCGTTCTATCATCTAGCTTCTAAAACAAAGTTCAAAGTTTTAAAATCATTGTAGGGTGTGCGTACAGTTTTTAACTACGGAATGATGCTTGAACGTGTAACGGCGTAGAATTCAACTGCGTAACTGCGAAACGCATCACCGTAACTACCCACTTGTGTAGCATTCAAGATGATTGGTGAGCCATGTTAAAGTTTGTGTAACCCTTATACACCGGGACGACAGGAAAGTGCTCAACGTACCCTAGGTGGGTGGGTATCTCAGGTTAATCTCATGAGCAAACAGCAGTAACGTTTATCACTAAGTATAACCGTAAATTAATTTCGTTCTTCCTGCCTTCCACCCCCCAGCGGTATAATACTGTTTCAGGAGTCCGTTTCATTTCGCGGCGAACACATTTTCGCCAGGATCTCAGCCCTTACGGAACGTAATTCTCACGATAATCTTATTACGGTATTAAACAAGGGGAAAAAATATCTGCCAAGTGGGTGTGGCATTTAAAACAACCTTGTTCTACTCCATAACCAGATTGTTGTGGTATATCTCCCCGTCGAGTTCATTTCACCCTGCAAACTTCAATCTTGGTGTACCAATATAATATATAATACAAAATATATTATGTATTATATATATATGTATTATATTGTATTATATGTATTGTATACATATGTATTGTATTATATTGTATTATATGTATTGTATACATATATGTATTATATTATGTAGGTACTCCTACATATATACTACTATAATATATAATACATAATATTATTATATTATGTAGGTACTCCAAGATATTATAATATAATATTATTATATAATAATAATAATAATAACAACACTGCTCTAAAAAAAAAAAAAAAAAAAATCGATCCCCTGCTTCACGAGGTCTGACAGTGGTCCTGGGAGTTTTGAGGGTGCTGAATCCGAATCCGAGGTCTGTTTTGACCCTAGACGCAGAGGGTCCGCTGAACAGTACCCAAATGTTCAAGAAACTCACTTAATTTCCAACTTCATTATTTTTCAAGGAGCAGGTGCTATTCTTACAGGACATTTAACGCTCAACACGCCTGGGTAGCATGTAGATGGGTCTAAAATGCTTCCTTCATCTGTTTTTTGCAGAAAAACTACCTAAAACCGTGTTTTTTTCATTAATCTTGAAGATTTTTTTTCACTATTCTGACGATTCTGCAAAACCTGCAATACTTAGCCGAACCAACAAAATCTCTCCGTATACTTGGTACATTTCTGCCTCGAATGCGACCAACTGCACCTCGTTAAGTGCAATAGCAGATTTTTGGCGACTGTTTAAAGTTTTAACCCAAATCGGCAAAAACACCAAATCCCCAGTTTAGACCTAGTTTAGAAATTCCCTGTTTTAAACTTTTA
Organism: Pilophorus perplexus; assembly: GCA_955831195.1. Taxonomy (NCBI): domain Eukaryota; kingdom Metazoa; phylum Arthropoda; class Insecta; order Hemiptera; family Miridae; genus Pilophorus; species Pilophorus perplexus. The sequence continues at coordinate 13,310,277 of OY037010.1, read as the reverse complement.
AAACTTTTTTTTTGTAGAGCAGTGTAGTATTATAGCGAATAAACTTGGCATTCATATTATGACAAACTAAAGACCGCTAAATTTCAATGTGAATTAAATTTAAATTATTTGAGCCAAGACCAATGCGATACTACCAGTTGTAATATAAAAGTTTTAAAAATATAAAATTATTAAGAATAATATTATGTAATTGTAAATTATACCCTCATTTTTTTAATATTTATTTCGATATAGAAAAAATGCAAAGAATAAAAATCAAGTGAAATTGTTCGTTTGTTTTTTTATCAACAAGGAATGAACAATTTATTGTTCATTTTCAGGGCTTAAGGTGGACTAGAAGATTGTGGAGCTCAAGGTTTGGATGGATGTACGTGACGATGGATGACACCACCTGACTCTCCGCGACTGGTGGGTAGTGGGGGGAGCTAACATCCTCCGTTCCCAAGGAATTCGCCCTTTTCCGCGTCCCCCTCAGCTTCAGTGACACTGCCTTATTTATTGCCATTTGCAGGTGCACTCTTGTCCAGCCGAGGACCTGAGAATAGAGCTCTTACATCTTCAGGAAAGAGCCATTTTCGATTTGTTTAAAAAACGAGCATACAAATAACCTGCGCGATGAGAAATACGGGGACAGGTTGGCCTATTATTCAGATTCGATTCCGAAGTTGGGTATGAAGGTTTCACAAAAATATAACCGTAATCCATAATCCTTGTCCAACATCCTTCGTTGGACAATATTATACCATACGGGAAGCTACAGAAATTAATAACTACTAGCACTCTGACAGGGCCCCCCTGCCTATACGCATCGCTCGGCCGACCATTTTATCATGCTAGGGGGGCCTACTACTTTTTTCAACTATTGAGCAGGGAATGAATGTTTTATGATGTTTAGCTACTGCAATGTTTTCCTTACGGAGATGGAAACACAATGGCAAGCGGAAATCGAATAATACAGAAAATGTCCTGAGTTCTAAAACAACTTATTTGGTACTGGAAGGGCCAAGCTGTTCATTACATCGATGCAACTTGGTACTGAAGATGGCCAATTGATCAAAATGACAGTCGATTCCACCTCACTACCGATTCTCCCGGCACTGTGAACCAACCTACGCCGGTATCCCGTACTCAGATTAGGGTTCAACTAAGAATTGCTATTTGCCCAGAATACGCAGCTCTACAGTTGCCATTAAAGTTATGCGTGAAGTAAAAAAAATAAAGACATGAATAGCTCGATAATAGAATTATAAATCTGATATAACAACCCACGCATGGACAATCCGATGATAGAATTGGAAAATCTTGTCTGGCAGAAAAGATTCATGAATTTTCCGGTCTTCTTAGGATCAGTTCTACCTTTCCACCCGTTTTACTCTCGGGACTATAACAAATTGTAATAGGCTTTCCACCAATGTGCTTCTTCCGGATCCGTCTCCGATCTATCTGCAATACCCCTTTCCACCGACCCTGACTCGCCAGACCGTGAAATAGTGTTGATTTGCAATTTTCTTTCAAACTCTCTCACCCTCGCTGGTGTCCCTTCAGCCCTCTTACAACCCTTTGAGGCTCCACACCAGCTTTGTCCTTTGCCATTGAATGAGATATTTTACAATTCCCTTCCATCAGATCGGATCTCCTGCTTTTGGTAACATTTAAGAGATCCGTCCTTGCCTGACGTACCTTTCGGGGAAATGAAAATAACTCCAACCTGAGCGCGTAAATGCAGAGGACAGGACTAAAAAATTTCGCCTGGTACCACCAATAAGACTGAACTGATTCAAGAATTCAAAGCGTTGATAAATTCGTAATTACAACTTGTTCGTTCTAAAATCCCTCAGAATCGCCGAATTGAATCGCGTTCAGGTACGCTAAACACCCATAATTTAAACCTCTAAGCTCATAATAAGATTATTCAAAGGCTCACACAGGCCCAGCCCAATAATATTATAAATATAATAATATTATGGTGTGCTTGGCCGGATCGCTTCTGCTTTCCTACTGATCGGCTGGCAAACATCAGTTGGGCCTTTGTGAGCCTTTGAATAATCGGTACTCCCCTTGTATGTTACCTACCGGGAGCTCGATATCTACCCGTCGAGGCCGATACCTACCAGGTGCTTACATGTTTAAAATCCCGAAAAATTATCAACTTATATCTAAATAATATTATAATATTATTTAATATTATATAATAAGTGCGTTGGGGTGTTCTTAGGAGGTGCTTCGGGTGAATAAAAACTACCCTTCCGTATGTGTCCCAAGCTTTCGACTGTATTCAGTCATCTTCACAGGGTTATATACTTAGTTTATAATACACGATGACGTTACGAGCTCCTCGCCCCAGTCATCGGGCGCCGCCTGGGTTGTGGTGTCGGGCATAGGTTGTTGATTGCAAAATTTGCAATATTTAATAGATCTTTGTGCTGTTGTGGTATATTGAATGATGGGGTGAAGTTACATTGCTGTTGGGTTATCGGATGCGGTGCGGCGGTTGGACGGGGTAGTTTTAGTGGAAAAATAAAATTAATTTATACAGAATTACGAAAATTGAGTGCAAAATTTGAAAGGGGGACGTTAGCGTGAGATTCGGCTTTTCCATACGGAAGGGTAGTTTTTATTCACCCGAAGCACCTCCTAAGAACACCCCAACGCACTTAGGCCAGCACAGCCAAGGAGGATGTCAAACAGATCAATTATTATATAATATTATATAATATTATTATGTGTGCGATGAAATCTGGGACAAACGTAAGAAAATGGGCGGTGTGGGGACGGAAGTACAGCTAGCCTAAAGCACCCTAGGCACCCAAGGTAACGTCCGCAACCCGCAAACCATTCTTAAAATTTCGTGGACCCGAACGAAATTTCGTGCTCCAAACACTGGAGCACATACACAGACAATAGAATGCTAAAGAAGAGTGGTCAAATTTTGCTTTGTGCGGTATTAAGCAGCACGGTGCATTTTTGACGATATGAAAACCACCATCTTTATGAAGTGAGAACAAGAGGACCCACACGTGCTTCTACTCGAAAAGAATAAATTTCACGGGTACCTAGGTACATAACATTAATTTTAACGACTTTTAGCTTTGTAGGTAGGTAACAAACTAGGGGATCGGACGGGTGGTAGGTAACATACTGGGGGGATCGGACGGGTGGTAGGTAACATACTGGGGGGATCGGACGGGTGGTAGGTAACATACTGGGGGGATCGGACGGGCGGTAGGTAACATACTAGGGGAGTACCGAATACTCTTATTATGAGCTTAGAGGGGTAAATTATGCCGCAAATGAGATTGGGCATAAGTTTGAGAATAAGAATTATTCTAGCACAGCCGAACAGGTCTGGAATCCCGTTCATTTGATTCTTCGCTCAAAACCAGTTCGAGAACGACCCCTCGACTACCTGTTCCAAACCCTTCACAGCCCCACGTTGATGAAATTGACCTACAAACGTTGCAGGATTCACAAAGTGCGGAACCAAGTAGGTACGCAAATCGGCACAAGTGTGCGCATATAGGAGCGAACGCTGTCCGCCTTCGTATTATACACCATCAATTTTTACGTGCGATTGTACAATCAATTTTACTCCCAAAGATCGCAACTTGTGCAAATTTCGAACGAAGAAAATTTGGGAGGGTTTCACGACGAGGAGAACGTTTTTGAAAAACGGGAATGTGACTGGAGACGAGTGACGGCGACACGGGAAGAAACCCTCTCTTCTGTGTTGTAATGGCTGTGCAAACACCCCCCCAGCCACACCCGCCATCCACTGTCTTGATGCCAGTTTTACGAAATTTCATACATCTACAGGGAAGCCTGTTTGACACGATTTCCGGTAGTTGTCTCGGTACGAGAATTACGTACTGTAATGATTGTTTGCAAATTACCGGAAACCGTGTAATCTCCCGTCCTTCAGCTCATTCACATCACGACAATTTATGTGAACCCTTGGGAAATTGTCTAACGAACATCAAACCCCCCCGCCACCATTGTTGCGGGAACAGGAGTCTCAAGATGAAGGGGGCACTTAAGGCTTGATTTAGTACTAAAGAGAGGGGGCAAGACATTAACGGCTGACACGGTCGCTTTGATGGATGGACTCTGATCTTTCCGTAATGAACTGCCATCCTAACCAACATTGTTCATCAAGTCTTTTTGGAGAAGCACACAAAGTGGTTTTCAGGGAGACGAGGAACGATACGTCAATAAGCCATCAGTGGCAGCATGGCAAGTTAAATAATATTTTAGACTATATTTTATAGATATTATCAGTTCTTGTTCGTCAAGAGAGAATGATATGAAATAATTAAATAGACTTGGACAATCCAGAGTTCTTCTTGACGATTCAATAACAATTCTGATGACGAAAACGTAAAGCCGTCTACTGAAACGTAAAAATTCCAATTAACAAATAACTCGGAGGGAAAACAAAAATTGGATTGAATGAGTAAAGTGCTGAGTGAAATCCTAACGAAAAATGTTTTCTCAAACGGATATAAACTTGAGGAAAAAGATCCGTAGTGAAGGGAAAACGACGAACAAACTTTATGAAATGGTTCAACCAACTGTAAATTTGAAAATTACATGTTGATGGATGGAAGAGATTGCTCGCGGGAGTAATATTTTCACTACGGAAAGAATATTTGTGAGATCATCAAATGTTCTCTCCGGTATCAAAAGCACTACACTTATGAACCCGTAAAGAAAACCGGGGCAAAGAAAGGAAAGAGATTGCGATTTAACGAAAGGCGCTGTATTCCATCTTAGATGCCTGTATTATTGTTGCAGGTAATTCAGAACAGCCACGAGCTGAGTAGCGGGCCGCTCACGAGCACACGAGCAGAAATACGCGGCAGATTTGGTCGGCCGATCTCATCTGACAGAATCTGTCAATCTGGCAACGATCGTTAGCGATATCTGATATCGCTAACGATCGTTGCCCCTTAACACGAAAAACTTTTCGGCCGATCTTTCGTGCCCGAGATCTCGGTACCAGTTGTACATATATGCGATCTCAGCGCACTTTCGACCTCCAATATGCGATCTCAAAGATCTGGAAGCGATCTGTACACAAATCGCCACCCGGACACGGCTACCAATCATCAACAACGATATCGAGATTGGCTCTGTGGTTTATTCGGACAAGTGGAAGGCCTACAGTACGCTTAGCACCGAGGAGTACACCCACGGGACAGTAAACCACTCCGAATATTTCATCGACCCACTTACTGGAGCTGAGACTCAGACCATAGAACGATTTGCAGACTGTCCGTGATAACAAACGTAAATTAACCGATTTTACGGCGGGAATTTTTTCGCTGGGTACCCATAAAATGACTAAGGCAAAATAATACAAGTTTGGGAGAAGTCTTGAGTTTCGGAAAGAAGAAAGTTCGGACACATGAAGTTGGTTACCACGTTTCTGAAACTCGTCCTGAGGTTCTGGTAAGTGAGGCAATTTCCGCCTACCCTAACTGTTTTTCCTCATAGCAGCTCGGTTTAAACGTAAATCCGTCGGGAAAACTGTTTAACAATTACTTACCAGCAGGGTCCATTTTTACCTCCTGAAGCCCAAGTGGCTGTTGAAAAATCATGCTAGTAGTTATAGTGAGAAAACCCAAATTCGCGATTTCCAAAAAACATTTATCTCAATTCCGCCCATCAGGTGTATTCGGGGACTCTTTTTTACCCATTTTTTGATAAAACGCACGACGCAAAAACACCGATAAAGGAGATAAGGAGAGATAAGGAGGATCTCAAGGGAGAACTGAACGTTAAGAGACTCTGCCCGATCCGAATCGGAACAGTTCCCAGAACCACCACCATCGCTTCCGAGAAATCTGCATGTTGAAGGGGGGGGGGGGGGGGGGGACTTCCGTCTGCCAGATTTGAACTGTCGCAGACATCGCTTAGCCGATTTTCATATATTTCGTCTTTTCAACGCCCATTAACGCACAGATATTTCCCACAGATATCGTTTAAAAACGCCAAAACTGCCGCGGATTTCTGCTCGTGTATGGCCTCCTAATGAATCGGAGATATACCAGCCCAATAATGTAATTATTATATTCGACCATAATATGGAAGATCAGGTCTCATATTATGAAAGTTCCTGAGTTCCTATGTTACTGTCGTTAAGATTCGTCGGTGCGATTCCCGGAGGATGGTAAAACAGCTGAAGATGTTTTCGGTAGACGGCGCGGCGTAACCGATACTTAGACGTTATTTATGATGAAGGCGGTGACGGCCGTGCTGACGTCGCGCTCGCTTATTGATGTCACAATCTGTGAAGCTCGGCGGAGGATGAAAATGAGTGGTGACAAGCCGACATGAGCCTACAACCAGGCCCACCACGGGGGGGGGGGGGGGGGGGGGGGGGTCAAAGGGGGCATTTTGCACCGGGCCGGGGCTTTTACATGGGGCCCCAGCGGGCCCTAGAAAAATAAGAAAAACGCTGAAAATTTTACACAAAGGTTTATTATTCTCTGAAATAGGTTACTTGTGCAAAAATTAATCCAGTGTCAATGAAAAAAATTTTTTCCTTTTTTTTTGCTCGGAAAATACGACAAAAAAAATCGTATTTGACCTTCCGGGACCCCAAAAAATGGATTCTATCTCCAAAAATACTTCAAAAACGACACCTAACTCGATTCCAAAGCCAAAAGCCTTCAAATAACCCCTCCCGTAGCCCCATTTTAGCCACATAGCGTCCCACGGGTTTGGGCGATCGTGCTGAAAACCTTGCGGGCACAACTATATGGTAAACCGAGTATTTTGTCAAAATTTCAGATTTTTTAAAAAATTCCTACTGCCCAAAACGGCCTGGACGGCGGACGGCGTACGGCGGACGGACATTTCGGATTTAGAATGTAGGTCTCTTGAAACGGATAATGTCCAATTTTTGGGCCGATCGGAGTCGTCGACCCCCGTCGCGAAAACATAGGTGTATTATTTCAAGAATAATAAACCAAAATGGCTGAGTTGCCACTTGGCAGGCAAAGTAGTCTTCCGTGTGATTGGGCCTTGTAAAACTCAAGCAATGTGAATCACAATAAACCCTGTGAATCACAACAGAAAAAAGGTCAGGATGAGGAGAGGGGCGGCGTCAAAGCGGTATGAAGGATGGAGCATCGAAATGAAAACATCGATGTTCACCATTATTCGGACCATCGCTTTCATGGGGGTCCTATGCTCTCTTTTGCCCCGGGCCCGCTTTTTCTCTCGGCGGCCCTGCCTAGATTAGTTTGTTCAATGTTGATTGCCCATCAATCCACCTATTATATTGTTCGGTCTATTTAGCATCAATATCGTCAAGTACTTTGTGTCACTTGGGTAATCAAACTGCCGTGGGATCGCTGAAATACTTGCATGTTGCTGGTAAAGTGTTCTCTCTCATGTAAGATGTTGGCCCTTAACCAAACAATTGTTCAATTACTGTACGTAACTTGGTTAATGAGTTACGAAAGCCGTAATTAGTTCGAGTGGTAATACTGCAGTATTACCTGACATGTCCGTTCATCCACATGTTTGTATTTGATTCCTCTTCTTGCCAGAATCTATTAAATAACAATACCTAAACAAATTTTGTTTTCGAACTAATACAAGGGGTCAATATTGTCTTTAAACTAAAAAAAGTTGGCTGTTAAGATAAAATCAAATGACGTATTACCAGTGGGTAAATCAATATAAATATCTATGGAGTATCGTAATGTAAACGTAAATTTTGAGGTGGTTCCACTAATTTACTGCTGATCACATACGGTGATAACTTGTGAGGAAGGTTACCGGTGCGGGAAATTTGACCGTGCACCTTGCTGTTTCAACCTCCACGCGCCTGAGCGAGCCTGTCCAAACCACCTGTGCATAACGTTCGACAGACTAGAAAATTGGGTTCCGTCCATCAAATATTTCGTATGTCCCCTTCAAAGTAGCGACTTCTCTAACCACATGGTGCCTTTTGGGCTTCCACTGCCGGGTTTGATTTTTAGATTCAACTCGGCCTTTCCTGTAGAGGCTTTTCTGTTGAGCAGACATTCTGCCGAATCCTTCAGTCAAGTTAGGAAGAGCAATCTTCGTCGTTGTGTAAACGTAGCGGAAAATATGCGTAAAGAGGGAAGGAAAGTCATAAACTGGGTTGGGGCATACAAAAATATTCGTATTGCAGATATCATTTAGAATGGAGAAGATTTTTTCCTTATTTCAAACTTATCTGATGAGGAACTATACATTTATGTCGATTGAAGATGCCATAATCATCTTTGAACCATGAACCTTTGCACCGAGAACAAAAATAATTTGTTGTACATGTATGTTCGTTCACCCCAGGGTAGCAGGATTTCACATCACAATGAAATGGAAAGAATTAATACAAACTTAAGGTTTCAAAGAAAGCAAATAGCCAAATGTTTTTAAAAAGTCATTAAAAAAATGAAAAGCCCAAGGTTCTTTGTGCTTGACTTATTGTTATTAATAACACCTAATTAAGCCTTAATTAAGGAATCGGAACCTTCATCATCCTACGTACCTCAGTGGAGGCAGACAGAAATCATTGCCATGATGACCGTGCTCCCTCAACAGGTGTGGAGGAAATCTATTCAATATAATAATATTATATTATAATAATATTCAATATATTATATTATATAATAATATTCAATATATTATATTATATAATAATATTCAATATGTTATATTATATAATAATAATATTCAATATATTATTAGTTACAAAAAGTTACCTTACAAAAAGTCGGCATCCTTTGAGTTCTGTTTACCACTTTCTAAAGAAAAAAAAAAAAAAAAAAAAATCAACCCCCACCATCGAAAATTTTCAGTTCCTTCTGTATGTCTGCGTCCTACATATTATTTAGTATATTTGTACGACAGCGACGGCTCACATCGTGTGCTGCCCTTTTTCCTGCACTTGTAAGTAAATTTTTTAAATTTTGTAAATTTATCATATAGTTTCATCAATTGTTAAATTCAAAGTGTAAATTCGTGTTTTGTTCATTTCATTAGGCCCTGATGATAGGAGAATATATCTCTTGAAACGTCGGCAAAACAATCTCGTCTTATTTGACTGACCCTCAACAAGTTTCCAACAACATCAATATATTATATTGAATACCCATAATTAGGTATCCTACATATTATGTAGGATACCTAATACCTATTATGGGTTTGGGAGGTTTTCAGGATGGGGAATTCTGAAAAAGTTTCCTTGGTTGCTTGCGCAAAACGTCATGGTAGCTTCCTGGGTTTACAATCCTAGAGGATAACGTAAGGTAGATGCGGCGAAATAGTGGGAATCCATCCTATAAAAAGACGATTTCAGACGAAGTAGTCTATTTCCACGATAAATAAAATAACAACTTGTAGACGCGTTTCGGTTTACTAAAATTTAAAATTAGATTGAAGGAACATAGTGATGATCTTAGGTTGGGAAGGGGTAGGGAAGCTTTTGAAAAACATTTGTCAGAAGAAAACCATAGAATCAGTTATGAGATAGGTAATAATAATCCAGCCATTGGGATAGCTCATGTTTGCCAAAAAGGTCCAAAACTAGATGCTTTAGAATCTTTGGAAATTCAGAAAGTTTACAATTTAGGAATATCAGTAAATGACCTGGATGTAATTAGGCGTTCCCCTCTAATCGATATTTTCCTGTGAGTTCTCCTTTCACCTATTTGCCTTTCACATTCTCTTTTCTTGCCACCTTTCTAATGCCACGCCCATAAGAAGGCACATTCACTTTTGTATATAAGGAACTTCTCACAACTTCCTCATTCTGTATTGTACTGATGATGGTTTAGTAAACCGAAACGCGTCTACAAGTTGTTATTTTATTTATCGTGGAAATAGACTACTTCGTCTGAAATCGTCTTTTTTTATCCTAGAGGATAGCAGGTCGGTTAAGACGAGGGGGGTAATGAGATTCCTTAGGGAAAGCTTCACTGGAATCGTCCTCATCCCGCTGGAGCATTCCAACGGGGAGTCATAAGATTCCGCGCTTTTGCCTGTAAATTCGAGATTTGTCGCGCGTTCGATTGTATCGGCCGGATTTAATTATTTTGATTTCCTACATCAAAGCTGACTTTGGCTGGAAAATATAAGAAGTTATCAGATTCCTGGACCGAATCTGAAATTTCCTCCAAGTTGGGTAAAATAGCAAATAGTAATTTAAACAAGCCATCAATTGAATTGAATAGATGAGCGCAACCTTTATGTTATTACGATATATTTAATGAGCGAGAGAAACTAAGAAACGGTAGGTATCTAGCGACCAAACTATGCCACACAACACATCAAAAATATCCACGTGATGCTCATTACCTACGTAAACAACTGCACCCTAACGACCGATGCGTAAGAAAACCTTATGCCGATCAGAGGTAACGAACGGCTCAGGCTGCAAAAATCGTTTTGGAGTCGTTGGAATCAGCCTAAAAAGCTCATTCCATAGACCCTTGTACCAACGAAATCGGACAAAAACTTTCGTTCCCCTTTTGAGGCCTCCTTAGTTACACATCAGAGATAAACAACTTTCGTCGTGAAGGACCTCCCGAAAACCGATGAAGGGGATGAGGGAGGAAAAATCAAGGTAGCCTATAACCTCTTGATGGTAGAACTCGTAGAACTGGTAACTTCGTAGAACTCCATTTGATTTGGAATAAAAGTCAGTAGCTTCTGTTCTACGCCTTTATTTTTTTTCCGTTCTCCTACATGCGATCGATTTCAACCATCCTGGTCATCGTCAGGCATCCTGAAACATCCATCAACCATCAACATGTACATTACTGTAAGGTAAGCTCTCTAGTATGTAAGAATTATGTAAGGTAGCTTGTAGATTAGGTATATAAGACTTAGTAAGTAAGGTAGCTTGTAAGTTAGGCAGTTAAACAATATTTCAGTGCACATACCATCAAAGTGATACATAAACATACATATCACAGTCAGTTATAGTTGTCCGGAACATTAAGAAATTTAAGAAAGGTAGGAACTTGAATTAAAGAGCTTTGACCGTGCCTCTTAGCAAAGAAAGGGAAGAGAAAGAAATAAGAATAATTAAACAAATTGCTAAAGCTAATGGCTATCAAGCTTCAATGATTGAAACATTGGTCAGGAAAATAAGGAGAAGGGTGGTAGCAAAACAGGTGATGGCAAACTGCGTAGACAGTGAAAAGGAAGCATCGGTTTACAGAAAGGTGGCGTACATCGGTGTAACATCGGACAAAGTTATGGCAGAAATGAAAAAAGCTGGGATCACACCCGCACCCTACGTGAATAATACGACTGGCAGATTTTTGGTTAATAACAAATTGAAAGTTAATGAGAAGGGTGAGGCAAGTGGAGTATACAGGCTGAGCTGTCCGGAGCAGGGTTGTAAGGCTACTTACATAGGTAAATCCGGAAGGAAACTAAAAGTCAGGGTGGATGAGCATATCTCAGCGTATAGAAGAGTCCGAGAGTTGACTTCACAACTGAAGGAACTGGCAACAGATGTGGAGAACATTGAAGAACTCATCAAAATGTCAACTTCGGGAAGAGAAAGGATAAAATTAAAGGATAGGCTGGAAAAGGCGAAACAACTGATGAAGAAGAAGAGGATGACCATGGAGCGCTACAGGATGGATTCATCTTTTGCCCACCATCTCTTGGAACAGGACCATGATATCGACAACGGACCAGCGTTTGAAGTGCTACATAGACAAGGACAACGGTTGGATGTGCTAGAGGGTCTGGAGATTTTACTTTCAGTGAAAAAAGACCCAGTATATACACTCAATGAACAAAAAGAAGTGCTGGATAGTCCTTTAGGATATAAACTAGTGCAACTGATAAGTTCTATTGATCCAAAAAGTTCTCTAGTCCTTGTTATCATTGTTATCATCGTTATCATTGTTATCAATAGTCTTATTGTGTTTACGTTGAGCCTCCCTGTGATATTAGTTTTAATTCAAGTTCCTACCTTTCTTAAATTTCTTAATGTTCCTGACAACTATAACTGACTGTGATATGTATGTTTATGTATCACTTTGATGGTATGTGCACTGAAATATTGTTTAACTGCCTAACTTACAAGCTACCTTACTTACTAAGTCTTATATACCTAATCTACAAGCTACCTTACATAATTCTTACATACGAGAGAGCTTACCTTACGGTAATGTACATGTTGATGGTTGATGGATGTTTCAGGATGCCTGACGATGACCAGGATGGTTGAAATCGATCGCATGTAGGAGAAGGGAGAAAAATAAAGGGTAGATCAGAAGCTACTGACTTATATTCTAGCCTATAACAACCCCCCGAACTCGCTGATCACAATGAGACCACCCTCATGAAAATCTGTTGAGCCGCTCGAGCGTGATGCCGTGACGCACACACAAACAAAAAAACAAACATGTCGAAGAGGTGAGCGCACCTTTCCATTTTTTTGGAAAAAGGTTGCGCTAAAAACCAGAACCGCCGACACCGTCGTACGGGGAAGTGGCAATACTGCCCTTCTTTCACGAAACGCGTCAAACCTGGTATCACCGTGCGGCACCTAGCGGCGCATAGGCGAACTAATTTGGGCTAAAGTGCTCGCTACAGCCCGCATTGCCTTTTTTTTATTACCCCGTGCAATGAGCCAATGAATTAGTAACCTTGTAACCTCTTAACTGGGTAGCTAATGCAACGGAAACCATCGGGAGGATACTAAGAACGCATGACTGTCAGGTATTGCCGGTGAGGATTACCACCCGAAGTCAATCACTATAATATTACATAGATTATTGTGGCGATTCGGTTGAGCGGCGCATTGTAGGGCAATGCCGGGAAAACCCCACAAAAATGAAAATTAGTTTTGCGAACTTTTTCCGAAGGTTAATATATCTTAAACAGTTGTAGAATACACCCCTGTTGCCGTGGTCCTGAAATAACGTTTTTTCAGCCCATACTGACGGGTAGGTACAATGTGGACTTACATATTTGAGGCTTCGAAAATAGGCACTTATAAACATAAACTTTGGAGTATAACACCAATAATTGGTGTGTGTTAATTTTTAAATATAGAAATCTAAAACTTTTAGTATGTTCCTAATTAGGGACACCTATTAATAGGTATGTTAAATAAAATCAAGAACCTTCAACCCGGTTGAAGTACCACATTCTTTATGGGGGGCTGAAAAAATCACCGTCACTTACCAAAATTTAGTAATTATTTAATAATTATTTTGATGGTAAATGATGGTGATTTTAACAAGTGATCCCCGGTTTTGAAGCTTTCAAAAAAGCTCCACCGACCTCCGCTTTGGTTGGGCGGTTTTTCGATTTTAGACACCCTAGCTCTCGTATAAATTTCATCTGCAATCATTGGCCTTTGTGGACGCAGTATTCGTTATAGTGTGAAAAATATGGTGAAAAAATATATAAGGTGCTTACTCCGTAGCTGGAAGTTTATGGGCGGCAACTTTGATCATTCAGAAGATCGCAGTCCGCGCATTTGGTCAATTCACCGCATTTAGCAGTCCCCCCCTAAAATGCCAGGGTTCATGATTCAATATCGCGAATTATGCGAAGTTTTATTCAACGGTGAGAATTCGGACCGTTTCGTTGCAGGTATATTCGCTGATTCTATCGGGATTTGTCGTTAAAAAATATTTTAGAACGGCTAATCATTTTTCTGGCTAATGTTGTGAAACAGAATTAAATTAACAGTACCATTTTCATTAAATATACAAATTATGTACTCAGAGATTGAGTACAGTTATTAGGTCCTTGGAGGAGTTCTCTCATCTACTCAGCACCCCAGAAACTGAATTTTAATATTCTACCTACCTTCTAATTTTAGAACATATGGCGAATGACCCACTACAGGTCAATAATTGACCTATAGAATCTATCATTGACCCTAGGAACTCGATATCCTATGAAATGTAGTATGTAGAATTGCTTAGAGGCATTTCCAGCTTCGTATCTCATAGCGGAGTTCAAATATAGTGAGAAGTAATGAGTCGGAGGGTCAATTGACCCATGTGAATTGGGTCAATGTGACCCAAAAACTACATCGGATGTGTGTGTTTGACTCAAAGACCACGTGTGATTTTTTTTTTTTTTTCAGATTTTTAAAGATTAGAGATTTTACAAGTAATTGTAATTAGTGGTTTTTCCGAAAAACGGCGTCCTATACCTATCCAAATAACAATAACACCGTAGCAGATAGAAACCCAACTCGCAATCCGTTTAGCGAGAAATGAGAAAGAGATAGAATATGACCACCGCAACTCGATCTCCGTTGGTGTCTGGAAAGCGACCTCAAGAATCATAAAGATGGGAAACGATTCTGAGGGAGGCAATGATGCTTTTGAGAGTTGCCGAGGGGGGAACCTCCTCACTTCTCAAGTCCCTTTAACTCAGACCATCGACCTACTTAACTTTAATGACTTAGTTCCTAGTTGACTTTGTCGCCCTTCAGAGGAAAATTTAATATACTCTCTTGCCGGGGGAGAAAAAGAAAGACAAACTTCATCACCCTGTAAAGAAAGAAGCTGAAGTCCCTGAAGAAGATCAGCTAACATATTACTAACCATCATTGATTCATGAAGCTACTCCCACCCCTTTCTACAAAAAAAAAAAAAAAAAAAAAAAAAAAAAACCTTCTTAACTTCCAAGAATTAAATTTAAGACTAAAGATTGAAAAACTAGCAAATTCATTTTTGAAAAGAGGCAGAGGATGCAGTGCAACTCACAGAAAACTTGTTCCCAGGGAAAAAGAAAACTACGGTGGAACTCGCCTATCCATCAGCAACAAATAACCCCGTGTGTTATTTGCCGACTGGTAACAATGTATTCGGAAAGGGTGTTAGCCCCTTTTTCGTAAAAAGTGGTCAATAATTGCCGGAACCTTCGAACGGGAGTAGTAATTTGTTACAACCATGAGTCGGTGTTAGGAAGGAGTGATTAATTGCAAAGGAAGAATTTTTTCTCTGTCATTTTTTCTTGTCATTATGAGAATATTAAATATCAAATTTTGATATTTTTTTGAGAGGCCTGTTACTTTCTGCTCATGAATTTGGAACAGGACTCGAAATATAATATATGTCAGGAAAAACGATTTGAGTTTCGAATTTTAAGTATTTCTTCATTATTCAATGAATAGACCAATGTTTTTGCAAGTGTTGAATTTTCTACTCACTCCAAAGATTTTACTCTGTGGTTTAGATTGGAGTGTCAGTACGCTAGAGGGAAGCATGAGATGATCATTTCAATACCATTGAGGGAGGCATGCCATTGAAGGAGGAACCCGTTGTTATCACTTATAGTTGGGGGGATTTAATAATCCCACGATCACACCTCGTTGTATGCTAGATACGGTTATAATAACACCTTGAATATTATTCAACTTTCACACGATGCTGCTTCGCAAGCAATATTTTCGCATTTCCTCGAAGAAGAAGCGCTCCAGCTGAAAAAACCTTTCTCAGCGAGAATTACGCTACTGAAGCCAAAGAGGGAATCCATGTTCCGTGAACTGGCTGTAGTTAAGTGACACAGGTCGCTAGCGTCGATAACGTATATCTTATTCCAGGAAAACGGGGGGAATTCTCGCATTTTCTGCATCATGGCGAAAATAATTGATGAAGTTCTATGTACCATCATCGCTTCGATAAAATGTCAAAGAACTTTGTTGCCATTCCAAGAGACCATTGGATGAGAATGTCGATCGAACGGCAAACGCCATGAAGCTTGAAAGAACCAATGTGATTAGACGATTGATTATTGTGTTGATTGAGCGACTAATAATTAGTTATTGTATTGTATACCAGTCACGCTCGTCTTGTTCATTATGCTTAGATGCAATTGCTTTGATTTTTGCTAATTGCCTTTGGCCATGTGGCTATCCTAAAAAAATTGTGTTCAAATTCTTTCACCTGCACTGATCAATTTACCAACCTCTTGTTTGATGTCTTCTTATGATGGACACGGCTTCAAAACTGTTACCACCCAACTGATCACTTCAAACAGAACTTACAAATCGTCCACTGTTTGGGGTAGTCGACCGCCATAAACGGCGCAAAAAGTAAACCGTCCTACGCTTGTAATTGAGATGCTAAACGGAAGACAGCGATGAAATACCGGACATCACATTTGAAGTCAAATGAGAATATTTACTCGGTGTGTAACCCAACTCAAATGATGGAGAGATGCTCTCAACCCCCTTAGGAAGGAAATGCAAATGAGCCCCCTCTTGGATATGTTAATTCCAGCTCTTATCCTGTGATTAAAGAATGAGGACAATGTTGACTTCAAGTTTGCTCTCATCGCGACTCACATTAATTCTAATTGGCAAAACACTAAGACTTAATAATAACGGTACGGAAGATTCCTGATAAAATGACATGCAGTAAAGTAAAATTTGAAGAATTTTACATGTAGGTAAACGTAAAATAGTCTACAGCATGTTGACAATAAAGAAGTTAATATGCTTGAAACTATTTTGCATAATATGATTAAATTGTTATTTAGGTATTACTACATATTATTAGGTACTAATAGTGTTTAGGTATTAATTGTTAGATACTAATAGTGCTTAATCCTTCAGCACGGAAAATTTTGATCACAATCAAGAGAATCCTCAGTCGTTTGAAGCTAGTTGATATTAACAACTTATTAAGTAAGTTATGAGGCACAAGTTGTTTGTTTATTCATGAGAAACGGTCTCAAGTGTTCACTATGAAAACAAACATGTCGAAGAGATGAGCGCACCTTTCCATTTTTTGAGGGAAAGGTTGCGCTAAAAACTCTCAGGTTCCTCTCGATTCAATTAAACTGGTAGAGGAGTAACGAACGCTGTTGACATTTGAAAATCCTCAAAAACAAATAAAATCGGGGCGATTAATTTGTACAACAGTTGTATGATTTGTAAAAATCGCTATTATATGCACAAAAGTAACGTCTCTCAAATTATCATCCTATAACCACGTGGGTATAAATGACAAGTACCACACTATGCGAATACAGACCAGACATAAATCAATATAATAAAGTTTACAAAGTAATAGAGTAAGTCTTACTCTATTTAATAGAGTAACAATCAATCATGAATGCATGAGCGTACAAAACCAACATAATGGGGAAAATTTAATGGAATGATGGGATTTTGGAGAGTCATTTTTCACTCTTAATAACAATTTTACGAAAATAATCTGATCCAGAGTTTGAGAGTTGTGAACATGAAACCTGAAATTCGTTGTGGAATGTAACGCCCCTGCTAACTAACTTCTTCATGTTGTCACGATGAAAGTCTCTTCAAATTGTGTACCCACTTATTGTGACTGCTGGGGGACACCCCTAGACCCCAAGATGTTGTCACGTATCAACTAAATATTTGAGGAACATGGAACACGCTTCATTAAATGAAATTTTGCTTTTATTAGGCAACTAAATCCGCACCAAACGCCATCATGATACGATGGCCGTCAACTGTTTTCCCGCTAATTCCGTGACGGGGAATGGCCAACTCCTCCGGGATGTACCCCAACTCCTCCGCCGTAATTACTTCTTACCAACTCCTCCGGCTTACTTTTTCTACCTGAAAATGAGATAGTCAACTCCTACGCAAGGAATACGGGAGAAATAATACACTGCCAATGCAATGGCACATGAGCTTCCTCGTGCCAGGTTCAAAATGAACGTAGTTGTCACTGTAACAAGAAAATTATGTTCGCGCATGCGCAGGGAGTACCACTGATGCAATTGTGATGAAACTGATAGGGGACCATCTAGGGCTAAACCCACACTATTCCTGAAAATGTGATTGAAATCCGATCAAAATTGTGGGAGTTATGGGTGTGGCAAGGAAATTACCTAGTTATAACTATAGTTCAGGAGGCTCTGAAACGCAAAACGTGAGCGGAAATTTTGATTTAGGAGAACTTTTGGAGATTTTGGTGATGAAAATTGGGCATTAAATTTCGAATGGGAGGCTTCACAACTGTTAGTGGTTCGTTGAGATGATACTTCTGCGGCTGCCCACAAATGTGGAGGTATTGCGGCATCAGAATCTATGTAGTTGTCCACTAGATAATCAGATAAGCAGATTCTGCAAAACGTACCACGTTTTGAGAACACTTCCACTTCCACGCATTTATGTGCATCCATCACTTATGTAAGCGGCCATGGAAGAATAGAGAGGAGAGCTCACTCTGTGTTAAACCGCGTTCCCAAAACACCAACTCAGAGGTGGAACGGCGGGGGGGATTGCGACTGCAGCGCGACCCTACGAGACGTAGTGAACTTTGAAGGTGGTATGTTACCAAAACTGAACCAGAAGATGGCGCCCTGCAAATTCCGACGTGTCGTTTGCATTCACAGTGTACACAACTACACAATCAATTTCGTTTAACGGAATTCGTTATTCAGAGATGGTTCCTTCAATTTTTCCTTTAATTGGAGTAGCACAACAGTGGAAGATAAATCCGTTTAGTGAGATATTTGGAGGTTTCCTTTGTAAGAAGGGCTAGTGGCTGACTCTAGTCGGGTTTGAAGGTACTATGTGTAGTTCACTACATTCCGTAGGGATAGCACCACCGTCGACTATGGCACATGAAGTCCTATTCAGTGAACTCTCCTCTCTATTCCTCCATGGTAAGCGGCAGGAAAACGACAACTGACCTGCACAACGGACTGAGGAGATGGTCACTTCTCTTATCTCAGTTTTTATCATTCCAGAGGAGTTGAACTCTGAGATTATTTACTAATTGATAACCCGGAGGAGCTGGGAGTGAGCCTCCGTGACAAATTTGGGGGTCGTTTTTAGTAGTCAGGTCCTGGTAAAAACATGTTCCATGTTAAAATACAATCCGGGGATGGATGACCATGTTGCATCAATAATAATAATTATACCTAATTATTAGGTGGGGTATTCCACGTCAATGGTTGAACTAAAAAAATAAAGGTTCTCCGAAATTAACCATATTTTTAATAATGTTGAAACAGAGATTTCGAAATACACAAATACGAGAACCTACTGGGAAAGCTCATGAGTAGCAGTGGAAGTTCATTATAGTCCGAGTTCTCGTAGAAAAAGGATGCGACACAATGCAACCATGGAAAAACCGGTAAAATGGAGAAAAAACGTGCTTTTCCTCATAAATCAGTGATATCTGGTGTTTGACACTTAACGACTGGTATCCCATGATGCCCTTTTATGGGTATCCCATTATGCCGTTTGGCTCCGCCGTGAATGCCGCCCGGTGGATTGTTCCAGACGTGTATGCCTTGAATCACGCAAAAAAAAAAGTCCAATTGGGAGCATTCAATGAGATTTGAAAACTCATTTTTAAGTTTTCAAACTTGATTTTTGAGGTGAAATATAATTTTGATTGAAAATAAGGTTACACCACAGAAAAGAGGAAGTTTTTCTCTTTCCGAAACACTGGCGGTGTTATTTTTGTTATGGCGGAATAAGGGCGGTAGCGACCGGCGAAGTGAACCCAAACCTGCCTATTTCGCATACTTTGACTGCCTGCGCAGCGGCAAGAACGCGACGAATCGGTCTGAAAATTTGAGGGAAATTTTTTCTCGCCGATGAATACAACCTATTCATAAATGGTCAATTTCGGAGAACTTTCATTTTGTGAGTGCAACCACGTGACGTGGAATGCCTGAGCTATAGCATCTGTTCACGTTCTGAAAAATCAATCGAGGCGAAATTAATGTACCTTATTAAATAAAATTTTTATTAAAATTTTAATGTTAACAGTAGAACACAAAGAGGAAAATATTTCGATGCAATACTCAATAATATTATGTCATTGTTCGAAGGAGTGAAACAAACTGGGCTGAGGGGAATCCTAGCACGGCTAGGTAGAATCATTGACTGTGTGGCTTGAACAATTAGAACGTTTACCTTGTAATAACCATCCACACACGTCTCCTTCAGCTTTGACGTAGGTGATATATTGGAGCTATTTCAATAATGGAGCGAATTGTTGACGTGGACGTACAGGAATTGATTGCCCTCCGAGTGCCTCACATCAAACCCATTACACGCAAGCCATTCAATAGAGGCAAGTTGCAGGGGATTATTGACAGGAGTGTGATTGCATTGGAAATACGTTATGCGGGACCAAACATTATTTAAATGGTCAACGAAATGGGACTGAGTTCAAAATGGTTCGGCCGTTGCCCTGTTGAAGTGTTCATAATAAAAGAGATGTTGGTTGTTTTAGGAGGCAAAAAGCGCCGAATGAACCTTGCGGTTGACTACGGGCAAAACGGTGTAGATAAAACGATCCTTGCCAAAAAGCGAGCGAAAACGTACGAGAATAGCGGAGTAGAAACGTGAAAGAAGAGGGCTAGTGGTTAGGTAGTGGTTTGAGATAAGGTGAGATGGTGAGCAGCGCAGGGATCGAGGGACAGACGGGAGTTAAGGGATTCGAGGTTCAGCCTTTCTTGCTAGCCTCGCCTAACTAACATGGTCCCTACGTCCCTCTTCGGCCATTATAACTTCGTTTCTTTCTACCTTCTGACGAAGGCCCCTCACATGCGGTATTCCCTAATTGACTAAGCCCCCCCCCCTATGAACGACGTCAAAATGGGTCACTCTGATGTTTATTCAACGATATCCCACCTGACAAAAAACTAACCTGAAACTGCTCCAACGTGTTGCAACGGATACTTACAATAATAGTAAATATCCGAAATCGTTATGTCTAATATACATTACGTATATTATGATACAAATACCTAAGTAAAAATACATAATTATTATGAATAAATATTAAAAATACTACGTTGTGGAGGTGTTGAAACGTACAACTGATACCTTCGTAAGGCCTATTGACACCAAATCAACAGCTACAGCATCAACCGCAACACTCAAATATTTCTGCGGGATAAAAATTATCAAAGCTTTTCAACCTAAGCATGTTTACCCAGCGTTACTGCAACGCATGGTT
This sequence comes from Pilophorus perplexus, assembly GCA_955831195.1. Lineage (NCBI taxonomy): Eukaryota > Metazoa > Arthropoda > Insecta > Hemiptera > Miridae > Pilophorus > Pilophorus perplexus. The sequence goes on along the minus strand of OY037010.1, from coordinate 13,289,329 downwards.
TTCATCTATTTAGAAGAGAAAATAATACAGTAAACTAATTAAAAGATAACGAGGGGTGAATCAATGCGTTCATTACTTACGGAAACCAAAGAACATGAAAAGACCTTAATTATGAATAGGGAATCACGATTGTTCCTGAACAAATGGCCTTCCTGAAGATTTCAAATTGCACTTTTTATCAAGTAATTGGGTATAGAATGAAAATTCATTCTATACCCATTCATTAAATATTTTGTAGCGGTATAATGGAAACGCGCGTAGAAAACCGTGGTGAATGAAATTCCATGCTCCCAAGGGGATCGCTTTGGTTAAATCCCCCCGTCCAGAAGAGAACCAGCCGGTGAAAACCAAGTTCAACAAAATAATAGGGAAAAAAAAAGTAACATCGTCGTTTTCTTTTTTACCGTAGTGGGCTTTTGGGAGTTGGGCGAGCCTCAGGCACAAACGCATTATATTCATCGCAAAAACATTTTTATAGTTTTCCTCAAATCTCAATACTCTCGGTGGTTTGTCATTGCCTTCCGAGAGGAGATTAGCAGTATAAGGAAGATGTCGAGCGGCAGCTGGGATCGAACCAGCAAGCTTTGCCTCAGCAGTCCGACGCTCAAACCACGGAGCCAGTGATTTTGAGCGAGTCAAAACCTTTCATTGCATGGTAGCAGCATGCTTTATTTTGTGCCTGTAAGTATTTCGTGGACGGTTAATACAAGTAGCCTACATACTTTACGACGGTATGCGTCAAAGTTCCAATGGATGATAGGAAGTATGAAAACAATTTAATTACCTGTTCTTTCCATTAGTTTGTTTCCATCCCACCTCCTCCACAGGATCGTATCTTCGTATTTCCGTATCATTACATTAAATTTTACCAACACCCTCCCGTAGAAGAATACCAGCCGTTAGACTAATAGTTTTCGTTGAAGAACAAAAAATTGGGGTAACCCCCATAATAAATAGGTATATACATTATAGGTGTACCTATAAATATACCACGGGAATTATGTTTAAAGTTTATCAAGTTTTAGGCTGTTCAATCTTTCTCATGTTTTTCTAATTTCGATGAGGTTACGGAAAATTCATATATATCCTCTCCGGCCAATCTTCAAATCAATAATTATAATAAACCCATGGTATGCAACCTGAGGCGTTTTTATAATATAAAATGGAATGATATTATTATTCCTGTATTACATAACTTCAACGGTTTCGAATGAAGAAATTATGAAATTTGTGATGCATGTTTCCAAGTAACTCAAACTTGACTGCAGTCTCCATGGAGACCTACGCTCAATCGCAAAGCAGAAATTATAAACAAACCCAGAAAAAATGTTTTAAACATATTAAATCTGTTTATAAATTTTATAAAAACCGTATCGATCAAAATTAGAACTTAACCTCCAGGTGTTCAAATGAATGGGTCACGAACATGTGAAACGTTTTCAACTTTAATTATTGAATACTTTGCCTGCACCAGTATTAAAATTTAATTTTTAATGGTTTCCACAGAGTACCTATCAGGAGAAATAACGATTGCACTCGAGGGAAGTCTATCGATATGGGTCATCGCATTGACCTTTATCCCATCGCACAATAGAACGATATGTCTTCTACTTTTCTCCTCACCTTAATCTATTCCGAGGGTCCTTAAGCGTTTTCTTTGGACGGAGAAAAGTGATTCTTGACGGCTTCGGTATTCCAGGGACTGACATAGCGCTTTAGCGGCTTCTCACCTCGAGGCCTTAGTATCAACAACACACCGACCCTCCTTCTGCCGCTGGTAATGTGGGCGATTTTTCAGGCCTCCTTCTTCAAGCTGGATCCTCTTTCTTTTGTAAAGAGGAGGTAGCGATTTGATGGGTCAGAGAGAAAATTATATAACAGGGTCAAATGCAATTATACGCCGTTACAGGTTTTCTTCTAAAGGTTCAGTTGGGGCCACTGATTAGAGAGGACAAGGCTTTGTCCACTGGAAAACTGTCCGGCCTTTGAAGTGAAATTACGTAACCTTTGGAAAAGCTGTTCTCTCAACAGTTTTTCAGGGAACCTAAAAGAAAGGAGTACAGTATTTAAAAAACAAGAACCGCGAGATTTTCAATAGCAGAGTGAAAACACATACATACGTACATAGAGAGGAAGGGGAAGATGACTCGAGAGGTAAGAGCACAAACGAAGATAGAGGGACTGCCAGGACTCAGGCACCTACGGATCAATGGGCATCAACGTTGGGCAGATCTTGGGAATTAAGACTAGTGCAGAAAGTGAAAATAATCGAGTGAATGAGTTACGTACGCTGAAGGGACACACGGAAGCACGTACTGAAATGTCAGTCATGCAATGGAAGGGGCACGTGAAACTGAAAGGATCTTTTAAGACTGAACAGTCGGTTCGGACGTCAGCTGCCGGCTGGAGCCAGAATAGCTGGCGGTACAGGCTGAAAATGTTTGAATCCCGTGTGATTGTCGAAGTGGCACGAGTGTTGCGAGTAAGTTGAAGCCGTCAAAAGACTATTTGTGCTTTCAATGCGTCCATCAACGCATTGAAAGCACAATTATTATCTGTGATATTATCTGTGCAAGTAAAAAAACGGTTCGGGAACTTAGGCTTGCCACGCGCATTACAATATTTTGGACCATAAAAAGACACAATTTTGAGGGCAATAACTAATTTCCACTCGCTTGTTCGCCCATTTGAGTATTTGAGTAATAGGTCAAGTGATGATGGTCAAAAGCCGGTGGATGTTGAAAAATGTCTCGCTGGAGTTGAGACACCTTCAAAGACCTCACTCACCCCAAGTGCGGCCAGATCCTATGATTCAAGAGCAGACGCACGCGTGGTCACGCGCGCCATTGGACGATCCCTGAAAATCCCTGAAATTCGTTTTCCGCCAAAACCTCACAATCGCCGGAATTCGTTCTTTCGGGATTTAATATTAAAATTCGGGTCGCTAGATAGGATACAGTGGAAACGCCGACTCAATTGGACTGTAAACAATGAACATAGGAAGAGCTGCGCGGATTTGCGCTCACCGAAAATTGCGCTCAAAGGGTTTATCGGACGGAAAATTTGCTGAGGAATCCGAATCCGACATAAAAAGTAGGGGTTCCCATTTGAAATGAGAAAGTTGGGCGCAAATGCGCCGGTGTGCGCGCATTTCGGTGGGATCTCAACCCCCTATTCGTAGGTAACCGGCTCACCGAACGGTAGTAAAAGATTCGGCGTATTTTTATCGCTTACAGGTTGAGAAGGAGAAGCTTGTGCCATACTCTGCCAAGGACACGTTCTGAATTAGTGGTTTAGAAGATGAGCCAAAACAAAGTTATACCATAAAATAGATTTTATTTTCCTTAGTGAAAAAAGGCAAATGAGAGCGATGTTCACGATTTTTCAACGACTACTTTCAAGAAGTGCAACTTGGGCGAATTTCCAATTTGAAAATCTCGAAAACTTCTTGCTTTTAACGTGCAAACCAATGATGGCAAGCACAGCATTCAATAAACACTTCCACCAAGTTTCAGACATTCAATATCATTCAATAATATTATTATTGAATGTCTGAAACATTCGAGAAAATCCCACGCAGATTTATAAGTATGTAGCGAGGTGCTGATCCAAAAAAGAACGAAAAACGAATGGAACCTCTAAATCTCACCTTTTCAGCTTTTACAGCGATACACACAATATCTGAATCATTATTCACGTGGGGAAAGCGGGAGGGTACACCTGTCCCCTTGATAAATCATCACGTAGCGCTACATGCTACCTACATAAACCCTCCTCTCGAAACTCCAAGTCACAACTCCAGTTCAGGGACAACAACCAAATACCAAAAGGAATTGTGTGCTCACTTCAATCAAGAATGAGTTAATCAACGGCAAACCATTCTCTACTCTCCATCCTCATCCGAGGGAAAACAGTAACCAAGCATAAGGTAGGTCATCAGCCACGAGATAAATAAGCTCAAGAGAATAATTTATCTCATGGCTGATGACATACTTTATGCTTAATTATTAAGAGCAAATGATTACTAAAACCATCAAGCAAAGTCTCCCGGATCATAAGATAACTGCAGGCAGTTGGTGCGAAGTGCTAAGTACTCCATTTCCAATCAAAGCACGGAGAGCTACGGGAGGGTCTCTCATGAATTTAAATGGGAGGTTCAAGTGGCTCGAGAACCAGCGCTCTCCGCAGAGGCCCTTCAGACAGTATATTGACTCCACATCACCAGAAGTGCAATTTATGAACAACAGAAACTAATAATAAATATCATACCATTTCGTCGTTCAAAGTTTTTCTAATAATTTTGAATGTAATTTAAAAATTAGTTATTCAGTAATTGGTTAATTATTTAAAACATATTATGAAAGAAAGACGTGAGATCTATCACAAATAGCGCTTGATCAATGGTCGTTGCGGATGTAAATTCAAGCGGTAAATTCACATACTTGAGGGTCACCTATAGGTAATAGGTATACCGTTTGAAAAATGTTTGCGGGCAACTGCCCCCATTTGCGCGCACATGCTATCGATTCGGCGCGGGCAAGTCGAGGGAGACGGGGGTTGGTAGGAAGAAACTAATTGTATCACTGTTTAAGTGTGAATAGCCTGTATACTATGTACACGGGTGAATAACCACAGAAAACATGAAATTACAAAACATTGAATGGAAAAAAAAAAAAATCCATTATTCAAAAATTACTTCTCTTTTAATAACAAAACGGCCAATTGCCTCTTGGAAAACGCAGCAAGTTTTACTCATGGGTTTATTATTCTTTGATATAGGTTAAATTTGATATGTGCGAAAATTAGTTCTGTCAATGAAAAAATTTATGAAAAAATTTTTAATTTTATTTTTTCCAATTTTTTTTTTACTCTGAAAATATTTGATATGGAATCCTTCAAAAATCCCATTTGTAGCCCCATGAACGCCCTATAGATCGCAACAGTGTAATCGGATCGTTCCGGGACCCCCAAAAATGGATTCTTCTTCCAAAAGTACTTCGAAAACTACACCTAACCCGATCCCATAGACAAAAGCCTTCAAGAAACCCCTCCTGTAGCCCCATAGCGCCCCACGGGTTTGGGTGATCGGGCTGGAAACCTTGCGGGCACAACTAGATGGTAAACCTAGTATTTTGTCAAAATTTCAGATTTTGTAAAAAATTCCTTCTTTTTCGGGCGGCGGACGGACATTTTGGTTTTGGAATCTAGACCTCTTGAAACGGAGAATGAGAAATTTTGAGACCGATCGGAGTCGTCGACCTCCGTCGCGATTACAAAGGTGTATTATTCCAAGAATACAAAACCAAAAATTGCCGAAATGTGATGCGTATTCGAGCTAATCGCTAAAGAAGTATGCAAGATTATCGAAAATGAGTCATTTTTTCCATGAACAATGTACACAAAGGAAAGCCATTAAGGACGAAAAATTGCATTCAGAAATGGGAATCTGTTTCAAACACTTTCCAAGGAGGAAGATTGATTTTTCAATTGCAAACCAGGTCATTTACAATTCCAATAGTTCCAGCTCTTAAATTACCTTCTCTCTCCGTTCAGAAGCCAACAAAAAGTTCCTTTTCTCCCCCGTTGACTTCAAACCCTACGGTGGCCTATATTTTGTCCCGATACCTCTTTCACTTTGCGGTAGGTACCTCCATTTATATTTCTATCCGCTTAATTAATGAAGTACGAATGAACTTTGAAGAGATTTAATCGAGATCGTCGTGTGCAATTGGCTTCCTATCATAATAAGAAGCCATAATAGCATAATAATAATCATTATTATAAGAAGTCAATTAGACACGACGATCTCTTAAATCTATTCAAAGTTCATTCGTACTTCATAAGTATATAAGTATTTATAGAAACTACTACTACTTCATGCGGATAGAAATATAAATGGATGGAGGTACCACCAAATGGCGAAAAATAATTATTAGGTATTTTCACCATCGTTAAGAAGAATCGAGAAAATTTCTAATTTAATTTAATGTCGTCATACAATAAAATAAAAATAAAAAATAAATTAATTTAAAAAATGTCCCGCGAGTACAAACTAGTGTAGGAATTAGAGAACGTTTGGTAGAGAAAAAAATTCGGCAGAGCTTTTATCTGCCAGGCGCATCCGCGGGTTAATATTCCAGTCGATTCACTTGTCAAAACAGTAATTGAACGGAACCAGTATAATAAATTGGTTTCACGAGGGTTAACCTGTCAAGTTGGGCAATTCGTTCCGTTGGTGAAAACGTGATGTCCTTTTTTTTTTTTTTTTTGGAATACCTTATCGCCGAGGGGCGGGCGAGGAATGGAATTGACGGTGTGTAGGTATTAAATACCTATTAATGCAAATTTTGCATTCATCACGAGAGTCCAAAGACAAACTGGACGGTAAAAAGGAGCCTTTTGGCCGCGGTAACGAAATAGAAAAACAATTGAAATGTTCCTACCTTTACAATAGTTGAATAGTACCTTGAAAGGTACATCATGTACAAGTTAGTTAACATTGTTTCCTAGGTCTCAAGACGAGATGTGAGTTTGCCTGACGGGGCAGAGGTGCTGATCCAAGAAAGGATTTGGCTAAAATGTGACCCCCTCTGCTTCTTTAAAAAGATGCAGAAGCAGAGGGGTTACATTTATCGCCAACCCCTTTCTTTTATAATTTCCTAATTTTTAAATAACTAATTCTTTAATTTTAAAATTACTCGTCCCACTTCCTCCTTTCAACATGGACATAATTGTATGCATGCAAAGTGGGAATAATTTTTTCTATTAATTTTTTTTTTAAAGCAAAAACAAGCTTTTACCGTGACCTAACGGAAACCTAACCTGCCAAAAACGACCCCAGAACCCGACCCCGAAGTATCGCAAAAACAGTAGTGGTAGTATAATAGGACGCAATGAGCCGCAATGATGAGCCGTGCAATTCGCGCATAACCGCCGCGTTGAACGACGAATAATTTATTAGAATAAGAATAATTCTTATTCTAATAGTACACTTATTGGTCCAATGTCTGACCCGCAAAGGTCTCGTAACACACAGCTCTGTGAGGCTCGAAACGGGCGAAAAACCAGGCATTCTCCAGGCACATAAGTACAGATAGAGTTAGGTTTACATGAAAAGATTGGTTGTATAGTCCCAACTTGTTCCCCCCTAACTCCTTAGGACTCTGACAACCTCTTTGTGAACTAAGATTGTCGCCAGAGGAAAAAGCATGTTCTACGATCCTCCAAAGTCTAGCCGTTAGCTAACCTAAAGGTGTCCCCCAGCAGTCACGATACCAAAAATGTACCTACCATGATGGACCCACAACACAAGCGGCAATATATATTTTTTAACCGGTTTACTTATTTGGGTTCATTTATCAAAATGTATACCTTTTAGTTTACCTTAGTTACTAGTTTTTATACTTTAGTTTACTCTAGTTTTTATACTTTAGTTTACCGTTTAAAAAATATATATGTACTTTGGTTTACCTCAGTTTTAACCGTTTACATATTGTAATTCTATTATTGGTTTGAAAAACGTAAATTCTAATGAACAGATCACTACGACTCTTGTTAGGGCTGCACATGAACATTACAGCTCAAACCGGTTCCCATTCTAATTTTTTATAATTAATAAACCATATAGAGCATCAGCATGCTGCAGGGGAGTCGTCTTTCACCCTAATAAACCCAAAATGAATAGTGAGATAAAGTATACTTTATCCCTATATATCGACGCTTATGACATGACCTATATATCGACATAATATTATTATGTTGCCGCTTAAGCGTCGATATAGGGATAAACCGAGTACTTCAGGTAAAGATTTTCTCACACCAAGTCGCGAAGCAGTAAAGAGTTTATTCAACATCCAACTTGTTTGTGGCTCACAAACGAACCAGCAGAAAGAGACAAACAAAATTACTGGGTACCTACGGTAGGTGTTTCTAGACAATTTATCTCTCACCGTCTGATTTTCTCTGGATTTATCCCATTCCGTTTGGCCTGATTTCTTTTACACTTTATGACAACCACCAAATCATATCTGTGTACCTCGCCGGAGCTGCCAACCAAACCAAATCAAGGAACTCCTCTTCGTCTTCCTAAGCTGTTTCTTGGCGGTAATTCAATCTCGTGCTTTCAATCTCGCGTTTACAGCCCGGAGGGAACCCTGGCCGAGAGACAAGGAAGCACGAAAATAATTCGGGTTTCTGATCGGATTAGAAGGGAAAGCCGTAGGTAATTCAATTATACCTCAGTTTCATTCGGCCACGTTCAGGGAAAAAGAAATTTCAGCAAAGATTATTTTTATGGTCGGATCCGAGATTGGCTATTAAGGCCTGCTCAGTCCAAGCCAAACTCTCTTCCTCCATCATTGCCTACACTGTTTCAACTCTTGATTTTTTTCCACCCAATTAGGAGGTATATTTTATGCTCGCTTTTTTATCCCCAAATCGGCGGATTTCCTGTCAAAGGAAAAGATCAGTGAACCGTAATTTATACGGTATTCTTTGATTACCATAAAAGGCCTTCAGCGTTTGATCAGATTTCAATAAGGGCTTTTCAATGGCAATTATTTAATGATGACCACTTCACATGTGCGGCAGAATAATTTCCCTCTTTATTGTAACAATAAAAACGCTGCAAATTTTACACAAGGGTTTATTATTCTTTGATATACGTTACTTGTGCAGAAATTTAATTCTGTCAATGAAAAAATTAAAAAAAATTTTTTTTTGGATTTTTATCTCAAAAAAAAAATTTTTTTGGATTTTTTTTGTTCAAAAATGTGTTGTTTTTTTTTTTCAAAAATTCCGTATTTTTTACTCGAAAAATACTTAACATCATGGGATCCTTCAAAAATCCCATTTTTAGCCCCACGAATGCCCTAAACATCGCCCCAGTGAAATCGGATCGTTCCGGGACCCCAAAAAATGGATTCTACGTCCAAAAATACTTCGAAAACGACACCTGACTCGATCCCATAGCCAAAAGCCTTCAAAAACCACCTTCTGTAGCCCCATTTTAGCCCCAGAGCGCCCCACGGGTTTGGGCGATCGGGCTGAAAACCTTGCGGGCACAACTAGATGGTAAACCGAGTATTTTGTCAAAATTTCAGATTTTTAAAAAAATTCCTACTGCCCAAAACGGCCTGGACGGCGGACGGACATTTCGGATTTTGAATGTAGACCACTTGAAACGGATAATGTCAAATTTTGAGCCCGATCGGAGTCGTCGACCCGCGTCGCGAAAACATAGGTGTATTATTCCAAGAATAATAAACCAAAACGAGTCAAATTTCGTAGCGGCTTTTAAAATTTAGATTCTTTTACGCTTCTCAAAAATTTCAACATTCCGTAGGCAACATTTAAATTTGCATCCTACCGCTTACTTTTTGGTTTATTATTCTTGGAATAATACACCTATGTTTTCGCGACGCGGGTCGACGACTCCGATCGGCCTCAAAATTTGACATTATCCGTTTCAAGAGGTCTACATTCAAAATCCGAAATGTCCGTCCGCCGTCCGGGCCGTTTTGGGCAGTAGGAATTTTTTTTTAAATCTGAAATTTTGAGAAAATACTTGGTTTACCATCTAGTTGTGCCCGCAAGGTTTTCAGTCCGATCGCCCAAACCCGTGGGGCGCTCTGGGGCTATAATGGGGCTACGGGAGGGGTTTTTTGAAGGCTTTTAGCTATGGGATCGCTAGGTGTCGTTTTCGAAGTATTTTTGGACGTAGAATCCATTTTTTGGGGTCCCGGAACGATCCGATTTCACTGGGGCGATCTTTAGGGCTTTCATGGGGCTAAAAATGGGATTTTTGAAGGATCCCAGGATGTTAAATATTATTTGAGTAAAAAATACAGAATTTTTGAAAAAACACATTTTTGAACAAAAAAATCCAAAAAAAAATTTTTTTGAAATAAAAATCCAAAAAAATTTTTTTTAAATTTTTCATTGACAGAATTTAATTTCTGCACAAGTAACCTATATCAAAGAATAATAAACCCTTGTGTAAAATTTGCAGCGTTTTTTTTCTTCATGTACAAATTTAAAGTACGTTGAGAGCACACACGTAATTTATTCTGGAGCATTCAAAGTGGCTCACCTTGAACGCTCCAGTTGCAAAAAGCTCTTTCCCAGGGGCGGCCGAGTATTTCTTCATCTCAAGGGTGGTTCGGACAAAGAAATATTTGACCATTGCGAGGAATGAAATAGCAGGATGAGATTACTCGTGGAACCAATTAGATAACTTTAAGCTGTTTAAGCCTTAAGCTGACAACGCTAGAACTAAAATACAGCACTCGGCGGCTCTGGATAGAGCCAAGCGGGCCTGCCTGAGGGTTGATAAAACCTTTTTGACGTATAAACCCGACCAGTGTTTAGAATAATGGGGTAATAATTTCCTTGCCGCTTTGCTTTTATACATTTGCATTTAGCTCAGGCGCTTTCTGGCTTCATCCACTCAAAACGGTGGTAAAAGACCCACGTTCAAACGTTTCTTCACATTCACTAAATCACACACTAAATGTGTGATTTTGCTTGATTCAAAATGAGGGTAACAAAGAATTATTGGACCGTCAATTTTCAAGAGAATCATAGCTGGTACTTATCCTAATTCATTTAACGCAGCGAAACGTAGATGATCCAATCCACCGAATAAATTACAACGAACCCGAGAAAGTCTTCCCATCTTTCATTTCCCCGAGTTGAGGAAGAGTTAGCGAACTTCTAATTCTTCGCTCGAACAGTTCAGAAAGTACGTAAAGCTTCATGGCTTCAGGTTCATAATGTTTCCGTTTGTTCAAGAGGATGTGACTCTGTTGCTTGGGAAGCGGAACCAATAAGACAAAATTTGTTGCCATTTAATGGTTCGGAAAGCGCATTATGTCTTCATAATATAGTTTATTACCCGGAAATATACTGGCAATGGAGGAGTCCATGGAGTTGGAGGGTCCTTTTAAAAATAAGAAAATTCCAGCTTCATTAGTAATTTCCCAGTAATTGCAACTTTTTTCGGCCTGTTGTTTTTAGATTTACCCCGAACGTTTTTATTTCTACCAGAATATTTTCATAAAATAGTTGTTGCTTCCTTTCTCTGCATCAGATCCCGTGCCAATCAATAATAACCGAAAGAAAAGGGGAATAAGAAAAACTTCGTCCACGGTGTTAGATAATATTTATTGTAAGAAGATAATTAAAATTGACCGGCATATGTCAACAACAAGAAAATTTGGAAGAGAAATACTTGGGTGTCTGAGGAAGGCTGCTGTCACTAGGAGAACGCTGAACTCCGATTTTTATACCGTTGGCTTCGTTATTTAGATCCAGAGAACCTTCTTTTATCTTCACGTATATTTCTTTGGCAGTATTTATAAATGCCTCTTCCACATTCGAAGACGTTTTCGCTGACGTTTCCATGAATATCAGGCCGTGCTGGTTGGCGAACGCCTTCCCTTCCTCTTCGTTGACTTCCCGACGAGAAACTAGGTCGTTCTTATTCCCGATAAGGATGATAATCATGTTGGAATTGGAATGGTGGCGGGCGTCATCCAACCAGGAAGTCAAGTGGTTGAACGTTTCGCGCCTCGTTATGTCGTAAACAAGCAAAGCACCCGCAGCTCCCCTGTGGGCAATATTATTAGCCGTCAGTGGTCGGAAGATGCAAAATCGATCCCCACTTGAGACGGTGAGAGCACACATAGTTTCGACAGTTACAAAATTATCAACGAAAAACGCTGAGAATTTTACTCAAGGAGTTATTATTCATTGATAAAAAACGCTGCAAATTTTACACAAGGGTTTATTATTCTTTGATATACGTTACTTGTGCAGAAATTTAATTCTGTCAATGAAAAGATTAAAAAAAAAAATTTTTTTTAGATTTTTATCTCAAAAAAATTTTTTTTTGGATTTTTTTGTTCAAAAATGTGTTTTTTCAAAAATTCTGTATTTTTTACTCGAAAAATATTTAACATCTTGGGATCGTTCAAAATCCCATTTTTAGCCCCATGAAAGCCCTAAAGATCGCCCCAGTGAAATCGGATCGTTCCGGGACCCCAAAAAATGGATTCTACGTCCAAAAATACTTCGAAAACGACACCTAACTCGATCCCATAGTCAAAAGCCTTCAAAAAAACCCTCTCGTAGCCCCATTATAGCCCCAGAGCGCCCCACAGGTTTGGGCGATCGGACTGAAAACCTTGCGGGCACAACTAGATGGTAATCCGAGTATTTTGTCAAAATTTCAGATTTAAAAAAAATTCCTACTGCCCAAAACGGCCTGGACGGCGGACGGCGTACGGCGGACGGACATTTCGGATTTAGAATGTAGACCTCTTGAAACGGATAATGTCAAATTTTGAGCCCGATCGGAGACGTCGACCCTCGTCGCGAAAACAGGTGTATTATTCCAAGAATAATAAACCAAAATAATAATTCTAACAAGAAAATATTTTTTGAAAAAAAAAAAAAAAAAATTAGTTTGCAGAGATAAACTAGTATAGTTCAAATTGTTCGACGCTAGATTGCGCTGACGCTTGGCAATAATTCTAAATTTATTTATTTGTAGAATTATTTTACCCAGGCGGCAGCCACTACTGGAAAAACGCTGCAAATTTTACACAAGGGTTTATTATTCTATGACATAGCTTACTTGTCCGAAAATTGTTTCAATGAGAGAAATTTTGGAAAAAAATTCAATTTTTTTCGAATTTTTTTTTTTTTACTCGGAAAATATTTGACTCCCTGGGATCCTTCAAAAATCCGATTTGTAGCCCATGAAAGCCCTATAGATTCCCACCGTGAAATCGGATCGTTCCAGGACCCCCAAATAAATAGATTCTACGCCCAAAAATACTTCGAAAACGACACTCGATCCCATAGCCAAAACCCCTTTTTTAAAAAAACCTCCCGTAGCCCCATAGCGCCCCACGGGTTTGGGCGATCGGGCTGAAAACCTTACGGGCACAACTATAGATTGTAAACCGAGTAGTTTGTCAAAACTCCAGATTAAAAAAAAAAAAAAAAAAAAAAAAAAAAAAAGAAAAGCCTATTTCGCAAAACGGCTCGGACGGCGGACGGACATTTCGTTTATGGAATCCAGACATCATGAACGTATAATGTGAAATTTTGAGGCCGATCAGAATTTTCTACCTCCGTCGCGATTCAAGAATAATAAACCAAAAGTGGGGCAATAAAAAAATATATATTGTTGGGATTATTAAAACCTGTGAACAGCATTATGTCTACGAGATAAATGGCTGCCGCCATCTGGTTATCCGCCAAGTATTTGCTTTCACGAAGGAAAATCGTTGCGCGGATTTGGCAGCATTGAGTTTTAGAGGAGAATGGGGTAGCCTACTTCCCAAAACGGCTCGGGCGGCGTACGGTGGACGGACATTTCGTTTTTGGAATCGACATCTTGAAACGTATAATGTAAAATTTTGAGGCCGATCAAAATTTTCGACCTCCGTCGCGTTTACAATGGTGTATTATTCCATGAATAATAAACAAAAAAGGAATTTAGAAAATGTTTCGAAATTAAAGAAAAAAGTAGATAAATCAACATTATTGGGAAGAGGTCGAAATTGTTCAATATAGTATAATGTGTTCAATCTATACCACTAATTCTCATCGTCTCTGTCTGTGGGTGTGTCTGTATGTCAATCGCCTACTCTGACTAAACGGTAAGTCCTAAAAATACGCCGATTTTTCCTATCGTCTCGGGCGACCGTTTAAGTCTTTGTAGGGGGGTTGAGCACCCCCAAAAATGCGCGCAAATCCGCGCAATTGACATCAACTTTCTTATTTCAAATGGGAACCCCTATTTTTTTCACCGGATTCGGATTCCTCGACCAATTTTACGTCCGATAAGCGAATTGCGCGAATTTTTTGGCGCGCGCGAATTCGCTGAATTAATTTTTTCGATTTATTCCTCCTTTAATAGACGGATTTTTTCCGCGTTTCGTCCGTAGCCTACCTAGAGATCCGAATTTTAATAGGAGATATCGACCAAATTCATTCCGACAATGAGCGGATCAGGACGGCGATTTCAGTTTTGCATTTTTCTTTAAATCGCGGGTCGGGCGAGCAAGCGGGTGAATTCTGGCTCGGCTTACCAAATGCCGATACCCCCCCGCCCTCACTCATCACTCTGAGCGGGTGGGACATCAGCCTTTAAGGGGCGCTCGCTAGGTCTATGCGCAAGGTCTCCTAGATGGATGTAAATTAAATGAATCGATTTAAATTGAATCGATTATCGAGAAAAGTAGAATCGATTTAAACTGAATCGATTATCTCATAAAATGAATTTAATTGAATTTAAAAAATAAAAATAAAAAAATTAAAATAAAAATAAAATTAAAATTTTTCCTGTGAGTTTTCAACTATGATTTGATTTCACTAGCACTATGACAGGGTGGGAGGGGGGGCATACTTCACTCGGCCGATCATTTTAACGGCCAGGGGACTCGCAATGCTCGGCCACCGACATAGGTAGTTCTATTATTATCAAGGGAAGGCTTTGCAAATTTGATTTCACTAGCACTATGACAGGGGGCCTTACTTTCCCCAAAAATACTTGGAAAACGACACTTATACGTTTTCAACTATGATTTGATTTCACTAGCACTATGACAGGGTGGGAGGGGGGGCATACTTCACTCGGCCGATCATTTTATCAGCCAGGGGGGTTGATGTTGAAGGAGCAGTTGACCTTGATGCAGGGTTATGAACGTGTCCATCGATGCTATGCACCCCACTAGGGTTACTCAGCTGGGTGCGTAGGCGAGCAACTAACTATTGATGGCACCCCAGGGTTTTTTTCCTGTGAGTTGTCAAATTTGACACGTTGCCAAGGGGGGGGGGGGGGGGGGTTTCTCGCTCGGCCGATCAATTTACCAGCCAGGGGAGGCTTTTTTCAAACTTTTCAAATGACAGGGGGGGTCTTGCTTCGCTCGGGCGATTATTTTATTAGCCAGAGGGGTCTTGCTTTGCTCGACCACCAACATAGGTAGTTCTCCTATTATTGATGGTGGAGTTTTCAAATTTGATTTCACTAGCACTTTGACAGGGGGTCCTTACTTCCCCCCCCCCCCCCCCCCCCCCCAAACAAGGATCTATATGTACGAGCGATCACGCAAGACCCTTATAAATAATCTATATCACTAATATATATAATATTCTTGAAAATCTCGAGAAATTCAAAAATGCTCTACGTTCTGAGATAGGTTGAGCGCCCTCAAGGATTTTTTCCGTTTTCCCCTCCTTCAACCCCCTCCCTTCCAACGACACTTAACTCTACCCCCTCGCCATTTTAGCCCCATATTTTTCCTGTGAATTTTCACCTTTGATTTGATTTCACTAGCACTATGACATGGCGGGAGGGGGGGCATACTTTACTCGGCCGATCATTTTAACGGCCAGGGGACTCGCTTTGCTCGGCCACCAACATATTATGTAGTTCTATTATTATCAAGGGAAGGCTTTTCAAATTTGATTTCACTAGCACTTGATAGGGGGGCCTTAATTTCCCCAAAAATACTTCCCCTTTCCCCAAAAATACTTGGAAAACGACACTTAACTCTACCCCCTCGCCATTTTAGCCCCATATTTTTCCTGTGAGTTTTCAACTTTGATTTGATTTCACTAGCACTATGACAGGTTGGCAGGGGGGGGGGGGGCATACTTCACTCGGCCGATCATTTTAACGGCCAGGGGACTCGCTTTGCTCAGCCACCCACATAGGTAGTTCTATTATTATTGATGGTGGAAATTTGATTTCACTTGCACGTTGACAGGGGGTCTAATTTCGTATAGCTACATGAAAGCTCCATAGGTCGTCCCCAAAAATACTTGGAAAACGACACTTAACTCTACCTCTCGGCATTTTAGTCCCATAGCGCCCCACCGGGTTTTTTACTGTGAGTTTTGATTTGATTTCACTAGCACTTTGACATGGGAGGGGGGGGGGCTTACTTCGCTCTGCCGATCAGAGGGGGCTCGCTTTGCTCAGCCACCCACATAGGTAGTTCTATTCTATTATTATGATGGTGGAGTTTTCAAAATTGAGTTCACTAGCACTTTGACAGGAGGGGCGTCTTATTTCGCTCAGCTGATCATCTTCTCGGCCTTTTTAGCCCCATATCGCCCCATGGGTTTTTTCCCTATGAGTTTTCAAATTTGATTTGATTTCACTAGCACTATGGCAGGGAGGGGGGGGGGGGGGGGGGGCGGTTCCTCGCTCGGGCGGTAGAGGGTAGACTTTTGAAAATTGATTTCACTAGCACTTTGACTTACTTCGCTCAGCTACTAGACTAGCACTTTGACAAGGGGGCCTTACTTCGCTCGGCTAATCATTTTCATACCATGATTCACCCAAATCACAGGCGGCAATATACAACCACAGTGGGCAATACATCCACAAGCGGCAATACACCCACTAGGGAGCGTCTGGGGGGCGGCAATTCACCCACAGGCGGCAATATACACTCACAGGCGGCAATACACCCACAGGTGGCAATACTCCCACAAGCGGCAATTCACCCACAATTCTGCTTAAGCGATCGGCCTCGCGAAGCGAGGCCCACGGGGGGTCTGGGGGGCGGAGCCCCCCAGCTGGGTGCGTAGGCGAGCAAAGCGAGCCGGAGCATCTAGTATAGTATAATTGTCCGAGGAATTGAAGCAAAATTATAGTCACAGCACTCATAACGAATTAGATAATTATCTAGATTAGATATTAATATCTAATTCGTATCATATTATGCTACTAGATAATATCTAGGGAAAGATAGTGAAGTAGCATATTATGCTACTTCACTATCTTTCCCTGCACGAGGTATACCTGTAGTAAGATCGCGTGATCGATCGAAAAGCTTCTTGCCCGGCAGTGTCCCACACCTGAAGTTTTATCTTCCTATCGTCAATGTCTATCACCCGAGATCCAAATTCGACGCCAATTGTGAGATCGTGAATCGGTTGAAATCGTTTATCCGTGAACTGGAGAAGAAGACAAGACTTTCCGACGCCCGAGTCCCCAATTATTATGTACTTGAACATATACTCGTACGACATGGCGCCAAAACAAAGTGTCTAGCACAACAAAATAAATATACAAATGGAATAACCGTTTATGCTATGATACACGTAGAAACAAGACAATCTTGGGGTGTGCAATTGACAACCGTCATCTACTACTCTGGTGACACTATGAAGAAAAGACTACCAAACTCGGTAGATATTCAAGAATATCAGATACACAATGAGGAAAATAATATTGGACATCGCGTAGCTAATCTTAATCGTGTTTGTATTGGTAGGAGAAGCCGGTACACTACTCGATACCGATTTATCTCCCAAACAAAAAGGTTCTGTAGTTAAAGTGGGAACGTTGACCCCATTTGGTTTTCCATTGGTCCCTTAGGTCCTTTCTGCGTCTCGCAGTCTGTCAAGCTGATCTTAGTTCCACTCTTTCCACAACTTTAATTGACTGCTTATAACTCTTCGTTTATCATCAATCGCCATGTCTACTTATTGCTCTGACCACAGGTGGCGGCCGTTTCAGCTAATAGCCCAGTCCGGCAAGATTCAAAACGGCATTTGCGTAATCCCACGTAGCGGGCTATGGTCAGTATCGTCGGGTGACGGTCGGCCGAAGAACGACAAATATCCGACGGCGGCCGGACGGTACTTTTTTGGGCGGCAGGCGCCGATTTCGAACTCGATTTCACCAACCCTCCACCGTAGGGAAATGTTCAGTCGGCAGACCTTCGGCAAAGCGGACAAGACGACCGTCCGTCCGTTGTTGGCCCGACCAATACTACTCTGCGCAGGGATGCAATAGTTGCAATGAGCTTGAGGGCAGAAGCCAAATAATGTTTGTTCCTCAGCCTGATCTTGCGGTGGTCTCCTCCGTCCTCCGTATTATACGGATGTATAATAGTGCATCCCTCTCTCCCACTACGGAGATAGCTAAAGGATGAGGAGGTATTCAAAGCTGAGGAAGGAAATACTGTGTTGATGAAGAGTAATGTAGGTGAACAAAACGTTGGATTTATTGGTTACAATGAACCCAACAAGTAAATTTCTGGCTGATGTGAGAAGGATAGTAAATAATTCCAGTAGTATTTTTTAATGAGTTTGGAAACGCAGTATATTTGAAATGAACCCAAGACCCCCTCTCCTAGACCTCCTGTCTCCCTAAGATCCACAAAGAAGGCATAGGTAGCTATGGAACCTGTTGGGGAAAGATTAGTACGAAGAAATTTCAGTTAGTCACAAATTTGGAAAGGGAAGAAAATAAACTAGATAATAGGAAGTAGGTTAGTTTACCATTTTACGGGAATATAACTCAAAAAGTAGGTCGAATTTTTCTAGAAAATATGGGGTTCAGAGTAGGTTTTTATTCACAAAATGCAACAAAGAAATAATTCTGGGGCGTAAAAGATAAGATTCCTTAGGGAATTTAGAGGATAAAGGGGGAGTGTGTATATTAAAATGTGATTGGTGACAAACTAGAAGGTAATTTCAAATTATAATGAAGGAACATAGTGATGATATTGGGTTGGGAAGGGGCAGGGAAGCTTTTGAAAATCATTTGTTACAAAAAGAAAATCAAAAAATCAGGTATGAGATCTACTTTTAATCCTGCAATTGGGATAGCTCCTGTGTGTCAAAAGGTCAGAAAGTTTACAATCTACGAGAATCACTTAATGACCTGGATGTGCGCTCCCCACCAATCGATATTTTCTTGTGAATCCCTTCCACTTAGTTGCCTTTCATATTGCTTCCGAGTCTGCGAAGCAGCGGAAGCCTTGTGTTCACTTTCGGGAGAAAAAAAATTTTTGTTGTCCGAATTTAAAATTTCCACTCGCATTTTGCGTTTCATAGCCTACTGAACAAATTTGGTTCCGTGTCTGTCGGTCTGTGGGTCTGTGGGTCTGTCGGTCTGTCGGTCTGTCCGCATTTCCTTGTTACAGCCATAATTTCCACAATTTTGAATGAATTTAGCTCAAATTTTGAGGGATTATGCGGATCAGGCTCCTTGAGGTCCCATACGAATTTCAGCACAATTGAATCAGCGGTACGCTCTGCGCATGCGCTAACGTGAAATTCTTGAAACAGTCATAACTTTCTCAATTTTGATCGGATTTCAATCAAATTTTCAGGAATTGTGTGCGTATAGCTCTAGATGGTACCCTGTCAGTTTCATCACGATTGAATCAGTGGTACTCCCTGCGCATGCGCGAACGTAATTTATATATATATATTCTTGAAACTCTCGAGAAATTCAAAAATGATGTACGTTCTGAGATAGGTTGAGCGCCCTCAAGGATTTTTTCCGTTTTCCCCTCCTTCAACCCCCTCTCCTTCCCTAAAGAAGGGAAGGAGTGGGGATTTCAGCCAATATTGATCCGATTTTGATGAAATTTTCAGGGATTACGCGGGTTGTGCCGTAGATGATTACCCAGGCTTTGGGTAAAAAATTGAATCAGCGGTACGCTCTGCGCATGCGCTAACGTGAAATTCTTGAAACAGGCATAACTTCCACAATTTTGATCGGATTTCAATCAAAATTTCAGGAATTGTGTGCGTATAGTACATGGTCCCCTATCAGTTTCATTAAGATTGAATCAGGGGTACGCTCAGCGCATTTTATGATGGTGTCACTTTGATTGTAACGAGGAAGCTGCTGTGCCATCTCCTTGGCAGTGTATGTTCCTTTCATACCGCCTTTCTAATGCTCCACCCCTCTGAAGGCACATTTCACTTAGTATACTAAGTGAAATAGTTTCACTAGTAGAAAGTAGAAACTACTCACAACTTCCTCCGGGGCATTGCGATCGACTCCTATGCGATCAATAGTCTATAGTATACTCCCGCGGATCATCTCCCGTTTCGGACAAAGTTAAAACGGCGATCGACTCTAGAGCACACAATTTTCCTTCCCTCTAGCATGGACTAAAGACTGTATTCTAGAGTCAGAAGGTGTGGTTACAAATTTGGTCATGTTCGCAGTGCCAAGGTAGGCATCTTGTAATTCTATCATTCGGGATAGTCGCCAGATACCAAGTACTCGTCAGAATAAAACAAGAAGTAGGACATACTTCATTGTACAAAGGCTTATGGAAACTGTGGATAGGAGAGTCTGGAGCTTGAGCCCCTGAGCCAAAGAAAGACACGAGTTCATCCAAAGATTCTCGATCGTAGTAGGCGGGGAAGCCGCTAGCCGCCGTTCATTCGAAATTCTATCCCGCACCCACAGGGTTCATCACAAGAGTGGACTAATAATAAGATTTATTCTTCGACATCTCCTCCAACTGACTCAACTGTTCGGATGATTTGTGATTATTCTCTGTAGCTTTTGACCTGGCTTCAAATAAAAGTTTCGGCGAGCGGTGGTAGGTTGAGTGCCGGGCAATCCCCTAAAATCCGTTTTACGCAGCCAGAGAACGCTTGAATGTTTCGTCGTGGTTATGTATTCATACCAGTTACTACCTTCTGTAGGGACCAATTTAAAGTTGGCCGAGTCGAGTTCCTTTGGCGACCCAAGTGATTCGGTATATGAACCAAATTTGCTGAATGAGGAGTGGACTCCGGACAGGAGGATTGTTTCCCGACCTACCTATTCCAAGTCCAAGGAAAATCCAAGATCTTCAGATTACAAACGAATTTTATGTTAAATAATGAATTCATAAAATGACGAATTTCGTGATTTTGCTTGCCTAAATCGACATTACCAGCAACTTGTCTTGCAAAATTCTCTCATAGCCGTGCGTCTTGACTGAATCCCTTCCTAATTTTTCTTTCGTTAGGTATACCTATTGATTCTAACGAAAATCAATGCATATTAATATTATGTATTAACTACATTATATGAAGTTGTAACAATCTTTCTTATTAACAAATTTTGTTACTAAAAAAAGTTTTTACAACTAGGTACTGCTACTTCAACTTATCTCAAACGCGCGTTGTGTTTGGAAATGAAAAAACGTTGGGTCGTCCCAAAAGCAAGGCCCTACGGGCAAGAAATTTTACATAAAGGGCCAGTGCTAGTACAATCGTCTCTTAACTCATTCGATTATCAACACATTTTGTGGAAGAGTTTGAGTCAATAGGCTATTCCGATAAAAGAGTCCACAAAGCAAAGGAAATGAGAACGGCAGGGAAACCGATCAGCGTGAGCTAGGTTGTCGATGGGAAGCCGTTTTACGAACGTCAATTTGGAAGACATGATGACAGCTGAAGTTGGTAATAGGAATGATATCAGTCCTCGTTACGAGTGGAAATGAGGAAGCCTATACGAAGGCTTCTCAACCTTCAATTTGCCCGAATACGGCGTGCCTCGTGAAACAGGTTACTATGGGGTCATTGCGTTATAACGTAATGAATCCAGTGTGCCTATTCGAACAGTTGTACAAACAAAATAATGTTACTCACGCAAAATGTACTTTAAAAAAATAAGCTCCTCGTTAGCTGCTACTCGTTATTACTTTACCTGTGAAATAAAAAAATAAATTAGAAATAAATTTTTTTTAATCCTTCAGAATTCAATAGCTACAATGCGAGTAAAATTCTGGATTTGTGTTGGGGTTAAAAATCATTAAGATCTTCAGAATGGAACAAATTGAGCTTTTTCCTTATGCACATGGTAGAACACACCTTATACCACTAATTCTCTACGTGCCTGTGGCTGCCGGCTGGGTGTGTGTGGGTATTTCACCAGCCTTCTCCTCCGAAACGGTAAGCGATAAAAATACCGCGATATTTCTATGGGTTCGGTGGTTCACCGAATAACGATTCGTTTAGCTTCGAATAGGGGGTTTGGGAACCCCCTGAGATGTGCGCGAATAGGCGCATTTGCGCCCAACTTTCTAATTTTAAATGCGAACTCCTAATTTTTCTGGCGAATTTGGATTCCTCGGCCAATTTTACGTCCGATAAGCGCGTTGAGCGAAATTTTTGGCGCGCGTATCTTCGTCGTTAATGGTCCAATTGAGTTGGCTTTCCCTCTGTATCCTACCTAGAGATCCGAATTTTAATATGAAATGCCCAATGAACGAATTTAGACGGCGAGTTTAATTTGAACGATTTGAAGAGATTCAGCGCGCATTAGCAGTGTGGCTTGGGAGAGTGCCAGGGACCTTGGAACGATGGAGAGAACGGAGGGACCTTGGAAAGGTTGCGAGGCGGGAAAACCTTTGGGGGGGGGAGGGGAGTTTTGGGAAACGGTTTATTCCACACTCATTTCGGATATATTCTGGTGTGTGGGAAGACGATTTTTCTCTCTATTCCCTGGCCAATTTACACCCGTTAAATTTAGCGCATTGAGCGACTGTCACCTGGGCGAGCGAAGCAAGCCCTCCCCTGCCCGAGAAAGTGGTTGGCCGAGCGAAGCGAGGCCTTATGTCTGAGTGCTAGTCAAAGATAATGCCAAGAATTGCTGATAGAGTGATGTAACTAAGTCTTGATGATTTAAAATCTTAGGTTACATACATGAGGGAACTTCGTGATATCAAAGATCTGACTCGAATACATCGCAGTTAACGAGGTGGGTTTAAGATGGATTATTATAAAGGTCGATGAAAGTGGCATCTCCATCGGTTGGGATAGGATCAAGTCGAAGAGAAGGGTGAAAGGGCTATGGACCTAACTGGATGCCTGGGGCATGAGGTGGCTTACGATTACCCTTTGATGCGGTTCAACCTCGTTCTCTCTTGTACATCAGGGACAAGTGAGGATCAGCCGATATTCAGAAGCGAGCTAGGGTGTGACGACCAACTTCAACCCCATTAAACCGCACGGCAGATTGACAGCTAGTATTATCTCTCAGATCGGTGACGAAACATGGTTTCAATTTGGTAAGTTAGATTAATGCCAAATACACTGACAGCTAATCAAACCTGTCCATCACTTCCCAATCGGAAGGCAGGATTCTGCTGATACTGGAATGCTCGAACGATTGTAATAATTACAACCTTATATCAATTATTGATATTAGTGTCAATTATTGATATTAATTATTGATATTAGTGTCGATAAGGTTACTCCAGACCCTGATTTTTGCTCCACTTTTGGAGCTTAGATGCGCCTCGTGGAGCAACTTTTTGGTGGTTTCATATTTTTCCCGTCATCTACTCGCCAAAACGGTTTTTTAGCGCAACCTTTTTCCAAAAAATGGAAAGGTGCGCTCACCTCTTCGGCATGTTTGTTTGTTTTTTTGTTTGTTTTTCACAGCATCACGTCCGAGCGGCTCAACAGATTTTCATGAGGGTGGTCTCATCGTGATCAGCGAGTTCGGGGGGTGGTTATAGGCTACCTTGATTTTTCCTCCCTCATCCCTTCATCGGTTTTCGGGAGGTCCTTCACGACGAAAGTTGTTTATCTCTGATGTGTAACTAAAGAGGCCTCAAAAGGGGGACGACAGTTTTTGTCCGATTTCTTTGGTACAAGGGTCTATGGAATGAGCTTTTTAGGCTGATTCCAACGACTCCAAAACGATTTTTTTCTGCGCATTACATACTTGAGCTAAGAATAGAAAATTAGGCCTGGAAAAACTTTTTGGATCTGCACCTTGTAAAGGACATTCTATAGCGCGTTTTTAGGTCGGCAAATAAGGGAGGTGCGAGCTATTTTGTAGGGTGCAGTTGTTTACGTAATGAGCATCACGTGGATATTTTTGATGTGTTGTGTGGCATAGTTTGGTCGCTAGATACCTACTGTTTCTCAGTTTCTCTCGCTCATTAAATATATCGTAATAACAGAAAAGTTGCGCTCATCTATTCAATTCAATTGATGGCTTGTTTTTTAATTTGTTAGAAAAAGTTTAATTTCCCGTTTTTTCCATACGCCACATAGAGCTACTTTATGGTGGTTTCAGACTTTTCTCGCATTATACTCGTCAAACTGGATTTTTTAAGACCTATTTAAGATTTTTCCAACGTCTGGAAGTGCCCTAGAATAAAGATGACCAAAATCGTGTCACCCTCCTCCTCATCCTCCACGGGCTGCAGCTAGACTAGGGGGCCATCCCCTGCTGGCTACGCCAGCCAACCCCCGTCGTTCCGCCCTGGCCAGGCGGTCGTTGCGGCCTGGCGGGGCGATCGTTGTGGCCTGGCAGGCCGCGTGTTCCGCCCTGTTGGGGCGGTCCTTGCGGCCTGGCCAGAACATTACATGTTCCCCACCATTCTCCCAATAATAGTTTTCCTACACATTTTTTCACACTAAACGCAAATTCGATATCGCATTTTAAAAATACTTCATCATGTATTTAATTCCTGAATAATATAAAAAAGATGAGAAACTGTACATTTTGATCACAGAAATACCCTTTTTTCGACCTTATTATTCTCAATTAAATGAATAAACATGAGGGGGAGAGGGGGTTATTGCAACTTCGTGAAAATCGTCAACGGGTGACGGGGATTCACCGTCACCGCCGTCAACTGAATCCCAGTCAGCTTTTCCCCCTTCTAAAGTATTTTTAATTCCGAGCGGCGCTGCTTGTTTGCACCTCTCGTCGTCCCCGCGGCAACTCGCAAACTCGCAACCCCCCCGGCATATTATTAGATCCTCCACACCCGTCACCACCGATGGAGGAAGCTAATTACCCCTCAAATGGATGTACATTCTTCTGGGAATTGCAGACCACTTTGTCTCAGCAACGCCCTCCCCCCTCCCCTCTGCGGAGCCAATACCCGACCCCCCATCAATCAACATTAAATGGCGCATTGTGGCTGGCTCAGTTGGGAAAAATTTTGTATTAAATTGAACACTGAGCCCGTTTTCGAGCAATTTCGATCGGACTTTTAGGTGTTTTCAGACTTTTCTGGTAGGTACCTACTATGCTCGCCAAGAGGAATTTTTTGGTTTGTGATTCAAATTTTTGCGACTTCTAGAAGTTCCTTAGAATAAAAATGAGCGTTCTCCTCCTCCTCGTGTTGCAGCTCCAATATAATAGATACAGGTAAGGTCTCAAGCGCTAAGCGCTATAAAAGTTGATAATATTATCGATATTAACTTCGACAGCCCTTTCAAGGTTGTTCAAGGATCATAAGCGGTCGACGTGGAGTCAAGCGAGCCCCAAGTTTGAGCATAGGGCCCCAGGTTTACGTAGGTTTACGAATTGCTGCCGAATAAGGCTGCTCATGTGCTCCAATATTTTGACTCAAATTCATTTTGAAGGATTTCACTCTGACTCTGTTTACACTATCACACATCAGTTGCAGCCGAACATTTCAATCATGACAGGAGGTGCAGCTTCTCGTTCCCCGTAAAGATATATCCTAACTCAACTACTGTAGTAAGAAATCATAGGGATGCACAAATGGATAATATCCATTTGTACCTATATTATACGTCAACGGAAACGGTGAAGTTAACTCATTAAAAAACGGACGGTAGACCCAGGGTTCTACAGTCAGATCATTTAATAATGATTAATTTTACCCTCTACTTGTAACCAACCGTCAAACTTCCTTACAGACCAATCATGTGACGCTTTTTTATGTCGTGACGGGAAAAAAATGAAAACGTCCTGTTAATAATTATTAAATGATAAAAATACACAACGTCACATAAACTTAAATAGAGACGGCGAAAAGTGCAAAAGTACAAGCGTAAAAAAGCTCTGATGAAAAAATACTCTATGTCAGGGTATCCCTAACGCTTACTGCCTTCAATTCACTAATTCAAATTGAAAACTTACTACTCAACAAAATGGGCAAAACCATGGAACTGTACTGATTCGCACCGACAACACCCATGAAAGAAGAAAACGGTAGGTGTCAACTGCACACACTCAGAACCAACTCAACCGTCAGATTAACCTCAATTCCGCCAAAAGGACGAAGCGAGTAAAAACTAGAAACAAACTGTCCGCCGTGAAACAACGCGCGTTATATTTAATTAATCCGTTTGAAAAGCCGGCGGCAATATTTCGCTGAAAGGTACCTACACGAGAGAGAGAGGGGAAGAGAGAAAAAATTACCCACCTACGGTTTTTCCGGTAAAAGGGAAGGACCATGGCCAAGTTTTTCTCAACTTCACCACTCAACAAGCCCTCACAGAGGGCTGACCCAGAAGAGTTCGAAGGTAGAAAGGGTTTTGAATATTCATCGGCACTTTGAAGAGGGTTTGACGACTCACGGGGAAAGGACTTCAATCCAGAGAGAGCAACTCGATTTACAGGACATCCTGCAAACATGATCCAGTAATCACGAGGGGAGAAACAAACGGTAATTAATATTCAACTTGAGATATAATATAGACTTTATACAAGTAAAGCGGGAACTTTGTTGACGGACTCAATCAATGTGGGTCTTGGTCAATCATGTTTTGACCTCTTCTTCCTCGTGCAAGACCTCCAAAACCTTTTGGAAACGAATACAATGTAATTTATGGGACTAATAGTTGTTATAGCTTATAATGCTTTGAAGACCTCGGTTTCTAGTAAAAGTGGACAGCAACAAAATTAAATTAGACCATTTAATGATCTAATGTATTGAGCAGGCTCAAACGGCAGCAAGGAGAAAAATGCAAACTTTTTTTCGTCCAGTCGAATAAGTTGGGAGCGTGAGGGCGTTTCAGTCAATTGACGACTACGTTCCATGGCTTGACTGCTCGTTTTACACTTGCTCGGTTTCATTCAGTTGTTGACGAAAATGATTGATGCGTCTTCACCCACGCTCGGTTCGTATCAGGTTGCCCTTTTGTTTCGCTTCTTCTTCCGAATTGAAGTTACCAGTTTCGACTCAGTCGCCCCCTTCAACCTGTTGTAATCAAGTCAACGGAGAGGGAATTTTCCGACCAGCGAGCTGGGGGCCGTGGCAGTCAACTTGTATTTGGTACATAATAAACAATGGTGGAGGTGAATAATCCATTATCCCGATAATAGATTTTAATTATTCCACGAGAAGCGCAAACAACCTATTGTTTCATCAATCTTGAACACGAAATATCCACGAATAGGATACGTTGAAATCAATAATTGATTGATCAATTATTGGCACAGCCGGAAAATTGAGTTCCATACGAGGAATAGGTAACACTACATTTCTACACCAAATGGCTCGTGTACAACGGCGCGCTTTCACCATGAACGACCACCGTGCTAACTTAATTGAGTGGCAAGTGCAGGATTCAATCAATCGGATTCAATCAACCAGACACAATCCTTGCTTCATTTGAAGAGAATGGATATATCCAGTATCTCGAGTAGATCTACTCGTATTCATGATCCTCCGGTTCAATAATGCGAAATCCTGATATCTTCACGTGTTCGAAATGATTGGAATAAAATACTTCATGTTCACAAAAAGACGCCTCTTATTTGAACAAAAGCTGTAGATGGTTGAAAATGTCTGGGACCCTTAAATTGATACTACGTTCAAAATTACTGCGCTCTAGACCTCTTCTTTGGCCCCGAAAACGACCCCTGAAGTAGGGAATGAAAAGTTTGAGAGCCTAAATAGGGTAAGTGTCGAGCATTTACTTAACATTGCACATTTAAAAACAATCATAGAATCGAAAAAGGCTTCCTGGACGAATGGCATACTCATTACAGTTGGACTAAATTCTGCCGTCATTCTAATGATTTAGGCGCGGTGGCACACGAAGTGCGAAATCCCCCTTTGATCATAGTAGAGCGGAACGCCAAGAGCACGTAAAAAGAAAAGGGCACAAAGACTTTCAAACAAAGTAAGAACATTAAAGGGCAGTCTCTATTTGCTGAAAAAGCAAAGGGCAAAAGAAGAAACGATCATACATCAGGAAAAGAGAAAATGAGCGAGTTGATAAAGGTGGGATAGATCGAAAGGTAATAAGATGGGTGTTCTGAAAAGTTATGTGTTGACAGAGACCCCTGCTATTGGCAGAAAAACGAATGGGAGGAAGTAGAAGCAACTCCTCTTGTTTATCGGTCTAATCCCACCTACTTTTCCCACGTATTATTTTCAATTTAGACAGAAGAGGGCTCGGCCTTCCCGAGGGTGAGGGGGGTCGATGTAATTTGGTACGGCTGAATAGAATGGGACCTGAGCCCTGAGGTCTGAATAAGAATATGGAAAGAGACCAGGAAAGTAGAATAGGATTCTATATCACCCCATCCAACGAAATTCATGTTCTTGACCTCAAGGATTCTCCGGGGGACACCCAGTAGTATGCTACATATAAAATTCAATTACTCCTCTTTTCCATTCCAGGAAACCTTGTTGACCATTCTTTGAGATTTTGTACTACTGAACTACGTTGAACACTATGAACGCAGTATTCATAGACCGAAATTGAATTCTAACATTCCAGCGAAGGGCATAATGCACCAGTCTCACTTATACATGTTACTAGTCTCTCTGGCTCGCTTCGCTCGCTCCCCTAGTGGGGTGTATTGCCGCCTGTGGGGTGTATTGCCGCCTGTGGGGTGCGTAGCATCGATGGACACGTTCAAACCACTACTCAGACATAAGGCCTCGCTCCGCTCGGCCCCTCCTATTCGTAGCAGAGACGATAGAAAAAATCGGCGTATTTTTAGGGCTTACCGTTTAGGAAATTATTATTTTTAATTCAATTCAACTTTTTTTAAATAAAGGCCTCTCCATCTATCAAAGTTCCCTGGACCCTCCGTTTTCTAAGATCCCTGGCCCCGCGCGAATTAAAACGATCCAATTGTCTTCTCACTGTGAAATCGCCCCCTCCCCCTCGGTTTTTTTGAAATCCGACTTCGGAATCGGATTGGCCATATTTTGGCGCGCATTTGGCTCGCGGATACCATACCCAAAAAATGGCTCCTTACTGGGTATTTTTGAACCCGAAAAAACGTGGGACAAACGCGAGAAAGACGATTTTTCGACGAATTTCCGGCGAATTTCCCGGGCGAATTTCCGAATTACGATTTGACCGACGTCTTCCTCCAGGTCTGATCTATACGGCTGGTATTTTTTCGTAATTTTTTCGACCCCTTAAACGGGCTTTGGCGCGAGTTGAAAGTGGAAAACGTAGGACAAACGGGAGAAAGACGATTTTTCGACGAATTTTCCGTGGCCCCGCGCGAATTAAAACGATCCAATTGTCTTCTCACCGTGAAATCGCCCCCTCCCCCTCGGTTTTTTTGAAATCCGACTTCGGAATCGGATTGGCCATATTTTGGCGCGCATTTGGTTCGCGGATACCATACCCAAAAAATGGCTCCTTACTGGGTATTTTTGAACCCGAAAAAACGTGGGACAAACGCGAGAAAGACGATTTTTCGACGAATTTTCGACGAATTTCCCGGGCGAATTTCGGATTTTCGATTTGACCGACGTCTACCTCCAGGTCTGATCTACACGGCTCGTATTTTTTCGTAATTTTTTCGACCCCTTAAACGGCCTTTGGCGCGAGTTGAAAGTGGAAAACGTAGGACAAACGGGAGAAAGACGATTTTTCGACGAATTTTCGACGAATTTCCCGGGCGAATTTCGGATTTACGATTTGACCGACGTCTTCCTCCAGTTCTGATCTATACGGCTCGTATTTTTTCGTAATTTTTTCGACCCCCTAAACGGCCAGCGAGCGGAAAGTGAAAAAACTCATTCGGGAACGCGTTATCCCGTACCAACAAACCACACGGCCGTCTACCACACGGCGGCCAACACGATTTTATATTATTGTATGATATGATATGATATGATATGATATGATATGATGATTATGTTATGGCGAGAATAGGTCTACATACCCCGGGATATCTCACATGTTTGAGGCATCATCAAACAAAAGTTGTTTGATGATGCCTCAAATATGTGATATATCCCGGGGTATGTGGACCTATTCTCGCCATAACATAACACATTTAATGTAAAATAAATAATTAAATATTCTTCGCCAAAAAAGATCTAGTAGGTATTGAAGAAGTTGAAATAGGTGCCTATCTTATCCATGACGTTAGATAATAGTTTGGTAAAAACCTTACAACTAAAGTAGATTTCACATCAAAGAGTTCGAAGTTTAAATTGCATGATGGCATAATTCATGTCAAATTTTGGCCAAGTTGTTATTTTCGAACAAAACATACTTATCTGGAGGGAAAAAACGAAGGATATTTTTCCAGTTTCGTTAAATGGGACTGTGGGGAAAGGTCTGTATTGCCAGGCTGTATTGAAAGGCTGTATTGCCAGCCCGCCGGATGTAGTACCGACGGGAGGAGCGGGTTGCGCCACGGTCGTGACGCGAGCATACAAAACCCCTCTATACAGGTTGGTGGCCCAGCCTTTATTTTCAGGGACGAAGAGAAATTTAACATTTAAATTGATACCTTGCCGTTCATTTGTTGCAATATTATGTCAACAAGCAGTGAGAGAATAGAGATGCTGGACAGGCCTTCATTTCCGACAATACGGTGGTGGAAACTGCAACAGCGGATCTAGCCTCCACTCCTGGAATCCGCTGGCCAAGCCTTCATTGCCGACAATACGGTGGTGGAAACTGCAACAGCGGATTTGGGTGAAACTGGATCAATAGGTAAGGCAGTCTTTGGCGACAAGTCGCTTGAGACAGCAGCAACTATTGATCTCCGTTCCGCTGCAAACCCAGGACGAACAGATACCGGCCACGACATATCGAGTTGGGTATCAACATCTCTTCGATTTCCTTCCGTGAATCATGCACTGTCACAGTATCCTGACATTACACGTAAGCCTGACGAGTGCGGGTCTTGGATCGTGGCTGCACCTTCTACTAGGTCTGTAGACTACGACAATTCGTACGGTGCCCTTGCTAGATAATAACATAGTATGTTCCCTCACTCCCTCCCTCTTCCCCCACAACATAGAGCGGCGATATCCTGGATTCACGCCACCGGCCTTCCACTAAACACACTACACAAAATTTGATGACCTTAAATTCCAAATTAGAAAAACAAATTCATGTAGGTACACCCTTCATATCCGTTATACAGGGTGATCCTACAGAGACAATCAACATACTGCAGTATCCCATGGGAGCCTTCCAGCAGAAACTGTTCTGTACATTCTAACTCATTCATCAAATTCAACGAATGGCGAAAAAAATTGTCCGTATTTAATTACTTCACCAGGAAACATAACGCAAATTTATTCGCGGAGTGAAATTACGACGGCAGGGGAGAAAAGTTGCCCAATATATATTTTGGAATATTACAACCCATTTTAGGCTCATGGACGGTTATAATACAACTCAACTGAAACGGTCCGTTTCCCTCTCTGCCTTTTTTTAACCCCTTCCGTAGCTAATAAAGTGGGAGAAAAACGCTCTTCCCGGCCATAACTAACAAGCGGGTGGAAAATAAAAATCGCGCGTAAAAGAAATGAACGATAACAGGCCGAGAAATACCAACAGCATTGCGACGAGGTGGACATTAAAAAGCCTATCTTATCAATTGTTAATCTTGGAGTCCTGCACTCGAGAGTTGGTGATGAATTTTATCTGGTCGTCGATGCAGCAGATTTACCGAAATACATGATGAGGTGATTATGGTCAGTCAGGTCCCTTACCTGAATCACAAGACACTTCCCCAGGCCGTAAAGGCATTTTTGATCATAAAAACAGTTTCATATCTCTGTATAATCACTAACAGGCCACTCGAGGAAAGACCTAACGAAAGTTATAGGAAGGAAAATATCAAGTGTAAATAACGTTTTTTTCCAAGACACTTGGACCGAACGCATAAACATCCGGAGTTTTAGAGCGTGTTGATTTGTTGACCGGCAAGGCCCGAGGGAGACCAGCCCCTTGTTCGTTATTCCTGTCACGAGATGATTTATGCAATGTTTTCGTTGTACAACACTTCGCATCCTAACTTTTTTTCCCTCGTATCAGACGGTTCCCCAATCGTGAAGGTGCACCAACCGCTCGAAACGTTCGTTATCTGGCCCCAAGATATACGATGAAAGGAGGGAAAGAGAAAGAAGCGGAATCGAAATTATATCTTGATACACTATGTCCTCAAGAACAACTGTCAAGCACCAGTATAAGAATCTAAATGCTCGAAGACAGAAAAAACCATGATTACACTAGCCACGACGTTTCCCTTTTACCGGCAGAACCAAAATTATAATATTGTAACAAAACACTTTCTAACAATGACCAACAACGTGTATTCGTATGCCACAACTATTTTCTAGCATCAATCCACAACCATGTGATGGTTGTCATCACACTACCCCCCTCTTCACGTCGGCGAGAGCCAGCCGGTTGACGTGGACCATTTTCTTCGCTTTCCCGAGCCGAATCCGGTAGAGTACGTCGTTCTTCTTCTCCATCACGACCCACGGGCCCGTCCATTGCGGCTGGAGTTTCGGGCAGCGCCCCACCGTTCGTTTTGGGTCATGCAGCCAAACCCAGTCCCCAGGCTTGAGTTCCTTCTGCTGGGCTCGACGGTCGAAACGCTCCTTCTGCTGCCGCATCTGGACTCCCATGATTCCTGTAGCACACTCTCTGGTTTCCTGCATGTGCTTCCGAAGAGAAAACACATACGGAACCGAGAGTGGCTCTTCCTTCATGACGGGTCTCACCAAGTCCTCTGGTAGCTGGAGCTCGCGGCCATACACCATCAATGCTGGTGAGAAGCCAGTCGTGACATGGGGCGCACTCCTGTAGGCCAGTAGGAAAAGTGGTAGCAGCCTGTCCCAATCATTTTGCTTCTGGTTGACGAACCTTTTCAGAAATTTCGTTATTGTTCGATTTAGGCGTTCTACCAGCCCTCCTGACTGTGGGTGGAGTGGGGTCGACCGAGTGTGCCTGGTTCCCAGGAGGTGGCTCATTTCTTTAATCAACTTTGATTCGAAGTTGCGCCCCTGGTCAGTGTGGATTTCGGACGGAACCCCATGCCTGCTGAAGACGTGTTCGACAAGTGCTGTGGCAACTGTCTCTGCTTCTTGGTTGGGGATGAAATACTGACAGGCATTCTCACGTCCTCACATCCGATCGCGTGAATGAAGGAACGCACCGCTATTCTTTGCACCGCGTGCATTGGGCAGTCAGGAAATGCCCCACGTGCCAAGCGTTCGATATCGGTTGCTAGTTCAGCCAGCGATTCATGAGCTCGTTGCCGTCGCGTATCCAGCTGGGTGTGAAGCATTGCGGTCAGATGCTCCGATCCAAAGCGCATCTGAAGAGCCTCTGCCAGCTTTGTAAAACTTGCCTGATGCTCCTTGGGAAGATTACGGAGTACTGCCAGGGGGGGCCCTGACAGGGAGGCGTCTGCAATTACCAAAAACTGTGTCCGGTATTCTTCCGAAGGGACTGACCCATCAAACCTGTTTGGTCGAAGCGTACTCACAGAACGCGCCGGCGAATTCACCCAGTGCGAAGGTCCAGAGAGAGGCAGCCTTGGGGTGGCTAAGCCACTCAACGTTTGCGTGTTGACCAAAGCTAACAGTTGACATAGCTGCCGTTCCACGGTGTTTAACGACGCTTCAACTGTAGACAATCGTTGCGTCACTGCGGAATCGTCGTTGCCGCGAACGTCGTGGTTTGGTGCTGTCACTACCACCCGGCGGGAACGCGCTGTTGAACGCGTCGTCGAAGCCGGGGGAACGTCGCCAACAGCAGAAGCTGTGCGACGAGCCGATTGCGCCGTTGAAGCCTCGGGCTCAGGAAGTTGTGGAACCGCGTCAACATCGGCTGGCGTACGACGAGTAGCCATCGTTCTCCTCGGCGGCTGGGACCGAGACATGAGAGTCCAATCGCACGTTGGGCGCCAATTGTAACAAAACACTTTCTAACAATGACCAACAACGTGTATTCGTATGCCACAACTATTTTCTAGCATCAATCCACAACCATGTGATGGTTGTCATCACAATATTGTGCCAAAGTTTCAAATAATATTAAATTTGGAACTTCGAGATAATATCTTGAACACATCATGTTCACATATTAAAATAATTATGACAGCTGCAGTTACAAAAAAAAAATCTTGACGTTCCCAACGCCGAAAAGTTCGAACCGCCTCATAGTAACTATTAATTGTTATTAACGTGAGTTCTAAAATAGATTGAAGTTCCTAAACTTTAGGAACCAAGACCTAACAAGTTCCTAAACTTAGTCTTAAAGGGGCACAGAAAGGCTCCTCGTTTTGAACAGGAAGGAAAAGGTTTTCGCGCGGTGATGAGAGTGGGCTATGTCAAATATTGGGAAAAGGTCAAATATTGGAGCTATATATTCTTCGGGATTTTAAGCGTGATTTCATCAAAATCAGTTCCTTGCGGTTTCATGAATCAGAGTAAATCAAGGAAAAAGTCAAATTCGGCCTCCTCAAGAAGGTACAACCACCTCCAATATTCGACCTCTTCCACGTATTACGTAGCCCGCTCTAAAAAAAATAATAATAATAAATAAATTTAAACAAAAACACGTAAAATGTTGTCCCTCAAAATGCGGAGCCCTACCGAACCCCCTCAAACATTTTCTAATTTGTTAATGTTTTGAAGTTCTTAAACGCTTCGAGGTTTCCAAAATCATTATGTTCAACAACGGCTCAAAAGGTTTTGAAGCTCAAAACCAGCTTGAAGTGCCTCAAGTCTTGAAGTTCCTGAAGTCTTGAAGTTTAAAACTCCTCTGAATGTATTGATGTCATGAAGTTATGAAACTTCTAAAAGCTCTTCAAGCCCTCTGAAACTTCAGAAACTAAATCGGATCATAAATATAATAATATAATTGTATATATGGTTGGTTTTAGGTTTAATATAATATATTTAACCGAAAACCAACCGGTTATTTATAATCCAAAACACCCAAACGATTTCGTCTATTAGGCTCGTATCATATACGAAGAATCATTTGAACCAAATTGTTTTTACTATGGAAGAAAAAACTCAACAAATTCAATGTAAAACACCGATTCTTCAAAATTTAATTTTTCTACTGACGGGAACGGGGTTGGTTCGGTCCACCCAGGATTCCGGATTCATCCTTTAATCCAACACATATATCATGAGACTGTAAGTGTCAAAACACTCGCGATATTCGTATAAATGATGGAAATGTAAATCCGCTCCAAGAGAGCACACCTACGGAAATAATCATGATAAATCCCAACATGTGACATAGAGAGTCCACTGTACAACTCTTACATTCTGAATACATTCAGTATACTGAATGTATAATGTATAATATGAATTTTCATGATAACATCATCGATATGTATCAGTATCAACGGTCCACAAGACCAATAAACATTACCTACCACAAGGTAATGAATGTAAGGGAATATCGTATGACTTATTAGTACCTATCTTCTACCATCTCTTCTTTCAACAAGTATTAATGATTTTACCTTCCACAATCAAGTATTTTCAGCATTATTCGACGAAAAGCGAAATTAATTTCCGCGTGAGAGCATAAAAGCGGAATCTATGGAAAACAAACTACAGGTTCGCCAACAATACTTGACAACCAATGAATGAGTGTGGACCGAGCTTCAACAGCCCACGGTATAATCCCTTCATCTGCATCTCAATAAATCACCTCGGGAGGAGAACTGGCCTGGAACCGTATGCAAACATGAAAGGGGAAACGAGATGATTAATCGCACTTTTCTGCGATCACGGCAGAACCTCAACCAAGTAGGGTTTTCCTGCAAAAGGTAGGATACCGCTCCGGAGGTCGTCTTGAGCGAGAAAGTCGCTGAGGTATAGGTACTGCGAGAAATAAGAACGATAATTGAATGGTAAAACGTTTTTGCAATGAATCATTCATGCAATGAATCATCAGGGGCGGATAGGCAGGTCGGGCGATCGGGCGACGCCCGAAGGGCCGAAGGTCTTGAGGGGCCGGTCGAAGCTGGAAAAAAAGTTTATCCTACCTAATATAATAAGTTCTCGAGACCAAAAAGGAGAACAGACATAAAAGAAGCTGATCTGGTTGGCTTTGTTCCGTATACGGTGCTAAATAAATTGGTGCTTTAAGTTTTTAAAACAGTGCAACCTCATGGCCTCATCGAATGCAAGTCTCTTTTTGATTTTCTTACAAACTTTTGGTTACGCTTTCCACGACCCAACTCGAGTATAAGCGGAGTTTTTCAAAATTTAAAATCAACAAAACAAGGCTGAGGTGAACTCTGATTGACAACAATCTGGAGGATCTCATGTAACATGAGAACAACAGTTGATGGCTTGCTAGCTGGAGCGTTTGGCCGGAGCACTGATATGAGCCGAGGGGCTTCAGTCGTTTTCAGCCCTCCTCACCATCGCCTACCGCTTGTTCCCTCCATCAGCCAGCGTTTTGTCTGTGAGCGTTATACGATCCCGTTTTGGTTAAATATTCTTGGAATAATAGACTTTGGATAGGCAGGATAGGCAGGTTAGGCAGGATAGGCAGGATAGGCAGGTTAGGCAGGCCTCAACGAATGCAAGACGTTTTTTATTTTCAAGTAACTTTTGGTAAGGCTTTCCAAGACCCAAGTCGAGTGTTGGAGTAGTTTTTCAAAATTTGAAATTATCAAAACAAGGCTGAGGCAAACTCTGAGTGACGACAATCTCTGGCTTTCAAGCAGGAGCGTCTGGCCAGAGCAATGAGTCGAGTGGCTTTGGCCATTGTCGGCCCTCCTCGTCATCGCCTACTGCTTGTTGCCTACTCCCTCATCAGCATGCGTTATCCCGAGCGAGATCCCGTTTTCGCTAAGTATCCTTGGAATAATACAGTTTGGTATTTGCAACAGGGGTAAAACATTTTGATCGTCCTCAAAATTTGTAATTATATCTACGTTTCAAGATGTGTGGTTTCCAAAACTGAAATGTCCGTCCGCCGTCCACGACGTTTTGGGCAGTAGGAATTAATTTTAAAATCTGAAATTTTAGACAAAATACTTGGTTCTCCTTTCAGTTGAACTCGCAAGGTGTTCAACCCGATCGCACAAACCAGTGGGGCTCAGCGGATCTAAAAAGAGGCTACAGGAGGGGTTTTTGAGGAGTTAGGTGTCGTTTTCGAACTATTTTGGACTTGAAATCCATTTTTGGGATTCCCAAAAGCATCCGATCTCACCTTGGGGATCCATGGAGCTTTTGAAGGATGCCAAGAAGTCGAATAAAGACTCATTTTCCGAGTAACCGTGATAGGTAATTGATTTTTCGGGGTCCTTCATCCGTCAAAACACTTATCATGAACATTAAAAAAACAAGTCTTTTTAATGATTAAATTTAAACAGATATAAAAGGTAATTCAGACAGATATAAATTTACCATGGGCCTGAGGTTGAGCCTAGAATTCAAAAGATATGTACAAGCGAGGGACATACATGAGAAGGGGTGGCGGAGAGATGGTGAGGAGGGCCAGAAACGCCCAAAGCCTCTCGGCTCAAGAGCTCCAGCGAGATGCTCCTCTTGCGAGCCTTCTTTTTAAAGGACGATCCATACATTTCAGTGATCCGTGGCCGTCCGTACACGGTGCCCTTCAATTGCATCAATGATAAATTGTCCACACACCAGCGTTGCATGCCGCAGGGAGCACTGATGGCCGAGGATTCACTGAAGCCCTGAGATGTGTGGATCGACTTTTATTCTTGATCAACTGTGATTGGGTTCTTATTGAAGAAATGTGCAAAATGCTTCCTACCTTGAAGCACTATTTTGTTTGTATAGACGGTACCAATCAATTATTCTATTCTTATTTCTAATTCTATATTCGGTCCATACGCTCACCCTTTCACATACCAAGCGTCACTTTTATTTTTCATAAATATAGGCGCTGTTATTTTTCTCTTTCACTTAGGAGTTTAAAATAAGGTCTTTGGATAGGTAGGTAACTAACTGTGGGGGAGGGCCGGTCAAATTGAATCGCCCGGGCCGGTCAAAACTGCCTATCCGCCCCTGAATGAATGCCATCAACCGGAAGTGGTGCGCAGTTTTTCGAACAACCTGTTGACTTTTGGCAGCTTAGGAATAAATATAAAATTTGTATTCAATTTTTAATTTCATCTACCTATACCTACCACGAATTCTCACCGTGTCTGTGGCTGGCTGGAAGCCGGCTGACTATGTGGGTTTGTCACCAGCCTTCTCCTCCTAAACGGTAAGTGATACAAATAATATTATGGCGATTTTTTCTATGGACTCGGTGAACCGTTTACCTTAAAATAGAGGGTTAGTGAACCCCCTGAGATGAGCGCAAATAGGCGCATTTGCGCCCAACTTTCTTATTTTAAATGGGAACCTTAACCCCCCCCCCCCCTTAACCTTTTTTTGCAACATATCAATAGGTTTGTCCCAGGTCTGACAGCGTCTGTCGACAGCTGTCCCAATACAACAATACAATGCCTTCTGAATCGCTTGAGTTCCGTCCAACAGCGCACCGGCAGACCTGGAACGCCGAACCGTCAACAAACTGTTGTAGCGTTACTTCACGATGATTCACGTGACAGTAAATTTCATACGGTGTCATTTTAGAAGTATTTTTGGTCGTAGAATCGAGTTTTTTGGCACCAGAACCATATCATTTGGAGATCTATGGGTTTTTCGTAGGGCTACAAAATTTGTAGACCCCATAGATTATCATCTGGAGGATATGAGCGGACAACTTGACACGCCGAGCACCAAAATGAAGAGAGAAGGTTATGAAAGAGGTTTCAACTGAGTACGGTTATCAAGTTCGACAGCTCCCAACCACACTCATTCGAGCTTTCGGTTCCCGTACGACAGCAGTTGAACTGCTGTCAACCAACAGATCGACTTGGAACAGCAATTATCCCAACAGCGTATGTCTCCGTTGTTCTGCTATAGCAGTTGTTATAACATTCCGTCCTGGAACAAACCTAGCGCTTGTCCGGGGAGGGGGGAAAATCATTTTTGAGATAAACATCTTTTATGATGCGGAGGTTTATCAAAAGTTGTTCTGAACGATTTAACTTGGAATTTAATTTTGACATTTCCAAACCAAATCACTCCCGGGTAAAAACTGTGTTAATTTATTAGTTTTAGATATACAGGGACAGATAATGATTTGTGGATTTGTGTGAAACGTGATTGAGTAGAAAGAAGACTATTTACAGTCTCCCAATAAACTTCAAGACTCCACTTTCCTCTCCATGGTGCCCAACCCAGAGTGGATATTGGACCTTAGTTTATGAGAAGAAAATTGGGGCTTGATGATACCGCGTTATGGATTCGTCACCCGTAATGGGATTTGAATAAATTTCCTTACCGCAGGGGAATCACTCAAGAGCCATCGTCTATCCCACCGACATCCTGAAAAATCGAGTTAGGGCGGAACAGCAATGAGTCGTAAAAATAGGAAAAGGACAAAAGGATTGAAGAATAAGAAAGAAAGAGTGGGGGAAAAGGACTGGAAAAAGTCGATAGCTTTTACGAAAGAAAGGAGGCCTTGGGGAAAAAAAGTAGATTGAGAGTCAGTAAGGGGGCGGGGGTTGATCTGAAAGTCATAGCTAGAAGCTTGTTGGGTCTTACGTGACTTGACTTAAGATACACAAACGATGTCAGAATCATATTTCTTCTTGGAGTGGGGTTTTTGGAGTGTTAATGGTGGGCGGCCTTAAGCCTCTCGCATCACGTAAGAACGAAGGTTGTTTTAACATCGTCCTTACACGACTCCCGGCTCGAAAACGTTTTGGGATGTTCGAACTTGGATGGACGAAAAGTTGTGAGAAGGTTGAAAACACAGTTCAAAAATGTTGCGTAGGGTTCGAAAATTGTTTGCTCAGCTGACTGTAGGATGGTTGTGGGTCTTGCTATAGCAATCCTATAGGATTAGAGACTGAGACAATACGAGGAGGAGGAGGAGACAATAACATACGGTTACCTACCTAAACTGTAACAGTTTGTGCAAGCCGAACGAAGCGCTCCTGCCCATTCAAACTGTTTTGCTGTCTCTTGGTTTTATTATTCTTGGAATAATACACCTATGTAATGCGACGGAGGTCGACGACTCCGATCGGCCTCAAAATTTGACATTATCCGTTTCAAGAGGTCTAGATTTCAAAACCGAAATGTCCGTCCACCGGCCAGTAGGCAGTAGAAATTTTTTTGATCTGAAATTTTGACAAAATACTTGGTTTACCATATAGTTGTGGCCGCAAGATTTTCAGCCCGATCGCCCAAACCCGTGGGGCGCAATGGGACTAAAATGGGGCTACGGGAGGGTTTTTAAAATGAAACTTTTATTTTGAAGGCTTTTGGCTATGGGATAGAGTTAGGTGTCGTATTCGAAGTATTTTTGGACGTATAATCCATTTTTGGGGGTCCCGGAACGATCCGATTTCACTGTGAGGATCAGTAGGGCTTTCATGGGGCTACAAATGGGATTTTTGAAGGATCCCAAGAGCTCAAATATATTTCGAGTAAAAAAAATTTTGAAAAAAATTTAAAAAAAAACGGACGGTAGACCCATGGTTCTACAGTCAGATCATTTAATAATGATTAATTTTACGCCTCATTCTAAACTCT
This sequence comes from Pilophorus perplexus, assembly GCA_955831195.1. Classification (NCBI taxonomy): domain Eukaryota; kingdom Metazoa; phylum Arthropoda; class Insecta; order Hemiptera; family Miridae; genus Pilophorus; species Pilophorus perplexus. The sequence continues at coordinate 13,248,941 of OY037010.1, read as the reverse complement.
TGGAATTTCGACCCTCTACTTGTAGGTAACCAACCGCCAAACGTCCTTACAGACCGATCATGTGATTATAGTTTTCGCGATTATGTTGCGTAACGCTTTTTTGTGTCGTGACGGGAAAAAAATGAAACGTCCTGTTAATCATTATTAAATGATAAAAAAAATTTTTAACAAAAAATTAAATTCTTTTTTTTCAACAAAACATTTTTGAAAAACTTTTTCTTCCAAATTTTTGCATTGACACAGAATTATAGTTTTGCTCAAGTAACCTATATCAAAGAATAATAAACCCTTGTGTAAAATTGTCAGCGTTTTTGTTTAGTAGTACATAACTGAATTAGGTATGGGAGACGGTAGGGATTTTCCCTTACAAAACAGTTGTTGGCTTGTTACTCAGCATTGGCTGGCGAATCCGCGACACACTCATTTCAGCATCTCAGCCGGCTAAGACCCCAAATTCTATCTGGATTCGATGAGGGTCAGGGGAACCCGAAAAATAAAATTCCCATAAAGACCACTTCAATTCTGGTCAGTGTCAGATTTTGTATTAAACCCAATTTAAATGCCATGAAGTTCAATAAAATACCAGGTTTACACGTATTTCCGCCATTGTTTGGGACTATTGGGTGGTGGATTATTCAGAAACCGAATTCTAAAAGAGTAGGAGGTACCCACCTATACGAACTTGATATAGATATTTATTGCGTAAGTTAGACCGCCCCTTCCTGTTACTTTTCACAGAGGCTCCGCGATGATTAATATTCACGCAATATGACCTCTGAAGTTGGGAGGGTGCGAAGCCAGCAATAGGGTAACGAAAGAACGCGGGTCACTGTTGTAAATTTGAGTTATAGCCTTTATAAACGAGCATTCGCTTTCCTCTTTCATGGATGTAAACAAAGACGGTCCAAGGGTCCGGAGACGTGGTCGGCCATATAAAATGTGAAGTTCTTCCCTTCTAACGTACACCACTCCACCTGTCTTCCCCTCTTTAGGTTTCTCTTTCTAACGCTATTCTTATTTCAGATGATGACCTTCCTATAAACAGAACTCATCGAAAATCGCTCAGCCTTTCCGGTTTGAACTCATTCAGACGTCAGAGAACGAATAATAGATAGGAAATACTAGATAGGACAACGTTGTGTTTGTGCACGTGCAAATTTTAATACATTAACCTATTTACTCAGTCCAATATATCTAGTTTCCATTATATACTATGGCTGCCGGACGGATATACTTTTTCTTCCGTTTTCTTCGCTTCGGATAAGGGCCGATATAAATTCTTCGTTTAAGCGCTCTAAGGAACAAATTTCTTTTTCCAAATCCCCCTTGGTTATTAGAGGGTTTCTGCCCTCCATCGAGATAATCTGTAATAGATGGAAGACGAGCGTGCCGGGTATGGTAGCGCATTCTCAGCTTCTTGCCCGGATACCCGAACCTCATTCTGTTGGTAAAGAAGGTTCTAGTTCACGATCACGGTAAGATTATGAGAAAGTCCGATGATCAGAGGTCTCAATGACCCGCACAAAATGTGTTAAATTTACCATAATACCATTCACTTCTAGCTTGGAACATGCTTTAGCCTTGGCCTAACTGCCAAATGTCAAACGTATCAAGAAAAGCGAGGAACGGTTACGAGGACGGTATTGAGGAACGAAAGTTAGAGCCAAAGGAGCTTCATAACCCCAAAAAACATTGCAATGGACTGGAAAGTTGTAAAAAAAGAAAAATACACTGCCAAGTGGGACATGGCACATAGCTTCCTCGCGTTCAAAGACTACCCATTGCGGAATTTATATAATAACGGTTATATTATAAGGCTGTAAAAAGGAATCACACGCTTGCGCCTGCGTTCGGCGTTCCGCCGATTCAATGGGGGGAAAAAAAAATTCGTCAGGCTCCATCTCAAATTTCAACGTCCAAAGGTGAACTGGAGAGATTTTAGCAGAGTAAGATTTTGAACATTTTTACATTTTTACATCTTGTTATATTGAACCTCCAGCCCAAGAAGGAGAACGAGGATACTGATTTTTATTCTAAGGCGGGTACTTCTGGATGTCGAAACAATTTGAAATTGGACTAAAAAAATTCAGCTCGGCGAGTAGATGACGAGCAAAATCTGGAACCACCAAAAAGTTGCTCCATGTGACGTATCAGTTGCTCCAAGAATGGAAAAAACTACACAATATGGGAAAACGAGTTGTTGGGTCTGAGGACAGGTGGGATACGGTCGGGGGTTGGCTGGCGTAGCCAGCTGGGGAGGCCTCGTATTCCAGTGACAATGTGGTATATAGTAGGTACTGCTTCGAATTCGATTACAGCGAAAGACACTGCTCCATAGCAGTTTCCACATCACTAACCTGCTCCTCAATCTTTGGATATCTAACCTCTTGGAATTTAGACTAGAGATTTTGGTTTATTATTCTTGGAATAATACACCTATGTTTTCGCGACGGGGGTCGACGACTCCGATCGGGCTCAAAATTTGACATTATCCGTTTCAAGTGGTCTACATTCTAAATCCGAAATGTCCGTCCGCCGTCCAGGCCGTTTTGGGCAGTAGGAATTTTTTTAAAAATCTGAAATTTCGACAAAATACTCGGTTTACCATCTAGTTGTGCCCGCAAGGTTTTCAGTCCGATCGCCCGTGGGGCGCTATGGGGCTATAATGGGGCTACGGGAGGGGTTTTTTTGAAGGCTTTTAGCTATGGGATCGAGTTAGGTGTCGTTTTCGAAGTATTTTTGGACGTAGAATCCATTTTTTGGGGTCCCGGAACGATCCGATTTCACTGTGCCGATCTATAGGGCTCTCATGGGGCTAAAAATGGGATTTTTGAAGGATCCCAGGATGTTAAATACTTTTCGAGTAAAAAATACGGAATTTTTGAAAAAAACACATTTTTGAACAAAAAATCCAAAAAAAAATTTTTTGAGATAAAAATCAAAAAAAAAAATTTTTTTAATTTTTTCATTGACAGAATTAAATTTCTGCACAAGTAATGTATATCAAAGAATAATAAACCCTTGTGTAAAATTTGCAGCGTTTTTTAAATCGATGGCTGCGCAAACAAACCGACCTAACAACCAACTTCTTCCGCATTGCTGAGGATGACCCGAAATACCCGTTTGCGGCTGCCCTTCGCTGATTCAATCGTCATAAACGTCATAGTATGAGACTTTCAGTACCCGCACAATCCCTGAAAATTTGGCCGTACATTGCGGAACTTATGGCTGTAAAAAGGAGATGCGGACGGACAGACGGACAGACACGGAACGAAAACAATGCTTCTCCTACTTTTCGTAGACTCGGAAGCAAAAAATACTCGAGTTTGGCTCGGATTTGAATACTTATCAATAGCAAGTGAAGCGGGTTCCATGTTCCCCCAATGTTTAGCCGTTAGTCTCAAGGTAACAGTATATGGGGGTCTTAGAGCGAGCCCCAGCGGTCATAATACAAATTATACCCGCCGTGATCTTCTCAAAACACAAGCGGCAATACGCCCACAGGCGACCAAGCTTTATTTGTTTGTTTGTTTTTTGTTTTTGTTTTTTCCTGCAAAAAGCTTAAATTAAATTTTGCAACACTAGAGCTAAAATTACACACTATCGAGCTAACGAGATGGGTAGGCAAATGGGAGAAACTTAAAAAACAAAAAAATGTTCTCAACATGAGAAAATTCCCATGAGAAGATGCATCTGTGCAGGTTAGGTTCGAAGGGCTTATTTATCTCCACATAATACATTATACTGGACTGCAATGTGATCGAGAGAAGAATAATTAAATTATTCATGAAATTTTCATTCAAAATTTTCTCAGGAAATAAGGAGAAATGCAACTTATTTCAAAAGCCACGAATTTCAAGTATAAATCGTCAGTTAGAATCAACCACCAAAGGGAATGAAATGCTCTACATAATAGGGTGGAAGTTTCTTGTTTACTTTTCTTACTTGCTTACTTACTTGTCTAGATTGTAGTTACTTTGCAACAAGCTATATTTAAAATTACTTAACCTAAAATTGTGGGTGAACCGTAGCGTTGATGACATAAAGACACATTTCCAAGAGTTCTCCTCAACTCGTCTACGTTCAACTTTATAGCGAATAAAGACGGTGGTAATGGAAGGAAGGTTAGAGTTCTCCGTGATAGGAGTTGGCAAGAAAGTTTTTACCCTACAAAAAAGGGGAAAAAATAAAGACAAACCGCTATTCATTTGCAGGCGTTGGATCTTTTATAGCTACTGAGAGAAGTATCGTAAATTTACGAAATGAAACGTGCACCATTGTGAATTACATCGATCAATACCACAGCAAGATTATGCAAGCATCCGGACCAAAACATTGCGCATACCGAGTAGGTATACAACAACACACACACACACATACATACACAAAAAGGACACACACACACACACACACACACACACAAAAACGCTGCAAATTTTACACAAGGGTTTATTATTCTTTGATATAGGTTACTTGTACAGAAATTTAATTCTGTCAATAAAAAAAATTAAAAAAAATTTTTTTTTGGATTTTTATATTTCAAAAAAAATTTTTTGAGGCGATTTTTTTTCAAAAATGTGTTTTTTCAAAAATTCTTTAATTTTTACTCGAAAGATATTTAACTTCTTGGGATCCATCAAAAATCCCATTTTTAGCTCCATGAAAGCCCTATAGATCGCCACAGTGAAATCGGATCGTTCCGGGACCCCAAAAAATGGATTCTACGTCCAAAAATACTTCGAAAACGACACCTGACTCGATCCCATAGCCAAAAGCCTTCAAAAACCACCTTCTGTAGCCCCATTTTAGCCCCAGAGCGCCCCACGGGTTTGGGCGATCGGGCTGAAAACCTTGCGGGCACAACTAGATGGTAAACCGAGTATTTTGTCAAAATTTCAGATTTTTTAAAAAATTCCTACTGCCCAAAACGGCCTGGACGGCGGACGGCGGACGGCGTACGGCGTACGGCGTACGGCGTACGGCGTACGGCGGACGGACATTTCGGATTTTGAATGTAGACCACTTGAAACGGATAATGTCAAATTTTGAGCCCGATCGGAGTCGTCGACCCGCGTCGCGAAAACATAGGTGTATTATTCCAAGAATAATAAACCAAAAGTCAAAAAGTCAAAAAGTCAAAAAGTTCAAAAAGTTCAAATTAGCGAAAATATCGTGTTCGGCGAAGATACTTTGAATTTTTCAAATTCAAACATGAAACGTGTTTAACAGGAACATAAGGGAATTACAAAATTCGACCATTACAAAGACAGGCTTTGGCTCTTTCCAAAACCTTGAATACTTTTAGAGTTGATCAGGTATCAAAAATGTTATTAAACATTAATAACATTAATAACATTAAACATCATACTCGTGCCTGCTATACGGCCTATTCCCCATTTGGTCGGTTGACGAGTGTTGCAACACTAAGCCCTTTGTATGGAGCATCAAGTCCTCGAGGGAAACACGTTGCTCTCTAATCCAGCCTGTCACGCACGAGGCTTTTCATCTTTGTGCTATAGAATTTTTCCCTTGTCCCCCCCAAGTCCGTCGTAATTGTCATCGCCTTCGATCAACAAAGTGTTACCTCACTCCTAAAAGAACTGTTGCAGTTGCTCACAAATTCGTTTTCAATACGGTCAGAAGTCGCTTGTTCACGAAAGTTGTTTAGAAGATAGACAAAGGATCCAAGAAGAGCACAATTTGACATGACAAACAGGATACGCTCAGAAAATAAAAATAATACTATTCTGAGAGTGACAACCCACATCTTCTTCATATAGCTTGATGGTGAAGTAAATTTTTAGAAAAGCCCGTTACTTCAGTTTCTGTTCAGAACGCTTGTGGCGATCATTTACGTGTGAAACAAGACTCCAGGAACTCCACAGATGACGATGAAGTGGATTTTTAATGGAATCCGGCGAAGCGTGAGACATTAGAGGCAGATAAAACAATACCCACCCTTGAAACCGTAGAAAAAGCTTTTCACAATATTGTCGTATTTGTAAAACATACAAGCTTTTTCTTCGGCGGAACGGTTGAATACAAAATATTTCACTAAAATTTTATCTGAACTACTTAATATTGCACCGAATAAATTGTGTGAAATATCTTCTGTATCATCAATGGCATTGAATCAATTGGCAAAAAATCAGATTTTTGGCTATAAACGAAATGGATTTGGGTGTCACAAACACCACTTTGGAATCAATGACTACCTACTGATGTATTGTGTTTCAGAAGTATGAACAAGGGAAACCTTTCACCCGGGTGAACCCTAATCCATTATCTCACAGAGACCATAGGGACCGGCTGTAATGGACGATCGGATTGAAGATTTGTTCCAGTGACCCGCTTCCTAAAAAAAAAGCCCAGTCCAAATCTGTTTCCTTCGTTGCGGAAGGAAAAAAGTAGAAAAGTTCTTCATCTATTTCATGATGCTGCTCATAAACGACTTCGTCTCAGAAAAATAAACGATTTAAACAAGGGATGGTGGGAGGACAGAGATTTTTTGGAGCAAAGGGTTGGATGGGAGTTGAGATAAATATTCTGGAATAGGGGAAAACATTATTCGAGAGGTTGACTTTTATTATCCTGAAGTTAATTACTGTTCATAGCTCGGGCAACCTCTTTTATTTCGCGTTTCGCCTTATTCGTTGTAATTAATTTTGAATTCAATATTATCGGAGGAGGATTGTCGTGGTAGTCACAGCCTACATGAACATCATTTAACGTTCGGCCCGTGAACCTAGATTTCAATGAAACGTGATACCTGAATGAATGAATTCAACTAGCAACGAATCAATCTATTGTGTGATATTGAATGAAAAGTGGCCTTTTTCTGGGGAAAAAAGGAAAAAACAACAGGGAAAAATAAAAAAATAAATGGAGACCGCGTTTTGTCATATTATAAATTTGAAAGAAGAAAGGTGACAGGCGGGTAGTCTCGACCAATCAATCATTGGCAGTATTTCAGAAAAAGATAAACGACCAGGCTCGTCCATCCTCAATAAATATTCATAGCGTGGACCATGATTAGAGGAGATCATCAGCCAGGAAAGCATGAATAATACGTGTTGGTTGTTAGGCAACGAAATGTCTAACAGTTGTGATTATTCCTAGATTAGTTCAGTTATGATTTTGTATGAGACGTGAGTTTTACGCTCGGAAATATACAGTTCTAACAAGGGTTATACGGCCCGCATTATGGCTGAAGGAGGCGAAAGATTCTTTGATTCGATGGACAATCCGTCGGAGAACATGAAAGTAGACAAGGTGAGTGGCATCGTTAAGCTGAATAAGAAAAATTACAAGACTTGGGCGTTCAATCTCAAGCTTGAGTTACGCAGCAGAAAGCTGTGGGAAATCGTCTCAACGACCGACGACGACGCCTTTGACGCGATGTCAGCGGAGGCGAAAGAAAGGGCGTACTTATTGATCGCAAGAACTCTAACTGAGGATATTCAAGAGTCTATTTTGGATATTGAGTGCCCAAGGGTATTATGGCAAAAGTTAGCTGGGAGGTTCCAGCCAAAGACTAGGTTGAGAAGACTACAAGCCTCAAAAAGCCGGTACTCTGCTAAGATGCTACCAGCTGAAGATATGGAAACGTACATCAATCGAGTGCTGGGGTATGCCTCGGAGATCGTGAAAGCTGGCAGTATGAGAATACACGATGAGCAGGTATGTAATGTAATTCTAAATGGACTACCTGAGGAATTTGAAACAACCGTCAGTATGATATGCACATTCGGTGATGCGGACTATACGCCAGAAAAGATCGAAAGTATACTTTGTGGTGAATTTAAAAGGAAAATGATGAAGAAAGAGGAAAGTGAATCGAATAACGCATTACTCACAAAACGGTTTGGCGGCGTAAAACCTATCGAGTGCTACAAATGTGGTCAGATTGGTCATTTTGCCCGATCATGCAAGGAAAATAAGGATGATACGATGTGTAAAGCGTTTGCTCATGTACCAAAGGAGTCTGAGAGGAAGAAATTGGACGACAGAGCGACAGTATGTGCAATGCTAGGATACGCTGGGGCCGCCAAAGGATATAGATTATGGGACTTCGGGCGCAGCAAAGTGTTGATTAGTCGTGACGTTACATTCAAGGAAAGCGAATTCCCATTCAAGGGAAAAAACCAGACAGCAGAGGTCTACACAGAAGATGAAGAAATATTCATCCGAAACCATGTAGAGGAAGAAACTGGCAGAGCAGTTGCAACTCAACCAGAGGCTTTGGTAGAAGAGCAACACGAAGATGAACCAGAAGAATTAGAAGATGACGACGACGAAGAGGAAGCTGTAGAAGAGGCAGAAGAGCCCGAAAACAACGGAAATCATAGAATGCAGTTAAGGGACAGGACAAAACTCCAGAAACCAGAAAGATTTGCGAATTCAGCTGTGGATGACCTGATATTGGTATCGTCAAGTAAGGAATGCATGACATATTTGAAGAGCATGCTAAGAAAGTACTTTGAAGTAAAAGACTTAGGAGAACTCAAGTATATTCTTGGTATCGAAGTCACGAGATCACGAGATGGAACGATAAAACTGAATCAACAAAAGTACATAAAAGAAATTTTGAGTGAATTCCGAATGGTAGATAGTAAACCAGCCCTGACACCAATGGACCCATATCAGGAGTTAAGCAAGTCACATAGCCCAACGACAGTTAAAGAAAGGCAAGAAATGGAAAGGGTACCATATCGAAGACTAGTGGGGAAATTGATGTACCTGTCCCAAGCAACGAGACCAGACCTGGCATTTGCAGTCTCCAAACTTGGACAATTTTCTTCTAATCCCGGGATGACACACTGGATAGCAGCAAAAAGGGTGCTCCGCTACCTGAAGGGGACGCAAGACAAGGAGTTCATCATTCATGGCCACGGTAATTCCATGGTAGCCTATTCGGATTCGGATTGGGCGGGAAACAAGGATGACAGGAGATCAACCACAGGATTCACTGTGATGATTGGCAGCACTCCCATCATATGGAAGTCAAACAAGCAAACGTGCATTGGACTGTCAACCATGCACGCCGAGTTTGTGGCTGTAGCGTCGACAGCAATGGAAGTAATTTGGCTGAGAAGCGTGTTGAACGAGTTGGGGCACGAACTGGATGGAATCCCCAAAGCGCTTTGTGACAATCAGTCGGCAATTGAATTTGCAAAAGGAAACCGAGTCAGCTCACACTCGAGGCACATCGACATAAGGTACCACTTCCTGAGGGACATGGTCAGGAAGGAAGAATTGGTGCTCGAGTATACTCCAACGCGAGACAACGTTGCTGACATATTCACCAAGCCGTTGTCGAGGTTCAAGCTCGAAGCTGTCTTGAAGGACATAGGGCTTGAAAGGAAAGAAAACAAGCAAGAATCTGTTGGTTGTTAGGCAACGAAATGTCTAACAGTTGTGATTATTCCTAGATTAGTTCAGTTATGATTTTGTATGAGACGTGAGTTTTACGCTCGGAAATATACAGTTCTAACAATACGGACGACGGAAACTTCTGGACCAGATACCTAATCATACTGCTGTATGGAAACTGGCCTCATTTTCCATGCATTATACGTATTGAGCCAGTTTAACAGAATCGAGTCCTAAGGGGCAAATCGCAGTGCTTAACCAAAAAGATGTGGGCTGCAGACCGTAAACATCCCCGTTGGTCAGGAGCTCCAACTAAGCAGAACATTAATTACTTTCATATAGCTTCGTCGTCGGAGGGACATTAATCACCTTCACCGCGGTGAGAAATTGCTCTTAATAATTCGCTAAGACGGTCCAAACCGGCCCAACTCCTCGAAACCATTTATACGAGAGGACTTCCATCGTAACAAGGCCGGTGCTAGAAGAGCAAATGCAGGACACCCTACTACTTGGCTGGAAGCCATTGTCTGGAAAGTGCCCGGCAATATGTCATAAACTAGTAACATTTGAGGTCAGGGCGGGAACAGGAATGACTTCTACCATTTTCATTCGAATCGACTCTTGGCGCGCTAGCAAGAAAAACATTTCAGTTTGTTCCTTTTTTTCACGGGAAGGAAAGAAAAAGGCGGTATGGTTTATTGAACGGAAAACGAGGAGATAAACAAGCAAAACGCTACAAAATCCCAAGGTGGAAAATCAGAATGTTTCCAGAAGAAGACATTAATAAATTAAAGATCAAGGTGACTATGTGAGAAACACTACTTTCATTTTCACAAGACAATAGTAATTTATCAGCACTGCAGTAACCCACTTCGCAAGAAACTTTATAGAAACAGCACTTTTGCTGAGATGTTGCCTTATTTGATGAAAGCGTGCACTTTGCATTGTTTACCCATGAAATATGAACCAAGCATTTTTAAGGGTTTCAGTTAACCCGAGTGTTGAAGTATTCAGTAGGCTAACCGCAAGACCTCAAAACACGTCTCGCACAATCATTTATTTTTCCCAAATGACTACGAGAATGAAAAGGGACATTGAAGAAAGGTGGGTACGGCTTGAGAGTAAAAGGAGCAGCTAAAAGCTATAGAGCTTGAGACGTCATTAGGCTCAACCCCAGGAGAGATATAGAAGCTCTTCTTTTTTCTTCACGCAATTATCTCAAAGAAACGAACCCTAAATGGAACCCGACAGTTTCGGGTATCCGGGTGACGCTATTCACGTCTAATTCGTCCCTTGCTGAGAGGAATCAAGATTACCGTCAAAAGATTATCAGCATAATCCCTCAAAGTGGAAAATGATTTTTTTTTTTTTTTTTTTTTTTTCAGAAAAATGGTGAATACTCCCTGTGGAATTCACTCTCTGTACCTACGTACATAGCTGCCCATGCCAGAACATCTCGCAAAAACTTGGCGCCTACGTGGTTCTTTCCAAACGAATTGCAATCTACAGAGTAGGTTGAATTAGGCCCAAGTGCGCGAAAATGATAAACCACCATTTTTTACGGATTCAGTTTCGACCCCAGCAACAACCATTGAGGGCCAAACTCAAATGAAGCGACTTTAATCTTGATAATTTACACTGATTCAGACAGCGCTTTAACTCAAAACTTTATCTTTATTCTAATTTTAACAGTTTATTAATACTGAATTATGAGGAGAAAGGTTTTGGAAAAAAGAGGGGCCGGGAAGGAGGCTGGCATTAGGAAGGAGACAATTTCTGGGCAGTAAGAATTTTTTTTTTAACTGAAATTTTGACAAAATACTTGGTTTACCATCTAGTTGTGCCCGCAAGGTTTTCAGTCCGATCGCCCAAACCCGTGGAGCGCTATGGGGCTACGGGACGAGTTTTTTGAAGGCTTTTAGCTATGGGATCGAGTGAGGTGTCGTTTTCGAAGTATTTTTGGACGTAGAATCCATTTATGGGGATCCCAGAACGATCCGATTTCACTGTGGCAATCTATAGGGCTTTCATGGGGCTAAAAATGGGATTTTTGAAGGATCCCAGGAGGTTAAATATTTTTCGAGTAAAAAATTAAGAATTAAATTTTGTGAAAAAAAAATCCCCCAAAAAAAATTTTTTTTTGAGATAAAAATCCAAAAAAAATTTTTTTAAATATTTTTTTTCATTGACAGAATTAAATTTCTGTTCAAGTAACCTATATCAAAGAATAATAAACCCTTTTGTAAAATTTGCAGCTTTTTTTTTTTTTTTTTTTCGTTCGTGCTACGCTACGTAAGTAAAAGTGTATTTTTTGTTCCTTTTCATGAGGCATGTAATAAATAAGATTTGGTCATAAACATTAATGTATGGCGTTTTTTTGAAGCCCTTAAACCTACCTATCGTTTGAATAAATATAGAACGCCGGATTATATAAATATAGAACGCCGGATTATTATGTAGGTACTCAAATATTATCACGATTCCAAGGAATTTCCAGGGAGAATTCAATTAGGCCTCATTTTCTCACTGCTCATTTACTGTAGATCCCGACGTTTCGAAAGCGTGTTAGCTCCCATCCTCAGGGCATCTAACAACAATACAACCAGGAATTAGGCTACATCCCTATTTTACCTAAAATTTATCACCTAGTTTGTACTCACAGGCACTTACTTCATCAGTCATAAATCTCGATGCTACACACATCGTCGTCAACAAGGAATCGCTACTAGGACATCTCACAAACAGCAGATGGATGGTGAGCCAAGACTTTTTGTCACAAAAATGGTGTATTTTTCCCTTTTTGACTTCTAACAACACGGTACAGGATGTTTTAACCCGAAATTCGGGAGCACTTCCATTCCTAATTGGCGTTTTGTGATAAAACGAAATGTTACTGTATTGCACTGAAAAATCAAGTGAATTCTGCCAAAGCAATACAACAACATAGTACTTTCAACCTAGTTTGAAATGTTATTTTGACTTATATTTGTAGTGCTCTGGAATCTACTCAAAATGCTGAATCCAAAGGTAGTAATAACTCAAAACGGCTAATTTTTGAGTTGTTACACTATTGAACTGAGGCGGTATGTTCATCTCGTGCGAACACCACAGCGTTATAAAATTCATTATTCTTGGTCTTTTGTTCAAGTTAGTTGATTGAATCAATATGCATGAAGTGGGAACTTTTCTCATGAACGGTGTCGAATGTTGCTAGTGTGGGAGGGTATCGGGGAAGGATTCTGATCACGTCCTTCCAACGCCCCAATTCAGTGGGCCAAGAAAACGACTCTATTTCAATTAGCGCTTACACCCGATGGGGCTTTGTATTTTCTATTGTGCCTCTTGTGCAGCACACTCATCTCCATTCCCTCTGCCCCTCTACAAGCACACTCTATGACCTCGTATTCTCGGTTCTCTTGTTCGTTTGAACATAACGCCAACTACTAACGACCACCCCTTTTTGCTTGCTAATTGTTTAAGGTGAAAGAGCCTCATGCTCGAATAAAAGATAAATATATTATTTACTCAGGTGGGTGAATTCCGAACACGAAACTTACTGAATCTGGTGTCCTCACTCCGAAAACATGAATCAGTTGGGATCCCTTGAAAATCAAGGATGAAGCGCACAAAACGTCCCTTTCGCAATAAATCAAACGTAGATGAACGACTGGTACGATGACGAATGAAGTTTTTATGAAGGCAACCCGTGTTTCAAAAGGAATTAAATTCACAACTGAAAACAGTAAAATCAGATAGAGTAGAATAAGGATTTTATTTATACATTTATCTCCATCTATCCTTTTCTGAAAACAATAGCACGCAATAGCAGTGATGGAAATTCAAATCCCAACAATAATATAAATGGAGCATTTAGTTGTAGATACAAACTGTGCCCACAAGCGTAAAATTTATATTTCATCATTCACATTTTTAAGTTTCCCATTTCTATGAATAATTCAAGCACTTCCAGGAATAATTCACAAAAACCAACAGAATATGCATGTAGTGCTAGAATTGTGAAGTTTCCAGTACGGGACGGAGGAAATGCCGAAATATAATGTTTGTCGTTCCCTTCCAATCGAAACCTAACCAGAATCAACATCGCATGGTTTAGTTAGTGGGTGCATGCAACGAAGTGAAGTGCCTAATGAGCACGCGGTTACATTCCCAGCCCTAATAATTAATATGTATATTAACTATGTATATTAGGTATACCTCACTGATAAGCAAATAATATGTGCCATATTATGGCAGAGGGATAGCATAATAAGTAGTAGCGTAATATCCGGCACACAAGAGGAACCTCGAGCAGAATTACCCCCAGGGATTTTGGTCGAAATTGAAACTAATGAGATAATTCGCAAATAACCAAAGATACGAAATTACACACATCGTTGCAAATCTTTGCATTTCCAACACAGTTGCACATAATATAAATTTTTGGCTTAATTTAGCAGAATATCAACGTCGGCCAAATAAATGGAAGCCGGGTAGTAGGAGGTCCTTATACGCGTTCCATCACAGGGCGGCCAACTTAAGTCATTTCTGTTCAAGTTAAAACACATTACACCAGGAGATTAAGTCATTTTGAGCTATTTATCAAAGCAAGTGATTTTTTTCGCCCTTTCCAGATTTCCGATTTGGCCGTACAAAAAAAAAAATCACCTTCCATGGTGAATTCTAGTCTCATCTATCAACCTGTATTTCTCGTATTTCAATATAGTGAAATGAAGCGCTTCCAGTCCTTTTTCCAGTATTAACGTATTAATGAATAATTAAATTAAAATTTTCTGTTATCGGTAAAATTTTAAAAGAAGTTTAAATGTTAACAATCAAGAAATAGTTGAGTTGATCGTAGCCACAGGTCCAAGGTTGTAATTCACACTAAAGAAATTAACCAAAAAAATTACGTCACTGGTCGAATGCAGCACAATAATATGAGTGTTTTACCGAATGATATGTTTGAGGGAAGAAAAACCTCGTTGCTTTTAATTGTAAGGGGAGCCGATCGTTCCGGCAACTTCAAAGCTGAGTGCTCACGTGTTTGGACAACAACTTAGTTTTCAATCCTCTGAAACAAACCGGTATCACAAAACCGATCTTATCACCTGAGCCTATGAACGAAACCAAGCAGCAATGAAATTGATTTCCCGCAAATGTGTGGTCGTTATTGTTTCGTAAACAATTTGGAAAAACATTTTTTTTAATTGTCAAAATAGATAGGTATATTTTTTAAAAATGGCCTGGGTGTCGTGGTGTCGAAACGGCGAAGTATTGAGTTGTTTACCATTGATGAGCACTACACGGCACTTCAACCACAATATCACTATAATTAATGAGGAGATCACTTGATATTAAAGAACTTCGCGGGAGAGTGACACTCAGTGGCGGCTACGGGCGGGTAACTGAAGGCACTGTGGGGTCAGGGAGGTCGCAAGCGCATGCTCTCGCTATTCGGCAGCCGGACGCGGAGGGGTTGAAACCAAAGACCTTTAAACAATATAGATGAAACGGAGATCATTTGAGGACAAATTGAGAGGGGTTCAGAAAACTTCATTTTACTGACCGAGTGTTTTAACAAATTTAAGAGTTAAAAGCTTTTTGTCTACCAAAACAGTAAGAAAGTTTTAATTTAAAAAAAAAAAAACATTATTAGCTCTACAAGCCGATTTCAAGAAAATCGTAGGAAATTAACAGCTTTTCAAGGACCATAGAATGAAAGATATCACAGTTATAGATACGTAACTATCAAATCTGTAACAACAAGGGTGCTTTTGAGACATCCCCTCTCACTTTCGCAGAATGTGACAAGTCTTGTCAACCTCTTCAAGTATCAAGTTGAGCAGCCGTCAAACATCGGCACCGCAGTGTTTCCTCTCCTACCGTAAGTTCTTTGGTTGAGACATGGGGGCGGAAGATCCGCGGGGAAATCGGGTACAAGCACGTGAAGAAGGTTTCCGGCGACGAAAAGGGGTGGCAATTTGAAAAACAATCCGAACGAAAGAGTTAAACCGAGGGATTTCATCCTTTTCACGGTGAATCAGACGGCAAATGCACGATGGGGGTTTTTCCTAGCGAGAAAAAAAAAGCATCGTAAAAAACGCTCTTACCATTAGGTATAAACTGTTTATATATCAGGAATAGGTGTTTTACATTTTACAGACAAAAGCCCAAGAAAACTGCTGTACACTGTATTATGGTTACGTAATATATATTCAGATAACGTGAGTTCCTCTGTTAATTTAGTAAATTTACAAGCGTTTCTATAGATTCTACAGATAAAGCGTTCTGCAAGTAAAGTGTCTATTGCTTAGTTATAATATAATTTAACTTAGTTATAATATAATATAACTGAATATTATTCAGAAGATTATTCCAAGTTAGTTAATGTAATAATGGGAAGGGTTGCCCTCAAGGCAGGGGGAAGCTAATAACAAAAATAGTGCACTATAATAAAATTTATTATTATATTAAAATAAAATTATATTATAGTGCACTATTTTTGTTATTAGCTTCCCCCTGCCGTGAGGGCAATCCTTCCCCTTATTACATTAACTAACTTGGAATAATCTTCTGAATATTTAATTTAAAATTTAATTTTAAGGTGCTCTTCCAATATGCGCCCCCCTGGCACGTTTCTCTTCCAATATGCGCCCCCCTGGCACGTTTCTCTTCCCATATGCCCCCCCCCCCCCCTCCCGAAAAAAACTAGTTCCAAAATTTCGCACAGGGATAATTTTACAGTCATCCTACCGTTTAAATCCGTGTAGTGGAAAAACTTGTTATCCGATCGAACCGATCGCGTGGTTTTACACTGTTGTTGGTGCAGCGGAGTACTGGATTCGCTTCGCCACGTCTATTTCTTTTACATCCCTCGACCATTACAGTACCGCACTTATCACAGGGACCTGCTTCCACTAACCGATCAATTAAACCGCGCTCGCGTAAAAAATTGGTGGCCGATTTTTCGTCACTCGCGACATCTTTGATCTTTGTAATTGAGAATAAATACATACAAACAATGACAACGACGAGGCTCCGAGGAGAAATACGAGGAGGCGCACTTCCTCGGGGGGGGGGGGGGGGGGGGGCATATGGGAAGAGCACCAATTTTAATATACGAGGGTTGTTCAGAAGTAAGAGTAGGTACTCGTAATTTTCCTCACTTCGCAAAAAAATTGTATTACCTACCAAAAAAAAAAAAAAATACAGAGTATTACACACGTACATCTCAGGCAAAAGAAAGACTCCCTTCGATAGCATCCCTCTCCGTTGGCCCTGAATTGCCCTCCCGAGTGTTCGAGGGTTCTTGAGAGCTGTGGAATCATTGCGGAAATTTCATCCAGAGTCAATCTGCGATCTCCAAAGACGGTTTCTTCGATTGAAGGTCAAAACGGAAGGTCTTCGACTCATTTGACAATCATGAACAGAAGTTCTGCCGCCCTTAAATTCACGGCATCACTTTTGAACACTATGTACATTTCCCTTTTTTAAATTTCCTTGTTAAGTTAGTGGACGGATATGGGACCCCGAAAAATTGGACGATAGTGTATGCGTAAAAAAAAAACTCTGAAAATTCCCCATCATTCGACTTCCCGGCATACTTCAAAAGCCCCATTTCTTGCTCAATAGATCCTCACAAGGAATCTATTTTCGTCGTACCGTTACTGATCGGCATCCATGTATTCACTGAATCCATGACCTCAAACTCACGATAAAATTAGGTAAGTACATCAAAATTTAATTTTTCAAAATTTAAAAAAGATTGACAGAATCTGATAAGAGCCCGCACTGAACACAACAAACGAAGAGCGGGAACAGCTGATTTAGGCCGATGTTAGCGCTGCGTGAGTGTGTTGCAGAAGGAATTGTAACTATGTTCACGCGAGATCTAGACGGTCGTGAAACTTCTAAACTGAGTAACTTCTAAATATGAACTAGTACCTATTAGGGACTTGCACTCTCGCCAATGAACAGTTCAAAATTTCATTTCCGATGCATAACAAATGAATCGCTTCACAAAGAAAGGGCATCAGTCCTGTGAGCAAGTTTTTGGGAAATCGAAAAAAACTACCTATAGTCGAAGGTAGGTAGGTAATTTTGAAGCTTATGGTTGGGATGTCCACAAATTGTTAAAACGTGTTGGAATGAAGTTTCTATAAAGTGTTCAGCAAATATAAACAATGAGGTATATCTTTTTCTCAATTTCAAAAGTCTTGGACTCATGCCCCTTCTTTGTGAAACAATTTTTTCATGCAAAATTTGGGTAATTTTAGGTAATAAAATTCATATTTCTTATGAAATCCTTCATTAAATTTCTAATTTAGAAATTTTCTAATGGAATTATAAATTTAAAAAGAGGATAAAATCACCGAAGTTGTATAAAATCAGTTAGTGTAACGGAAGTCAGGCTGGACTCATTCCCTTCTTTTACAACGCCGAAACACGAGGCGCTAGGGGAAGCATAGGGGAAGCGTAGGGGAAGCGTCGGACTCATGCCCTTCTTTTACAAAACGCCGGAACACGAGGCTGTAAAACTATACGAAGGAAGCGTCGGACTGATGCCCTTTCATTGTAAATCGATGCAAAGTATGTCTCAGACCTAGAAATGAGAAAAAAAAAAAAACATTTCGCCATTTTTGTGACTCATGCCCTTTCTTTGTGAAGCGATTCAACTGTTACAGGTGGAAGTTTCCACCCGAGTTAAACAATGTTTATGTCATAATCCATGATCAAAGGAGTTACTGCAGCGACTATCCCACGTTTTCAAAGTATACGCGTTTTCCAGCTCGATCATTAAATATACCTTCCATTACAGGAGGAAACGAATAATTGCTGGCAAACATTCGAGTTGTGGTTTGCGTATTTATTTTAGAGGTAGACCGAGGAATCGCTTATTCCGTATTTCAGCAAACCCACCCGCTTGGTTTGCTTAACGTCGCACAGTGTCGAGCACCTGCTTTATCTGATCCTGAGCAAACCAGAGGACACACATAACCAGTGTTTACTCAAATGAAGGATTTTCATGATGAGTGCTGAAGCAAAATGAGCGTTGTCCATTAACACTAACTTCTTGGGAACTAAAAACCGCGTAGGATTGTGAATAGAATAATGAGGTGACGATTGTGAGTAAGCTCACTTTGGCAACTTCTCTAAAATTTAGAGTTAATCAACACCAGAGTTTTAAGGAGTCCTGAATCCGATTAAGGAATAACATTTTCAGAACCTTGGAAGAAACCAATACTTCGATATGATCAATAACCGCACCCAATCAAAATTTGAAGGGGCTTGTAAACGGCGAGGCTTACTCATTCCCTCGGGAAAGATGTCTTCCAAGGGGAAGGCGTCCTCTTTTGCTAATCATCAAGTTCGTTATAAAGTTCCCAACTCATTTAAGCTCGAAAAGACTTTCGTCAATGTTGAGGGGTAAGAGGAGGTTTGGAGGAAGTGAAGTTAATTTGAAGGGACGTTATCTTTAATCATCACCTGCTTCGTAAATCTTGACTTGGAAGGAAACGGTTCTGGATGCAATGCGTAGTGGGTGCTACATGAGGATAAACTGCACTCTCATGCATCAGAACCTTAGATAATATCTAATATATTATATTCCTACCCTTTAATCATACGAGGAAACAATTGATGAAAACACAGCATGATTTTTCTAGGAAAGAACTAAATTAATACAGGACGTGACAGAGAGCAATTAAATTAGCAACGCTAAGACGCCTAAGCAGTTAATTCAGAGAATATCCGTTCTATTGCCAAGCGGATTACAAGAGGCCTGTTCAAACTCATCCCTCGATACCGCAGAGTGGAGACTAATATTGTATGAAGCCAGCGAGATTGCGGGGATCGATCTCAGACGCGGTTCAACACTCCTCAAGAGTCCAGATAGCGGGCAAACTGTGAAAAGCACTACTCGACAAAACTGAGTTTTCACTTTTCTACAACGAGCTTCAGAGTTATACAAACCTTCAAATCGCCAACGCGTCTAAATGGAAACTAGGTCAAAAGCCATTAAATACCTTAAAAACCTAGGCACATAATTAAATTGTTGTGCCAAGATTTTACCTAATAGCCTAATGGAGCCTATTGATGCCTAATGGAGAGTTGGAGGATGTACTGACTCTGTATTAGGAAGAGTGTAGCTTTGGGCGGAACTCGCATCAATGGGGTGCCAGCCGTTTTAGACTAAATTGCAAGGGTTTGAATTTATGGTTGTTTAGGCGGAACTCACATCTCAGGGGTGCCAGCCGTTTTTGCAAAGACCTAGTAAGACGGATCTCACATCACAGGGGAGCCTGTCTGTTGTTTAGGCGGAACTCACATCAAAGGGGTGCCTGCCGTTTTGTCTAGGAGCCTAGTGCGACGGATCTCACAACACAGGGGAGCCTGTCGTTTTTTGGCGGAACTCACGTCTCAGGGGTGCCGGCCTTTTTAGTAGAAAAAACCCTAGCAAGAATGATTTTTAGGCGGAACTCACATCTCAGGGGTGCCACCCGTTTTAATGCCCTAAAGAGAACTTCTAGAGGGTTTAGGTAAAAGAGCACACACAAGTTTAAGAGGTAACACTAGGAAGGAGAGAGATGTTGATTGGAGCTGAAGGCGCCCCCACCAAGAAACCCCCTTCTCTCAGGCGTGAGCCTGGGAGGAGAAGCCCCCTAAGTGGGGGAATACCCCTTTGGCTGGCTGCGCCTGGCCTAAGGGCGAGCGTCTGTACCTATGTTTCTCTCTTCTTCCCTTTAGCTTTATTGTTTATCTGTAGTTTATTAATTTATAATATGTGGGGGTTCCACATTAATGTTATGTTAATATATGTGGGGGCTCCACATAAATGTTGTATAAGGTCGCCATCACCAGAAGCATACATACTTCATCCCATCAAGTTGTGATTCATAACCTTCCCTAGTTGCGGAAAGGGAGTTTTCCCTCTTTTTACCAGTTCCGTTTGTCGTTTTTTCCACGCCACCGAGCATAGCGCAGATACTGTCGCTTGAATCGAATATCCGTTCAGTCCAAACGGTAGGTTGAATAGCCCCTAAAGTCAACGAAACCTGGCCAGATAAATGGGATACATAGTACCCTTAGGTTGGGGAGAATATGGCAGTTGACAAAGAGTTATTGCAAAGTGCACTCGAGCGTGAGACAACTCGTCGTCAGATAATAAGTACAAATATCCAACAGCTTTTGATAACGGAGACGATTCTCTAACTGCCCACAAATTTACGAGTTGTGATAGCTGGTAGGTACTGATGTATAGGTAACAGAAATGCCATGAACCTTACGTGAGATACTTAGTTTACCGGCCTGACAGACTGATTTTTAAACTCTAGACTAAAGCTTCACTAAAGCGGGAGTTTTTCGGCGAACCTTGAGGCGATTTGTTTGGATGATCACTTATCAGCCAATCAGCTTGAACGTCTCAACTCGCCTCTCGCGAATTTTTTTATCTTTTTTTCAACATTAAATGTTGACAACAAATTTTGTCGTTTCCTCCTTTTTTCATCGTTTCATCATTTTTCATCATAATGACCGAGCATGTTAACGAATCGCTCATCAAGTGGAAAACCTCGGAAAATGGGTCCCCCAATACAGAGATGGCAGCAAAAAATTGGGAGGAGATCGCTGTTTCGTCAAGGATGAATGATTGGAGTACCTAGCTCGTTAAATTATTTACATCTGCGAAAGAAATTATTTGCATTGTAAAGTTAGGTACCTATCTACCGTCTAAGCTAATACAAACGAAAGGGGGAAGAAACAGCTGTGTGCTACGCGATCAGGCAATTTGCCAGACGCTTGTGAACGTCCGACCAGAATGCCGGGATCCCCTCCACTGCTCCTCATCGCTGACGCGTTCACGTAATGAAGGAATGCCGCATGGATGAGAACCCGGCTTCACACATCACAGCGTGTTTGTCGGGCGCTAAATTTTAAACTCGGAGAAACCCACTAGCAGGCCATACACCTGCCGACTTTTTTTCGACACGCCACGATTTTTTCCTGGAAAATCGACACTCCAACCATGCCACGAAAAAAACTGAGGCGCGTCGAAAAAATCGGCAGGTGTATGGCCCCCTTTTTGCGTGCACATACGGGGGAACTCACTTTCGGTAGGAAAAATCGCCGTAATTTTATCACTTACTGATAAATAGAGTACTCGAGTAATGCATGTGACATACACACACATCTGGAGGTCCAGCCCGAGGAGGAGGACCTATGATGCTCATCTGAATTCTAAGGCACTTCTAGATGTCGGAAAATTTCCAAATTGATCTTAAAAAGTTCGTCTTGGCTGGAGAGGTGGATGTGTTGAGGCGACGCCACCGCCAGGCGGTTGACGGATTCAATTGTGAAACAAGGCGAGTTTTGAGCGTGGGTGACGAGGCGATAAGGTGCTGAACTCAAAAAATGCGGTGGGCTGACGGGACGCAGCTTACTCCGCCGCCGTCGAGGTGGCCGTGCGGGGGCGGAAGGGTTGTTTCTGTGACAAAACAAAATAACGGATTTCCCGTCCCAAAGATCCCACTGGATCAAAATTTAAGGTGGGATTAACGTTCATCCTGTATTTCACTGAGGCAACCAAGAGCAATGTTGTTGTGATTACAAAGGCTTCAAATATCTCCTCTTATATAGATTATTCTCAGATACCTTATATATAAGAGTATGGGATATATCCCATACATTTTTAGCGCAACCTTTCCCTCAAAAAATGGAAAGGTGCGCTCATCTCTTTTCAAGCTATTATTGAAAATTAGAAATTTAGAATTCTAAAAACCATCGTCCTCTTATTTCCTTAAGGAAAAACTATTCATTATCAAAAAGCGAGAAAAAGAGGTCAGAGGCCAGGTGGGAGAGGTCGGGGATTGGCTTTAGCCAGTATAGGTATTAGCTCCAGTCCGAGGAAGAGAATGCTCATCTTTATTATTTGTCACTTCTAGATGTCGGGAAAATCTGAAATTGGTCTTAAAAGATCCAGTTCGGCGAGCATAGTGCGAGAAAAATCTGAAACCACCAAAAAGTAGCTCCATGTGGCGTATCTGAGCTTCTAAGGTGGAGAAAAACAAACGGGAAATTAAACTTTTGGTTTATTATTCTTGGAATAATACACCTATGTTTTCGCGACGGGGGTCGACGACTCCGATCGGTCTCAAAATTTGACATTATCCGTTTCAAGTGGTCTAGATTCCAAAACCGAAATGACCGTCCGCCGTCCAGGCCGTTTTGGGCAGTAGGAATTTTTTTTTAAATCTGAAATTTTGACAAAATACTCGGTTTACCATCTAGTTGTGCCCGCAAGGTTTTCAGCCCGATCGCCCAAACCCGGGGGCGCTATGGAGCTAAAATGGGGCTACAGAAGGTGGTTTTTAGCTATGGGATCGAGTCAGGTGTCGTTTTCGAAGTATTTTTGGACGTAGAATCCATTTTTGGGGTCCCGCAGCGATCCGATTTCTCTGTTGCGATCTACAGGGCTTTCATGGGGCTAAATATGGGATTTTTGAAGGATCCCAGGAGGTTAAATATTTTTCGAGTAAAGAATAAAGAATTTTTGAAAAAACAATTTTTTTTTTTGAAAAAAAAAATCCAAAAAAAAAGATTTTTTGAAAAAAAAAATCCAAAATTGTTTCCTTTGACACAGAAATAATTGTTGCGCAACTAACCTATATCAAAGAATAATAAACCCTTGTGTAAAATTTGCAGCGTTTTTTTTTTAAGTACCTACCTAAAAATATCTTTTAATCCCATTTAACTAAGATTAATCAGGGGTAAATATAAATAAAACAAAAATCGGGATTGGCATAAACAAATCAATACCACTCTTCTTCCTGGCACTTTACACTCCTCAATCCATGGGAGGGCTCCGCCATCTTCCATTCCCGAAGATCTCACTCGTTTCCGTCCCCCTCTGAGTCTCAGGGACACCGGCTTTATGAGCGCCACCTGCAGGCGAACCCGCGTCCACCCAACGGCTTTTTCCATTTCGTGGCGAGGGTCATCGCTGTTCTTCTCAGGAAGGCCTGGAATTCAGAATGAAGGGAACCGTCGGCTGAGCAAATAAGGGGTGGTGATCGATCTCCGTGCGTCTTATGCTGCCCGGTCACTATTGAACAATATTAATCATTAATATTGTATAATAATAATAATAATAATAATTATTATTATTATTATTATTATTAATATCAAAGAATATTAAACCCTTGTGTAAATAATAATCATTAACGTGCACTGTCGGTGGGTACTCCATTAGTTATTAGCTCAACCATTATTGTAAAGTTTCGATACTCCATTAGTTATTATCTCCGCTGAGTGAAATCCCATCTGACGGACTTGTGAATTTAAATTATTTCAGGAGAAAAATTTGCTCATTTAATTTCTCTGTCTAAAATCCTAACTCAAAATGTCGGAAGTTCGCACGTTCAGGAAAGTCGATTATGCCGTCATAGCAGTTTTGTATATCGGAGTTTTAATTAACGTTTGGTCGGATTATTGGATAGGTGTCACTATCGCTTCAGTGTCCAGTGATGATGATAAGCCAAAAGCTGATTTTGAGGACGTGTCGTTTATAAACAATTTATCGGTGCTGTGCGCAAAGTGCGTGCTGTGTTTGGGCCTGGCGGTTACTGTAGATCTTCGCAATCACAAGTTTTTCACGTACTTGGTGGGTTTGTGTCTGTGGATTCTGACGCCGATTGCGGGCATCGTTACGGCAATTACTCACAATTCGTATCTGGCCTTGTCACTGCCCTGGTTGGGCGCGATACTGTTTATGACGGCACCCATTCGCTTCGTGCTGATTTTCAATCAACGGACGAACCCTTCACGAGACCAAACTCGGCTGGTGGTGGCGTTCTTGAATTCATCATCAGCGCCAGTATGTTTATGACGACCTCGTGTTTCCCGATGTCGGACATCTCGATGAGCACCACAATCAAGGTGTGGGCTGGAGGGATCGTCCCTCTTGGAATCATCATCACGTTGTTCACTTTAGCCATCAGAGGTCACGCCACTGTGGATCAACCAAAAGAACGAACTTTCAGCCAGCTCGGGAAAGGCATTCGCCAGGATGTTACCGTCGGGAAAAACGATTCCCCTGAAACGGCCCATCGCAAGAAAATCGCGTCGTTTCAGTTCTTGGCATTTGTTGTTCTGCTCTGCCCCATCGTTGCTGTAACTTTCGTCGTGGAGGCTAACAGAGAAATCAGCCGGGAGTTCAATAAAAAAATGTATTCAGAGCCTCATTGGTTGGAGTTTATCAGCAGCATAACCACCCTGGTGGCGATTCCAGTAATCGGTTTGATTGGCTCTTTGCAAAAAGGCATCCGCGGCGTCGTATGGGACTACTTGCTGTTGGGTTTAGCCCACGTCTTGAACACCATACTCACAGTCATTATCTACCTGTTCGTGCTCAAAGTCCTCGCCGACCAACCTAGTCAACCGACCAACCTAGTCATCCCTCCTTCGAACAATTCCCCCGTCCCCATTGTCCTCTCGCCCACTTCACCCACTGCTGGGAAAGGAGTCGCCTTGGTGGGAATTTTTATACACACTGGCCTTAAAAAGAACTATTTTTTCCAGTCGTCGGCTAATAACACTGTCAGAGAAATCACGAACTTGACCGAATTAGTGCCTGCCCCCAGCCCTACGATGTACAAATTCAGCCTTTGGGACAATGATGGCACCCCATTGGAGAAGTCAATTCTCGTCAGAGAGAGAAAAAGGTATTTCTTCGTGACTTTTGGAAGCTCAATGAAAGTGGATGAAATTAGATCCGTGCCTGAGGTGAGAGACTTTAACCCTGAACCAAATTCAGCTTGTATTATTTTCTTTTGCAATCTGCCAAAAGATGATTCTCCTCTACGCTTGGATCATGAATTGAATTTCCTTGACTTGAATATTAAACACACCTTCAGTTGTTCTCATCCGAACTCGAGTTACTTTTGTCTACATTTTGGGAAATATGTCTTAATGCCCATGGCTCGCGGGTTTCCACAAAAATATGCACAACTACCACTACCACTAGAGCCTTACACAGAACATTTCGCGCTGTATTCCATAACATCGCCTTTCCTATCGCTTACTGTTTATAAGATAAATTCATACAACATCAGCACAGACAGTGCGGACAGACCTGCAGCAGCTGGATCAGCAACGTCACGTTTGGAAGACCTGCTGGAAGGTTCTCATAGCGTGCAAGGCTTGCTGGCGGCGGCTACGACTCTCGGTTACGTTCAGTTCTTTTGGTCGGAGTCTCCGATCCGATTTCGGACGACCATCTTCGCTTGTGTCATGGTCGCCAACGAAGTTGCCAAGTGGTGGGTGGAACTGTTCTTCGAAGAAATAGACGAGACTGTCGCCTTAGCTCTGATGGTTGTGAGTGCCAGCGCCGGAATGGTTCACATTGTCTTGGGCGCCTTCTACGACATCAAGCTGAGGCGGAATATATCCTCCAAGAAACGAAACTAAGTTTTTCTAACCATTTATAATTATTGTGATTTTCATTTGTGATGTTCATCAATAAAAAAATACACAGGAGAGCGAAATTGGGTTGCACGTTGGTCTTGTTTGGTTCACGCGTTGTACGACTCCGACAGGATGGGACGTGTGCACGATGTGCGTGTGGAAGGTCTGGACGACTTAAGGGGTGGGTTGAGTCAATCGAGGGGAATGAAAGGTATAATAATGATGATGTAATTACTAGGGTGGTCCTTCAATGGCAATAAACAATGTTGGTTTATTATTCTTGGAATAATACACCAATGTTTTAGCGCCGGAGGTCGACGGCTCGGATTGGCCTCAAAATTTGACATTATCCGTTTCAAAAGGTTTACATTCTAAATCCGAAATGTTCGTCCGCCGTCCGGGCCGTTTTGGGCAGTAGGATTTTTTTTTTAAAGTGAAACTTTTATTACATCGTCCCAAAATGTTTGGTCTGTGTGTCGTTTTGCGTCATGTAACATCACGCTAATTACTCCACGCTACCCCGCCTCAACGGTAGAGCCTAGAGAGACGGCGTTTTTTCCGTCGGGTTCCGCGTTGGTCGTAGGCCATATTAGATTTCGCCAACTCTCTTCCTTCGTCGCGAACGGAGCCGGGGGTGTAATCTGAAATTTTGACAAAATACCCGTGGGGTGCTGTGGGGCTTAAAAGGGGCTATGGGAGGTTTTTTTTTAAAAAGGCTTTTGGTTATAGGATCGAGATAGGTGTCGTTTTCGAAGTATTTTTGGGCGTAGAATCCATTATTTGGGGTCCCGGCACGATCAGATTTCACTGTGGGGATCTATAGGGCTTTCATGGGGCTACAAATGGGTTTTTTGAAGGATCCCAAGAGGTCAAATATTTTTCAAGAAAAAACAAAAAAAATTTGAAAATAAAAGCCAAAACAATTTTTTTTTCTAACGTTATTTTCATTGACACAGAATGAAATTTCTGCACAAGTCACCTATATCAAAGAATAACGCCACGATGTCAAAAACAGAATACCCGGGCGATGGATAAGCTTACACGAAAACACCACACTTCGGTCTAAAAGCTCCGTTTTATTAAAAAAATGAATGAATTTAAAGCGAGAGTTCAACAATGTACCAAAAGACGCGAAAGACAAAAGCATTATGGCGGATAGCGCCGTTTTCAACTGTTGTTGTTGCTTGAAATATTTTAAATGGCCTTCGTCGCGGACATCCTCCCACCTAAGTTTTTCCATGAACTAAAAAACTTAAAAAACGGTTAGAATGAACAAACAACGATTATGAATCTATACTGCCTACGGGAGGTGCCAAGTGTTCAATCAATCACAGAATCGATCACTTGTGTAAAATTTGCAGCGTTTTTCTAAAAAAATTGAAAAAAAAAAAACCTAAAATCCGTTGAACCTAAAAATCTAAAAAAATATGAAACCACCAAAAAGTTGCTCCACGTGGCGCATCTTAGCTCCAAAAGTGTGTAGATGTTGAGGTTGCTGTGGGACAAGGGGTGTTGTTCGAATGCCATGCGGCAACCCCCCCCCCCCCCCCCCCCCAACACAAAGATCTGTATTTTTTTAAGAAAGAAAAAAACGGCCAGGTGGGATACTGACGGGGGTTGACTGGCCCCCTAGTACAAATATAATATATTATAAGCGCGTTTTGAATTAGTGGTTTAGATAGATTCATTCATGTTTGGTGTTCATCTGTACATGGAAGTGTGAGGTTCATCAGACATTTAGGTGGGAAGGTAGGCGATTTTCTGGGAAATCCTTTCTGTCTGCTCGGCCTGTGCAGGTTGTACAGATCTGTACAACCTTGAAAACTGACCAAAGATGCTCTTTGGTCTCGAGTCAACGTTCAATTTCCAACAGGGGCCGTATTTTTTCAGTCCAGGCCATACACTGTGTTGGTCCTTTGTTTTTGACGCTGCTTTGAAGCTTTCGATAACAAATAGACAAATTGCAATCAACTCGATTCCAGGGACCCCAGCATCCCACCACCAATATTATTGGCTTGTTAGGGGTTGATCGAAAAGGAAAAGTCGTGAGTTTATTAAACTAATAAGGAGAAGCAATCAACGCAGGAAGCGGCTGTGATTCAATTTCGCCTCTAACAGTATTTTCAGGTAGCTGTGAAAACGCTCATCTTGAGGGAACGGAAAAGCGTTGAGGATTTCTCGACGACCATAGCTTACGAAAATGCGTCATGGTTAACATGCGAAATTACTACTTTTACGAAACCGACGATGCAAGAGGGAAAATAACGGGAATCATACAGAACAATAAATATTATTGTTCTGTTGTTCACAATTATTGTGACACGCTTACAGGTGAGCTAGACGAATGACACCTCTTGGACTTATCAAATATCGAGGACGCAGGGTCCACAAGTTTAGTTCTGATCAGAGGATCAACGAGTACGCAGTGGTCGATCTTTCAGCAGCTCTGGGGAGGTTAACTGATGAAACATTCACAAGCAGACTTTCATGAACACGCCCGTACCACCACTCTCCGCAACGTGCCAGCTCCAACGATAAACAACTGATGGACGACTTTTATCGAGTACACATATGCAAATCGTTGTTATTTCATCGCACCTTCCAAAACAACCAGGCGATGGGAAATCCGCGAGTTCGAGTTACACCTCCCGTTTTTATTCAATTCATTTTCACCGGGAGCATCGCTTACGGGTTAACGCTTCTATTCAAAAAACTTTTTTTGATAACCGAAGCGATTGAAACAGAACCTATCCGTTATCAGAATGGTGCAGGGACTGTCACACCAACGTGAAGGCTGGGGAGAGTTTCCAAAATCCCACTTTTACGGGAGAGGAATTTCCTAACAGTCGGTGGTAAGCACTGTCGTTGTCGATCCCAACACAGTTTTATGTTGCCGGATCCCTCTAGTTTTATAGTGAGGAAAAAACTGCAATAGGTTAGAGGAGAAAAATGATCAACAAAATGAAGTTATGTATACCAAGTACGGGTTTCCTAAGAAGTGGCAACTTTGGCATGGGGGGAAAAATGAAGTTTACTTCAACGAATTTTTTTAAAACTATTGTCTTTATTCACGGAAAAAAATCCCCCCGGAAAAAAGTCACGAAATAAAAAGGGCCCGGAAAAAAAATCTGGGCCTCCTATACTCAACTTTTCATTATTTTATTACTATTATTATTATTATTATTATTTTGCCAGATAACAATTCTAGACACACAAATTAGCATTCTGGGTAATCTGCTATTTGCATGAGTTTGTTCAGCTGGCACATAGAAGTTTTTGATCAACTAAACAACACTTTCTGCCACTCACGAAATCAAACAACAACAACAACAACAACAACAATAACAACAATCACAATTCGATTCGGAGGGACCTGAGCAGGGATGCCAACTGAAAAAGTGCCTCAAGAATTACCGCCAAGTTTCAAATACAGATCGAGAAAGGACCAAAACAGTAGTAAAACAAGTAGTGAGGAAATTGCGTCATGGATTTTTTATGACACTTTATCGCCGTATTATCAGCACTCCAGTTGATTCATTCAGCCTCCTGAGAACATATCTAAATGGGAAAATTTTGAAAACACGAAAAAATACAATGGACGTCTCATGATTCGCCGGGGACAGGAAAGTGCCACTTTCTGCGAGATGGCCCGTACACAATATTAGAAGATGGAAACGGTGTACGGACAGATAACAGACCCCCAAAAGTGGATTCGACGTCCAAAATTATCTCGAAAACGGCAACGCATTCGACCTCCAGGCGTCCTTCAAAAGCTCCACTTGTCTCATACTACGAGAATAATATCCAACCTCACCGCAGGGATATATTATACCACCACGGTGACGTTTGATGGATCCGGGACCCCAAAAAATATTTCTACGTACAAAAATACTTCGAAAACGACATCCCAATCGGCCCCATGGCTAAAAACCACTCCTATCACCCCAAGCCCCAAGAGATGGAACGATCGGGCTGAAAATCTTGCGGACACAAGTAAATGGAGAACCGAGTATTTTGTCAAAATGGTGGAAAAATCCTACTGCCAAAAAACGGCCTGGACGGCGGACGGACATTTCTTTTTCTATCTTCATAATACGTAGGTATATTATAAAACGTGACAAATTTTGAGGCCGTTTACCCCTCGTCGCGAGAACATAGCTAGAATATAATTTCTCACCGTCATAAACACAAGGGTCTGGAGTACGTAAAGTTGGCCTACAGGCCCTGGTTATGGTATAGGTACCGTAATGAGGCGCACACACCCCACGGCCGAACACATAATATGTGTATATTATAGTATAGTAAACGTGTATATTATACACGTTTACTTTACGTTTTGTAGTAAAATTTCCGAGATCGAAAATGGGCGTTCACTTTTTGAGTTAGCTGGAATCATCTTTCTACGAGCGGTATAAGTACAGAGCCGGGATGTCATCGTCCAAAAAAGCTTGGCGTGAACTTTACACCCAGCCTGTAGCCTCCGTGTGGACTTGGGCGATGGAAAGCCGTCTTCAACCCAACTGGACGATCCTCATTGTCGGCATCTCCCAGCTGACAGTCAATGGCAAGTTCATTGAATGATGTAGCATAAATTTTGATGTAGTATAAATGATGTGATACAGTGACGCTAAGAGTTCTATGTAACGCTGATTAAAAACTAAGCGTTATTAGCGGAGGGAGGGTGGTCCACTCGCATTTCCTCGTCCAAACGAGAGTCAATTCATTTCCCGTGAAGCGGTGGCCGCTCTGAACCACAGGCCGGTGGAAAGGGTGTTTCTGTTGTACACCCCTCTCAGGACATGGCAACGGCGAATGGAGAGGGAGAATCAATCGGCGATGAATGAAAATTGCGAAAATCACAGGGTGGACTTTTCGTCGACTATAGGGAAAGGGGACTATAGGGACCATGGGGGGGGGGGGGGGGGGGGGGAGGGAGAAATGAAACGAAAATTTTGAAACGAGTATTTAATAGGTACTGCCTGAAATGAACGTACCTCTACTGCTTAACGAAATGAGGAAAAGTAAAAAGGTTTAATTGAATCTTCAACTTTATTTTATTCTAAAAAAGTTTGTTGGACAGTAAACCTGTTGAATTTCCCGACTTTTTGTTTTTGTAATATCTCGAGTTTCAGAATGAGACTGAAAAAACTAAGCCATTCAAGAAGTCCATAGTATTAACGATATTAAAGAAAAGCCCGAGGCCAAGTTTTGTGCAGAGAAAGTTAAACGCAGTTTTATTCCCTTTACTTTATACATGGGATCGCAATTTCATTCACCTCTCAGTTTATTCGGGTTACAAAACCAAGAGGCAGTAATACATGCCAATGCTTTCAGGGCATTTATCGTCTGAGTGAAGTGAGAAGAATGGAAATGGATAGAAGGATAGTATGAGGCACTCGGAACAATAATCTGGAATGGTGTGATTAGCATAAGCATTACCTTAGCCAGTCGCGTAGTGGGTAATGCTGAACCCCTATTGGAGTGCACTGCTGCATATTCATTACCTCCTCAGGGCAAACCCCTTGCATTTCCGAGCCCCTTCGGTGAAACCACCTGAATTTTATTCGTTGGACTTGCAATAGTTTCACGTTCGTTTTATAGCAACGTTGTCATCCAGCGAAACCGGAATTTACAGCAGGAACCTACCCCCAAGCACTAACACTCCTTGTTTGTGGTACCTACTCTCCACAATGCAAATAAATGTGAGGGTTTCCCGGTGTCCACTAAGCTGATGGGTGTTTCACAAGTTCCCTTTAGCTAGACCCTATAATAGGTATTAATCAATAGTCCCATCATCTCAACTGTTAAAGTCCAGACGTTCTATCACCCGGACAGAAAACGTAAAAATCTGACAAGGGGGGGTTTACTTCGCAAGACTATTAGGTAGAAAACGTGTGAGCAACGTTGAATTCATACAAGAAAGTAAAATACTAAATTATTTCCTGCGGGGTTTTCAAAACGTTCCCCTCGTCATACAAACGCCTCGACCACGATTCGAATCGTAACAGCATTTTAGGCGATGATGGGCACCTTGAAAATGTCAGAATTTCGCATTAAATGGAAATTTTCCAACATCATAGTCGGATTCAGCACCCTTCAAAACCCTCTTAAATTTTCAAGTCGAAAATCCCTAAAGTTACGCGTAGAACTGTCATACACATTTTTGAGATTTTTAACTGCAAGCGGAAGCATATTACGTCAACCATCGAACGTTGGTGAGCGAGCCGCCGGCAAGGCAACCCTGTTCAAATCACTCCAAAAACTGTAGCTCACTAACGTGAATTCCTTGAAGGATGTAGACACTAAGTTTTGATGTTACCATAAATGACTTGACCCGAAGCGAGGTAAGCTACCTTGCAGACCTCGGACTTAAACCGTCACATCCAGCTCTCATACCCCGTAAATTCATGTTTTTCCAAGGACCCTGTCAAATAATGAAGACGTTTTTACATCACGGACTAATCAGAAAACAATTTCACAATTTCATGTTTTTTTATTTTTTAGCTGCATGTTCATTGATACGGAAGAAATGGGGAAGCAGGACTGGGTGAATAGAAATTGCAAGGCCCCGCTTTTTTCTCTCTCCACCTAGATTTCATTTGATATTCTTCTTCAGCCTCTCGCGGAGCGTTTCACGTCGCTTTGAGGCTGCTGGTATGTAAATAATTTGTACCCAGTCCCTTTTGTGGCACACTGTCTGGTTCAGGCCAGCATGAAACTAAAATAGTGGACAGCGGTGGAGTTTGAATCCCAAGAAACGTGTATCGCTTCCAACGAGGGAATGAAAGGAATGCATTATTCGGGCTTGCAAGCGGGATTTTCGAGCTAGCAATCAACTGTTCGCTGCAGCTCAGGGGGCCTTCCATGAATTCTATATGTGTTTTAACAAAAGGTGTGGAGCCTATTCACTCCCTTTGGTACAAATGGACACAACCATACCTATTATGCAAGTTGTAAACATCATAATCACTCATCTTTGCTCTGAAAATTGTTCACGCCAATTAAAGCAGACGGGACAAGCAGGGAGGTTACAACAGCAAACAATTCAGAATGCGGGTTAATAAAGCACTGCATCCTTTCAGTATTGAACTAGCAGGTGGCCAATCCCCTTGGAGCCTGCGTCGATACCAATCTCAAACTGAATCTGCGTAGGGGAGAAAAGTCTCGACTAAGTCTTACTGCGACAAGTCGATTTTCTCGACAGGCATTTCAAAAGACTAGTTCAGGGGTACAGATTTCGAAGCAGCAGATGGCTCTTAAGGAACACTCACACGATCCCCCAATGCAAATACTAAACTGTTCAACAATTCACAGGGAACTTTCAGCGAGGGAACAACACGGGAAGGATGAAGCGACCTACTTTATAGTCTACACCAAAATGTAATAAACCTTCCACCCCGTGAGAGCCAACCACCCTGTCTCAACACCACGACCGGCGAAAGAGGCTGAGGTAGGTACGGCCTCCGACCTTCTTTGGAAGTTGAGTTCTGTAACAAGAATTTAATTTGCTTTTAAAGTGGACCTCCACCACAATCGTTTCGCATAGACCGGATGTTTGACTTACGTATGGCAAACAAAGATGGCACAAATTGAATTTGAGAGATGAAATAATATTTCTTATATTATTATGTACGTCAGAACCTGTTCCTAAATGCTCCTGTGTTCAGCTGTCATTTTCGGTCGACTTCAGATGGTAAATATAGAATTCGAAATGACGGAGAGGAATGGGGCTCAACGAAGATGGATATTGCCTTTGTACCACGTTCAATTGGCGCTTAGCAATGAGCAGGTAGCGGCTAGCTATACTTATTTGCATCCTGCGTCAAATACCTTGGGAATGTTCGATTTTTTTTTCATCAAAGTATTATCTGAGAATGAGTCTACATCTTGGACCTGTATCGAAAGGAACACTCAACACCATATTGAAAACGCTGCAAATTTTACACAAGGGTTTATTATTCTTGATATACGTTACTTATGCAGAAATTTAATTCTGTCAATGGAAAAATTAAAAAAAAAATTTTTTTTTGGGATTTTTTTGTTCAAAAATTCTGTATTTTTTACTCAAAAAATATTTAACATCCTGGGATCCTTCAAAAATCCCATTTTTAGCCCCACGAATGCCCTAAACATCGCCCCAGTGAAATCGGATCGTTCCGGGACCCCAAAAAATGGATTCTACGTCCAAAAATACTTCGAAAACGACACCTAACTCGATCCCATAGCTAAAAGCCTTCAAAAAACCCTCCCGTAGCCCCATTATAGCCCCATAGCGCCCCACGGGTTTGGGCGATCGGACTGAAAACCTTGCGAGCACAACTAGATGGTAAACCAAGTATTTTGTAGAAATTTCAGATTTTTAAAAAAATTCCTACTGCCCAAAACGGCCTGGACGGCGTACGGCGGACGGACAATTCGGATTTTGAATGTAGACCTCTTGAAACGGATAATGTCAACTTTTGAGCCCGATCGGAGTCGTCGACCCCTCGTCGCGAAAACATAGGTGTATTATTCCAAGAATAATAAACCAAAATGAAATGGAACGAAAGGACAGAAATACACCAGAACTCCAAAACTTCAAGTTCACCAGAATCAATCGTTCCTAAAATCGATCAATTGGATTGAACACATTGTGTTCTATGTCAGACCATCAAATGAACATTTAACCCCTTTGATGAATTTACAAATCCAAAATTACAGCTGAAGTAATTAGCTGTTTGTTACGGAAATTCAGATCAGCCTCAAAATTTGTCCTTTCATGTTTAAAATGAATAAAAACGAATGCCATGTCCTCCATCCACACCGACATTCGTATGTAATAGGAATTTTTCAAATGCTAGGAAATTTAATGATGCCCCCTATCAGTTATCGAACCCAGAATTTAACCCATTAGTGACCAGGTGGTCATTTTGGGAACGGCAGACAAGTGTTCACATTTCGAGTTCTGCTCGGTTTATTTTGGACTTTAAGCCGTGTTTCTTGAAATTTACAGCCAGTGTGGACCTTCACAATGTTAGGGGAGTTGTTAGTTTTGTTTTAACTGCTGAACAGTGCGGATGGTATATTTCCAAAATTGAGTGAAGCAATCGACGTCGAGGGGCTTCGAAATTTATTACTGTTAGAACTCCAAATGTATTTTTATCCAGTGATTTTGTGCTTCACATTGTTCTTAGATAGTTATGTGATGAAAAGGAACAGTTTATTCGGCAAAAACCCGGGAATTGTGCAGCAGAGAGTGCATTCGAGGTGCGTGTTCCCAAATTAGCCCGCTGGTCACTAGCCCGCATTTTTTCTGTTGAAGAGTAAAATTCGTCAAAGCGTTCCGCGGCTCACGTATTATGTATTTATTTGTGTTTTGAACACGTTGTCTGCTTTCTCCAGACCTGGGCTGTCACTGCAAGACGAAATTGAAATTCTGATGGGGAACCAGGATGCCCAGAATTTCGATCCCGTCGGCTTAGGTCCCGTTGATACTTGCATGTAGGTATATGTGGAACCACTTGAAAAAGAATTGGAGTCTCCTGAAGACTCAGGTAATGAAGAGGGAGACCTTCGGTAATGTCTTTTGGTCATACTCCTGTTGCCAGAGCGCTGGTAGAAGTACCTGAGGAAAATCCTTCGACCTGTTCTGAAAACGACTTTCCCGTGGGTGGCAATACAAGCGTATACTATAGATGAATGTTGATCTTGAAAGCTAAAAGCCCAAAACGTGGTGGCCCTCAATGGATTGAGGGAGATTTTGAGAACATAGGCTTACTGAGAACAGTTTTCCCCCACGTGCATCACGATGAATCGTCCGTGTTCTTGATGACATTCGCTTAGACCATGATGATCAGATTATAGTGTGTGTTGTACTGTGTGTACTGGAAGGGGCTGCTAATCCCGTGTGAGCACACAAATGCAGGCAATGTAAAGTTAGGCTGTGCATTGACTGTTTTCATTCATTCCACTCCAGGCATGATGATTTTTTTTTTTTTTTTTAATGAAAATTGGCTCGATTCAACTCAAATCAACTTACAACAAAAGTTTTCTCCTCGTTTTATTGCTTTTAAATATAATTTTAATCCGTTCTTTCAATAAAAAATCGATTTGAATAAAAATCTTGAATTTTCACCCGGACTACCTGCAAGTTACCAGCGGGCTATTTTGGGAACACCCATTTTTGAAAACCCCAGGAAACGTGGAATTTTTTAAATATTTTTCTGGTCCTCCTGGAGGCCCCAAGAACCATTTCAGAAAGTTTGGTGAAGAAATTTAGGCGAAAAAAATTATGGTCACTAATGGGTTAACTTCCAGGGGGACAACAAACCAGAGAGGCCTTCGCAGCAGATTTAAATGTGTTCATTTTCATAAATGATAATTTATGATGTTTATACGAACGTAACAAATTATAATTATTTATACGAATGTAGATACCTACAAGAAATCAGAGTTATGAAGTATCTTCTTGTGTTTAGAATACTTCCAAAGATTTACAAAAAAATTTAATTAGTAAATAATAATACTGGGGCACGTCCAATTTATTCCAAAAATTCCCTATTTTTGATTTTTAAAACAAGTGATCCAGTAAAGGGACAAAGTTCACTGGTTAATTAAAACTCCAGAATAAAGTCAGAGCCTCCCTTGCGGAAAATAGCCGATTTCTCAAAGCAACACGCACGTATGTAACTGAAATTGTTTGGTTATGATACCACAGAAGGATTAAGGGGTAGCTGACTAGAGGGGATTAACCAAGCGATCTGCGGACGGTTTAAATTAGCTTTGCAAATCCGCCCCTCTACTAACCGTCTCCCTCCGGTTACTAAGCTTTTCATGCATTTTCCTACCACTCCTCCCACCTCCCAGTTTCGCCCTTTTCGTAATTTCACTTGTTGTTTCAAGTCCCTGCCCCGAGGATTAGACAACATTCCGTAACATCTGTTCTCTAAACCATGGATAGAATTCCCGTTTCTGAGGTCAACAAAGAACCCTTGATTATTAATGCACCATTAGCATTAAAATAAGATTGAACTTTCCACAAAGCAATCACGTCTCTGAAGATGAGAATCAATCGCCACTCACTTGACGACTTGTCAGTTATGTCAGTCGCGATGGGAGACTGTGGATCTAGTAAATAAACTTTGAAAAAAAGGAAGCCATTGGCACGAGCAAAACAGTGAAGGACCACGGAAAAGCAATTTAGAATTTGATGGGGAGCGAATGAAAAGGGGGAGGTTTATAACGGTCGTAAGGTTCTGAGAGGTAGAGCAACTGTGAGTACACACGGTCCAAAAGAAAATTAAACCGGGTAGTGAAAAATTGTTCGGGACATTTATGGTGCAATGGACATTGAAATCACTGCATACTCTATCCGTAGGAAACAACTGCAGGAACCTGGTCAGATTCTCTTAGTCAGTGAACAATGTCGAAATTCAATAAGGGAGATTTTCAACACTCCACGAACAATAGGAAAATGATGACATCTGTGGCGGCAAGCCCCATTCCGAATGCATTACCTAATTAGGATAAGAGGTGCTCCGAAAGCGTCATACCTTTGATCACGCTGCCGTTTGTTTGGGAGGAAGGGAGCAGGAGGTCAGGTACAGATTGAGAGGTCGATCCAGAACAGTTTCGCCAGAGTTCTCTAGCCACCATCTCGCACGAAGTGAGGGGACACAATTTAATGGTGGACTTCTCAGATCCCGCAGTGTTACGTGAGACCTTACCAGTACCCTTGATCGAGCTGTTGTGGTCGGATACGGTATTGCCGGACTGAGCCCATTTCCCCAGCATCCTTGCTCGGGACCTTTCGTGTTATCTGCCCACTACTGCCCGCCAGCTTTCGCTCGAGTGCAGTCCTTGACCTTTCAGTTCTTGTTTATGTTTCATTAAATGAACAAATTCTGTTGCTTTGACAGCCCCACTGACCTGACGGGTCGTTCGGCGATAGATAGTAATGTAGTCAGTCTATAGTTAAGAATGAATGTCAGTCTATATGAATGGACTGACTTGAATGAATGAATAATTATCATCATTTGCATTATTATTGATATTGTTATCGCATCACGTTGAATTAGAATATTTTCAACCAAAACATTGGAATTTCTTTTCCCTTTCATATTCTTCATAGGCGGGCAGTGTTGAGCACATAACAGGAAAGATGCAGCGTGGCGGGCAGATAACAGGAAAGATCCCTTGCTCGAAATGTAGAGGTCAAATGCAGGGCTGATGGGCCCCAGATGTGGACGCACAGTCTCCCGTGGATTCGCGAAAATACTGCGGCCAGCCATGCAAATTGCTTACTAGCACAAATTGAGTCGTGAATACCAACTAATTAACTGGCGGCTACACGCGGAGCTCGTATCAGGACCGGTTTACGGGAGAAGGAACGATTCCGCATGTTCCCGCCAACTCGTTGGTGCTGGTAATACGCGGCCACCCATCCGCCTTCTCGTCTAATATGCGGCCACCAGCGTGTTTTTACACAGATCTATTTACAATGACTTAGATCTTTGGAATTCGGCCTGTGTATCGTCTCGTACATCGTGCAACGTGATCCTAGATAATGTTACTGCCAGTTGTCGTTCGGGTCGCGTCCCCATCACCGTCTCATCCGTTCATAATGCTCCTATTCCCGCGTGGAAATTAATGAAGTGACTTGCATAGAATTTTTGAGATCAAACAGTCTGTTAGACCAGCCGGAGTCACAACCGTGTCATTTGTGCGGGAGTGTTATGAAGCAAAGTCAATAACGCTGCAAATTTTACACAAGGGTTTATTATTCTTTGATATAGGTTACTTGTGCAAAAATAAAATTCTGTCAATGAAAAAATTAAAAAAAAATTTTTTTTTGGATTTTTATTTAAAAAAAAAATTTTTTTTGGATTTTTTGTTCAAAAATGTGTTTTTTCAAAAATTCTGTATTTTTTACTCAAAAAATATTTAACATCCTGGGATCCTTCAAAAATCCCATTTTTAGCCCCATGAAAGCCCTAAAGATCCCCCCAGTGAAATCGGATCGTTCCGGGACCCCAAAAAATGGATTCTACGTCCAAAAATACTTCGAAAACGACACCTAACTCGATCCCATAGCTAAAAGCCTTCAAAAAACCCCTCCCGTAGCCCCATTATAGCCCCAGAGCGCCCCACGGGTTTGGGCGATCGGACTGAAAACCTTGCGGGCACAACTAGATGGTAAACCAAGTATTTTGTCAAAATTTCAGATTTTTAAAAAAATTCCTACTGCCCAAAACGGCCCGGACGGCGGACGGACATTTCGGATTTTGAAACGGATAATGTCAAATTTTGAGGCCGATCGGAGTCGTCGACCCGCGTCGCGAAAACATAGGTATATTATTCCAAGAATAATAAACCAAAACGTGAACGGGCCGGTATTAAGGTGTTCTAACAAGCAGTGCCGCACTTCACAGTCTGTTAGAAAAGGCAATGAATTTTGGTTTATTATTCTTGGAATAATACACCTATGTTTTCGCGACGCGGGTCGACGACTCCGATCGGCCTCAAAATTTGACATTATCCGTTTCAAGAGGTCTACATTCAAAATCCGAAATGTCCGTCCGCCGTCCGCCGTCCGCCGTACGCCGTACGCCGTCCGCCGTCCGGGCCGTTTTGGGCAGTAGGAATTTTTTAAAAAATCTGAAATTTTGACAAAATACTTGGTTTACCATCTAGTTGTGCCCGCAAGGTTTTCAGTCCGATCGCCCAAACCCGTGGGGCGCTCTGGGGCTATAATGGGGCTACGGGAGGGGTTTTTTGAAGGCTTTTAGCTATGGGATCGAGTTAGGTGTCGTTTTCGAAGTATTTTTGGACGTAGAATCCATTTTTTGGGGTCCCGGAACGATCCGATTTCACTGGGGCGATCTTTAGGGCTTTCATGGGGCTAAAAATGGGATTTTTGAAGGATCCCAGGATGTTGAATATTTTTTGAGTAAAAAATACAGAATTTTTGAAAAACACATTTTTGAACAAAAAAATCAAAAAAAAAAATTTTTTTTTGAAATAAAAATCCAAAAAAAATTTTTTTTTTATTTTTTCATTGACAGAATTCAATTTCTGCACAAGTAACCTATATCAAAGAATAATAAACCCTTGTGTAAAATTTGCAGCGTTTTTTCATTATACTGATTATAACCAGTGAACTCACGGCTGAAGTTACGCGAAATTTTAGAGTTAGTTTGCTGTCAACAGGATCATGGTGAGGGTCAACGAAAAATTCCACTCCATTGCCGAGCTTTCGGAAAATATATTTCCTTCCTCAGGGCCTAAACACAACCATTTACTGTCCCATTGCGGCATTACTTATTATTTACTTAATGAACATAGCTACTTACTCAGAGAGCAACAATCGTGGTTACATCGAAGTCAGACGATTGGGTGTGTAGGACGATTGTGTCAGAAGATTGTGTTTAGAGTTAGTGTTTTCGTGACGGAAATACCCCCAAAACACCGCGATGGTACTCACGGTAAGAGCCAAGCAAACTGTTTGTGACTGGTACAATCTGGGCCGCGAAGTATGTACCGGTACACTAAAATCACGCTTGTGCCCATCATCGAAAGAGTGCGAAATCGGTTCGTACATTCATAGTGACGAGTGGGCCGCTCATCGGAATCTGAACAGCAAAGGCTTCAACCACTTCATAGAAAATCATCAGCGAAATGATGAATATTTTTGCGCCTACAGCGGTCAGCCGCGGATTCTGATGCAATTAATTTCGGTGACTCATGGAGCACATTCGGTAATGTGGGGATGATCGTAGTGGTTAAACATGAGGTAAAGCGAACGAACAAACAATGCTCAATTAGAACTCCTATAAATAGCATTGCTAAATTTAGCAATGACAAGTAATCCTCCTAAACTCACAATTACACTCAAACACACACCCGCTCACACAACAGAAAGAATACTTTTTCGTCGGGAAAATAATTAAAGAAAACCCTTTTCTCTTCTGAATAACACGAAAGGAGAACTTCCTGAGCGTCGGAAATAAAAATAAACTTCCCGAGAGAACTTAACAAAGCAATTTACGTTTGATCTCCCATTTAGGGCGTAAATTAGATCAGTATTTGCCGGAGGGGCCTGTATTTAATTTTGAAACGGCAAAAGAAATTAGGAAATTTTTGGAAGTTATTGTTTATGATGAAACAGGTGAGAAAGAGGGTTTTGAGGGCTGTTTCTGTAATAACGAAAGCCGTAGAATTGTAGGCTTTATTCAGTTGAAATCCTACGCACAAATGTGGAAAAGAAATTTGGACGTATTGTTACCAACACGTAACTAAATAATGAGAACATATGATCAGGACATTTTCCCCCCCTCTAGTTCAAAACATAATCGTCCAAATATTTCGGGGGTTGCTTCTTCCTTTCGGAGCGTCGCACCTCCTGATCAATTCTTGACGATGT
Organism: Pilophorus perplexus; assembly: GCA_955831195.1. Taxonomy (NCBI): domain Eukaryota; kingdom Metazoa; phylum Arthropoda; class Insecta; order Hemiptera; family Miridae; genus Pilophorus; species Pilophorus perplexus. The sequence continues at coordinate 13,207,711 of OY037010.1, read as the reverse complement.
AGAGGGAATAGGAGAGCTGGGCGGTGAAGGCCCAGATACTTCTTCTATAGGGTGATCTTCTGTTTCTGAAGAATCTTCTTCTTCAGCTTCTTGGTCTCCAGAGGCCCCCATAGGAGCCAAATGTCGGTTTGAAACCGTTGTCTCCCGGCCGTCTGGTAGCCGCACGTGCGAGTAGTCTGGGTTGGCCTCTAAGAGTTCCACTTCCATGACCGCAGGATCGTACTTGCTCCCAGGAGGAGGCAGACGTTTCATCAATACTCTACCAGGTATTGATAGCCAGGTTGGGAGAGACTGTCCATTCGCTGATCCACGAGGATGGGAGAACATCCTCTCATGAGGAGTTGAGTTTGTGGCAGTGCATAGCAAAGATCGAATAGCGTGAAGAGCCTGAGGCAGAACCTGCTCCCACTGACGAACGTCCATCCCAGCTGATCGGAGAGCCATTTGTACGCTCTTCCAGATTATGGCGTTGTACCGTTCGATCTGGCCATTTCCTCTCGGATTGTAAGCTGTCGTCCGACTGGTAGCAATGCCTTGTGTAGTCAAAAAATGCTTAAGTTCGGCGGACATGAATGCCGAACCACGGTCTGAATGAATGAAGGAAGGCGTACCAAAAGTCGAAAATAAGTTGGTTAGATGCTCTATCACCGTAGAAGCAGACAAGTTCGAGCAAGGGAAGGCGAAAGGAAACCGTGAGTACTCGTCAACGACTGTGAGAAGATACTGGTGTTTCGATGAAGAGGGAAGAGGCCCCTTGAAATCCAGATTGAGTCTCTCGAAAGGAACTGTAGATTTAATGAGAATGCCTTCGTTTTTGAAGAATTTTGGTTTAAGTTCTGCACAATCCTGACAGCGTGATGTCATCCGCTTCACATCGTCGACAGAATACGGAAGGTTTTTGCAACGAATGAAATGGTACATCCGTGTAACTCCAGGATGGCACATGGTTTTGTGTAGTTCCATGAGGTCGGAAGCTGATGCAGCAGCGCACACCCGTGACAGAGTATCGGCCACTATGTTTTCCTTCCCTGAGCGATAGACGATTTCGTATTTAAAACAGGACAGATCGAGGCGCCAACGCATGATTTTATCGTTTTTAATTTTGCTGTGCCTAGTACTATCGAACATGAAGGATACTGATCGCTGATCCGTAATAATCTGGAAAGGCCGACCAATCAAATAGTGGCGCCACTTTCGTAGAGCTTCCACTATCGCTGCTGCTTCTTTTTCCACTGCTGGTTGACGCTGTTCAGAATCTGATAGCGTTCTAGAAAAAAAAGCAACAGGTCGACCTGCTTGCGATAGTGTGGCGGCAACTGCAAAGTCAGATGCGTCCGTTTCCACTGTGAAAGGTAGCTTGGTGTCTATTGCGGTCAGTACTGCCTTAGAAATGTCTGATTTCAGCGTTTCAATGAGTTGCAGTAGACCTTCTGATAACGGAAATGATTTTGCCAATACTAGTGGGCGGATCTTCTCTGAAAACTTTGGAATCCATTTGGAAAAGTGTGCAAACATACCCATGACTCTTCTGAGTTGCTTCAAGTCTTTAGGGGCCGAAATCTCACGAAGAGGTCGTAGGCGAGCTTCGTCTTGTTTGATAGTGTTGTTCACAATGTTGTACCCAAGGAGATTGATATTTGTTTGAGAAAATTTGGATTTCTCCTCATTCAGAGTTAGATTATACTTTCTGGCTGCGGCAAGGAAAGCTCGGAGGTTGATGTCATGTTCTTCTTTGGTCTTGCCACAAACTGTGACATCATCAAGGTAAGCGTAAGTTTCTTGTAGGTTCTCTTTACGAATGATTTTGTGAATAAATTCTTGAAAGGCAGGCACTCCATTGGTCACTCCAAATGGAATCCTTTTGAATTGGTACAGAACGCCGTCGGCCTCGAAAGCAGTATAAAAACGCTCACTCTCCAAAATAGGTACCTGATGGTAAGCTGACTTCAAGTCTATTGTGCTGAAGTAATTGTTCTGAGCCACTTGCTCAACTATCTTCTCGATTTTTGGAATAGGGTAGGCATGTAGTTGAGTGTACCTGTTGATGGTTTGGGAGTAATCAATGCACATTCTCTTCTTTCTGACTCCGCTCTTGACAACAAGGACCTGCGCTCTCCATGGAGATGTGCTCTCTTCAATCACGTCTTCATCGATAAGTTTTTGAACCTCTGATTTAATGAAATCTGCGTCTTCTTTTGAATAGTGGCGAGATTTTATTGCAATGGGTCTGCAATCTGGCAATAAATTCGTGAAGAGAGATACAGGCGGGACAGCAGCTGCAGCGATATTACATATCAAGAGTGGCTCTTTTGGACCTCCTAACTTCATCTCGAGTGTTGCATGAGTATCGAGCAAATCATGACCTATTATGACATCAGCGCAAAGGTTTTTCATGATCAAGAGCTGGGCTTTATCATACGTGTGACCTTGAAGTTCCATCTTTACTATGCAACACCCTTCCACGCTGGAAAAGAGAGATGAGCTAGCCATTGTAATTCTCTCCTTAGAAGGTTTGGCCTGAGCTTTACACTTGTCCAGTAGGGCATGATTAATGAAGCTGGACGTACTACCTGTGTCAATTAAAGCTGAGCAACGAAAATTGTTTATTTTGACAGGGACTATAGCTTTGCTCAGAGAAACGTGTGAGGAAGCAGCTACTGTGAAGCCAATTGTCTTACCTTCTGAGCTTCTGCAAACGGAAGAGTAATGACCTGGCTTGTTACAGTTTTTGCAAGTCTTCCCGTTGGCTGGACATTTGCTCCTGGGGTGGCGCTTGCCCCCACAAAAATAGCACGTAGAGTTGTGAACAGCAGCTGTTGTTTTCAGTGCTTCGGTCGGTTCACCTTCGTGTCCCTGGTCTTTAGCTGCAGCAGAAAACGCTGTTGATTGGGAGTAACTGAGGGAATTTATTTGGGCTCTTTCTAAGGCCCTAGCTTGATCAGACGCCTGGGTAAGTGTTAGGGTTAAATTCTCAAGAAGGCGTTGCCGAATCATACTGGATGAAAGACCTGCTATGAACGAGTCGCGGATGTACTCATCTCTGTAGCTGTCAGCTGTAACATCTTGGAACGAGCATTCTTGTCCAAGAACGTGTAACGCCTGCAAATATTGATCAACTGACTCACCGGGATCTTGCCTCCGAGTCGCCAAGCAGTGGCGAGCGTATATTTCGTTTTTCGGCTTGATGTAAATTCCATCGAGTGCTGTGAGAGTTGTTTGAAAATCTGGCTTGTCCTTGACCAACTTATAGATGGAAGCGCTAAGGAAGTTCGTGAGAAGTTTCAATTGTACCTGGTTCGACAGCGGTGCTTCTGTTGGAATTTCGCCCAGGAAGTTGACGAATGTTCGCTTCCAGTGCAGGTAATCCTCTTGAGCGCAGCTTGAGGATGGGTCGATTGAGAGGCGTTCAGGACGAAGATATTTGTCCATGGTAGTTTTTATCAACTGAATAAATTGTAATAACGAAAGCCGTAGAATTGTAGGCTTTATTCAGTTGAAATCCTACGCACAAATGTGGAAAAGAAATTTGGACGTATTGTTACCAACACGTAACTAAATAATGAGAACATATGATCAGGACAGTTTCAAAGGAAGAGTTCCAAAGCATGCGGTTCATTCCGTTTCTTTTCTTCTTTGCGTTTCCCAACTCTCCACTCTAGTAACTTAAATGAGCGCACGAGTATTCATGATATGTGGTATTGTGGTATGGGAACAAAGTGAATGTGTGATGAGATGGAAAAATACCACAGCTCAATTATTATTGAGGGAGGGAGAAGCTTTTCACAAGTGGGAAGGTTCTCTGAACCCTGAAAAAGCGCGCTTAAGCGGTTTAACACTAGCCCGCTAGATGCGGGAAAACGAACCTCATTCTTCCCTGCACGTCACCATAGACGGCGATCCACTCAATCTCGCTTGCGCCCTCCCTCTGGCTAGTAGATTCACGGCTCATTCACGACTGGCATCTTTATTATATCCGACCGTACTGATTTGACAGGAAAGAAGGAAACTCCGAACCAGAGTGGTGGTTCTGGTGACCCTTTGCATGGACTTGGGGAACTACGAGGGACCGTCTGGAGTTCGCACTCCTTGGAATTGGAGGGAACTGGAGGCCGCATCGAGGCAGTGACAGAAGATGTATTGTATCTCGTCAATAATTGACTCTACTGAAAATACATTGTTAGTTCATCACGGCTTACCACGAAGTGTCTGCACAGCGAACCTGGCAGACCCATAGCTCCAACCACAAGGCGGCTGCTCAACATACCACAAAGATCCTTATGAACGAAAGTTTTAGGAACTCAGCACACTTAGGCAAACTTTACACCCGCACCATAGGATCAGCTCCTATAATAAAATATTATATCTATTACTATATATAGGTACCTAGTTAATAGGTATATACTTAATTATTATACAAGTCCGAAACTGCGGAAATTTCAGACTCGGAACAAATAACTGTTCACTCCGGGCTCTGTACGAACATATTGTACGTACAAATCACGAAATACGCAATTTCGAACATGGTATGTAACATATTATATGTATATATTATATTCATGTACTATTTGAACCGATAAGACTTGCAAGACACGATTTAGGAGGCGTTCTAAGGATTGTAATCGGAGGCGGAACACTAACCGTTAAAACTATGTTCATCAAGGACAACGGAGATTCATAAATAACTTGCCTCGTCCCCAGATAACGAGCAAGGTCGAGAGAATAGAGCTCGGGGTACTTTTCGGTGGTTTCTGAGGAACAATAGAAAGATAACTCGGGTTCCTCGAGAGTTGGTGTTAAGTGGGGAAGATTTCCACCGATGCACTGACATTGTTCGGCCCTGTTGGTTCCTTCAGTACATCGCATTCAGGAACAAATCGTATCTAGTGTGATTTGATGGGTTAAGTGACTGGTGTTTAGGTTCTTATCAAGCCGCAGCGCTTTTTTTCCCCTTCTTTTTTAAAAGAAAGTGAGGACTTAATGATGGCATGTTGTCCATCTGTTAGAACGGAAGAGGGGACTGAAGAATATTTTGCGGTGAAATGGTTTTCTAAGTGGACGTGACAAACGAGAGTTGCCAAATGCAATCGTAAGCCGTTTTCGATACATCATCGGCTTTGATTTTGTGCTGATAGCCAATCCATAGTTTCTAAAGGTCACGAGAACCGTATCATGCGCATAATCTATATAATATAGATTTTCCAATCTAAGATAATATCTAGTTTTTTTTTTTTAGATATCTAGATATTTTTCCATTCTAAGATAATATATTACATTGTATCTTAGAATGGAGAAAGGTAATACACTACAAATAAATACATGCACCCAGGGGCATCTTGAAGAACTGATTCGAATAAATAATGAAAATCTAAGAAGTAACTGTAAAGCCTAGCATGACCCCTTCAGCAACGGTCGCCTGATCTGAGAGGACTCCCCCATGAACCTTCTGCCCTCAGTAGAGATTCTTCATCAGCCTCAAGTCCTTCAGGAACCGAACAAGAGAGTTCAGTTGACACCGAAATAAGAAACTCTCATTCAGGTAGTGGAAAACCCAAAGTAGGAAGATGAGAATATTATCGAGTGCTAGGCGTTTTCAAATGAAAATCATGTCATGTTTTGCGCTCCTTCACTCTATCTCTCTCAAATGAGAGAGATAAAGTGAAGGAGCGCAAAACATGACACTATATCGAATTCGCTATAAAACAAAAGGCCGTCCGAATGTGGAAAGTACTGACCACCACATTAGCTATGCCGTCAAGCGACGTCCTCAATCAGAAGTGATCGTGTGCCCATAGCCGAATAGCTAGAGCATGAATGTACCGGGCTCTGCCCTCTGTTACTCTCGGGGTACTTGGGACTGCCCCGCACGGTTGAGCGCTCTGAATATGTATGTGGGATTAACAGATGTTCAAAACGCCCTCCCATAACTAGGCCCTTCGGAACACTCCTCGCTTTCCCCAATGACGGCGACATGAAAAATGACTGCCTCTTATTTGAAGAACACTACGTCAGTTTCATCTTTAAGTTGAAGTGCTTTCCATGGAAATTCACTCAATCTCTGCAGATATGGTGAATATTTCGTCTTCGGTGGGTTTTCAGCTACCTGCGATGAACACCAAATGAAAGGGACGTTGATAGATCTGATACCACTGAGATTAATATTGTTGAAAAAGTGATGAAGTTGAGAAGTGAGCCTCTTTTTTATACACTCCCGCTTAGTAAAAACTATGAAAAATGGATCACAATCACTTTAAAGCTCTTGGATTATTACCATCATGAAGTTGCTCTCATCCAGCCTCGTAACGCTCGTGGGGAGTTGAATGTCACCTCATCAGTCATTCAGAAAAAACACAGATGTCTGTATTCTTTCTGCAACCGTCAGACTACAGTTTAGATTACTTAAGGAAATCCCATAAACTTCGAAATGAGTAAAGTTTTGTTTCTCCAAGGACCGAGCTATTCGAATATTCTTCTCGTGTTAACATCGGGCCTCTGGTCGAACTTCATAATAAAAAACCAAGTTTTTCGGAATATGGCCCGTTTTCAGATTTGGCCAACAAGAGGGTTCAGGGGGGGGGGGGGGCTCATTAAATGTTTTTTTAATTTTAAGTTTCTTATTCTTAGTTTAAACCTCAAACACTCTCGCGAAGAGGGACAACAATTTTCATCGTCTCCAAAATTTGTTCTCATGAAGGTACATGTAGGTGCATTTGAAATGACCATGAAATTTAAGTTTCAATAAATGTAGAACAAAAGATACACATGTGTACATTTCAAAAATGAAACGGTTTATCCGCCGTCAGCCAACAACTCCGTTTGACATTTCAGTTTTATTTCTGTCATGAAATTACGACAAGATACGGTTCTCGAAACCTAAGTTGTGTTCACAAGGTTTCAGCTCGATCGCCCCCAACCCATAGGACTCTGAGGGGCTAGAAAGGGGCTAGTAGAGGTTTTTTCATGGGCTTAGGTTTAGTTAAAACATTTTTCTCCACACCGTTTGAAACAGAAATGCCTGTTGTAGGAGCAACCTGAAGAACGGATGTGGAGGGTGTACCCACATGAAATAGTCTTCCTACATCAGAATTTAAATTCATTAAATTTTGTGTTGTGTGTTTAGCGGAAGGCCGGTGACGTGAATGCACGATTTCGCCGCTCAGTGTTTTGGAGGAAGAGGAAGGGAGTAATGGAACATTAGTAATGTTCGGCATCATACGAAGTGTCGTAGTCTACAGACTTAGAAGAATCTTCTAAGTCTGTAGTAGTGTAGTGTGGCATCTGATGCCACAATCGAAGACCCACACTCGTCAGGCTTGCGTGAAGTGTCATGGTACTGTGACGGTGCGAGGTTCACAGACGGAAACTGTGGAGATGTTGATACCCAACAAGAGGAGTCGTGGCTGGTATCAGTTCGTTCAGGGTTCGCAGCGGAACTGAGATCAATAGTTACAGCTGCCTCAAATGAAATGTCATCGAAGACGGCCTCACCAATAATTGGACCCGGATTCGCTGCTGCAGCTTCCACAACTGATTTGTCAGTAACGAAGGCCTGGCCAGCGGGCTCGATCACAATTCTCCCACTGCTCATTGACAATGCGTTTAATGTCACGATAAATGAACAGCAAGGTATCAAAAGGAATTTAAAATCTCCCCTCACCCTCAAAATTAACGGTGGGCCAACACCGGGAGCGTGCTTATAAGCGTATACGCTGCGACGGTAGCGCCCCCTGCTCCTCCCGCCAGTACCATTTCCGGCGGGCTGGTAATACCAGTAACGAAGCGTGGGAGTTCCCCACATCTGTAACATACTGAAACATAATATGTATTGACGAATCTACACCAATCTAAAGCTACATCGGTACGGTTCGAGTCTATCACTGATAAAATATCTTTCTTTAATCATTGAATAATGTTATCATTGAATAATGATTAACAGGACGTTTTCATTCTTTTCCCGTCACGACGGAAAAAGCGTTACGCAACATAATCGCGAAAACTATAATCACATGATTGGTCTGTAAGGAAGTTTGGCGGTTGTTTACAAGTAGAGGGTCGAAATCCCAAGAGTTTAGAATGAGGCGTAAAATGAATCATTGTTAAATGATCTGACTGTAGAACCATGGGTCTACCGTCCTTTTTTTCAGGAATTACAAAATGCCCAGGTCGATGAGAAGGAGTCTATTAGGTATGTGACCCCAGTTGAAATCCTTGGTTGCCCACTGAATCGTGAAAATGAGAAATAAAGTTTGAGAGGGAAAGTATTGAGGGTTCACGATCCAATTTCCTACAAAATGTAAATGTACGACATTCAAATGAGAGGACCGACCGTTTGGATTATAGAAATAACCACTGGAACGCAGTTCAAGAGCCTACCAAGCTCGACAGAAGGCATTTGAATAATAAAAGGTAGGATATAGCTATATGATGTATGTATCATACATATGTATGCATAAGGTTGGCGATTTAAATTTTTTCTTCTTTTTCATTGGACAACAGCCGGGGATCCAATCACTTTGGCCGTTCGTTGAATACGACATAGGATCTTTTTTACTGTCATTTATGTATTTTTATGTAAGTTCTCGTATGTGCTTAAACTCTATTCTATGCAGGTCTCTACATCATCCTCCCCCCCTCCCCTACAGTACCCTGACCAATATTGCGCCAGATATTATGAGTTCTAAGCATATGATATTATAATCGACTTTTGGGTGGAGCTCCCCCCCCCCACAAATAAATCCTGAATAGGACTGAATTTTCTATTTTAAAAAAGTTTGAAGTTGTATCTTAACCACTCGCTAAATCCAGTGAAAAACCACGTGGAGCTAAGGAACTGGGCTATTAACATTGCACAAGCCCCCTCCTCCAAGAATCAACCACAGGATCCTGGTATGCGTACAGACTGCAGCATTACAACTCTCCAGAGGTTTCCCCAACTTGCTCGCACTCGGAGAAAATTTTCCGCGCCTCGGAAACCACCTAAACATCAAACGGGGGCCGCTCTCCCCGTGGCAAGAAACCTTTATTCGTTTCCCCGGCCTCCTTCCCCACTCTAAAATTACTTTAGGGCTTCCACAAAGTAGCATGAATTATTCACAAGGTTTGGGAATGGCGTTTTGAAGTTAGCTGAGGTTTAACCAATCTTCAGTAATGTATAATGAGATCTTATTCATTTCAGAACCGTTCCCAACCCAAAACCACCACCCCATCCGACCAAACTTGCCAAAGAGATGAAACCACTTCATCATCAGCAGAATCAATCTATTTTCAGAAACAATAATAGTTCACATTTCAACAATATCTGAAGATAACCAAGAACTCCAATGCTTCTTCTTCGGGTTCCATGCCCATAATCAGGCGTGAGTAGTAGGCGATTTCTTGCTACTAACTACCGTTGAGCGTGTTGACCAGCTACTACAGAAGAAGTAGGGACGTACTGTTTAACGCCGGCTCCGAAGGCAAATGTGAGAGGTTTTCCAGGGCCACAATATGCTCAGTGGTTTGACGTTGCCTTCCAAGAGGTGATTGTCAGTATAAGGACGATGTCGAGCGGCTGCTGGGATCGAACCAACAACCTTTGACTCAGCAATCCGACGCTCAAACTACTGAGCCACTGATAACCACTGTGGCCCCCGAACATGGGCGTATCTCTATTTGCGTGTCTATTTGCGTATCTCTATTTAAATTCGGTAGGCCGCCTCTCCTCCTTCGCGTTCGGCTCGAGGGAGGCGCCACTTCTGGGTGGCTTATCCTAGGACACCTCATTCTCCCATTCCTGGGAGAACAATAGATTCCTCGGGTCCTCCCTTAATTATCATTTCACTGACCTCCATTTATCTCGCATACACATTTAAATGGGCCGTTCGCAATCATTTTTGGTTGGGTCTGTTGACCAGGACTCCTCCGCCGACAGTCATTCGGACGAGGAAGCTGGTCCAGCGGACCTAATTCATATTTCGCGCGGGATTCTTGCCCAGCCGCCATTACGGACAAATCCTTCGTGGCTGCCATTAACCCTTCTGTAAGACTCACTTTGAGGATGATGTCACCATTACCCGGTAAGGCTTACCGACAATTTGCTTGGGGTAGCTCAGAATCAAATTGCAGTAGGTGTGGATCCAGGCCGAATCAATGCCGATGTTGACAAATCAACTTCGGTATCGAACTCGACTGGACTCCCTTCCGAAATTCAACGCATTCCAGTCTACCTAGAGACTTCTTGCTGGGCTGGAGATAGCGGAATTTCCAATACTGCTTCGATATCATTTCCTGGGCTTGCAGATCACAACAAATTGTGTCTTGCTCGAGGTAAATATATTCAAGCACTCCCTTCATGTTCCTCCAAAGACAACGGGGGCGAAATCCTAGTTACGCTAGAGGCTTTACCCCAAACACACAACACTCCAATTGTTAGGGACAATTTAACGGTAGGAACACAATTTGAACACGTAGGTACACGCCCTACACCCGGTAAATTGGGCGAACCTTCAACCCCAATTGATGCAAATACAAGAAGCTACACCACACTCAGCTCCCTTTCCAAAGCCCTTTAAAAACACACCCCAAATAGGTGTAATTTGTCTGGGTGGGCATTAAATCCACGAAATCTTTTGAACCGAAAAAAGACGTTTTCCACCGCCTGCTGCTCATAATAGGCCTACGTACTCTATACAGAAAAGAGGGCTAACACGCCTAATGAAGTGCCGTCGACATTCATGTGCTCACGTCCAACGCAGGTCTAACGAAGACGGTCCTACATCAAAGAAGCTTAAAATTTCAAAGCAGCTCTCTCTCTCTGCTATAAGGAATCCCACTTTAGAGAAGTATACATAAATTATCCATGCTGAAAAGGTTTCGTACTTAGAGAGGAGTTAGAAGTAGAGTTGGTGTTGGCAACTTTGTAATTCCGTTACCTCTCCCCATAGGACTTGTCTGGTTAAAGGGGTTTCTTTGTAAATAAACTTAATTATTTTCGCTTGTTCGGTCTTCAGCGCATCGGGTCCAATTTAATAACAGCTCATGAATGTGAACTTGTAGTTAGATGGAAAGTTAACGGAATCCGAAGATGTGGAAAATGCAGTAACTGAGACTTACGTTGACACAAGGAATGTATATTTTTGCCCAAGAATGAAATAAGAAGTTGAAGAAACACGCTGAATCTAATCCGAAAGTCTTTGCAAACCGAAAACCACTATTTTTATTTTATCACTAAATATGTCAACAAAAAGTTGTTGTTCAAGAAATTGTTGTCGACGGAGAACCATCAATGATAGCAGTTGGTCGACACAATCTTCAAAGTGTAGTTCCATTTTGAGAGTAGACGCCTCTACAATAAAAACACGGCCGTTTGATGGTGAGTGGAAAAGGCATTTTCCTAGGTGAAACTTTTCTAGGGATACGTCATAAGTAGGGCAGCCTTAGGATGCTGTTCAAACTGCACAACAGAACAGTAGAGAAAAGAAAGGTATATGTTCAGATGAAGGAAAGAGATCTTCTCAATAGCATCCCCTCCCCGGCAATTTTTTTTCTCTTGGCGTTTCTTTTTACTCGGAGACAATAGGTTTACGAGTCCCCATGGAAAAAAAAACAAAAACAGTATCTACAAACCCTCTACTCCAAGCCCCGCACTTCACGTTATTAGAGGGTTCGTTACAACTCTGACAAACCTTAGAGCTTCTTTCTCATACGATAACTAAACAGAAGTTGGAATGAGTGGAAGTTCCAAGACAGTGTGTTGAGGATATTACGCAGATGCCATTTACCTATCAGTTAATCAGTCAGGATGAATTGCTGCTTGTAACTATGCATAGTTCTGAAATCGCACATTTCCCGTTCATTTACACCGACTGTAACTGTTCTGCTTTTCAAACGTAGGTACACCTTGAAACACAGGCACATAGTTTTAACAAGACAGATAGTTCCATTGAATCCGCTTAACAGTTCAACACCAGCTTGAGTACCTACAGTGAGAGCGAATGTAAGCCTTCTAGATACCCACGGCGTTGAATGTGCTAAAAGTGGAAAACATTCGTTCCACAAAGGCAATTTATTAGCATTGCCGATAAGATACCTTTTCCGCGAGCGGCAGAATTCTCTTTCTATTTAGAATGAAACCATTGAACGTACCTCCCGAACTTTGTTGAACGCAACTAGAACAGTAGGTACTTGAGACTTGAAAGATTATTTGTGTTGAAGTTTAACAATTCACGGGAGCGCCTATCGTCAAATTTAAAACTAGACTAAAATTCCTTGACACTTCCTAAGTTGTAAACCATAAAATGACCGAGAAGACCGAATACCTGATAATAATAATTATTATTAGTGTGTATTGCACACGGCTTAACGTACTGCTGACTACCATTTCTGGGGCTCTGACTGTTGATTTTCTAGAAATAAAATTGTTAGGGAAGTTGGTGAACCACAAGTCTAGTTCACTTCCAGAGCAGGATTTGAGTTGGGATGTTGGGATGTTGGTTTGCCCCGTCAAATGCACGTGGCGTTTCAGGGTAAGTGACATCTGAGCTTCCCCCGAGATTTCCCCAGAGCGACTGGTGACATGCAGGGCTGCATCCCCATTCCTCAGACGTCCTGATGTGAGGGTTGTGATGGTGAAGGGGGTGTCGAGAGAACTACTAGGGAAAGCTGGCTCCCTAGATAGCAGCACTAACCTCTCTTCGTCGCCCCCTCCCACCTGAAATGGCCGTGTCACCACTTGAAGAGGGAAAGCCTATTTGGGGGTCTAGGTAGACTTAACAGTAAAGGGCGGGGGTCTTGGGCCAGATTGTACTCGGAGGCTGCTGATATTGGCTCCACTTGACGGCCTAATATGTCAGGCTCACCGCCCTTTTGCACCGTTCTCCTTGACACTCCCCAATTTGTAAACACATTCGCACTTCATCCCTCTGTCATTCGGCCTCTTCATCTTGATGACACGTTTGCCGCAAGAAGGGCCTCCAGAGTGAGTTATAGCACTGGAAATGTTACGAGACAAGATGTGTGACCAGGAGAAGAATTTAGTAGCTACATCTCATTACATCAAATTTTGATATCTGTGCCAAATTTCGCCACCATGGTTGCGACTAGCAGCTACTCAGTGAAGAAGAGTATGAAACCCCGTGCTCGTTTGCATCTATAGACGTAAAATGCATTTAAATTGCATAATCCTCACTTAGTAACACAGAATGCTCTCAATAGATTCCATGGCTCGCACTGGGGCATGCTCATCCTACGTGCATTAAATGTAAATTTTACAACGTATTCGCGATCAATATGTGACATTATACGATAAGATTAGGAATCTAACAGGTAGAAAAAATGCGAAATCGTTACATTGCTGTAACGCATCGTCGAGTTCATCATGCATGAGTGGTATTCATTGGAACTATGATAAACGCATTTCAGTACTGTGGGTACTAATTTTCTTTTTCATTTATCACTTCACTTCCTCCCGCTTCTTTTGCTGTCCCTTCATTCAGGCCTCCCATCCTTCTTCCAGCTAATCCGCCTTGGTTGGGTGAGTGATTCTCTTACGACATTTCCTCCCTATTTATCAAGTAGTGTCCCTCAACTACGTCTAACTTTCTTCTTGAACAGTAAAAGAGGGCAAAGAAACCGGTGAATTCAGCACCTAGCGATACTTTATACGATTTTCTTCAGGGATCGAATGTTCACAGGTTGTCTAGATCATGTTTGAAATTGTTGGGCAATTTTTAGAACTTCAGAATCGACAATGAGGGCAAACCCCTGTTTGCAAGAATATTTATTTAAGAAAAAATAAGAAAGAAGATATTGAAGTCAGAGGTGAGAACAAAGGTTCAACTCATTGGGCTGACGTCACACAGAATCCCGTCTTCCTATTGGTACCCAGGTGACAAGTTCAAACCAGCGAGTTGGGATCCTTGCCACAGAGCGTTGAGTTGTTCCCTCTGCAGCGGGAACAAGAGATGTTCTTCCTAGTTAGTTATTTGATAAGTGCTGAACACACACCAGATCAGTGGACTCACTAGTTACACCCATTCACAATCTACTCACATTAACAGTGTTAAGACTTTTTTCATCCAATAGGCCCGACAAGGGGTTTTTTCAGTGTAGGTAGCAGCCGCCAGAGATATTGTTTTCCGCTGGCCGTAAAAGCCCCACCCTTCCCGTTATCAACTGGGTTTTAAGCCTGTAATATACGAAAGAGGAAGTAGGGATTACGGAAAGGCAAAACGCCCAGTAAACTTCATGAACGTTCAGCCATTATAAGAAGTAACTTCGGGTTTACCCTTCCGATCCGGGCACACTGCCGGGGGAATAATATTACAGAGTCGGGAAGTTAGTGATATTGGAGGGAGATCCCAATAATGGGCGTTGAAGAGCAAAGCATTTTAATAAAATCTCCCTCGCGCATTTTCATCCATAATCGAGATACATATTCCCGACTGACTCAATATGTTGTCGGTACTTTTAGGGCCAAAATAAAAGAAGTTTGAGAACATGACATTGTAGCACACATTCTTTCTGGAGTACTTGGTTTCTAGTTTGCCCAAAACGGGCAGTGAAAAATTGAGAAAAAGTGAGATGATCTCATGTCACGAAAGTAGCGCTTGAAGTAGGTAAAGTAGAAACGATTGAAGAGCTAAAACCTGTTTCCAGGTTTTATAAATAAATTTTCGCCGACAGGCTTTAAGTGGAGACAACCCGCAGCACCGAGCTTTTTTTTCTTTCTTCTTATTTCTTAATTAGCCCAGCTAGTTTCATTTTTCTACAATTTCGGTAGCATTAAACTTGACAAATTTAATGTAGATCTGGATTAGTTACCATAACCCCTGTATTGGAATCCTCTAGTTCTAGAAAATACTTAATTCGTAAACAATTTTTCACATTAGGTGGGACTGAACGAAAATATAACGAACAACACTTAATTTTGGTTTATTATTCTTGGAATAATACACCTATGTAATCGCGACGGAGGTCATTCACTACCATGTTGGCAGACCGTAAGAGATGGAAAGAGGAGGAAGGGAGTCCAGCGTTGGTGTGTCTAAAAAACAAATTGCTACCTTAACAAAACAAAACTCAACAACTAAATAAACTTCCAACAAATCAAAACACAAAAACAAGAATACCACACCAGATTAGGACTTACCTACTTAATATGATATAAGAGCATCAATTTAAATGGCAGCTACTAATAAAATTTATTGTGGCTAATTTAATTCAATGTGTCTATATATATATATATATATATATATATATATATATATATATATATATGAAATTCACTCTGAAGCTAATGAACAACAATGTAACAAGACCATAACTTTCCACCTCCTTTTTCTCTCCTCCAAACCAACAATCATGACAGACACAAAACTTTGCTCTATTTAAAATTATCCAACAAATCACAGCATATCACAGAAGTTTCTTGAGCAATGATAGGTGGGTCCAAGTCTTCATGTTGCCAATTTCCGTGCCTCTTCCAAGATGCCGGAGTATATCGAGCTCAACCCATTCACATCCGTCCGGTGGTTGCAGGGAGTTGGAGCTATTTGGATATGGCACATTTCCTTAAATAATCTCCGGCCCAAGAGTTTCTCCCGATCCAGCACCGTCAAGTCCTCATAAACAAATTCATGCCTATTGGAGACTGCGCGTTCTGAAAGTGCAGTGCCCTTCTCCACTCCTGAGCGACAGTCCCGCTTATGGTCGTCCCCAATCCGATCCCGTATATACTGCTTAGTTTGTCCGATGTTTGCCAGCCCACATTCACACGGAATAATATTTGGTATACCATATTACGGCATACCATATTATGGTATACCGTACAAGACTGTATCGAGAGTGGGTCAATTGCCTTGAGGTGCAACTGCGAGACCTTGTTTGTATATGCAAACAACACCTTTGCATTAGGAGCTTCTCTACTTATGAGGGTCTTGAGTTTGGGAGAGATTCCCTGTACGTACGTGAGCCGGGAATACCAAACTCTAGGGGCATCTGGTTCTGGATCACTCGGTAAAGCACCAGACACCAAAGCAGGTCGCTTTACTCTATATAATATATAAAATAATATTATTATTCACAAACTTATGAGTCAAAAATTCTGATCGGCCTCAAAATTTGAAATTATCCGTTTCATAGTGTCTAGATTCGAAAATGAAATGTCCGACCACCGAGCCGTGGGGCGCTATGGGGCTAATCTTGGGCTACGGGAAGGGGATTTGAAGGTTTTCGGCTATGGGGTCGAGTTAGGTGTCGTTTTTGGAGAATTTTCGAACGTAGAATCAATTTTCGTACGATCCGATTTCACCGTGGGGATCTACGGGGCTTTCATGCGGCTACAATTGGGATTTTTGAAGGATCCCAGGACAAATACCTAAGGTGTCGTTTTCCGAGAAATTTTGGACGCAAAATCCGTTTTTTCGAGGTTCCACATCTGTCCAAACTTTGTACTTCCACAAAACTAAATTTTTCTAATTTTTTCAAAAATATTTTTTTAATGACACAGAATTAAGTTTTTGCACAATGAAACTTTATCCAAGAATAATAAGCCCTTGTGTAAAATGTGCAGCGTTTTTCATTTACCATTTAATGCAAGAAGTAGAACTGACGTTGTATAAACATAACATTCATAAAATGTCATTGTCTAGTTTCATAAAATCTATGATCCACGGATAATGGGAGAATAATGTTATAGGTGTAACACTATCCCTCATTAGGATAGAGTTATGTACAATAATATCATGAGTGACATTGGATTTTAAAGCGTCACTCTATCCACCTGTTTAACGGTGGCTCAAATACTTAGGGTTTATCATCACTTTGTGTTTTTACCTCTCAGTTTACAGTCAATCATTCGACAGTTAGATTGTTACCCCTCTCATACAAATTAAAATTCATTGCTCATGCGGAAAAAAACGAAAAAGAATGACCGGCGAGAGGGTCTCTGGAAATGAAAGCCCACTACGGTTACTTTGTTGACAAACCCTTTTAATTGCTCAAGCCCTAAGGTTAATTCTTCGTAATTAAGCCGCGCAGTGCTGTATGGCGCCTGAGATACAAATAAGAGCAGAATGGAACCCAATTATACATCGTCAAGAGGGTAACGAGGGATGCAGAGCACAAGAGGGTATTTGTGAATTTTGGTTTATGAAGAGAGGGCGGATTTACGAAGAATCATCAAGTAAAATCGTCACTACAAAGCCTGCGAATCCCATTTTTAGATCATTTTCCAACAAAGTGATTCTGAATTTTGACCTGAATCCTTTTGGTCTATGATTCTAGGAATAATACACCTATAGATGAATAATATACGTCGCATATTATGTAATCGCGACGGTGGACGAAAATTCTGATCGGCCTCAAAATTTGAAATTATTCATTTCAATTTTTTTTAAATCTGAAATTTTGATAGAATACTTGGATTACCACCTAGTTGTGTCCGCAAGGTTTTCAGCCGAAAACCCCTTCTTTTCAGCCTCGATCGCCCGAACCCGTGGGGCGCCATGGGGCTAAAATGGGATTTTTTAGGGATCCCAGGATGTCAAATAAAGTGTCGTTTTCCGTGTAATTGTGGACGTAAAATCCAACTTTTGAGGTCCCACATCTCTCCAACCATTGTACAAATACAAAAATGTTTAAAAAAAAATATTTTCTTATCGTCACAGAATTAATTTTTGCACTAGTAACAAAGAATGATAAACCAGTGTGTAAAATTTTCAGCGTTTTTTTTTTTTTTTTTTTTTTTTGAAGGGTTTTGGAAAGGGAGTCGAGTGAGGTGTGATTTCGATGTAGTTTTGGATGAAGGATTGATTTACAAGGCTTTTCAGACAGCGATGTTTTCCTCGCTATTCTTTCATTGACTTCGAAACAAACTGAAGGGACTCCAGAAATGGTTCGATTGCACTAAAATTATCAGATAATATCAAGAAAAATAATAATGAACCAAAATTAGTAACGTTCTTACTTTAAGCGTATGGCAGCTGCATTAGCTTTGTGACCATAGCTTGCATCGATATTAAAACAAAACTCCCACAGGTTACTGCTTAGAGCCTTTGGCTAAAATTAAAGAAACATGGAACATGCTTTGCCTAGTAACGTTGCCAAGCAAAATTTCGTGACACATCGCCGTCACCCAAAAAACGGGACACTTTTTGCCAGTTAGCTCAAGGCTAAATCATGTTCCATGTTAAAAACAACTGCTGTTTGGACCAGGATAAAAGCAAAGCTAACAATCCTCACTCGCACCTGAATGATATTAGTGGGAGTAATGATCAGTGAAATTCAATAGACGTGGCAAAATTTCTTTAGTCAAACCAGCCAAACTAACGGAGTGCATAATAGCGATCTACATCGGACTGTAACAAAGCATTTCTGATTGGCAAACGGGGGTGGCTATGCAGACACGAAAGCCGAGCACCCCCTTTTGACTGGATGCTGAAGTCACCAACTCGATTCCAAGTTTATTTGGGGCCGAGCGCAGCACCGTCTGGTACTCCCTGGCGATCTAACGGCGAAGGGAGAAACCAGAGCTCCTCCTATTGGTTCAGCGGAAAGCTCAGTATCAGCGGTACCGTCGAGCTCCTCGAGCGAAGCGGCAAAATAAACGAGTGCCCACCAACAATGGTATTCTAATTAAGGCGTTGTTAACAATAAGCAAGTAGAGCATTTCTACTAATATAAATGTGCTGTTTCAAATCTCAATCAGTCTTACAACAGTTGTGAGACTGATATGAGTTACTCGTATCAGAAGAGCGATCAAACAGTTAGATAGGTTGGAATTACAGCACAAATCGACACCAGAGCGCCCAAAGGGACAAACTGCTTTTTTTTTTGTGCAAAGGGCCAAACTAAAATCGGTTTCAAGGTCCCAAGCCCAAAGGGCCAAACTGGAATTTAAACGAAAAATTATTAGGGCCAAACTGCATCCATCTACCTGGTTCATTAGGCCAAACTGCTTATCTTACCAACTAAAACGCGGCTCAAACTGCTCCAAGGTCGCTATTAATTTTATATTGTCATGAGGATTTGTGTTAGAGACAGATACAATAGCCCAGAACCACAACAAATTCATAAAAAATTGATCTACGTATGCCCGTTACTGTGTTTACGTCCCCTACCTACCTAATTGTTTTTTTTTTTTTTTTTTTTTTTTTTGTAATAGAATGGCATTTATCCAACCATACAGGTTTTTTTTTTTTTTTTCAAGCCCAATTAGAACAGTTCTAATTGAGTTACTCACGTGAGCTCTAATTGGGCTTGAAAAAAATACAAAAACGAAAGTGATGATGGAGAGGTACCTGACAAATACCTAGAGATTTGGAAAAATTGGTAATTAATAATAAATCGCCTATTTTTCCAACTCTAATTAATATAATATAATTATTAACAAACAATTACACAGGCTTACAACAACAAAAAAGTCACATTTTACACTAGGGTTTATTATTCTTTGATATAGGTTACTTGTACAGAAATTTAATTCCGTCAATGAAAAAATTTTTAGAAAAACATTTTGGGAGGGGTATTTATTTTTTATTTTTTTCAAAACTTTTTCAAGGCACATTCAAGCGCCTCGGAAAAAACCATTGATCTACATGTTTATTAGGGTGCTGAACCCGGATCAGGCCTCCGTTTTTTCAGGTCACGTCCAAATTTTCGAGATATTGGCAATTTTTCGTTTTTTCGACCTTTTTCAGTAAGTATAGAAAATCACAGATAATTATAATCGTACAGATGCTCAAAAATTCTACAAAAACTCCCTTCTTACTAGAAATGTATCACTGATTCCGAATATACCAATGACTTGGGTCTAAAATCAGAGGAATAACATTCCATTTTCTTTTCTTTGGGAAAATCACATATTATGTGATTTTGCAACAACAAAAAACTTAATAAGTTCGTTATATTTATAATATAAATATATTAGACTTGGAGGCATAAATTCATCACGATTCAAAGATGGTTTTATTCATCAGGAACACCGTTATGAATGGCGTCTGGCGCGTGTCTTTCAGGGCTTCGATCGCTATTCCGTAAGTTGTGTTCGTTTCGGTGCTGCAATATGAGCTTAAAAATTCATTATCATTTCAGCCACTTGGACAAAGTCCCTGACAACCTGGGTGCTTTCAGCGAGGAACAAGGCGTGAGGTTCCAGCAAGACATCAAGACGATAGAAACAAGGGACCAAGGCTTCTGGGACTGCAATACCTATGATGGCAGACTACTGTAGGTGCCTTCAAAGGGACAAACCAGCCGCCACTCATACCCGAAAGGGTCATGCAAAATCGTTTTTGAACTAAAAAAAGGTCAGATTTTGGTTTTTAGTTTCCTGAATAGCTTCCAACAGCTGGTTTTCAAATTGTTCCTGAATATATTGATATTCCTCGGAAAAAGTTTTGGCTAAAAATATGTAAAAACCTTGAAAAATCATAGCTCCCTTATTATGGAATTCCATTCTATACCTTAAGGTATAGAATCGCGGTTGTCTGTGGTTGGTCTCATCCCATGCAGAAACAATCTACCAACAAGACAAAAAAACGTGACTGTGCTTTGCCAGGTTAGTATAACGTGTGTTTCAAAACTCAAACATTAAGTACACATATACAAATTCGATTCAGGGCATCGAATCTTTGCAGCCAATCGTTGGCAGAGTAAATGGAGAAAAAAAGCAAGGGACACGATAGCAGTAGGATTAGAACGTATTATTAATTAGCCAGGCAATCGCCTGAGGAACGTTTTCCATGCTTGATGAAACTTTGGTCCTGCTTTCGGCAGGACCAAACGAAGACCAAACCAGGTCGAACGGCATGAGTTCGACTACACCAAATTAATAGACCAAAAATCCGTCAAATTTGTCATTCAATTTTTTGATCCAAAGTCAATCGAAATGCAGCCAACCAAAGGAACTCCTTCCAAAGATTCCTACAAAAACCCCAAGCAAAGAGTAACATAATATTATTTCGTTAACAAAATATAAAAGGTTAGGTAGGCATAACATTTCAATGTTTTCTCCATTATGAACAAAAAAGAGAAATTCAATCGTATATTAATTCAACGTCTATTGAAACAGGATTCAACGTGATTTTCGAGCAGCCACCTGACAAAAATTGGTTAAATCGTTCAACAGTAGATTCACATCAGAACGAATGGAACAGTACTCTTGCGGTGAGAGCGGGTGAAGCTTCGTTTAAAGGGTGTTCGAGGAAAGTCAGACAGAACGCGCTGGGGAGGCGAACTGGACCACAATCAATATCAACAACAGGCTGGCTTAGTGTGAACCTACCTCACTATCGGAGCCAGCAAGACCTGTTCACATGCTTGAACCCACCAGATGGCAACGCAATGCGCATCCATTCATCTCAGGTTTTGGGCAACGGTTGCGGTAAGAGGAAGTAAGTTTAATTTTCCCAGGGGACCAGAAAGTTAACAAAAAAATGCGGTAAGTCACGGCGTTAAATTGTGTTAATTTTAATGCCAACTTCAGTTTTGTAGGGACCCAAAGAAAAAAAACAACAAAAACAAAAAAACAATATTATGGAACTAAGTGGTCACTCCATCATAGTTAATGAGATATTTGGTGTAACGTTCTTAGATGGAGCTGAAATAAAAAGATTTCTCACTCTCTTGTAAAACTCCGAACGCGCCCTTTTTTTCTTAATAAGAAAATATCAACACACATTCAACGACACGTTAGATGTCTCCACCAAGTGCGCGTTCTAAGTCAATACCTCTTCTCTGCTGCCAAAGCAGAAACAAGTAAACTAATTACAGGAACAGTCCCGGCATTTTTCTTCCAAAACGTTCCTGTTATATACTTGTAAGCTGGTTCCTCCACCCCTACAATAAACTAATTACGCCAGTGAGCAAACGCATTTAGCCGCATCAGCTATATCCAACTGACTTTTCCTTTTTCACACGTTTCAAACCTCAATAAAAGAAAAAGTTTACGTTTACTGATAGGTACCACCAGTAGCAGTAAGCAAGTTGACGCTTTCAACATTGATTTGTTTAAGGAAAACATTGACATCCTTTTGAAAAACCTACTGCCAAACTTACCTAAGAGAGCTTGGAAGAGCCTTGATTTGAAGATCCGAATGACCCTTTCTATGGCGAGCCTCAGCTGTTTATCTTGAGGCCTAGTTAGTTTTGAGTGGTAATCTTCGAGAAGTTCTAGCGCGCGGTGAGCCTCTGAAACAAGAAGAAAACAGTTGAAAAAATTAACTTGAGGTTGCTCACCGACCGACAAGATTATTAACAGTGGACACGTCATTTAAGGTACAGAAAGTAAGTAGGTAGGGACAAAGTGTGTAAGTAGGGAGGACAAAGTTATAAAGTGAAGCAAGAGTGGGTTACAGTTGGATTGGAGCGCAGCAGCGGCACAGATTCCCCAGGCCAGAGGCAACAACCTATAAATGGGTAAGACTCGTCAGTGAAAAGCAAGGGAGGGGCTCTTGCAAAGCTTGCATGCATTGATACTTGCTACCCTCCTGTTAGTCCACAACGGCTTGTTTACAAATTTTCTCTCGATCCCTGAAGACTCACCAACGTCAAACCAAGTTGACCGACCGGACTACTAGCATCGCTATGCACACAACGGTGCTGGCAGCGGCTGGAATGCCTGTTTACTGACTGATTCGTCGACTCCTCTGGGTCAACTGACTTGGTTGCGATTCCTGGGAAGAGCTTGAGTGTCCAACCAAGCAACATCAGATCTTGCCAAGACATTCTCTTGATAATGGGCTACACTGCAAGGGCAACGAACCCTCCCGCAGCTGGCAGTGATTCAAGCACTAAATCCTCTCGAAAGGACCCTCATCTAATCAAGAAGTTCTTGACAAGAACTATAACTTCTACCTAACCACTTGGTTATGAACTTTAAAAATTTGGAATCACCTAGTAGTGTTGTTAACGGGACACAGAAAATTGATAACCACTAGGAGGAAGGTTTCCACTCTTACGGCCACAGGAAGTTGGTTAGAAAACCCCTTTTAATGGAAAAAGTAGGTAGGTACCTAAATGCAACTAGTACGTACTAAAATTAATCTGTATCTTGATCTGTATCTGTATTAGGTAATCTGTCTTCAGATAGATCTGTTATCATCGAAAAATTGGGGTTACCAAAATATAAATTTAGGTAGTAAAATTTAACACAAGTACCTACCTACCTACATAGGTACTATTTCAGTTCAGTGTTCCCCGTCAATTTCACAACTTAGGTTGATTTAAAAAAAATGTTCGGGTTTTCAAAAAATTCCATTTTGTCTGGTAAGAGACAGCCCAGTGCGGTGAAGCGAGCATACAGGCTTCTCCCCTAAGCAAAATCATGTGACCCAGAAAAGGAGCGTGAGCGTGATGTTACGCAAAACGACACACAGACCAAAAATTTTGGGACGATGTAATAAAAGTTTCACTTTAAAAATTAATCTTTCTTATATCTGTCGTATACGGACTTTAACTTTTAAATATACCTACCTAGACTGTTGAAACCTGTTTACTGGCGAAGATGAATGACGGGGGTTTGGGGGCAGGCCTATGAAAACCAGTTTCTGCACAGTATTTTCAAACTATTGGACCTACAGAGAGTAGTATCTCAAGATATAGGACGAAAATATCCAAATAAACGTCCGATTGAATACAATGTTTGACCATTGATCAGTTGGAGGTTCAAAGTTACACGTCCGGCGGACGTCGTCCGCGTGATGAAATGAGGCTCAGTTTCAGCAAGTGATTCTCGGGTGGGGGGAAAAGCCGACAAAATAACCGTTCCAACAGTCGTTCATCACCCTGAAACCACAGTTGTGAATGAGTCGAGAGGTCGCTAGGTACTGCCTTTAGTTCGGCGATAACAAATGACTTCCCTCCTCGCTATGGCTGTTCCCCGCCTCGGGCAAAGGTGGATTGATTCTCTTCGAGGTCTATCCCACCTTGATCCCAAGTTGGGATTCCCAACCCTATCTTGTCGAACGATACGAGTGAAATTGAGGATGCCAGTGCAAGAAGGGCACATAGACCCATGTGCCCTTTTTGGGGGGAATGCAGAAATCGACTCGCCATCTTGCCTTCCATGTCTGTACCAAGTTTGGTTGAGAAAATCCTGATAGTTTTGTTGGTAGCCGTGTTAGAGTCAGATGTTGTTATATGCCCTTTTTGCAGGGAACCACTTTTTAGCTAAAAAACATTTAGGTAAAACGTGGTTCCTTGCTTCGTATTGTGATTTTTTGACGATTAAATTACATAAATGGACGTTTTTGGGCTTTTCCCCGAAATGCAGAATTAGAAAAAGGCTCCGGCGCAAAAGGACGTGTACCTATACTATCACTATGCCTGCAACCCCATATACGGAAAGGCAGGTACTCTTCACCTGTTTCCTCCGGCAGCGATTAAATGACATACTAAAATGACATAAAATGGCAATTTTTCGAATAAATGATTTTGAAGAAAATAAGAAGAAAAAAATAGTAATGTTCTACGGGTATTTTTGTTCATGATTGCTTCGTTACCATTCGTTTTACAATCAAAACAAGTTCCTAATAAAAGTGAAGTCCACAATAGGTACTTACCTAACTACATATAAGTTTGGGTTACAAAGTCAATATTTTTCTATTGTCAGAACCTATTTTGTATTTAAAAAATTTGAACTAAGTCAGCATTTTGTATTTCGGAAAATCGAAACTCCCTCGCTTATTTTGGAAAATATGTTTGTAAAGCCCCCAAGTTGTTTCAAAATCAAAAAATTTCGTTTTAAAATACATTTAAATGGTTTAATATTGTTTTTCTATTTTTTTAAACCTTTTGGTTCCATATGCCCTTCTTGCAGGGAACTAGCGAAGAGTTCATTTTTGCATTCCCTCCAAGAAGGGCATATAACCTACCTTCACAGATCGTTATTTTTCTCAGTACCAATAAAATTGATCGCCATTTGGTGTAGTGGTATTTCAAGTAGGATAATGATGAAGGCGTAGAGAAAAGGATTGGAAAGGATAAAACTTATAGACACTCCAGGGTGTGTGTTAGAAAACATTGGAGTCCATTTCCTCAAAACGCAGTTTTGACACGTAGGCCCTTCTTGCACGGACCTCCCCAATTGTGCAATGGATCAGTGAGTTCAGAGGCTTCCAGGGTTTAAAATTACGAGTACCTACTTAATACAATCATTGACAACGCCTTTCCACTCGTAGGAGACAGGTAAAACCATTAACATATTCTGCATACAATGTATGTTTCTCGTTTCCAAACGTTTTCGGGATCATTCTATTTTTTAATTGAAGGTTTTTTCTAATGGTTTTCAGCTCTATTTTCTACAGAGGTGGCCTGTCTGTAGCCACCCCTGATCTACATCTTGACGCTACGTGGCGCATCTGTACTATTATGAATGGTAATTCTTAATATCCTAGTGTGTAATATCTGATATCATTATCATTAATATAATATATTATGTTATCATTATTTTATATTTTCTAACTACTCCGCCATTCTCATGGCAAAGGCTGTTTACCCAATCCCTCCCTGCTTCTATCCCTCTGGCAAGGCTTGCTTGCCAGGCAAGCAAATAGAACGACCAAGTAGGAACCTGTAATGTAGGACCTACGGTTACAATAATAATATTATAGTAACTGTAGGACGTAAGTCAAAGGATACGGCTGGAATGAATTGCAATCCTCCAAGAGAACCAATAACTGGAACAATCAGTCGGACTAAAATCTTCTGATAATTTCCTTATTTACTTTTAGTTTTCCCCTTTACGTTTAACTTACCCTTATTTCTGAATTAAGCGATACTAGCGCACGATTAGTTCTTCTCATTAAATGAGAAATTTTCTGAAAAACCCTGATAATTTTTCGCAAGATAGAGAAAACTTCGTGGGTTTTGTTCTAGCACAAATCCAGCAGGGTTCATTTACGACGGTACAACCAAGACCTACCTACTTATCAAGTAGATTGTGATGAGGACATTCGATACCTCGATGATGGACCATGCTGTACTCAAGTCTTGACAAAATTTGAGCAAAATATTTAATATTGTTGTTACAGCATCAGCATGAATTTAACCTCCAAACAACGATGGTAATGTAAAAGGGTTTTATCGAATTACCAAAGTTACGAAAAGGCTAAGGAAAATGGCGATAAAGCGATGGAAAAACAGCCCTTTACGTGCATACAGGGGATTAGCGCGGGCCACCATTATCTAAACTCATTCCAGTTATTTTATTAAACTACTTAAAAGCTCGCTTTAGTTATGCTTGGACGAAATGAAACCAGGAGTGTTTTTCCGTTCCAAAACACAGCTAGGTACGTCTTAATCCATGAAAACGTAGGAGGGTGAGTTTGTAAAGTCAAGATAAAGCATCGTTTACAGAAGGCAAGCAGTAATTTTGCCTCACAAAAGCCGCCCGGAGCTCTGCTTTCATACCTCAAAGAGCCTCCTCTTACTTCCTCTGGCTTTAGAAATACAGGGAAATCTATAAAATATTAAATATTTCAGCTTCCGCGAGGTGCCCTAGAAACTGTGGCAAAGCATGGAAAATGTTAATGCTCAACATCGGCGAACACATTTGCGATGGAGTCTTGAATCATTAATAAGTATAAGGAAAGAAGAATGCAATTTGATACATATTTCAACTTGATTTAATGCGGTTAATTTCCCTTCGACTACAAATATTTAGATTTATCTAGCGGACATCGATTAGGGGTTTGGAGTCAGCAAGTAGAATTATGTGAGGGGGTGATGCTCTAGCCGTTCTTTTCATCGTCCCTGTCGCCTTTTCTCTATTTTCCCCCCCGAGAACATCTTGGCTAAGGGCTACCATGTCTCGAGGGAGGAATATAGGTCACATCCATTCCGCTTTTGTACAATTCCCTGGCCTCTTTGCTTTATCGACGAAGCACAACTGACGTTTGTGAGATCAATCCATGCATCAATGTGTGGTTCCGAGTTCTTTAGTCACAGTAAAGCCGTCCCACAAAGATGTTTGGGACCCAGAGAAAAAGAAGACAAAGTGGGGGGCAGGTACGCAGTTCAAGTACCTATTGAACCACTGAGTACATGTGCAATTTCTTTTTTTGAGACTAACATAGAGGGAAAAAGCGCATTGGGACGAAGGGAGGGGTTTTTTATAAAAATCTGTAGGTTGAGATTTAAATAAAATCTATAGATTGAGGCTAGACAACACACAAAAATTGCTGCCTTTGTATGTATTGGCGCTTGAGATGTGTGCTCATCGCTGTACATACATATTAAAATAAAATTTATTATAATATTGTTACCATTTTGTATATACATATTATGTATGTATTTAATACATAATATGTATATTATACCTCACGGTCGGCTCACAGGACCGTCAAATAGGCCAGTTGTAATCCCAGTTCCAAACCAAGAGATCCAAACTGAAGCAGCAGAAAGGAGCTAATTCTCAGCCGAAAAGGAATCCCTTTGGAAACTCACACTGACCAGAAAAGAAACTTTGACTCAAAATAATTTTGTTCGTAAATTATTAATGAAAGAAATTTGATATGGTCTAGTGTTAAATAAGTATATCGAACCCTTGCACATGTTTGTGAGCAAAGTCAGCGGAATTGGGATGAAAAGATCTCCCGGATCTGGTGACCAACTTTACAGCTAGTTGATTTATGGCATAGCAGGGTTCTTGAGATAACCCGAGGTTCTGCTGAACAACGCGGTCCAGATTGGCGCATGAACTGGACTTCAGGTCTTTGCCAAACCTTCATGCAGGATGTTAAGTAGGCTGAGGCAAGAAAATGGATTCAAGCAAACAGACTGACGGATGCCAACTTATGGTATCTACGTATCGGTAATTAAGGAATGATAATGTTTTGATTTTGTACTCCATTAACTACAAGTAATTCGTGATTGTTAAAATTTAATGTGAATCTTTATGATTCGTGACTTATTTACTTGAGCACTACATTGATGACGAGGATTTCCACCTGTGCGGACTCTTCCCCCTACGATTCCGACAAGAGGCATTGATATTCAAAATATTATTTAATTGGTATAATGGCTAGGCCAGGTCCCCCTAGGAGAAATCCTGCCTATGCACATGTCCATCGTTGGTCAAAAAGGTGTCTCAAACTCAAGACACC
The DNA here is from genome assembly GCA_955831195.1 of Pilophorus perplexus. Classification (NCBI taxonomy): domain Eukaryota; kingdom Metazoa; phylum Arthropoda; class Insecta; order Hemiptera; family Miridae; genus Pilophorus; species Pilophorus perplexus. The sequence continues at coordinate 13,179,632 of OY037010.1, read as the reverse complement.
CAACTTTCCCATTAGAAGCATACTTCGGATAAATGAGGCTTTGCAGATGTGGGGTAGCCCCAGAAGGGTCGGTAACACCTGTTAAAATGGAAGGGTGCACGCTCAATCACCCGTACATAGGCCGACCCCTCGTAGCATGAGATATTCTACTAAGGAAGTAGAACCTATCCATGTATTTGCAAATCTTTATCCAGAAATTCACCCAGAAAAAATAAAATGGGGAAATAAAGTAGAAAGGAGTGATCTGACATAATATGTCAGATCACTCCTTTATATTATTTGGCGTTCCCTACGTATTTCACGGTGGGTCCCGGTAAACATTATTTGCCTGATGGTTTTCTCACCGAAATGTGTAACAATGTTCGGAAGAAGAACATGGTGATGAACTGTTGTGATCACAGACACATCCATGACCTTTCGTTCGACATTGGAGAAATTTGGTTGGTCCATGCAGTGCCGTAGCTAGAGCCTCGAGGGACCTGGGGCAACAAGTAAATTTGCCCCCCCCCCCCCCCCCGTACGGAAATCTTTTTTCAAATTTTGAGCTACCTACACCGAGGGTTGTCTCTAGAACGTTTGGATTTCCCGCGTGTATAGGGGTCGCGAACACTCAATCTGAGGTACTTTCAGGAGAACCTAAAGTCTTTGTCGAGGTAAGGCTCTTTCAGGACCAAAAAAGTGGTCGTCGGGGGCCCCTTCCCTGCCCCATGCAAGCTGTGGCCCTGGGTCCATGTGCTATGCTTGAACACCCATTTGTGGATTAGGATTATTGAATTAGCAGCTAATTTAAGTAACTGCTACTTCTCAGTTCTTTTCAGTTACTGAAAACGAGTCCTCAGTGGATTTCTCATTATTAAATAACTTGAAAATTATTCAAACCCCCACCCCAAGTGATGTCAGTCAGTGCATCAGTAACGTTCTAATTAGGAAAACTCCTACGTATGCTTAACTGCTTTAAACTATCTGTACGCTGGATTTCACTGAATCCCATTTTCTTTGGTATGCGTCACTGCTATGCCCTATTAAATTTTCTCCCGAGTACACATGTGGCAGGAGAAAGCAGCTTCACAGGAGCAGATGTTCTCTGGTCTCTAGGGCAACCCAGATCGCTCAATTATTCAGAATGTAGGGTCTACTCTTTGGGGATCAAGGGGGACAATCTTAGCGGTCTACACGTGGTATGAGGAAAAGATAGAACTAAGAAGGAAATCCGAAAACACCGACGTGGAATCTATTATATTAATTATTAATATTATTATTATCTAGAGTTACCTACTATTATAGTAGTTCTCTGTTACTAGATAAACCGAGCCAGAGAACCATCGAACTAGTAGAGCGGCACTACCCCCAGAACGCGAGTCTCAAAAGGACGAGACTAGATTGAATTGGGTCATAACTAGATAAAAAATAATGATACTAGATAAAGAATAATAATGCAAGAGGAAAAATGATTCATGATTCATTGGTAAATGAATGCCTGGAAATCTGGAAACTGCAGTGACTACATGAAGAGTTCAAGTAGGTATTGAGGAAAAAAATAGTAAAACCACCACTCAGAATACCTAGAGAGAAAACACACTACCTATATCAAAATCTGACATAGGTAGGTAGTGAGTTTCATCTCTTGCTATTCTGATTTAATGATTGTGATGATGTGGTTTTCTTCCATTAGGTAATAGGTACCTAATGGAAGTACGTTCATACTATGAACGTACAATAACTCTATACTATGTTGCGGTTTTCGTGATTATTCGAGCAGGGAACAATGTAGGTAATACTCCTGGTAGGTATACCACCTACCCGTACTGAATAGGAAGGAATAGGAACCATCCCTATTCCGTGACCTACCCGGTAACCAAGTTGGACAGCTGTCGACAGAACCCGACCGCACATACTCGAACTATCGGTTTCCGTCCGACTTACGATCGACCTGGAACAGCAGTTTCTAAACTGCGCATGTCTCCGGCGATTTCTGTTAACATTCCGTCAAACCTGGAACAAACCTCTTAGTATGTACTTGATATCTTACCTCAAGGCAAAATCCTCTAATTCGTTTTATGTACGAACTAAAATGTTCAATTCAAGCTATCCAATCACAAACAAAGTGCTTTAATAATCGGCACTAACATTCGACATTCCTGCACCACGCTTGGGGGTGCGAAGGATCCCGAAGCAACGAAAGGTGGAACATAATCGGAAACTCAGTCGCATTGTTCTTGATAACGAGTTGACAGTATCTGGACTGGCGATACGAGACGACAACCCGCCGGCCCCGACTCCCGTTCCAATGGGATAGGTTTGTTGAGATACCTTTCCAGCCAATCTAACCGCGTCCCAATAACAACCTTACGCCAACGTTGTTCCCTCAACTCAATCACGAATTGCCGGCCAATAACGTTTGACTTTCCTGATTGATTTTTGATTGACGTGAACTGAGTGTTGGGCACTATTGATCGAAAGCCGGTGTTTCTCGTAGTGTTTACAACCCGTCAAAATCAAGAATGCCTGAAAAATAAAATCTTCCCCTGGAATTCCCCCGAGTTCCCTCTGAAATTCCTCATTGATGGATAGTACCCTGGGGAATACCGCAGTACTCCTCCCAACCACCAGAATGCAGGTCATCTGGTCTTTTAATATCACCGAAAGGACGGAAAGAATACAAACTGGATTTGGGTTGCCTGAAACACGCTAAATCCAGTTAGCACGCCCACCGACAGATTCAAACGGACGAGGGAAACGTCCGAGGTGTTTGCGAAGACTAGACAGGAACTAAAGGTCTATTTTCGGTTCAATCTAAATTTGGAACAAGGCGTTTCACAAGAGAGAAATTCCACTCTCGCATAACTATCGGACTTACTGTGTCCGCCATGATGAGAATCGATTTTCAGCTTTCGTCATAAAACAATGCCGAAATCGTGCACAAGACGAAGTGAAGTTTCGTTGCATGGACTTAGATATCGTATAAGTCTTTTACATTTTCCATATCTTATTATCAACAACAAATTAACTGCACGCGAAGTACCTACAAAACGGAACTGACGAAGTGGCCAAGATCGATGTTACGGGTCAGGCGTATGGTAGGTAGGTAGGCTACGTACCTACTTTTCACCATAATGTTTTCTAAGGAATAGGTAGGTACGTACTATAAAGTACTTTATAGTAGGTACCTATAGGTAATACGTATTGCCGGTAGAGGTACATATTTCCTCCCCAACCTGCAGGTACAACGACTTTGGGTTTTTAGTTTAGGTATCTTTGCATTGTCATGAGTGGTCACTAAAAGTGATCTAAACACATAAATTTTAGTTTTGAATTGGCTCAGGTGGGCTATATTATATGGCCTAATAGCCTATAGGCTCGTGGAAACAGCAACACCACCGAGCTCGATTTGACGTGATGAGCGGTACCTAACTTTGGATTCGTATTTTCAAGCGGAATGCAGTGGTACCCATAGGTTTGAACATTCACCGAGAGATAGCGGAACAGATCGGACAACACCACGAAGCTCGTAGTGGAGTGATTACACTGATAAAAAATCGTTTTTCTCGTCCTCCTGAAAAGTTGTGAAAACGAGCCTAATGACGACACCTTGTCATTAGGGTTTACCCGAGGAGAGTAAACAACGATTGAAGGCGAACTTACCTATCAAGTCTGAACGTGTCAATGTTGGGAGAGTCGACTTGGGGTGAAAAATATTATGGAGTGGGTACCTACAAATCATTTGCTAAGAATAAGAAAAAAGAAAAAAAAAAACATTCAAATAGCTGAGTTCTGAATTATTTTTAAGCAAGCCTACTAGTCAATCTTAATTTGGACTCTTCTCCAAAAAGATCACTTCCTTCTTCTGGTTTTAATTTCAAAGTGTTCATCCGTCGTACGCAGTCCGCCGTCCAGGCCGTTTTGGGCAGTAGGATTTTTTTTTTTTTTTTTTTTTTAATCTGAAATTTTGACAAAATACTCGGTTTACCATCTAGTTGTGCCCGCAAGGTTTTCAGCCCGATCGCCCAAACCCGTGGGGCGCTATGGGGCTACGGGAGGGCTTTTTTTTTCTAAAGGCTTTTGGCTATGGGATCTAGTCAGGTGTCGTTTTCGAAGAATTTTTCGACACGTCTACGTGTAGACTCCATTTTTTGGGGTCCGGCAACGATCCGATTTCACTGTTGCGATCTATAGGGCTTTCATGGGGCTACAAATGAGATTTTTGATGGATCCCAGGAGGTCAAATATTTTTCAAGTTAAAAACAAAAACTTTTGAAAAAAAAAAAATCCCAAAAAACTTTTTTAAATATAAAAATCCAAAAAAAGAATTTAATTTTAATTTTCTTCATTGACAGAATTAAATTTCTGCACAAGTAACCTATATCAAAGAATAATAAACCCTTGTGTAAAATTCGCAGCGTTTTGTTGCCATAATCATGATAAAAAATGAAAAAGGGGGTTTAATGCAGAAAAAATTGGGCCTTTGGGTGCAGAAGTTTAAAAACGAAAAAACTAAAATTCAAAAGTTAATACAGAAAAGCGGGTATCAGATTTGGATTTAACACACCAAAAAAACATGAAGTACCTAATTGTTACAGCCAGCTGGAACTGTTTGAGGGTTTTGGACAACAAATTGGCTCTTTTCTACCTCTATGCGCCGCGGCGGTCGGCACTTTTGAGTGGCCTTTTGCTATAAAGACAAGATCACAAAATAATAATATTATTTTTTGTTCTTGTACTAAGTCTTATAATATTAATATTATTAAAAGGACCAAATTTGGGGCCGCTCAATATAATGTATATTGGTTATACTTTATATTGAAACGTGAACACTCGATAAACGAAATGTCCCGGGGTAAAATTAACAATCCGGGGGTCTGGGGGTGTCTCCCAGTACAAAGGTAAATAGCTAACAAGGGTACATGACACATAGCTTCCTCGTATTGAAAGACTACCCCGATGTACAGCCAAAATGGATTATTAGGTCATCAACGTAACTAGAATGATTCTAGTAGTTCTAGTAGTATAATACTACTAACTAGAATAATTATTATTCTAGTTAGTAGTATTATACTACGTACGCGCGTGTCATGCTCATGTAGCACTGAAGTTGTCAGGACGAATGACAAACGCCAATATCATCGGTTGATGCCTTTTGGGACCAAAGGGCTTACGTGCCAAAATTTATTTTAATTACGTGTAATCAATTTTAATTAATACTTTTAAATAAGTACCCTCAGAGCACCGGTTTGTAAAATGTTTCCTGAAGTAAACGTGGTTTCACGCTTCGACTCTAAGTCGAATGCAGTAGGTAATCGCTTATTCATATTTCTCGTCTATATTGACAAGTCAATTTCTCAATGTGGTTTCAACAAGGTCGTAGGAGACAACTGTGAGACAACTGTGAAAAAGAACGAGCGGGGCATTTTAATGAGACGGTGACGTGTATTAGCACATTGTGTTCTACTTGGTGCGAGAGTACATCTTTCCCTTCGGTTATTCAGTTGTCAATCGCATCTTGTGAATGATTCGCATCTACTCCTATCTAACGTTTTGCTACGTTGTGTGCCAGGGATATGACCCAAGGGACATATCGAATGTACTCAGGTCCCATATAAACGCCCAACTTCAGAATCTTCCAACGGCTGTCAGCTTGGGGAGTTTGTCCTTCCGCGATGTAAACATCCCTGACGCTGAGTTGGGGGACTTGAAGTCAATTCGTCTGGTCGGCCGCGCTTGGTTATGGAGGAAATTTATTTGGTTTTCCGTATTCGGCGATTTGAAGTTGGACGACATGTACCTCACCGGGCAAACGTTTACCATAAGTAAGTCTTCTCAAATTGTGCTCCTGAGAAATGATTTACTGAGTACCTACATTTTAATATTATATCTTTGCTTCTCCACTCTTCCACATTCCCATGAACGGCTGAGGCTTGATCCTGTGCTTTTGTAGAAGAGATTCGATTCCCAAAAGTTGTTCCTTACCTTGAGCAGACACGATAGTGGCAAGTCTGTAAATATTTTCCAGATACAGCCTGAAGCAATTTACCGTTCCAGTGTGAACTTAGGAATTAAATTCGCTAAGTTCGAACTTTTTTCCTCATTACTTGCCGACGACATTGGAATAAACCACGGTTTAGAATAAGCTCTCCTAGGTCGCGTTTGGAAGCTTCTGTTGCAGACATAAGGAAGTGATCTGCATTCTGTTCGCTAATTTTGCATCTGTCCAAAGCTTTAGATAGCCTAGAAGTAAGATTCCCTCTCAGACGCCCGTTTGACGGGTTTCTGTAAATTAGTCCATCCAAGGCTTAGCTTCAGAAGTTTCTCCTTGCAGTGGTCGATAGGTACGTTTTGTGGGAATGCATGCTTTCTCCTAGAACACTATGTACCACATCCTTTATTGCCAGCTTGGTACTGTCTTTCCTCGACAGTTTTATATTTGAATAAAAATGTTCAATTCCTGACGATTTTATGACAGCTTCGCTCCGACGATTTGATTTCCAATTCTTCCAATCCATTTTAGCTCGAAATCCGTTCAAATGGTTCAGGAAGATGATGCCATGGAAATAGCAATTTAATAAAAACGAGAAGACGCGATAAAAACGTGTGAAACAAAATCAAATGTTGTGAAATTGGCATAGACAGTAAAATGGCCTCGGAACTCCTTAGGGGCTGTGAATCCCATATATGGAATGGGAGGGCCATACCCTCATCCCCCACTCTAAAAACCTGCGTTTCAAATTTCTGATGGTGTAAAGAACAGTTCATGGCGGGGGGGGGGGGGGGGGGGGTGAACACTGGAGGGTAAGGTAACATTTCAGAGAGGAAGACCAAAAATCGCGCCTTTTGCTCAGACTTCAAGGGCTTAGCCTTTCATTAAAATGCACAACCCGACACTCAGGTAATCACCCTGCTTTGCTCTTTTTTCAGATGGAAAAAATCATACCGGGAAGATAAGAATCGAAGACAACACCCTGCACTTTAATTGGGAAGGATTGGATCATTTTAGATGCACCATCGTCGGGGAACGACTCGACTGGCTTCCATTACGGAAGTTTTCACTTGAAGAGGGAAAAACGACGACCGAATTGATTTTTTCGGACGACGAAGTTTTCAACTTGAAGAAGAGTCTTCTGAGTGCGAACTTCGTTAATCGAATCAGAGATGTTTTGTTACCTTGTTTGCATCCTAAGTATCCTATTTCGTACAGTTGGGAAGATAGAGAAGATTTTGTCGAAAGGGTGTAGGGAAATGAATGAAGGAGGTTTTGCGTTCAACAGGCTGCATTGAAAACCTGAAAATCAATAAATTGTTTCATCAGAAACCGTAGCTACTACGCTGATAAATTCCAAATATGTACCTTTGTGCACGCAAATGAGTGGTTTTTTTAAGGTACCTACCTAAACAAAGAAACTAATTAGGGATTGGGTCGATGGTTTTTCCAATGGGTGGACAGGAAAAACATCGGAGAAAAACGTAATGCATTTTACATTTGGGGAATTCCACTACATTGTAAGTAACACGTGGAAAAATAAGGCCGTGACCGTCATCAGGCAGTTTGATTTTACTACAGATCGTTTCTTTTTCACGGCCGTACTTTCTATGGCCGTGAGAGGGTTTGTGGGACATTGTAACCCACTTTAAGAGGGAAATTCTCTCTCTTTTAGGGTCGCATGGATCGATAATACAACAATACAGTGAATCCAGTGTCTTTGTGGTACTCCTGTTTACGAAACAACGAAACTACTTGTAGAAATCATTTGAAGAAATCATATTTATCCGTTTGGGCCTCAACGCCTTGGGAGAAAGTACTAAATTTCAGCAGACCTAAAACTTGGCCAAATTAGAACCCAGGGAAGTACACCAAGTAATAGGATCCTCAAGTGCCCTGATGTTCTCTTTTATACTTGGAAGAGTTACGGGCACCGAACAAGTCGAGAGTACGCACTTTGCTGTTCCTCATTTATCAGCGGAAATTAGTTTTGAAGGCCCAAACGAAGCAGGTTGATAATATCAACCTGGTACCTTCGAACCACAGAGGAAGGGAAGGGGAAGGGTCCCTTCCTCCATGCCTTCGAACTTAACTTTCATGAATGTGCTCCCCACATCTAAAGCAAAATTGGTTCTGCTTTCAAGAAGTTGAAGTCACCTTACAAAGATGCCTGTTAGTGGCGAAACAGGAAAACAGCCCACCAGAGCATTGAGTGAAAACATATTGCAAATATTTTGGCTCTAAATTTGGAAATTCGGTCGTTACAGGAGTGTTCTTATTTCTAATCTCTCTCCAGACAAAGTATACCTATCCTATAGGATTGAGACGAGAATAAATGCTTAGAGATGAGGTACTTGTCGTACCGTTGCATGTTTTCAAGTATTTGGGCGCCATCTACAAATCTTCTTCTTTGAAACTCATATTAATTCAACTGAAGCAGCCTCCAAGGGTTCAGCAAACGAGTTCTTTTCCTCCACTAATGAGATATCGAGCTCCTTCTAGAGCTCTTGAAAGTTTCGAGACGAAGATTTTTTAGGTTCAAGTTAACTGAAATTAATTAAGATGGCTCTAGAGGGTAAAATGCAATAATTGAGTTTACCAAATAACTAACAAAACCTTGCATAATAAACTGCGAGTGGGTTTATTATTCTTGCTGAAAATGCCTAGTTTCGTGATAGTAAAATTCGCACTGTACCTACTGGTTAGCTTTTGGCACAAAGTTTAAAATCCTTGATGGTTTCCCTCCTGCGTCCAGTGAGAAAGCAACAGTTTGGATAAGCCAGCGAAAAGGGGCGAAGAGCCCATTAGGTTAGTAGGTAGGTACGTTGTTAGGGGACCGAGGAAAGTGAGAAAAGACGAGGGCCCTTCAGAAAGGCTCGAGGTGGGTACAATATCTGGGCAAGGCAGCGTTTGACTGGGAAATCTTGAAAGAAACCTTCGACAAGAGTTGAAAAACGGGCTAGGTGCTCGAGAAGTATTTGCAATTTTGAATATCCATATACAAACAAAAAAAGGCACCTCGCGTTCAAAAGGCTTGAAGTGGTACCTTTCACGTTTTGAGGCTGTATCCGTGATCAGTAAACTCTCGGGAGCAATTCTAGAACCAAGAATATAATAATTATCAGAATTATTCTGATCCAATCAACAACTCTCAGCAACCAGAAAGAACATGAGGAAAAGAAAGAGTCTTGGGAACAGAAAAACGACTGATATTAAAAACATATTGGAACCAGAAATTGGAGGGAGCGATTGGTATTGGAGGCGCTTCCTCCATGCACCTTGGGACCCAAAAACCCTCAGAAATAGAAATCCGAGGTTTTTAGGTTCTGGAAGTACAGATTCCCAACCATTACCAATCGTGTATAAAAGGAAAATGCTATAAAAATCTTAAACTTGAACGAGATCAATGGAACCTACATGTAGTGCACAATGTCATACTAAGTTGATACGATTTTTCGGGCCCCTTTTCTGGAAGAAAATTGAATTGAAACCTTCAATAGAAGTAGGAATACCTACATTTTTTAGCTCAGAAAATGTTATCTCAAGTAGATGCTCAAACATGTACTAGCCAAAATACTTCATTTCTATCAGCAGGGATTATTGTAAAAGACTCGGGTTCCTTGCTCTGCGAAATCTTTCTTCGTAACCATCATTAGCCGAAAGGCGTCCAAAGATGCTAGGATGGATCCCCCGATCCAAGCTGAGTAAAATCTCTCTTTGGGAACTGATAACTTAACTTTGACATCTTTGGGTGCTTTCTTTTTCAGTTCATTGAGTAACCTTTGACTGAACCCAGGCAAGAGAGTAGTTCCTCCGGATATGACAATGTTCTGCAACAAAGTTCTTCGTAAATCCATGTCGGCAAGGCCAATCGATTCGTAAAGCAGAGCGTGAACTCCTGGCGACTCATCGCCGATCAAATTCGGTCGGAAGAGGACTTCAGGTGCACGATATCGCGGTGAACCTAATTCAATTTTCACTCCATCAGGTAGAGTATACGGGACAGGTTCGAAAGCTTGTTTTTCGTCAAGATCAGGACGCACAAAACAAGTTCTCTCCTTTATATCCTTTACAACTTCCAATTCTGTCAAAATACCATTGTTGTTGTTGTTTTCGTCTCGTAACAAGCTTTTAAAAAATTTAGTGACTTCCCTACCAGCAATGTCAATTCTGTTCATGCAGTGAGGTATTGCGAAACCTTGGTACACAGGTACTGCCTGTGTAACGCCGTCGCCGGAATCACAAACGACTCCAGTCGTTCGGCCTGTAGCGTACAAACTCAACACCGACTGCATAGCGAAATGAAGGCCTGGAACGTTGAAAGATTCAAAAAATATTTCAGCGCATTTCACTCTGCTGGTCACGGTCTCAAAAGGCACTTCGGTGAGAAGGACAGGGTGTTCTTCGCGTGAAATGTCGAGCTGCTCTCTGCTGTACAGATAATCCCATACCGCTTCCATATCGGCCCAATTAACGACGGAACCGCACTCTACAGGATACCTCAGAGTCAAAGCGCCTCTGTGTAATTCTGCTTTCGATCCCACAAATATGTCCCCGTTCAAATCTCCCGACATAACCCGGAGATGTTTCGGTACGCCGACGTAATTGGGAAACGAACTTTTCGGCGTGGAAGATCCCGCCAAACCCGCTTTTATGGTCCCCGTTCCGTTGTCGATCACAACAGGTTGATTGTACCCCTCCATGATTGCAGTTCTACCAAAATGTTGAAGTTTCAAAATGGCAAAGCCCAGCGAAAACAATCGAAATTTAGTATTTTGATCCTTGTAGAAAATGACCTCACGGCTTCTTCATTGCTTAGCATCATAGTGTTTGGTAGTAGACCAGCGATGAATAAGCAGGAGAATTTAAATCTTGCCCTTTCCATAAAATGACACACAAGCACACCATATCAGCAATTCATATTAACTTCCCTAGCAGTGGATACAGTGAGGCCACTTTAATGTTGGCACTCCATCTCTCTCTCAAGACCTTTTAGGCTACGAGATGTAGCTACCTACAAAGCTGTTTTCGTAAATTTGAGGGTTATTTTGAAATATTTATTGGTGACACATAAATGACGACTGAATCTACAGGTAGGTCTACGGTTGGATCTTGCCTACTTGTAAGCAGAGATGTAAAATACTCGATTTGGGTATTTTAACCTCAATGAAACGGGTATGTTTTCGAAAAAAAAGACATGTAAAACATTTTTACGGCCAGCCTGTGCCCAAGTTTCAAGCATGAAGTAGTTTCTGTTTTGGGCAATAGGATTTTTTTGTAATTGAAATTTTGGCTAAATACTCGGTTTACCATAATATACTATATTATAGTTGTACCCGCAAGGTTTTCAGCCCGATCGCCCAAATCCGTGGTACTAAAATGGGGCTACGGGAAGGGGTTTTGAAGGGTTTAGGTCTCATTTTCGAAGTATTTTTTGAACGTAGACACCCTTTTCGGAGGTCCCAGAACGCCACTCTTTATTAACATTCGACTTGATTGATCCTTTCCTGAAGCGGACTAGTACATAATATTATGTCCAGAAAAACGTCCACGATTATGAGTCTGTAATTCTGGTTTTTCAACGTAGGGACCTAGAGTTTTCCGCGCTTTGAGGCTTACGAATATTTTGCGCTGAATCAAATGAAACAGCAAGCGAATATAGGCGAAGATCATTGATTTTTCTTTTTTTCTAATCACAAAAATGGCGGGATCCTGCGAGGGATTGGGTTTGATCCCACATGATCCTCCACAACCTACAATCTAAGGGATTGCTATCCCTTTCCCCGACACTGAGATGATTTGAATCTTGAAAGGGTTCCGAAGGCTTAGTGGAATCCGGAAAAGAGAAGATCTGTGGCAGTCGTACAACAACGCACCAACATCAAAACATCCTTTCTGTCGAATCATCGTAAGTGGTAGTGGGTATACGAGAAACAGCTGAAAAAACCCTACGACCATCAAAACACGGCCGGCAGACGAAGAGTGTCACGAGACAGGCTTATCTACGTCATTGTTTTCCAGCCACAAATAGAAAGGTCCGCCCGTTTATTCATTCGAACCACAGCCACCACATCTCTCTACCTATGTAGGACAGACCTAGAACATCGTCAAAACTTGTTAAACGCGACTCGGTTGTTGGCATGACTTGATTGAGTAGGTAGGTACATGAAATTAAAACAGCGTGGCTTGATCCGGAAAATTTGGGTTGAGCTTCGGTGAGATAGAAACATACGAAAACTCGTTGGACGGGTGTATTTTTATAGTTCGATGAATTTCTTCACTTGGCTAGGTCGGTGGAGCTGGAAAGAAATTAGTCCCCCTCGAGTGAGCATTTTATGGGTGAGTAACGCCTGTGACAGACATGAGGGAGCATTCGCACGTCTATGAACGCGTATGTATTTATAGCAAGCGTTATAATGAAAATGCTCCGTACCTACCAGCTTGTGGATTTGAGCTTCCACCATTTAAAACTATCTTACCGTAAGATTCTTACGTCACTACCCTCTCAATGAAAGTAGGAATCCAGGGCAAAAGTTCCGAACTCAATTTCCGACCGGAACCACTAGTTGAAATTTTCCATGTCAATTAACGTTATTTTGCAGATGATGGCCTTGAGAGGACTTGAAGTACACAAGAATGAACATGGTTTAATTTGGCAGCTCCAATGGGATAGATTTTACCTTTTCGTTACATAAACCTTTTTCACATTGATTTAAACCTTAGTGTTTCAAGTCAAAAAACGCTGCAAATTTTGCACAAGGGTTTATTATTCTTTGATATGGGTTACTTGTGCAAAAATTATTTCTGTTAAAATAAAAAAATTTTTTTTTGGTTTTTTGTCAAAAAAGATTTTCTTGGATTTTTTTCTTTCAAAAAATTGTTTTTTCAAAAATTCTTTCATTTTTACTCGAAAAATATTTAACATCCTGGGATCCTTCAAAAATCCAATTTTTAGCCCCATGAAATAGATCGCAACAGTGAAATCGGATCGTTGCGGGACCTCAAAAAACGGATTCTACGTCCAAAAATACTTCGAAAACGACACCTAACTCGATCCCATAGTCAAAAGCCTTCAAAAACCCCTTCCCGTAGCCCCATAGCACCCCACAGGTTTGGGCGATCGGACTGAAACCTTTGCGAGCACAACTAGATGGTAAACCAAGTATTTTGTCGAAATTTCAGATTTAAAAAAAAAATCCTACTGCCCAAAACGGCCCGGACGGCGGACGGACATTTCGGATTTAGAATGTAGACCTCTTGAAACGGATAATGTCAAATTTTGAGGCCGATCGGAGTCGTCGACCCCCGTCGCGAAAACATAGGTGTATTATTCCAAGAATAATAAACCAAAAGGTTTAAATCAATGTGAAAAAGGTTTAATTAAAAGGTAAAATGCTAAAATATAGATTAATGACAGTCAGGCAAATTTATCAGTAACAGTTACTGATGATGAGCTGATTAAACTGACGCCTGACTGCTAACAAGCTGAACTCGCACTCCGCAGCGAACAGTGAGACACAAAAGGCATAAAAAAGAGATGATTATGATTCATTGAGTATAATACCTTCTCGGTGTTTTAACCGTCTGAGAATACCTTCTTTTTGTACACCCCCCCAAACTATTGGTTGATCATTTTCTCCAGTCCAATAATATTTTGAAAATATTATTTTCGTAATGGAGGAAAGTAGTCAAGTTTTGATTGAAATGAAATGCTGTTTTGGCAGTAGAAAATTCCTTCTTTCAATCTGAGACAAATTTCAAGTTGTATGTAGTTGATACGAGAAGTCAGCTGAAGAAGTCTAGAGGGACCATTTTCATTTAGTAGAAGTCAGTTAAGTAAAATAAAAACGCTGCAAATTTTACACAAGGGTTTATTATTCTGTGATATAGGTTACTTGTACAGACATTTAATTCTGTCAATAAAAAAAATTAAAAAAATTTTTTTTTGGATTTTTATATCTCAAAAAAAATTTTTTGGGGGGATTTTTTTTCTTCAAAAATGTGCTTTTTCAAAAATTCTTTAATTTTTACTCGAAAAATATTTAACTTCTTGGGATCCTTCAAAAATCCCATTTTTAGCCCCATGAAAGCCCTATAGAACGCCACAGTGAAATCGGATCGTTCCGGGACCCCCAAAAATGGATTCTACGTCCAAAAATACTTCGAAAACGACACCTAACTCGATCCCATAGCTAAAAGCCTTCAAAACACCCCTCCTGTAGCCCCATTTTAGCCCCATAGCGCCCCACGGGTTTGGGCGATCGGACTGAAAACCTTGCGGGCACAACTAGATGGTAAACCAAGTATTTTGCCAAAATTTCAGATTTTTTAAAAAATTCCTACTGCCCAAAACGGCCTGGACGGCGGACGGCGGACGGACATTTCGGATTTAGAATGTAGACCTCTTGAAACGGATAATGTCAAATTTTGAGGCCGATCGGAGTCGTCGACCCGCGTCGCGACATAGGTGTATTATTCCAAGAATAATAAACCAAAATGGTACCTATTTTGCAATAATTGAAAGAAGAGGTATTTTGCAAGAATTATTATTTTCTCCCTCTGCCCAGAATAATGCATAGGAATCCTACAATCTCTATAGAACCATATTAAATATGGTCAAAATACAAATTTTGTATAATGCTGATTTCGAGCCAAACCGGTGAATTTTGAATTTTATATTGCCGGTTGGCAGTGTTGTGGGTACCTACGCCGAAATCTATCCACCCTAACCGCATCCTCCGCACTCACAGTATTTGTTTTAGGAAAATTACCAAAAGACAGGGCAAACAAAAGCGCTTTTCCGGCCTTGATCTACACTACACCTCCGAAACTATATTCCGCTGCCACTTGTAGGTGTACCTCCTTACCATACTTTTTCAATGTAAATCTTTGGTATTTTTCAAGGAGTACGTTTAGTCGCAATTAGTTAAAAATGATTGGCAACTGTTGGAATGTCTGGGAGCCCCGAGCTATATCTTTCAAAATTACGCACAGGATCTCAAAGCTTCTCTCAGAAGGCGGTGATTGATTTCTAGATGAGATAATCCCCGTCCCCGTTTTCCTCCATTGAACGCTTGAGTTCAGAAAAGGCTGCGGGAAGCATGAAGTATAGGAAGCAGCTCCACGAATATGAAGACGAAGGAAAGCTTCGAATAATTTTCCTAACCCTCCTACGGTTGAAAGTGTTGTGAATCAATGAAAAAAATAAAAAATAAATAAATAAAAAATAAAATAAAATAAAAATTAAAAAAAGAACGAAACAAGGGATATTTCGCGTTGAAATTTCGTCCGACTGGCTGCTGCGTCGCGGACGTCGTCAAACGTCAAGGAGGATCAGTACTTGTCTGACGATAGCGCTCATGGCTCCCCATTGCCTCGTCCCCCTGGGTTGGGAGGAGTTCGTCTTCCGATTAGCGTAGAAATTTTTTGTATCGGTGACCTCGCTTCTCACGCTGTTACATACCCATCCAAGTACTGACCACGCACGACGTTGCTTAGCTTCACGGATCGAGGGAAACGGTACCTAGTTTACCCAACGCCTCACCGAACGGCCTTTGTGAATCAATAACATAAATACCTATCTTCACCTATAAGAAGAACTCTGCATAATACGGTAAAGGTAACACGAAAACATAATAATACGGCCAACACAATTTTATATTATTGTATGATTATATACATAATAATATTATATACATAATAATATTATATACATAATAATATGTATATTATAGATGAGTATAGTCTTTTACCTTCGCCAGCGAAGTAAGTTGAAGCAAGAAAAGAAAAAAATGTATGCGAAAACGTCTTCCTCTGGGAAGGGCGAATTGAGAATAGTGATGGGCTTCAGAATGGGTTAAGTAGGCTAAAATGAAAAGTGCGCTCTTTCAGTCCCCCGATGACTGCTCCGCCGAGTTTTTTATAGTCTCGGTAAATTATAGCCGCTTCTTTTAAAGAAAACTCGAAGCAGCTTCTCGGAGAACGCAACGCATAAGTAATTCTTATGTAAAGGACGCGCCTTGAAGGTGAGTGCCTTCAGTTGAAATTTATATCAAGGCTCACTTAGTTTTGTAGACCACCTGCAACTGAAATATGATGTCCACTAGCGAGAAAAGAAAGTTCTTCCGGTCTGTTGCAAACTATTAGATTTTTGTAACATAAAAAATGTGGGCAACTCTGTGATCAAATTAAATCACTCCAAAATTACAGCAGCATTGCTCAACCGTCGTAAATCCTCCTCCTTCATAAACAACTTAAGCCAGACCTAAGCGAGCAGGAAACACGCTTGTTAATTCCATAAAACCAAAATGTCCAAGATTAGCACACTGCAAAAGAAGTACGCAAGCAGGGAAAATGCATTAAAAGTGGAAGCAAGTGTTTCAAAAGTAGTTATATTTGAGGAAAACAGAAAAAAAGAAGACACACAATCAGTACAACCAAAATTAGTTTTTTACAACAAAAAAGGAAATTAGGTGGTAAAATATCTAAACTGTAAAGCTGTAAGCACGCTGCCATGCTTGCGAAT
The DNA here is from genome assembly GCA_955831195.1 of Pilophorus perplexus. Lineage (NCBI taxonomy): Eukaryota > Metazoa > Arthropoda > Insecta > Hemiptera > Miridae > Pilophorus > Pilophorus perplexus. The sequence continues at coordinate 13,163,136 of OY037010.1, read as the reverse complement.
TCTAAAACTACATGTACTACAGCTTCTACTACACGTACTACAGGATAACAGAATATGTTGCAGACACAGGTGAATCAGGTAATACTAAATGAGCAGATCCAAACAAAATCTGGTTTTTATAAGGATAGATTAAATGTAGTAGGTACCTAGTAGTAGTAAATTTCACTACCATCGATAGAAATGTGTGATCCTGACCAGGGCAATTGGCAAGACAATGGAGTTGTTGCATGGAAGAAAGTTGTCATACAGACAGTCACCATGATTACTTATCCATCCTAACAGTAGGCACAAATTTGGGGAAACATCAAGTTCAAAACAACTTTTGGGGGGAGGTTTCATTGGGTTCTGCAAGCATTCAGCAAGAATGCGATTTGAGAGGGTAGATTCACTTATCCTCGAGTACGTTGTACTCATCAGTAGACTGATTTGTCCATATCCTAACAACTTACATATACACGCAGCGACATAGAATTATTGTTACGTGAAGGTTGCAAACCTAAAATCAAGCCATGTAGAAGGGTAAGCAATGCAAGAAAACTCATCGTTTATAGCCTTCATTATTCAATGCGTATCGTAAATTAAAAATAGTAGGTACTCGTATTGTACCATTGTCTGTATAGTTTATTCCTTCCATAACTATGAACCTAAGAATCCGACCCCTATAATTGATCATTTAGTTGAATAAAACCATGCAGCATATCAAGAGGTTTGCACCATTCCTACCATGATAATGGTAGTAGCTTTGAAATTGTTTATAGAATCATTCCATTACCTAACCCCTATATTCTACACAATCCACTGCCAGATGTAATAGGCAAACTTCATTTCCCATTTCCAACCGTTCTAGTAAAAATGAGGCTTACTTTTTGACTAATCAACTAACTTATTAAATGATGTAGGAGAATAGTACAAACTAAAATATACCTGAAGATTTTGAAAGGTTGTGTAGGTAATCCACTACAAAAAAAAAATCAACAAGCCAATCAACAAACAGCACGCTACAAAGTTAGGTTACAAAACGCAATATAACTGAATAAACAATAAATTTTGATTGGGAGAGCCAACTACTATCTTATTTGTACGTTCACGATGTTGAGGTTCAGTAAAAATCCACGTTTCTCTGGGTTGATGGCATCACTTCTTATTGTATAAAATACAACATTAAATGTTGAAAATTTTTCAATACCACCTACTTAAATGATGAAACTGTTCGTAATGCCAGTGCACTAAAATTAACTCAACTAAGAATGTTGATGAAATTAGGTATGTCATAATTTCATCATTGGTATAATATATTATTATTTGCTGTATAAAACTCCAGGGAAGACTCAGCTCGCATGTTTTTTCCCCCCACAGTTTGGGTTAGGTAACACTTCGAAAATGAAACAATGAACTGCGTAGTAGATTTTTACAAAAATTCTCAGTTGATTGAAAAAAACAAAAATTTGGACAAATGGATTGTTTTACGCAATTAGTATCAAGTCCCAAGTTATATCAAAGGGGTGAACATATAGGTGAACGTATAGCCATGCAAGAAAAATTGCACAAACGTAAAACAGGACCTGGTGAGGAGCGAGCAAAGGAAAAACCAATTACCTCAGTTAAGAAAAGTCACACTTATCGAGCATTTGAGAATCATACTGCATAATAATGTTCATGTAGTAACAGTTTAAGATTACTGGAAGAACTTTCTACGTTATTGAAAAATAGTTGGTTTATGTAGAAAGGTAGGTATGGTAACACTTGGTATGGCAACACCCTTAGTACAAGGACTGGAGCCACCTGCACATCGGAGACTGATCTCAAAGCTACGAGAGATCTAAACCATTTCAAAATGACCCAATTTCGAAGAGTTGAGTAGCGTGGGACAACTGCATATGAGTCTAGTGAACTACTTTGAGGGATACACACAAGCTAGATCCAACGTTGGCCAACATAAGGCCACTTTGTTTCACTTGTGTCTATGAGTCGTGTCATAATAATATTATGTACCTATTATATTTCAATTAGACCAACGCACAGTCCGGGCCGTTAAGGCGAAAAGGTGGCGGAAATTATTGACGGCGATTGAGTGACTGAATGAGGGTTGTTAAGCATGCCTATTTTTATTTTTATTTTATTTTTTTTACCGCAAAAAATGCAACGCAACAACCGATAAACAAATTAGCTCATGGGGATTACGAGTCTAGTTACCGACAATACCAAAAACATCCATGATTCACTGTTTTTCCATGAAGTGGAGAAATGTTGTGGTCTTTGGTTTATTATTCAGGTTGAGGTTCAGTCGGAGAGATTGCGAAGGAGGTCGAAAATTCAGATCGAGATTGAGAAGTACGCCGTCCACCGTCCGAACCGTTTTGGGCAGTAGGAATTTTTTTTTAAATCTGAAAATTCGACAAAATGCTCGGTTTACCGTCCAGTTGTGCACGCGAGGTTTTCAGCCCGATCGCCCAAACCCGCGGGGCTCTGTGGGGTTAAAAGAAGGGAGGGCTAATTTGAAGGGTTTTGGGTTAGGCGTCGTTTTCGAAGTATTTTGGGGGGGTCCCAGAACGATTCGATTTCACCGAGGGGATCTATTGGGCTCTCATGGGGCTACAAATGGGATTTTTGAAGGATCCCAGGAGGTCAAATATTTTCCGAGTAATTTTGGACGCATAATCCATTTTTCGAGGTGCCACTTTTTTTTTTTAATTCTTTTTTTTTTACACAACTAATTTTTGAACAAGTAACCTATACGAGAGAATAATAAACCCATGTGTAAAATTGGTAGCTTTTTATTATTATTACTTTTTTAAATTTATGAAGGCTTGATACTGATTCCAGTTTAAAACAACGTTCACACTACATACTACAAGGCTATTTGAAAGAAGCTGATGTTAGAACTAGAATTAAACTAAAAAATCGTAGAAAAATATCAAAAATCATCTAACTCAATGAGCAAAAGTAGGTTTTTTTTTCATATTTCACTTTATGAACTCTGAAATTGATGTAGGTAAGCTGCTAAAAAAACGTAAACAATCGTATGCTTGTAATGTGAACACCTACCTGAAGCTCGATCATCCATTTTTGACCACCAATCACACTTCTATCGAGCGGTACCTACCGAGGGAAACTGATCGCGTATATTGCACGTCGATGAAGGCGGCCGGAAGTCAAAACATGAATCGTTATTCCCTCCAGACTGCCTTGCGATTGTCATCAGCAGCAAAACAATGAGGGAATTATCTGAGAACATGTTAGCTCCAAACTCATCAAGAAATTGATGAATTGGTGAATTTGTTTTTTTCTTAATTTCCGCCACCTTTGGGCCGATGAGGCTGTGCACCGTCTAGATTTAAATACCCCACACTTGGCCATCCGGATTAGTAACAGGGGTTTGCCTCTCTCTGGAGCTCATAGGTGGGAACATTAAAAGTGGAAACATAAATTTTATGATGTTATAAACGTTCATCATCAACCTAAATTGCCAAAAAGTTCAAAATCATTCTCAAATGTGAGGGCGCCACCTGTTACTGCACTCTTATTGTTGTCTTCAGCAAGTATTTTATACTTTTTATTTATTTAAAAAAAAAAAAAACTTCGGGGTTCAAGTAACTTTCAAGTTTCATGGCCACTCGGCGCCTTCCCTGATTGATTGCAGATGTGGAAGGAGAGACGAGCGAAATGATTTTCCCAAAGGGTTTGTGCCTTGTGCCCTACACCTCCAAGGTCAATGTCAACATACACCCTTTAGGCTCTTGCAAATTCTATCATAATCTGAATCATTACGGGAAATAATCATTGCAGGGTAATCGCCCTTCTAAAAACTTTCCAGAACCTACAGGGAGTACGTTGACATTAACCTTGGAGATGTAGGGCATTTAGAGGGGATTTAATCCTCACCAATGCCAATGACCAGACTAATCCAAGTATGGCATAATCGCTGGGGCGACACCGAGATACCCAAACTATAACGATTATTTGGATCTTGGATTATGTAGTCACTTGTAAGAAGCTCCAAAAAATTAATAAATTTGCTGCATCCATATATATATATATTATATAAGTTCATGCTTAGCTCAACCAACCTATTGTTTGTAGGTAGTAAGGTACGTATCAACTCACGAGGGGCTAAAGGGCCACATGTAGGCAAACATTTTAAAACCTACATTTATGTTATAACATGATGTAGCGTACATCATCACAGAACCTACGTTTCGTACTTTCACAAACCCACATGTGAAAAAATGTCCCGAGATGTGATAAGGCAGACTCCTATTCTTAGAAGTGCAAAAGCTATAATACAGGTTGATGCACAAACAAAAGGGTCACAGACATCAAATCAAGTGCAACTGCTCCGTATTTGATTTCTTCACCTTGTTTTCGAACCGGCATCTTCAGTCCGATGTTGCAGAGGTAAAGATTGAAATCCTGACTGGAGTAAATCGTGGACTTCGTGATAAGGCTGGGATGTCGTGCCAGACGAAGATCGTTGCCGAAGTCGGTTTTTCACTTCACTGGTATACACCGTAATCGACAAACTCGAGGCTCACTTTTCCCGACGCACACTGACGAGTAACGCGAACCAAATGACGAGAATAATCCGATCAAAACGAACAGACAAACGCAACTGGATTCACGGCGAACAAAATAAACATGGTAATGGCGTCTGCAAAATGCACAAGACAAGATGCGATACCGGGGACCCAAATCGCAACTGATACCATTGGTTCTCCAAGTTCAGCAGAAGTTGTTCCTTGATTTGTTATCTTGTCGAAACCTTTTTTTTCCATTTTCGCTATTTTAAACATCGTAGACATTAAAAGATAAATTTTATCTGGCACAAATTTATTTAGAAAATATAATCAATTCTATGGTTGGTAAAGCTTGTTACGGAAAATATTCATCGAAAAACTTTGTAAATTTGAAACAAAACAGCCACACTTTATATTTAATGCTAACCTACAAATTTTCTGATAAACCTGGTTAGGAATATAGAAATTAACGTTCACGAATACATTAAATACTTGTCATAAATATTTAACACCCTACACAGTTTTGCTTCTCTGTGATAAGTATCAGCTGATTTCATAACTTCTGTGTGCAGGAGGTTACAGTAACCTTCCCCTAACCTGCTTTGTTTATTTCAAAAATCCTGGTTTTGTTCCTAGTTGAATTAATGCTTATTGTATAGTTCAGCAGGTTTCCTGATCGGCGATATTCCAAATTCATGTAGGCTTGAAACTAATCATGTCAATCGTTATAAAAAGAGAAGGTGAAGAAGGTGAAGTTCCTCCCGACTACGTTAAATGCTCTAAAAGTGAAGCTATCAAGCATCAACTGTCTATCATACGAGATTGGAGTCCTAGGAGTGATGTGTAAGTGTGTAATAATATTATGGGGAATATCCAACTGGGAACAGTAGAGGCAAAATACAGTCCAACTGGGTACAAATTAAGTACGATGACTTGGTACACCTCCCCTGACCGTTAAACGGTCAGGGGAGGTGTACCAAGTCAGCATCACGGTCACCGTTTCACGATGCTCTTCTGGTGGTAGAGCATCGTGAAATGGGACTCACTTCAATGTACCCTCCCATCAATGTACCTTCAATATTCCTCAATGGTACCCTCCATGGCCTCTGGGACTCACCTCAACATGAGCCTGGTTATAGCCAGGACCCAAACCAGTGAGTTTCAGGTGTACGGGACCCTCCTCAATTTCCAGATTTTTTGTTTGGACTAGGAAGCCGAGTGGGGCGTTGTCACAACAGACATTGTCAACGAAGAGTCAATATGTGGGAGCCTCAGACCTTTTGAAACACATCGTGGGGCTTTATGGGGTTTAATGTGGACAATGACGCTTGTAAAAATATACTGTGACTGGATGAATGTCGATTTTATGACTCAAAGTGACTCGTCACTTTTTTTGTGTGATCCAGATGGCCATTTACTCGTGGACCTATGGCACTTGCTATACTGGGAGCAGTCACTGGCGGTTTAATAACAACCATTTACAGAAGACGGTTCAAGCTTGAGCATTACGGAAGAATGTCCATGATTTTACCCGCTATGGGCATACCAGGATCTTTTGGCCCATTATTACACCATACTGTATGTTTTCCAATGAGGTAACTGGTCCTTAGTAATTCAGTAAGCTGTAAAGTTGGTTTTTTTTTCAGCTAGTTACCGAACCTTTAGTAATCAATGGTGAATGCCCGGTTTGTCTACAAATGAGAGCAATCCTTCTCCAGAACGCAGTTGGCATCGGCTACCCCATCGTTATCTGTTCTGGAACTGGCCTCTTCGTAAGTGTTTGTTCACCTCATCATTCAGTAATTATTCCACTCTTATTTCACAGTTTAATTAGGTTTCATAACCGTTGAATGTGAATAACCAAAAAATCAAGGTGGCAACCAGACCTCAAGGGTTTTTTTTTCCTTCAACTTTCCATTCTGTTTCCCGCCTCTTATCTTGTTACTGACAATAAATAATAATTTATTTATTTATATTTATTTCAGTTGGCAGAGAAATACGCCACCTACCGTTTACCCGAGTTTTCATTTAGAGCTCTCCCTGAATTCGTCAAAATTGCTCGAGGCGTGTTGATCCCACATTCCAACAGAATCCTCGCACTCGCCTTCGCCAGCACTTTGGTCGCTGGTTTCATCACGGACAGACAAGCCAAATCTTTCTACGCCATTACTCAAAAACTTATGGATGATCCTGACGTACAGTCAGGTAAATGAGAAGGGTGTTTAGTTAGTAAATAAATTCGTTTATGTTTTAGTCGTTTCATTTATAGGTACTCCAGGGATCACTGAGGTGGGGGGGGGGGGGGGGGGGACTACACAATCTACTAAGATGGCACGGTGTAGAAGCTTCTGAGATATGCCGGGGAATCCCATTGAAGACCACGGACATTTTGGGAATCAAAGTGCAGCTGGGTTAAAGTGAATAATCAACAAATTAGCGCCCCGTCATGTTAGGCCGAGTGGGTCTAAAATCTTTAGGTAGGTACGTAAAACTCGCTTTACCTTTACTTCGGGGAATAAAAATATACTTGTCGAACGTTAAAGTGCGAAGCAAAATGGTTTTGTTTTCGAAAGTTTACTTGAGTAGAAACCTAGTCGTCTCATCAGGTGTCCCTGTCCTCATTCCATCGACATTCACTCCGACTGATGAGCCTATTTTGGTTTATTATTCTTGGAATAATGCACCTTTGTAATCGCGACGGCGGTCGAAAATTCTGATCGGCTTCAAAATTTGACATTATCCGTTTCAAAGTGTCTAGATTCCAAAGACAAAATGTCCGTCCGCCGTCCGAGCCATTTTTGGCAGTAAGATTTTTTTTAAACTTAAATTTTGACAAAATACTCGGTTTACCGTCTAGTTGTGCTCGCAAGATTTTCAGCCCGATCGTCTAAACCGGTAGGGCTAAAAAGGGGCTACAAGAGGACTTTTTTAAAGAGATTCGGCTATGGGGTCGAATTAGGTGTCGTTTTCCTAGTATTTTTGGACGTAGACTCCATTTTTGTGGGTCCCAGAACGATTAGATTTCACCGTGGGGATCTATTGGACTCTCATGGGGCTACAAATGGGATTTTGAAGGAACCCAGGAGGTCAAATATTTTCCGAGGAATATTGAACACAAGTAACCACGTATCAAAGAATAATAAACCCTTGAGTAAAATTTGCAGCGTTTTTCACTTTTCACTAATAACGACTTAGTGGTTAAGTTTCTCAAGGAAATTCAGATAACATGACATGTGGCGCTCGCAATGTTGGCAAAAACGCTGAAAATGATGAAGATACTCCTTCAGAACAACCCGCCCCAAGTGCAGAGAAAAAACTTAAAACCACTGATATTATCAATCAATTTAATCTCCATAACGAATTAATACAGAAAATTTCAAATAAAATCTACTCACTTATCTTAATGCTAATAAATTACTAACATCGGCAGTGAATAGCTAAGTTAATTGATGTAAGTAGGCGTTTAAGAATCGATCACTGACTGAAATCCAGGATGAAACTGGATATTGAAATGGAACGCTTCCTTCGCACATGAAGCGTCGAGTCCACATAATGGAAAAGGTGATTCCGTAACGATAATAAAATCAACTACTATTCACCCAGAAATAAATTTTCAGTAACACAGCACACAATGTCATTAATTTCAAATAATGTGTGTGTTTTCTTACGTTGTTCTAAATCTATATAAAAAACTATACAATCCAATCTTACCTAAAATTTTCATTTTACATTACCTTCTAGACAATGGACGCAGGACTAAGTCAATCACATTGCTCTTATTCTGGCGAAGGAAACAAATATTCTAGAGATATAGGTAATGTTGAAACCTTTTCCCGCCTTAACATAACTAAAGTAAGAAAAACCCATCGTTGTACGAATATTGAACAAAATTAATCATTTTTTAACAGTTGGGGGTTGCAGTAATATTGGAAAATCGGGTGGAGCCAGCAGGATGTCACCAAAGAGTGAGAATCCAAATTCCTCGGGTGAATAGAAATATCTAACCCCACTATTACTGTTTCTATGCGCAGAATTCATATATCACTAAAGGACTGAGGCTTAACTCGAATAAAAAAATTTCAGAAGGAAGTGTTTTCAAGCCCAGGAGTCTGCGCAGTTAGAATGACAATATGAATACAAACGGTAAAATCTTGCAGGTTGGCCAACTCTGGGGCTTTGCAGTTGACAGGGCCCTTCCCAATTGGATAGCGTACCAAATGCGTCAAGTTGGGCGGTGTCTCGATCTACTTAAATTTCTGTGGCATTTATGCCACATTAGTGCTACTTTTTGCAACTTCGGATGGGGGCACTACTGATGATGCTAGATACTGATAAGGTCATATCAAATGTTTTGATAAATTTGGGGATTCAAGTAATAAGTTCATGTACCAATAGAAGGTTAAAGAACTCTGTCCTTCTGTCTTGAGATAATTTAATCATGAAGCGTATAAAAGGACCCCCAAGTTGAAAATGTTTGACAGTAGCGCCAGTGAGGCATCCAAAAGCGTCTCCTTACCACCAGTAATAATTCTATAACAATAATTATTACTGATAAGTAGCTCTATTTTAGGGCCATGCCCAGAAATCAGCCGCCCCACATAGCTTTACCACCTACTCTACTACAGACAGAACAAAAGTTGAAGTTGAGTTAAATGAAATGAAAAGGCACCTGGCACATGCTTTCTGGCAGGAGAACGAAAAAGCCCACACAATTGTTTATGTAAGATGATGCATATATTACCAAGCAAATCATTCAAAACGACATTACTTACAGGAGTACTTATACAAAGCCTCGTAGCGAACTTAAGCACATCTTTCCCCTAAGGGTAGCAATGCGGAATAGTTTAATTAACTTAACTTTTAAGTAAAATTTATTCGCTAAATTAGACATAAAGAATACAACTTATATGCTAGATTCATCAATAATGCTAATAAGTTGTTGCTGTTTTGTCGAAGGTCCAACAACGACACCACAGTGTTCCAGCGAGCTTTTCAGGGTTAACGTAATTTTATTTTCAGAGCTATTGAAAAAATGGCTCAACTGATTTTTTCTCCCAAGGACCAAAGTGGTTTTGCTCTTGGACCCCCTCGAGTTCTAAGTTGAGTGGGTATGAGTCACATCTTGTTCAACCTGCCACAAACGCGAAAAAATAATTTCGAGAGCACGGACGAACTGAGGTCGTGGAGTTATTCTCATACCAGAAGATGAAAAAACTTGGCATAACGATGCTAAATGGCGGAAGTGGTGCGAACTGAAGCTCTAAGCCCGGCAAAAGCTTGATTGGAGCATAGTCATCGACGGTCTATTTCACGAGCGACGAGAAAGAAGAAATTCATACGTTATCAATGAATCACAGTTGCTAGCTCGAAGATATTCAAAGTGAAATGTGACGTCATTAGACCCAAGGACCCAACCGAACACAAGCTCGAATAATCGACCCAGGCACAGCACCACCCACAAAAGCAAACACTAGGGTATTCTTCTCAGCAAACCCAAAGAAACCGTTGTCCCTGCAAAGTCAGACTACAAGCAGAAAGATCCTGAAACATGCAGTGAACACACACGTGGAACAGTCCTTTCAAAGCACTACAGGAACCAACGTCCATATCAAGTTTCTATCTAAACGAGCAAATTCAGAATGAGAACGATCCCCTGAACAAAACGTCAGGGTCTAAAAATGTATTTAGATTCAAGAGGATTTATAGAAGGTACGGATGAAACCACGAAGATGGGGGTCAGAATATGCTCAATTTCATATATTTTCCAGAGCATCAAGTTACAGAGGCGCCCACAAGATCAGCCATTTTAGCAAGCTCAAAACACAGCAACATGATAGCTAAATGCAGCCATGATTTGCATGCTGGTATAAAGAAGGGTATTTGGCATGTTTATAAAACTTGTAGCTGGGTACAAGTTCATCCTAATGAATACAGAAGCTGTAAATTGCTGTATTGGATGCTATGATGAAGTAGGTATGGGCACCAATGAAGGAAAACATCGATGGTTGGCTGTGCAGAGAACATTGCAGGAAAACCCCCAAACCAGTTTTGTGAATCGATCTGTCATGTTAATCAATAATAACCTTTAAATGACAGCTGTTTTTCAAACCCAAAAGGTACATTGCTGCTTTTTTTTTTCAAGTGCCTACACAATGGGCTGGGGAACCGCATCTTGACTACTATTTTTTCTAAAAGAACTTCATAATTTGCAGTAGCAGTGAGTTTTGGGCTCCTACGGTGTAATTCAAATTTGCAGGACACTTTCGAAATTTTGAATTAGAAAGGGGAATTGGTATCTCAGGATGGGTTGTCTCATTGATCATACATTGGCGGGAACGGACGGTTTTCATAGCCACCAACATAACCAAAACAACAATTGTTATAGAACACTTTCTGACTCTTGCGAGTGCATTCTAGCTTTAATGGGAGCAGGCTGAAAATGCAAACTTTTCACTTTCTTGGTCAGACAGTTAATTTCTCATTGCTAATCACACTATTATTTTAACTGTTAGATCGATTTAACTGTTATTTATTAGAGAGTTCCTAAAGAAACATCCGAGATACGTCGACCGTTAATTTTTATCGCTGTAAGGGATTTGTCTAGGGAGAATCAAAGAAAAGCTAACTTCAATTTAAAGTGCCGCTATTTACGTTTTATTGCTCGAAATTAACGGCGATATCCTTAAGACCGTAAGCTTATTGCCGTAACTTTACGGCAATAACGTTCGACGTTAGGCATAAGGACGTAAGTTATCACCGTTATTTCTGCGCATGCGCGAAATCTCGAGTTACGTCGACCGTAACTCATCACCGTTAGGCAAAAGGTGGCTTTAGGAACTCTCTAATTTCTCCATTTCTTTGGCCGTGTTCCCTAGCCCATTTTATATCGCAACTATTTTACACTAAGTGTAAAATAGTTGTTACAAGTCTTGTAATTCAAAGTACCAGATAAGTTGAAACGCAGGAAGAAAACAATGGTGGAACCTTGGATGATTATTGAAGAGTTCACAAGTTAAAAAGTCTTCGAGTACAATGTTTATCCCCAACAGTCCTTGCGTCTTCTTTCACTTCGAGACACCTAACAGTCGCACATCCAATACAGCACTGCTGTACCATTCCATAGAATGCTGTATTGAATGTCTTGTTCGAGACAACTTCTCATGGTTTTGAACTCAGCCAAATTTATATTACTGCATGCGTCTAGAAGGCACAGCCTACATAAAGAGGATTTAGGAGTGGCAAAATGGCGGCATTCTAGATACCGCAACTATGTTATAAAATAGTGTACAGTCACACCTACCTAGCTGACTACCAATCACTTATGGCTTTATAACATTTTTTGATAATACGGTATGTAGTCTTATTTTACTCGAGGAATTACGAAGTATCAAATTTTCTCCCCTTCGAGGCGTTATCACAAAGTGCAGATAATTTAATCGTTTGGCAGGAATAAATCGTTTGAAACAAACTTGTCTTAGTAGGTAAGCAGTTCCTACACGTTTTAAGCATGAGATCTCCAATTAACAAGCTTTCAACTGCCAACGACTGGGAAATCTCTCAATACATTCATTTTGAGGTCAACACGTGAAGAATTGAGTCAAGATACCAACTCGACCCAAAACATTCACTTAGTACACTTCCTTTTATTGAAAAATTGTACATAGCACAACCATTTCATCAACAGAAAATAAGTCAGGAGGCAGTTTCAATTTATAAGAGAACCACTTCAATGCAATGAAAATATTGCCTGACCGCCTTTGAAATGCGGCAATTAAATCACGAATCTACGGACATTGAAAAAGGCTATACATATTTATGACTCCTGTATGGTGGACATTCTCTGCGCAGTTAAGAGTATCACTGTACACAACTGCCCCAAGATCGAATGCACTGATTAACAGGATTTTGTAAAAAGGGAAGGCCATGTGGCGATATTAAAGCAATTCGTCTTTTTGACGTGTAGCCTGTCACAGCGCTGCGACTCAAATTTTGAAACACTAATTACGCACAGGATTATTGTTCAGTAGAATACGTAAGTACGCGTTGATGCATATTATGCACGATGAGCAATGATAATATGCGATAATCCCTTGGCAAGCGGGATATCACGGCACTAATAACGATAGTGTTTCTTGTAACATCCAAGAGAAAAAATACATCACCATGGCAGACCATCATGAGATAAGACAGTCGAGTATCGATAAGGACCACACAAAACGACGGCTAGACTGTGCCCAGTTTGAACAGAAACATGACAATGTCATACTCGACTTTTCACATTGTGACAATGAGGGAGCGTTGAATGTACCTCCCCCCCCTTTGCCTCATTCGTGGCAGTGAAAATGTAGTACAGAATTGAGGAGTCTGAGCACACACGTTCTTAATTATCCACCTGGTGGGTTAGTGAAAGTGAGAAAATTGTAGAGTCCCTATCGAAAATCAACGGGTCGTAAAATACGAATCAGTTCCATCCCAAATCGGGCGATCAAGTTTAGAAAGCGAGAACAGGCTCAAGGATAGTTCTGGATTCCTGAATGGGGCTCATCGGGAGGTCAGAATTTAACATTAAATTAAAATTTTAAATTAACATTATGTTAAAATTTTCTTAAGTCTTTCCATACAAAAATTTTAATTTTAATTTAATGAAAGAGATTCATGTGCCAAAATTTGGTGTTCAAGTGTTTTTTTTTTTTTTTTTTTTGACCTCATATTCGGATTCATCACCCTCGAAAACACATAATATGTGTTTCCAATATTGTGCATCTCCTTGGACTGCAACAGTTACTTGTGCGAAGGTTTATTTCTGATTTTCGTTTTATCGATATAATACATTATATTCATGAATTTGAAACAAAAATTTAGATTGATTCAGTTTCTTCGTACCTCCCAGTAAAATCTTCTAATAGTAGAACTTTATGAATGTTAAACTGATGGGCAATTAGACACAATTCCAAGTCGGAATATCAAGTTCAAAAATAAATGAAGGTGCTGAATGCGATTTGAGGAAACATGTGAAATGGAACTGCCGAAAAAGATCAATCCAAGAATCATAATATGGATATTATCCAATTTCATTTCCAACGGGCCCGGCATCGACTTTGATAAGGAACTCTAAGGAGATAATGGAACTGTTTCCACTGAAGGCTTGAAAGCGTCAGTTCCCTTAGAGGCCATTCAACATTGGGTCATGTGATTGTACTGTGCTACGCTTCATCACAAAAATTGTCTCACGTTTGGCAAGAGGGTATAAACGTTTCATCACAAAAATTGTCTCACGTTTGGCAAGAGGGTATGAACGTATAAAAAGAATAAACAATAATTTTGATGAATTCGAAACTGTTCCAAGATTGACAAGTCCGGATTAGGTTCCGTGTAACGGTTCCAGTTAGACAACCCATCCCTACAACGTGAGATGTGACAAGGTTGATTTCACTGTGGAATCAACCAGACGACCACTGAATGTGGACCACCATTTGGGATAGAACTGAATCTTTTGATATAATCTCTGAAATAAGTGTTTAAAACGAAAAAATAACTTTTATATCAGTTAACTTTTCTGGGTTACTCATGGTAAAATCTTACAGGTGTCTGCCATGAAATACAACTTATAGGTAGGTCTACGTAGAGATAAAATTGGTTTTTTTTACAGTGTAAATCAAGTAAACCAAAAATAAGGAAGTAAGAAAAGACAACTTTACGTAGATACCTATTAAAACCTAACCTTGGATGACATAAGTAACTTGGAGAGCGATAACAGCGGCAAGAAGCCAAATAACCGCGAGTCATTGCCTCCGCCTGTAGGGTGGTGGAGGCGGTGGAAGATGGCATCGTGGCGGAAGCGGGGGCGGAACCTGAAGGCTGCCCCCCCGCCCACGCTAGCACCTCCGCCCATTTCTCCAACAACGGGCATACTCTTGGTAGCCAACGGACACCTTTTCGGATTGGTACCGGGTCAGTTTTATACCGCGGCGGATTTCAGGGGTGACGATGCCTTTGAACCCGCCTTTGCGAAGGAGCGAATCAATGGTCTGGATCTGGTCCCAACCTGAAACAGAGAAGGCGCTGGTTATAAATCCTCGAACCAGGCAACTGTATATGAGCTGAGAAACTTGAGGACCCTTCAGAAGAACACAAATTCAAACCATCATTAAATTAGGAGTAGATAAATACATCTTCCAGCGTTTAACGCCGCATTATTGCTATCTTCTGACGTTCACAGCATTTTTTACAGCTATACCATAAGGCCATCTGAGTCTTACAATGTCAGTTAACTTTACTTCCCAATCAGATCTGGCGGCGTCGCGACGCGTCGTACGGCTCTTGTTGATAATTGAGATATTGATAAGAGTTGAGTGGCACCTAGCTCATGCCACTAACCTCTTAAAATAGTACATGTTTTCAACTAGGATTGAACATCGCCAAGATCGCCTCTCCTGAATGTTACACAAATCTATCAAAGTATGACCACCCCTGAAATTCCTGAAACTGCCTATTCTGCTCGTTCGATGTAACAAAACGCTGTAAATGGAACAACACAAGGGTGAGTTTAATTATTCTTAAAAATCGAACCGTGGGTAGTGTGAGAGATCTCGCCATACTGTCAACTCTCATTGGATGGTCAACAACCATTATCATAACAGCCACGAATCCAACCACTAGCCATAAGAATTGAGGAATGACCTTGGAAGTCAGAGGGTGGTGAGCACTTTGTTGTAAAAAGCACCCGCGCCCATGGACTTGGAGCAGAGGGGTTTTGGTGCAGAGTCTCTACCAAAACACACTGGCTCAAGATCTAGTTTGCTCGTCTGGTTACAGAGATGGGGTCAAAACTGAACACTTAGTAAAGTCAACGTCAAATATCAGGGCGTGAGTGGTATTCTTCTTCTAGTACCATCTCCAATATGAATGTTGGCGATTATCCCTGCAAATCTCTCGCGATCCTGCGCCAGGTGAAACAGATCTGCTGCTCGGTTGATTCCCGTCCAGCTACGAACGTTCGACAACCATGACGCACGCTTCTTTCCAACTCCCCTACGTCCGCTGATCTTCCCCATCATACTTTTCTGCAATAGACTGCCCCACCTACGCCACTTTCCGTCTTTTCACGGTCACCAACACCCTACATACAGCTATAACATTTTTTAAAGTCACGCAAGCTTGCTTCACGTTTTGTAATCTAGAATTGCGGTCCATTTCGGATCTATCCTGTTAGCTGCATCTTTCCTGATATGTGCCCACCACTGCCCGCCAATGAAGAATAATAAAGGGAAAAGAAATTCCAGTGTTTTGGGTGAAAATATTCTAATTCAACGTCATGCAACAACAACACGAGGAGGGTGACACGATTTTGGTCATCTTTATTCTAGGGTACTTCTAGCAGTCGGAAAAATCTGAAATTGGTCTTAAAAAATCCAGTTTGGCGAGTTAATAACGAGAAAAGTCTGAAACCACCAAAAAGTTGCTCCACGTGGCGCACGGAAGCTCCAAAAGTGGAGAAATCAACATATTAAACTTTCTCTGAAAAATTTGAAAAAATGCCAAAAATCAGCCGAACGACACGTCAGGTCAGTGGGGCTGTCAAAGCAACAAATGAAACATAATCAAGGACTTGAAAGGTCAAGGACTTCACTGGAGCGAAGGCTGGTGGGCAGTGGCGGGCAGATAACAGAAAAGATGGAGCGTGGCGGGCAGCTAACAGGAAAGGTCCTCAGTTTCAATGTGTGTCTAAATGTCTGGTCAACCGTACTAATGAAATTTATGTTTAGCATTACGTGGAGTATGACGCCTCAAGGCTTATTGAAGATTTCGACATCTCTACACCAGGGTGCTCTAAGAGTGACCAAGACAACCAACACTACAATTCACTTTTCACCTTCAATTGCTCTATCACCGCGTGAAGTATCCCTGTCAAGCATAACTTCGGATACAAGCCAGAGTCAACCTACAACGCTGAAAACGGAGAGGGAGATCGAGAAGACCCAGCTGATCCAGACTATGTGCTTTCCGAACACGATGAAGACGACGAAGATGGTGATGGTCATATAGAACGGATATCGGCTATTTCCGCAACTGATGGAAAAACAAACACGTCGGATTTTGTGCTGCCTTCCACACATTCATCACAGCCTTATTCAAATCCAGATGTTTCTGATGAGAACCAAGACCGACTTCAGAAGAAAGGCCGAACTCTCACGGAAAGTCGTATAACTGCCAAAGAAAAAAGAATGCGTGGGCAACAGTATATAGGTTACCAAAGAAGTAAAGATGCAACGAAATCTGTGGTGTTTCAGGATGTTCCACGCATGGGAAAAAGCATGGGAGGTCGTGGTACTTCACAGCAGTGCCTCATGTGGAAAAACCGAGGGTGCCAGACAATATCTGAGGATGAAAAAGAAGAAATATTCAATGGCCTTAGGCAAACCCTTAACTGGAACCAAAAAAAAAGAAAAGTGAATCATTCAATTATCTGTGATAAAGAACAGTCTCCTTAAATAGCGCATAAAAAGTTCCTTCATGGATAACCGGCCTTTGAACGTTTTCGTTTGCATTTTTTTTTTAAATTTTATTGAAACACTTATGTAGGTACTTTAATTAGTGAAATAAACTCTAATTTTGCATGCTAATGTCTGATATTTCGAGAAACCCTTCTATGCCGATAGTATTCCAACTAATTTATTGCTGAATGTAAGCAATAACGTAATAGTTAGAAAAAAGTAGAACATTTTCTTTGTAAGTGAGCTAAATTTATGCATATTTGTAATAATTTAAATAAAAATTACTGTACGGTGAATTAAATAATGAGAATTCCACACATCTCAAGGGTTTAAAATATGCGAACTGCACATATCTCATCAACCGCAGCTTGAATCGTACATATTTAACGGATTTTCGTTAAAAAATGTTTAACGAAAATCCGTTAGTATTTAGGTAAAACATTTGACCATTAGGTAAAACGATATGACCGTAATCTTTTAGTAGTTTGAGCCAGTGTGAAATCGTATTGATATTCATCAACGCCAACGTCTCTGTAGCAACGATGAAATCATTAGGAACCGCTGTTTCGGCTCTCCTGGAAAATTGGTCAAAATGAGATATCGTCGGCTAAGAACCAGCATAGCATAACTCAACTTTAACCCAAAACGAGATTTCTGGTCTTTCTTATTCAAAATTTCACGCCCGATTCAATGAAAGTGTCAGTTTCTGGCTTCGAATACGAGGAGCGTCGTTATATGCAATTTAGTCAGCATCGCATTACTGAAAAGTAGCAACAGCATCACATAACGCATCTGTTTCAACATGGATCGCTCTCCTGACCGCAACCGTTTTGCTTTGTTAATCGGTATTTTGTTGTCATGGCAACTACATTTTGATTGATTTCGTGAAAGGAAGATCAGTCTTGAAATTGTGATAATAATTTTTGGAGTAAAGAGATATAATCACTTAGAAATTGACGATCGGAAATCACGCATTATTTTCAGTTTAGTTATGCCATGCTGACTCTTGTGATTTTTGAGTTTTGCTGACTTTCTGGTAATCAGTTTTTTGGCTCTCCTGTAAAATGACGAAAATTGAGTTATGCTAAGCTGGTTCTTAGGCGACGATATGCGTAATTACCGCCCCACTTCTGGTACCTAGCCGATATGGGTAGATATCAATTTTGGCCTCAGGATCTAGTAGCTTCAATTTAACGACCATGAGAAAATTTCCGAGATACAAACCTTGCTCAGTAGCCACTTCCGGTAAATACGTGGCAGTTCGCTTGTTTCCCTTTTCATTGTGGAACTCGATGCGAATCCCATGAACTCCAACTTCCCAGTCAGTGTAGTCGGCTCCATCCTCAAAATGGCGCAGAATAGACACAGAAACATGAAGCTTCGAGAGTTCTTCTCGTGAGATCGGGCTGAATCGGGAATCTTTCACAGCACTGGAAGAGACGAAAGTGTGCAACATGATAAACAACACAGAAATCAAGGAGCGTGCTGTTTCGCTTACCTCGTCACAGCATATTCTCGAATGCCATTATGAAGATTAATGGCGTTGAATGTGCCGATGCAGCCGCGGAGCCTCCGATCACGTCCGATTTGCCACGTCACGAAGAGGGGACTAAAAGAAAAAAAGGAGGGGTTAAGAAACATACTTAATAGCGTAGTAAATATATACTTAATAGCGAAGGACCCGGCAGCAGCAACGCAGATGACAGTTGAAACAACAGTTGGGTCACTTTATACAACACAGCCACTCCCTCAACCCCAAAGTGAACTCTCATCCCTCACCGTGAGCAACCTATTCTTCTGCCAAAATGATCAACACATACCTATAAGAGTTATGGGAACGGAAACATGAGCAACATGAGAGAACGGAACCAGTCGACCCTTGAGCACCGTGGTAGTGACAATACATATAAGATTCTGGGGGTGTAGCAAAGCTCTCCATGAGGAAGAAAGGCCACGGATCCATGCCTTCCTTCGGTTGTACCCCATCCACTCGGTTTCCGTGCTCTCAGATTTGTGGGGTCCCACTCGACTCCCGCTATTCTGACGGGTTGTCAACCCGGGGTTGAAAAGCCCCACACGGCTCCGCTAACACCACACCACAACTCCACTTCTTGCAGACTTCGGACGGCCGAATACGTGTGGTTAAAAATGTGTTGGTGTCCCGGTCAAGTTGACCGTTTGTCAGGTTCGTGGCAAAATGAACGCTTTGCTGCAGCTGCTACGGCTGGCTTCCATTTTCTCCATGACCGAGAGAGATATTTTTCAGGGGAACACAGAGCGACCCTTTCCATTCATCAACACCAGAACTGACGCTGACGAACATTGAACCTGAGCTTGATATCGCCTGTTGTTTATTCGGCAGTGGAAGATGACCATCTCGGGAGCCGTTTGGGGTCGACCCTTGGCAAAACATCGAAAGCCGTGTGGGTACCTGGGCATGGGAGCCAAGTGGTGTATCTCTCTTCTTTCTCCATAACTCTGCATCTTCACCCAACGGAACCTGAGTCCATTCAAATGCAGCTCTATAGATAATTAAAAACATGGATTTCAGCTAACCCACGGACCACATGAAAATTAGAGAGTACCTATATCACAACAACAAGGTCGAGTGGTGTGTCGTTTGTTAGGTAAGTTTGTACGAGGAATCCATTTATGGGGATCCAAACCAGTCCGAATCCTCTACAACTGTGTTCGATTACCAAGAATAATAATTAACGACAGTGCACTCTGATAACGGCAGACGTGAAATTATGCCAACCATTACTTATTCATCAGAAAGTAAGTAGGAAGTTCCTAAATTTGTTGGTTCTTCAATATACGCACAAAGATCAGTTATGTACTTATTGAAAACACAGACCCTTCGCTAATTAGCTACTTATTAACAAGTATAGTATCATTTACTGCTATATTATGAAATTATTGCATATTACGAACTTAGGAACGGGCTGACAGAATGAAGCTCATGGGTTTCAGATTATGGAGTTCTCAGGAAAATGTATGTAATGTATATTACCTATTAAAATTTAATAACGACCTACAAGGACATGTCGAAATAGAGGGAAAAAAGTAACAATAAAGAACCTAAAGAGAACAACTTCAGGAACTTACTACGGATCGTTGCAGAATTCAGGGGTTTTCGGAGGGTCCAAACTGTGGAGATGAGAGTACAAAACGTCGAAGCAATAATAGCACATATCAGGATGAGCTACCATTCCATTATTTCTGATCCCATTTGGTATAACAGACGATGTCCCGTTGCATGGAACGCTGGAATTGTTGTTGAGCTTTTGCTTCTTCGTACCGCAGCAGCCAGAAGCCATTTTATCATTCCGTACGCAAAGGTAAAGAATGTTTAGTTGATTCGGAAAATTAGAATTAACTCGAAAACAATGAAAAGTATTCAAATATCAAATATCTACTGGTGAAGGGGGGAGGTCAGCTCGAGACCCCACCAGACAGCTGATTCAGCTGTTCGCTGTTGAGATGTACACAAAGGAAGATTGAAAGCGCATGCGCGGGGCGGCGGACCTCGCAGGTTCTGTAAGGTCCATACGATAAAAATCTAGTCAACAATTTCTACGGGTTTTCTGGTATAAGACGAATAATTATTATTCTACATATTACTACTATACGGCGAATATTTCCGATTTGATCGTTTGCTGTTAAAAGCGGCGTAGAATGGTTTCTCAGAGGTTGGTTTGGGCGCCGCTAGAGCGTACGACAGTCGCTGTCGGTTCCCGCCTTGTTTCATTCCAGCTAAAAAGTTAAAATTTATACCTAACTGGATTGAATCCCCATTCCGACCAAAAATTGACTTCATGCCCAGTATTAGAAATGTTCCTTCAATTTATCCCCAAAGACGAATTCCCTTTTCCGTGTTTCATTCGCTAATCGGACCCTAGAACCAGACTCGGCTAGGTACAAAAAAATCGTATGTCGTTACTATATACATACGAGTAGTAGGTATGTACCGACTCGGTTGTGTCCGCAAGGTTTTCAGCTCGATCGATGATGTTACCTACCGTAATTTTGCAGCAAAGAAAAACAATTAGGTATTTTAAATTGTTAAAATACTTTATTTTCGATTTTTGATTATTTTGGGCGACAAATTGATTAAATCGATAAGAAAATTTGTTAATTTAAAAGCAAAACAACTGTTTCAATGTACAGGTTTGAAAAAATACGTTAAATAATATTTATACGTTAGTATATTATACGCTACTTGTGCAGAAATTTAATTCTGTCAATGAAAAAATTTTTTTTTTTGGATTTTTAGTTCAAAAATGTGTTTTTTTCAAAAATTCTGTATTTTTTACTCGAAAAATATTTAACATCGTGGGATCCTTCAAAAATCCCTTTTTTAGCCCCACGAATGCCCTAAAGATCGCCCCAGTGAAATCGGATCGTTCCGGGACCCCAAAAATGGATTCTACGTCCAAAAATACTTCGAAAACGACACCTAACTCGATCCCATAGCTAAAAGCCTTCAAAAACCCCTCCCGTAGCCCCATTATAGCCCCATAGCGCCCCACGGGTTTGGGCGATCGGGCTGAAAACCTTGCGGGCACAACTAGATGGTAAACCAAGTATTTTGTCGAAATTTCAGATTTTTTAAAAATTTCCTACTGCCCAAAACGGCCTGGACGGCGGACGGACATTTCGGATTTAGAATGTAGACCTCTTGAAACGGATAATGTCCAATTTTGAGCCCGATCGGAGTCGTCGACCCCCGTCGCGAAAACATAGTTTTATGTATTATTCCAAGTATAATTGTATTATTCCAAGAATAATAAACCAAAATAAGCTATAATTTCTACTGTATTAAATGCTGCAACACGAGGAGGAGGAGGAGGAGAATAAGGCACCTTATTACACACCGACACTTATTGATGTCAGAAAAATCTTAAAATCTTAAAAAATCCAGTTTGGCGAGCATAGTACGAAAAAAGCCTGAAACCACGAAAAAGTTGCTCCATGTGTCGAATCTCCATAAGTGGACAAAAATTTGTTTTGAAAAAATAGAGGCTGGAGCAGTTGACTGGTTGTTGAGATCGCTGTGGGACAAGGGGTGTCTGAAGGCTACGCAGCTAACGCCTCCTCCCCTTAACTCCCCTCTACCCAAAAATAAAATTATTCAAACAATTTTCTCACACCAGCCAAGACACACACACAACCCCCCCCCCCCCCCCCTCCCCCTCCGACTTTGATGGAAATGGACTACCTACCCCTCGAAATGTAGAAGTTTCTACTGACTACTCTCAAGTTTATGGCTTAAGAACCTACCTACCTACTTACCTCCTTAGTACTTCCACCTGCCCCTAGACAGGTGAACCTAGGTATTATGTTATATACCCGATAGCTGTATACAAAGTCGGTACCATTATTAGTTTAAAGGACAATTTTCGAGCATAGTTCTCTTTTGAGACGATTCATCTGCTTGCCTACCTATCAGTGTTTATATTATTCGTAATTGGGCATTTACCCGCAGCCTTCGTAGTCTCACTGACCTCCCACCCGGTTAGATCATCATCTGTTTTGGATCTCAGGGGGCCTTCTAGTAGGTTGGTGGGTCACTTCCCCGACTCTCAAGTCTCAGGGCTATATTTTCGTCGGTGACTCCGAACTGCTTGTGTTTCAGTGATACCTGCCTCGTCGAGCCAGTTCGTGATTTTTGGGGGATCATCAAGGTAAGAATAATTCAAATAAATTAGGTATTTATAATTGAATAAATATCCAGAAATATTTGGTACCTAGGTATATATATACCATAAGGTTATAACAATTCTAACATCAAAGTGCAAGTGGAATTCCAAGTGGAAGTTATAGTAGGTGCCCCCATACCCATGTATACCCATACATCTTATTCATGGACCTACTTATTTATACATACATCATGTTATAGGTACCTACTACGCACTGAATGCTAAAATGAGCGCTAGGTATAATAATATTATCATATTGCTTCCGAGACTTCCGAAGGAAGGTAGCGGAAGCATTGGTTTTTTAAATTTTGAGAATAAGCTTCCTTAACGCCTTGCTTGACAAGAATCTAAAGGTACCTGGATAGTTTTGCCTCATGGTCTAGCGGTTGAGATGTTGACATTCCTACTCGTCATTAAATGAAAAAAAAAAAAAAAAAAAAAAATCATTTTTATTCGGCGATTGCTGCTTCAAGAAACACACGTTGTCGTTACATACTGTAGTTGGCTTTATTGGGTGTATTGCTATGTGAAGTACACAGTAAACAGGTTTGTGACGTCCTTGAGCAGTTTTCTCAGTTGATCGGCTGATTGCGTGCCCAACCATTACATATCGTTACATGACTGATAAACAGAGCCCTTCACAATATGGCGCTTATTTTTGCGAAAAAGAGCCCTGAAAAATATGGCAATTTGACACTTGCCTCTTTTGGCCAAATATAGGGCTTATTCTGCTCGATAAGGCACTTATTTTTCAAAAATAAATTCAACAAATAAACATGGCATTTTCAAAAAAAAAAAAAAAAAAAAATCAATAATAATGGATAAAATGGATAATCAATAAAATAATGGAATGAGAGGTTGGAAAAGGCAATTCCAGCTTCGGCTTTGCTTGCGAAGGATCCGCGTGGGGCAGCTGCCGTGACACGTGGGTGCCCATGACCCAATAAACTTTCTTCCCGGGTCGAATCGATAAGCCTAAGTTCTCACAGAGGACGTTGTTCGAGTGCAGAGCATTTGAATTGAACATCCATCAAGTCCAACTTTTCAAAGGCAATACCTATACCTAAAACCAAGTTGATTTCCAAGTAACGTTATTGCGAACATTTCTAAAAACTGTCAACTGCCCCCCAACTACATGAAACGAACGGAAACTTTCATCTCACTCGATGCGAAGCTTCCGAAATTCATACCTAAACCTTAGGGCTTCACATGGTAACTAACTGGTCATGGGTATTTATGCAGGAAACTGTTTTCCGCAAAAATACACATGGCTTAAAGAACTTCTACCTACCTGTTTAAAACAAGTGAGTTGTGAACGATTTTCATTTTGCGGGAAAAGAGGGATCACAATAGGAAAATAAGGGACCACTACCCAACGTAAAGGCCGATCCATAAATTTCAGTGTTTCAGTGAATCCTCGGCCATCAGTGTTCCGTTCGGCATGGAAATTGTCCACCACGCTGGTGTGTGGACAATTTATCATTGAAGCAATTGAAGGGCACGGAGAACTGATGGCCATAGATTCATTGATATCACTGAACTGTGTGGATCGACCTTAACCCTCGCAGGGTAGGTAAGTAACATCTGGGTCTGAGCGGGTAGAAGCGCGTCAAAATCTCAGTACCTGCGTGGGTGGTGGGTTGGCGCATAGGGGCTTCAAGTAGGGTAAGGCCGTGTACCTTAGATGATGCTTTTTTCTACTTTGAGTTTGAAGAGCAAATACCTCGAAAAAAAAAAAAATCTGGGTTTATTTTTAAATTGTGCAGAAACAACTTGGGAAGCGTTGAAACGAGCAATTTTCGCCATACAAAATGAAATCATATTGTGAGATTTTTTTTTACAAACTCCTAATTTGACCCAAGGTGCATTCTGTCCGCATCCGACTATCCATCCGCTTCGCCTGTCAGTCCTTATGTTGACGGTTCATGGGTAGTCTTAGACGTGGAGGGTTGGGGCGGTGAGCGCTGAGTGCAGGAATAGCTGTGGATGATGAGGTCGGGAGAACAGGTTTGTGTAGAATTTGCATTTGAAATTTTGAATTTAGAAGAGAGAATTAAAATTGGAAAAAAGGTCATAGCCCTTCCTCTGCCCTAACCTGCTCTCCCTGAGGATTTTTTCGCCATTTCAATTTCTTTTTCTGTGGTTGGTTTAGCGAATTAATTGCTACAACTGTGCTAAATTGCATCTCTTTCACAGCTCCGAAAAATTTGAAGATGTCTGGATGCTCAGAGTAGAATTTCTTGTTAATTCTGTGAAAATCCTCACAAGCATGATTAAATAATAATAATAAAAATGTATGTTAATGAAATAAATCATGCATTAATAAATGATAATAAATACAAAATTTTTTACTTATTATCATTTTGTCGCCCTGTCCAAACTTGGACCAAAGCGTAGGTGGGTATATGGTTTCTTCCAGCCCGTAATTTTCCAAAATGTAGTCACAAAATGTGTCAAGTGGTGCGGAGATGTGTTTAAAGACATTATAACCTATAGGTCCTCCACAAAACAGGTCTCTGCTAACTGAGACATCTGAATTGTTACTTTCTTGGAACACCTCGGGAAGGAATCGGGCGGTGCTCCAGCCGGTGACGAATTTCCTGGGAAGGAATCGAGCGATAATTAAGAACCCAACGATTACCGGGAAGGAATCGGGCGGACCCCGGCTACACCAGGTTATTAGTTATTTTAATATAATTATAATATAACCTGGTGTTGCCTTAAAGTCCTCTCCTAATTGGGTTGACTTTCGAGGACATGATTTCCATTCATCGCTTTAATTGGTGAAGAGTCCTTCAGCAGGTGAACTCATTAAAGAACGGATACATATCATCTCAAGCTATACTATTTTCAGATGCCAAAAATACCAACGGAGAAGAGGAGCGAGAAGAAAAGTGGATGGGGCAATGGTCAATTGTTCGGCTCTGAAACTAACGAAAATACTTTCCAAGGAGGTGGATTCAAGGATAAGGATAAAGCATTGGAGACTCTCAGGTGGGATGTTGTACAATTTACTGAGGCGTTCCTTACCATTCGCGAGCAGAGAATTTTCTCTGTTTATTTAATTACTGTAATAGCCTATTTTAAATTGGGTAATTAAAATTAAATAAGTAATTGAATTTTCTAGGTTACTCCATGGAAAGGACATCACGTATCAATATCAAATAATAAATTCCATGTACAATCGAGCTAAAGTGATTCTCAAGCGGACAACTGATAAAGAGAAGAGGACTAACCTTAGCGAAGCCATTGACACTTTCGAAACGTGGATTGACGATTACAAGACAAACCAGAGGCACAAAGAAAATTTCGGATACATCAGCTTGGAGATCATGCAGGGATGTAAGCCTCTCGCTGAAAAATATGGCATCAAAGATCTTCAATTTTTGGAGGTAAGTAGACTTGGGAAACTAAGCCCAGGCCCTCTAGGGGTGATGTAGATTTCCACTAAATTCTGGCACTTGATTAACTACTGTACATTTCAGGCATACAAAAACGTAGATGGTGACCTCAAGAAACTGAGAAATAAAAAAGTCGAAGGAAAAGACGTCACATGGGATGTTGAAAGGAACAGCCGGTTGAAGGAATTGGATTCCAAAATAAAACAAGATGACATTCCTCTGTATGAAACTAACGAACCTTGGAAAGGAATGCCTTCAAGAGAACACCTTCAAATGATTATGCTGGCCTACAGTTCTGATCAGAGCAAAGTAAAAAAATGTATTCCGCTTATTGAAGAGAAATGTAAATAAGTGTCATCACTAGAGACGATGCTGCAAGATTATATTGTGAATAAAATTCATTTTAGGAATATGTTGGGGGTTTTAAACATTTTTTTTTTAAAGAACTAATTGTAAAGTTTACATTTAATGTTATCAATCATCATTAATGTTAATACTTTCTGTTTTTCAATTTAATTATTGGTGCAATCAAATCACATTGAACCTAATAAAAAAACGTTTGTTGTCTAAGGGGTTGAATGAATTGAACTGTTTGTCCCTACGCTTTGTACGCCTACGTATAATAATTTCATTTTTTTCCCAATAATATTCTAATCTCAGTTTATGACAAAAACTGGGCACAAAATCCATATGCAAATTAGGCAGATCAGTAGGCCTAAGGTACCAGGCTTGATTCAAAATTAGGGACCGGCTGTCTTCACTGCTGTTTTAGACCTTTAAAACGACCAATAGACTGTAATGCTTGAAAAAATCTTGTTTTTTGTCAACCCTGGCAAAGAAAGACCAATGTTTAACACAAACATTTATTTCTTTTTCTCACAAACAACATATACTTTGAAATAAGAAAACACGTAGAACTGCAACATATCAACGAACATAATACAGGTATATAAAGTAGACGCTATTTCTTACTCTGTAGAACATTTATATAAATATATAATCTATGGTTTATCACATAGTCAAGCAGAAGCAGTGAAAAGTGGAAGGTTCTACTAATAATAAGCACAATACAGAGGTACCGAAACGCGTGATCGAATACTTCAACCACCGAATATCTCCCTAGGGAATAATTTCCTACCAACTTAGGAACTTATTAGTGTAATGAACTAACCATTATGAAAGCAACAGAGTTTAGGAATGATTGACCGAACGATTCGCACGATCTGTTATTGTCTGCATCCGATTTTAGACAAAGTCTCATTCATTATTGTCTTCAACAAATAGGTTCTTGCGGAATTTTCAGCAATATCATTGTAAAATTGATTATTGAATTATTGTCGGTTTACTTTTCGATTTGAATCCCAATTTTTTAAGGAAGCAAATCTTTATTTCTTTTCGTAAATTAATTTTGTCCACACAAAAATTGTTGTTGAATTTTCAAACAAGAAAACATCACTTTTTTCAAGCAAATGAAATTCGCAGTAATAACAATAAGGATACTTAGGGGCTTCTTTTAGGATACTTTCTAAGTGTCTATTTTGATTTCTAGACACAAACCCTTTTTTATTTAGAGCCACTATCGTTCACGTTTTTTTTAATTAGAAATCCTACACCTCGGTCTAATTTTATCCAACTACATGCGTAAAAAATCGTTTATAATGACGAAAAAGAGACGTACAAAATGTTTTTCAAACAATTTAACAAACGATTTTTGATCGAATTTCCAAAAGTTAAAATGGTCAAAAATTGCAGATTTGACGTCACAAGCAACTTGTACCTACAATCTGAGCAATGAGCAAGAACACAGTTTCCATTCAAGTCCAAGAGGTTATGATGAGGTAGGTTAGATCAGATAATGTGCGTCTCTTTTTCAGGTAAATAGAGGAAAGCAACAACAAAACAGAGCGCCTAACAGTTCACATTCACTTTACCTATTGTATAACAATATATGTGTACTTATATAATTCAAAGACGTTTTGCGATGTATTGATTCTAACCAAAGGCTCACAAAACGTCCAATTTATCACATTCACTAGGTACATCGAATAGAGCTAACAAAAATCTAACCTAATCAATCAACTTTTGAGTGAGTAAAATGATTTTTTTTTTCTTTTTGATTTTACTGACATTTATTTCTGATTATCGTGATGCCGGAATTCCTTATCCACCTGACTCATTTCATCATACGAGCAATTTGACTCAAAGTACCTAGCACGTACGCACTCAAACTGAATCTGCAGAAGGAAAGTCAATGGAGGTCGTGGAACTCACAGTCCATGCTGGCAAAGTTCAGGGCAATAGTTAGTTGTTGTCAATTGTTACATGTTGCAATCGGCAATAGCTTGAAACGGTGTTTCCAACGAGTAAACAAATCTACGGGACGTCTCAAAGCTCTCATAGGAAGCAAGTTTCTTTTCTAATTTGGAGGAAAACTGTCGTTCAAAGTTGAAATTTTGTGGGGATATTTTCAGGGGCGTGGTGGCAACTGCATTTGGTTGAGTTGCTCCACACAACCAAGTGGAAATTTCTTCCTTATTTGAGACAAACATTAATTGTTCAACCATCAAACATCAACTGGAATGAATTTAGAATAGTGTACATAGAAGTAAAATTTTGTGAGCGGATTAGCAACGCAGGCCAGAGTGTAAATCACAGCTCCAGTCAGAAGAGTTCAAGATATACAAATCTCATTTGAGAAGGTGTCTCCAAGGTCCCCCTTTACCGTCCCAACTGTGAGCTCCCCGAACTCAATGAATCGAACAAATTTGAGCGTAACATTATCCTTACATGATCGTTTTATCACGTATCTTGCTGAAATATCCAAATCACTCCACTTTTTATGAAGTATGTTTATACAATGAAATATGAACCGTACCCACAACATTAGAGATGAGCAAGATTCATGATGGAAATGTTAATCTACAGTTGACAAAATTAATACTGGGAGTTACTCCACTCAGGGTGAAACAAACATAATGAACAATGTCATTCAAACCTATACCCAATATCATTTTGGCCAAACAATTTACTAAACTATGATACCATTAATTAAAAACTTTTATATTTTCTAAAAAAAGGCAAAGAACCATTTTCCAACATTTTGGCCTTGAAAAATCAATTAATTATCAAGTTATTGTTATTAAATAAATTTTAACATTTCTCTGTTTATAGGTACGGCCTCACAGCTTCATGAGTTCAATTTGTAAGAATTGAGCCAACACATTGAGTATGGAACCGGTTCGGGATGCTTAGTTTTAATTCAGGATCCTGTATTGTATGTCTACTCTGAATAATACCTACACATTTTGAAACTATCTATACCCAAAGCAAAATCATAAGGTATTCAACGCCATTTTCAAAATAAATTCTCAACGCTTATTCAGGTCAGGTACAAAATTATGTCCATGTCAAATTCAATCTAGCTGTTTCGATTCCCTCGCACCCTCAAATTCCTACCTACCACCACAAAAATATTGATCCATATTGTAATAGCCATCACACGCAGTCGATCACTCGTTTGTTTCAAGGGGAGGAAAAATAGATCACTACATACCTAACGATAACATACTTATATACCATGACATACCAACCAAATACACCAACATCAAAATTAAGAGTTGCTCAAAAATTTTGTGCGTTTTCATCATTGTTTTATCATAATATATGCCTTTTTATGTTCTTGAACGATTGGACACCAAACAATTCACTAGATATGTCTATATTTACAACAATACAATAATGCTCCAAGTAAGCCCGACGAACTTAAACACAAACGGTTCGGAAATTCAACGAAAGGTAAAATACGAAATGCGGTCTTGTAATAAAAAATTATGCTGGCTTTCAAAATACGTAAACATATAAATCTACCTCGGTAATCTTTGTTATAGTAAGGTTGTAAAAAAATAAGCAATCAATATAAACTCTATTTTTTTAGCTTAGGTAATTTAAAATCTTCACTGCTTATGTATTTCTATTATTATAAATATAGGATATTGATAATTTGTGTTTGAGCACGTCTTTAACTAGTAACTTTTAATTATTTTACACTATCAAAAAAAGTTTTGAAAAACCATTCAGTTGACAAAATAGTTTTGTACGGCTGTATCTACTTGAGTATACACACGAGTACTGTAGGTTATAGTAACTCTGTGTCATGAGACTATTTAAAAATTATTCTTCATTTTATTGTCTGCATCGTTCTGACAATTCAAAATTATCAACTGGTACTGTAATAATGTCAACAGGGGATTATTCTAAAGGCTAAATAAAATGATTCGCTAAAAAAAAGTGTAAAAATGTTTAGTGAAGTCAAACGTTTTCAAACGAATGTTTTCTCTGCACGAGTAGCTTAATTGCCAGAAGTGCAGGTAACGTGGGGTAAACACTACAAACTCGCTTGAATGTTTTTTGTCCTCAAGGAATGTCCACATAAAATAAGAATGAAAACGTCAAAAGCAGAGGTTTCATGTTGAGTGACTCTGATATCATCCCTTACTACAATTCCCATTACGTTTACTACATTTTGTTTACAACAGTATTACTCGTACACTACCCTAATTTTTATTAAATGATATGGCATTTCAAATGATATTCTTGATCATTGTAATACCTTAACATGCCTGTTTAAGTTGAGTATCAACTAGGGGGCAGCCTACCACGCATTCTTGGAAAGTGGTATCATCTGCCTGTCAAGTGCCTCGAGAAAATTTTTCAAGAGAACACCAGTTTACATATAAGAAAAGTGAGAATGTTTCTCCAAGTTTCATAGGAAGTATCTCTTAGATGAGCAAGTTTAATGCATTTTTTTTTTGTAAGAGTAGGAATTCTATATTCGGTAAAAAAGTTAAGAAAATACTTTACTCAATAAGAAAGAGATTCACATTCACTGTTGATTATACCCTTATTACAAGTAACAGCCTGATAGTACGCTAAAGTTGTTGGCACTTAATCACGTCTGAATCATGATTTTCTGACAACAAGTGCCAGCAACTCGGATCCTATTCTATTTTGATATTAGTAATTTGATATTAGTTAATGTTCGTTTGACAATTTGTATCACGACTCCTCATTTGAATTTAAAACATAAGTACAAGTCTTGAGTAACTTCAAAAATTGGATTAAATTGATTGAATAACTTTCTTCCCTCCAAATACGGCATGAAACCACATTAAATGTCAAATGGTCAAAACCATCATGTTTGGTGAGTCGTGCGAAGCACGATTTTTCTCAGGGGTTCTTCTTACTTGGAAAAAAAAAGAAAAAAAAAAAGAAAAAAGAAGAACCCGCCAAATCTATTTATCCCAAAATTCAGTTATTGTGCACGATAATGATCGGTTTTTTTGTTTTTAATGAGGTTGATTTAGTATTGAAACTTGAGCGCTATTGGCGAATTGAAGATGAAATTGCAAATTCCTCCTGCTTTTTTGGCTTTGTCATCAGGTGGTCCTAACGTCTGTGCGCACATTTGGCTTGACGCGCCTTGTATTGGGTGGGGGTGGGGGCTCATTATCAGCCTGTTGTTGATTTAACCCCTTCAAATCTGTTATCGCTCCTTGAAACTGTTTAAACCGGCTATTTTTCTTTCAACCCGTTTATTAAAACTCCAAATCGTGTAAACCTCACTGAAACTGGAGGTTGACCCTTTGTCGTTATTTCAAACCAGCTGTAAAAACTCTCCGGACATTGCATGAGTGAATGAGAAAGATGTCAGAAGTATGAAACCCTTGGCAGCATCCCCCTTTCCTTGGCCCACCTTTTTTTTTTTTTAATAAAGAAACGTTAAGGGAAAAATAAAATGTGTATTTAAGTAATAAATCATGAATTAAATTTTGTTTGCAGAACCCAATACTAGTATTAGTTAAATAACGAAAAAGCGAACTATTAGTGGTGGTGAGTAATTAGTTTTTTCCCCAAGATCAAAGAAACCCCTAAAAAAAGAAAGTGCTATTTTTGCGACACCCTCAATAAAATATAGAAACACCGAGGATAATTTTGACTCACGTCGAAATTTCAACGTAAAACTAAATTAAGTACCTTTGTCACACTGGCAAGAAACCTTGATCAAACCAAGTGGAATTGCCAAACTTGTTCAACCATTTCCTACATCCAAAGGGTTTATCTTTTTGGGAAGTCCAAAAAGTTACAAAATAATTTACCGTAATAAATAATTCACAGACATTTGAAACAGATGTACAGCAGATGTCTCTCAAATTTCACAAAATGCAAACGCAGATTGGAACTTAATTTTCCAATCGCCAACAAGATCGTGGTCCTTTTATAGAACAGAGGGGTTTTCACGTAGCATGCACCTACACTCTAACGTGTTGGGACAACGAAAGAATTTGAATACCTAACGAGTTGCCTATAATTATCACCTAGCTATAGCACAGCTTCGTCGCGTAATATTTGTCAATACTACATTATCCAGAAGGTAATTATATCTACCACAATAATTGTGGCAGAGTGTAATTATATTACACTACTACACCAAAATATTTCGTATTGTCTACTCAACGTAATTTGCTATGTTATTTAAGTACCTAATAGAGACACGTTTAAAAAAAAACTAATTGACTCCCACACACAGGCTCCATAATCCAAATGACGCAGTTCACGAGGAGTGGAATATTATCATAATTCAGGTAACAGATTTCTATTAAAATAGTTTAGCAACAAGTACACTCAAGCTAAGGTATTGTCGACGTTGGAAGCACACAGAATAGTTGTTATTGTCGTCTACAACACAATACACATTGAAAGGTGCTCACATGATGAAAAATAATGCGGTTTTCTTAGTTCACCTGGCTGGCGGAACACTCAGCCAACAAACAAAAAGTCAACACTTGATTATTAAAGAAATACAAAACTGGCAATTCTCATCCTTTTGCGACGCTCAGTGACACCGTACATAATATCATATTATGAGCACCGTCTAGTAGGGTCTAATACTAACAGACATATTACGCTATACTCGGACAAGTTTGAACGGTTTACATAGAAAGTTTTGAATCAGGCACCACCACATTCAGCTATTTAACTAGTATTTAATATCCAGGGGTTTCTCATCGAACTCAATGGTAACATTTATATTGAACTTTAAGCGCTAACGCCGTTTTTGGATTTTAACATGTTTTTTTGCAGGGGAGAAACTGGCTAGAAGAGTGAGACGCCTGCAGTGTAAGTAATGATCCCACTTCATACGTAAATATAGAAGAGCAGCTCCAAGCTTTGAGCAGTTGAATGCGTGATTTGCACTTAGGTATTTTACTAATCTGATTGGAAATTTAGCCCTGATTCGAAAATGAGATGGGGAAAAGCAAGTTCTTTGGTTTGATCCTCAATCTAAACTAAACTGATCCGGGGGTGTAGGGATTTAAAGATAAAATAATACATTGACTATGCTAAAGCAATCATAAGTGGCAATGCTTACATTCACAGAGGGCAGCACAAGGTTTTTTTAACCCAAAATACTCGGTTCGCCTACTATTAAATAGTAGGACAACTTTTTTTTCCCGTAAGGCTTGCAGCCTGATTGCACCACATCGAGATTTGGGGAAGTCGCCCACATTTCCTGTTCACTTTTCACTGCCAGTTGAGGCAACTTACTAGAGGCCTTTTCCGGTCGATAGGCGTAGGAAAATGTCCCCATGTCATTGGAAAGGCTAAAACCAGTTAACCAGCAAAAGGGAAGTGAAGACCATCTGCCAGCTCCACCCTTTGCAAATCACCAGAAACATTACCCTGGAACAACCTCATCTCAAATAAAGACTTCAATGGTTTTTTTCCCAACTTTTAGCTGCAACACAGCTATCATTTACCGAAATAATCTTGGACGTCTCGAATCACACGTATTGTCCTAGTACAACGTAATATAAAAAATAGACCAAAACGAAATATCATAATTGTAATGCACATATTATTATTGTCATTTGCAGTATTGGGTTTTTAGGAGTCAAGTCCTAAAAGCCCAGCGTAACTATCCTAAATTCCGAGGAAACCCAGAAAAACTACAACTGACGATTACCACGTACTTAACTTATGGATGGCGTCCAAATTGTGATTAATGGATACATCAACATTTTGGATGTTTGTTATTGTCATTTTACGAGGGCTGTACCCAAAAAGCATTGTCTTATGTTTTTAACTTGTTGGTGAGAAACATTGTAGTACAAATACATATGCCAAAGTGTTGTTAAAGTAGCATCGGTAAGCTACATATCTTAGGCGAATTCTTCTTCATACTTTTCTTTTGTTAAACATTA
Organism: Pilophorus perplexus; assembly: GCA_955831195.1. Lineage (NCBI taxonomy): Eukaryota > Metazoa > Arthropoda > Insecta > Hemiptera > Miridae > Pilophorus > Pilophorus perplexus. The sequence goes on along the minus strand of OY037010.1, from coordinate 13,128,764 downwards.
GTTCTCTTCCTAGGGAAAACCTAATCCGGATATAATGACATTTGTTTTTTAATCCACTGGACGTAGTGTGGGACGTACGCATACACACCTGGTAATTTGGGGTGAGCACATTTTATACCCCAGCTTACGATTCCTCCGACGAACCATCGATTTGAATTACTGGAAGTTTGACAAAGAAGAGGTCCTCCTGAATCGCCCTGTGGAAAAATATCAGCCTGTCAGAATAGGGAGGATTTGGGTTGGATAGCATAGCCAAAAATCCTCATCACTTATTCATGCAGACTCTGTTTGTGGGTAAGTCACACACAAGAGAAGGACACTTAGTTCGAATAATAAACCCATGTGAAATCCAAATTGCAGCATTTTTAAGGTTTTTTTATGGTTAACTATTTTGGTTCGAATGCGCTGCTCCTCTTTCAAGGACTCATGTCTCTGTGACCCATTGGCTCAAGTACTTGAATCTCGCCACTAGTTCAATAATCCTCCACTCAACTACAAGTCTCAAACCCATGAGCGGTGTCTTCGATATGACCAAAGACTTCGTATTTGCTATGTTGATATCCAGGCCGTAGTTTTTACAGGCAGCAGGATTTATTTCACTGGGCGCAGGATCGCGAGGGATTTGCAGAAATGATCGCCAACCTTCAAAAGTTGAGAAGAAGAAGATGGGTAACTAACCTGGCAGGCATCCATTCCTCCGTGTTCGTATCCTGCACAAATCATGCCTTGAGTCACATTAAGATCTCTGGGCTCCAACCATTTGTTGCATAGCGACCTATTGAGAACTGGAACTTGAACTTCATTTACTTCTGCTTCGTATTCTGAAACTGTTTTTGTAAAAATGAGAAAAAACCGAGAATATTTTCACAAATCAATGGAGGGTTTTTTCTCAAACTATTATGCTACTAGGTACTATCTATTTAGAAGGTGGTTAATAATTAACCATCATTACAATTATTGTAATGTACTTACGATTGCTATCTTCCTTCTTTCCCCAACCGATCACCGTGCACTTTGTCCCAGGCATTAGCTCTTTGTCAGGTTCTGGCAAGCAAACGGGTCGGAGATGCTCGTGGAAGGTAACTTTATGCTGAAGCTGAAATTAGATTTGCCGATGAGGTTTCATTTTGAGATGTAGGAAACTTAGGAATTTTAATGCCATCTACCTACTTGAAATAAAGCGACGTCGTTGTCATGTGCGATACCGATGTTGTACTGGGGATGGGGAACGACACGTTTGACCTTGGCTCTCTGCCCAAAAAACGAGTGCGAATGTCTTCTTGTGACACCCAGGTGAATCGTCCATCCGGAAGTGTCCCCATGGCTGAAACTGGCGGACGATACATATCAGCTACGTTCGGCTTTAGAGTCTTTACGAATCAGGGAAATACAAAAGAAACTTACTTGCCGACGCAGTGAGAGGCTGTTAGCACCCACTGATCCGATATGAGGACTCCTGCGCAATAAAACACCTGCTCAGGCCCGCCGAGAAGAGCAGCCAAAAAAGGCCAGTCACCCGGAGGAGATGGCTTACCACCAATGATTCTTGTTTGCGGTTTAGTTTTTTCAACCCGCCGGACGCCACATTCTGGAAATTAAGTCTGATCAGTCTCGTCACTGTTTGAAATGTCTCACCAATAATTATGTACCATTGCATACCGATGTTTTTACACGACAACTCAACGATATGGTACGTGTCGGTTCTTTGGCACGAACGAAGTTCTTTGAAGAGATTGGTTTTCTTTCTTCTGTAGTACCGAGTATCTTTAGTGGAAGACACTGTGGCACTGTTCCCCTTCACAGATAAATAGCTGTCATTGAGTTCCCTGAAAAAGAGATGGTTTTAGAAAATCAAAAATAAATCAGCGCCTAAATCAATGAATTTTATTGGGGGCAACTATGCCACCCAACCCACTCCATATTGAGAAGGTCTTTTAGCGGGACTTTCCGGGATTTATTTGAAAGCCTGAACACTAAGCTTCTAAGCCTGTGACTAAGTTAGGGCAATAGGAAATTAGAACGTCGGGGAAAGATGCCAGTGTCAGGAACCGTTTCCTGCCCGACGCTCAGATACGCCATTTGCGGCGGTCGTTGTCTAGCTTTGTCACTAATATCATATATATTTGAACTTACTGGTATCCCAATGAGGTGCAAATGGCTTTTGGGCTGTCTGGACCCCAATTGTTCATATCCTTCACGCAAGCTGGACGCCAGCTTTGAAATTCCGGTTGAAACACTTCCACTTTGCCGTAACCTTCATCGCCCATCCTGTCGCTGAGCCTCACTATGACAACAAAGGCTTGCTGACGATTGGTTTATACACCGAAGTCAAATCGGTAAAATCGAACGAAGAAATATGCTTACTGCAATTCCTCTCGTCTCGCCCCCAAGGACAGTTTATTTCGCCGTCGCACATGTGTGTATTTGATATGCAGACGCTGTTCCCGCAATGGATCATATCTGGAGGGCAGTTGTTGCAGTTCTTTTCGTCTGAATGGTCTTCGCAATCCATGTGCCCGTCGCATTGCCAATCTTTCGGGATGCATCGCTTGGTGTCACATTGGAATCCACTTTTGCAAACTGTAACGGGACATTCAGTGTGAATTCTCGTGATTGCATCCATAATTATGTACAAGACCTACAAGGTGCATCATATTTTCAACGAACCAGGCTTGAGTGCTCTTCTCTCGGCTTCTTTGACTTCACCATGGCCAATGCATACGTCGGGGTCCTCTGATTCAGGGAAAAGATCACAATCAAGGTAGTCGGGCAAAGTCAGTCCAAACACTTCGAGGAAAAATCCGCATCTTCTTTTGGTTTCTGAAATAAACAAAACCGAACGAGTACATGTGACGGGGGATATTTCAACTGCTTCACAGGCTCGTGGGCCTTAGTGAACATTTCATGTTTTACCGAAGCATAAACTCCTGCAAGGCCGCACGAGCTGTCCCTCAGGGCCGCACTTCGGTACAAATACAGAGCACAGGAATAATGATGCAAGTTCGTAACACCTCACGTCGACTACGGCATCATACACCTCAAGTTCCTAAAACAATACGCACAAAATTACCAATTCCAGAAAACTTGCACAAATGAAAACGGTTTAATAACTGAAATCATTAAAAATTAATAAATTCGCAGTTCTAAAACTTATGAGCACCATAAGTAACCAACTGGATCTACCATGAAATGCTACAATGTGGTGAGCACAGTTGTGCTCTTAAGAGAAATGCTCCTGGTTGCTGGACAGGTCATGCCAGGCATCCGCAAATAACCGGCATTAATTATCAAAGTTGAGGGAAAAGTTTATTAAAGTTCTGCTTGTTATATGGCGAAAGGTCCAGACACTTGCGATTAAGTTTCGGAAACTGTAAGACGCCTGTAAGTTCATCGTCACTGCATTGCCTGTAACTACTTTTTTTGGTATTGGGCGTGGAGATATAATCATCAGTGCAGCAGTTATAAAGGTCGATCCACACATTGATATCAGTGCTCCGTGCCCTTCAATTGCATCAATGATAAATTGTCCACACACCAGCGTTACATGCCGCACGGAACACTGATGGCCGAAGATTCACTGAAACGTGTGGATCGACCTTTATACGCCTACGAACAGTTATATAACTGTATTATATAATACACTCTACTACCAGATCTATCCTGGAGCAACGTTAACTGACAATTTGAACAAGTGACGATCCAGGACTTATAGCTGTGTATACACACAACTCAAACCTAACTGGCTACGAACTGCAGTGGTAATGCAACAGCTGCATTGAATCCGTTTGCATTGAAAAGAAAGGAAAGAGAGCTCTACGTCAAGATTTCCGACCGGACATTACGGGTCGCTAATTTGTTTATTATTCATTTTACCCAGTTGCACTCTTATTCACAAAACTTTCATGGTCTTCAACGGGATTCGAACCCGTGGCCGTAAAAGAAAATAGTATTAAGTGAGCGTGAACTGACTAACGCCCAGAATCCGGCCGCCGACATTTTAAAAAAGTCGAAAAAATTCATTCGCCCCTCATGCAATTTAAATTGATCCTAATATCTACGCATCAGTTCTCGTAATCCTACGCTCTTATTGCAAATTAATTCTAACTAGGTACCCAAGAAGGCGCTCCTTTTTCATTGTTTAGTACTTTGTCTAATTAAACCCGTTTGTACCTTGGGTAATTGTTTTTTTTTTTTTTTTCCGAAACAAAACCCCACCTTTGGTAGGTACCAAACAGCCAACTCTCACAAGTTTGATCAATGCTCAAAGCTTATCAACAATTCAAAAACAAAAACAAAAAAATTCTAAGTTCACTTGTTCCATACACTGTGATCAAAAATGCTCGTTGTTATCTATATTCGTTTTGTTCACTCATTATTGCACTGCTCAAAGTTATTAAGCGTTATATAAACATTTGGAGTCGATACGCTAATAGAAAGTTTAAAAAAGTTCCTTACGGAGGAGGCGTCACGCTGGTTGAAGTGTCCAATGTAGTTCGGAAACATAGTGAAGTTGTAGGGAACTTTATGTTGAAGGCAAAAAGGAACGATGACTGGAAGGCAGAGACCTAGAACAGAAAACACAACTCAACAACACTAATGGAACCTGACCCCACAGTTCCTATGTGCCTAGGTGAGGGTTTGTTTGTACCTAACTTTTACAATATTAAATTGTTAATGTGTCCATCTAATAATAACAGATCGATAACGGCTGTTGTTGCACCTGGTCAACAAATCGTTTACCACTGTCACTCATTAACTTAACGCTCCTATCCTATCGGAGATGTTGACCAAAGGGGGATCAATATTGCAAGTAGGTACCAACGAGTTTAGAAATTCGAGGTGGAACCGAGATAACGTTCCTGGGGAATATCGCTGGCCAAAAGAGATTCTTTGCTTTTAAATCAGCGAACCATCAGCCAACTATTTTGGCGCGGCAGTCAACATGTTAATTCTGCCTACGACGCATAAATTGCACAGATACGTAGGTAGGTACACTTATTTTCAATGATGAGGCGACGCAGGACATCGCCTTTTAATAACCTTGGCTTTTTCAATCTCTGCCGTCCGATCCCCTCGAAATAGTTTCCGATTTAATTTCCGATCAGGTCGATCCACCCTTTCTCCGACGAATCTTCCATCCCCCATCCCTTTTCGATTTCCTCCGTTTGAACGAGGTGACAGTTTAATAGGGTCTTGAGACAAGTGTTCATTTGTAGCTTTTTCCCCACCGCTAGAAGGTATCTTCCCTCAATTCTGGCGAAATAGTTTTGTCCCATACCTCAGCTTGTTGGTTTTTTTTTTTTTTTTAATTGAAAACCCTGCGATTGGTTTTACACATGTGTTTTTTGGAAGAAAATAATTCAGGAGTGGAAGGGTAGGTATGAAACCACGAAAACGATGCTACTCGCGACATTTATTTGAAAACGACTACCATACCAAAGCCCAACTGAGACTCCACGGGTAGTCCCGAGAAAGCACCATGGGGAGATCGAGCTAAGAAATCGAAACACTGAATTCTCCTCCATCATTTGATTAGGATAGTAATACCTTTATAAGAAAATTATTTAATTTAAGAAAATTGCAATAATCCTTCCATCAAGGTTGGATATAGTTCTGTTTCAATCATCCACGGCCTCCAATGGTATCCTCATCTCGTAAATATTTTTGCCACTCGGAAAAGAGCTGCGTAACCGCTTGATATTGACTGCGTCGATGTGTCTTCACAGCCATTTGTCTGCATGAAGGTTGAAATGGATGATAATAGAATTTTAAGCGAACCCGGTTGAAATAGGGTTTCGCCTTCACCAAACTGATTAAATGAAGTGGAGAGGGTTCTCCGAGTAGCGGGTGGGTGAGGGGTGTGGTAAGTAATTGTGCTCAGCTACTTCCCTCCACATCGCCCGATAGAGCAGTCCTCCAACCTAAATTGCTTAACAACATTCAAGCGACCCTTTGATTACAATTATTTGACTCATTGTCCCGCTCTATTAGTCCAGCGTCGTCACAAAACTGAACGCAGATCTAGTTGCTCCAGGGGGGGTCTGTTTATTTCAATGTGTACCACAGATGGTATTGTTGCGACAGGAGAGAAGATTAGTTTCGAAGCCAACCCTCCTCAAAACGGTGCCAGCAGAACAAAAGGATGACCGAAACCGAGCAAATCAAGAGCTTTCTTCTTCTCTTCTCATTCACATAGAATTATTGCAAACTAGATTATTGACGGCGTAGGCGTAGTTTTAGTTTGCTTCTTTACGTTTATTGAATTTCCACCTCCTTTTCAGTCCCACTGAGTCCCACGGGTTTGAGCGATCAGTTTGAAAACCTTGCAGACACAACTAGAAGGATAACTGAGTCAATCCACGCCGCGTCGTCCATGTTTGTCAAAATTTCAGATTCAGAAAGATATTCCTACAGCCCAAAACGGCGGGGACGGAGAAAGGGAATTTCATTTTTGAAATCTACTTTTCATCTAACGGATAATGAATGAACGGATAATGCAAAACAAACCGGGACGCATTGGGTATTTAATTTTCATTGACCGGGGCGCTGCTGCGGGACGCATGGGGTGAAACCCCATCTTTGCACTTTTCAAACATTGAAAAGGAAGAACTTACCTGGGGCAGGATTCACGTCGACAATTGGCTTTGCGGTTGCAGTGACTGTTCTGTTCACGTAGCGAATGGGTGTTGGGTAAGCTGTTGAATTGAGAAAAAAATTACCAGTAAGGAAATACGCCACACAGTTAAATGTTAAACAACTGAGCGCCGAAATCGGCAAATATCTCACCTTTGAAGTAAAGAGCAAGGCCTCCTGCTATGGCGAAAATGGCCAACGCATTGATTAGTACTTGGACGAATTGAAACCTCAATCTCCCGCTGGTTATGTAGTGGTTGGACGGGCGTCTCATGTCGCGAATTATCTGCTTCAATGGCACAAAAACAAGAAAGTTGTACAAGAGAGATTGAACAACAATAATTGTGATTGAGTGAATCACAATTATTGTGATTGAGTGAAAGAGGGAAAAAAAAGGTATCAAGTCCCCACTTTGTTGAGGTTGCATTGGAGGTCTTTGACACTAGCATAACATGGCACAAATGGCCGTTGAAGAGCGTATCAGACGGCAAATTGAGAATAGGATCAGAATCTGTGAAAGGAAGTAGGTAGGGTGGAGGGGGGACCATATTAAAAATAAGAAAGTGCGCTCGAATGGGATGAGAATTCGACCCGAGTCTACTCCCAAACAACAACGTAAACATGAGACCCCTCCTGGACGTCCCTGTTAGGGATATTTGATCTGTTCGCCATGACCAGGTTTCGTCGTAAATTAATCCGACCATTCGGGAAATTCGGGATATTTACCCTATGATGAAGGGACATGTTGGATCCATTGTGGAATCTAACGATGGTTTGGAGGCTTGCAGGAGTGGAATGGCTTTTGGTTATCGGGGACGTGTTGGGGTCAGGTACGATCGCCACTTCATTATCAATACTGATAGGACCAATGTCCCGGCCTCTCTCAGCGCCATATTTTTTCTTGCGATTTCCACCTAGAAAAAGTATTCATTACTTTATTGTAAAATTATTTCACAATAAAAAGAAAGAGCGACAAAAACAGTTTATTAGAAAGTCATGAAAGCATTTTTAGGTTCAAAATCAATCCGATTTTTGTAAACAAACTTACTTCCTTTGACGATCCCCGGTAGCAAAGGGGCTTCCATGCTTTTACTCGTGTAGCTGGGCGAGCTGGTTTGGGAAAAACTGTCGCTCGACACGTTCGAGTCCTGGCGTTCGGAAATTTTATCTGGATCTGGGTTAGATGAATCGTAGTCCGTTTGGATGGGAGGAGGAAGAATCACTGTCGTGTTTCTCTTGTGATTGAATTTGTAGTTAATGTCTGATGGAAGATTGCCCTCTGAGAACTTCCTGTTGGGAGGGTTGGGCCTGGGGGGAGGTAGTTTATGTGCCTCATCCCTGTTTTCCGGGACTTGTCCGTGTGAATACCTGCATTGAAAACAAGCTCTCGAGAGTTAAATGGCTGAACCACTTTATACTTAGCACTTTGTATAAATAAGCTTATGCTCAACGAATAATATCCGATTTATCGGGCTGGAAGCAACAGGAAACCCACCGACCTCAGTATGGTGGTCTCTACGGCTAGGCCTATACACCATTTCACACTGGTTTCGCTCACCTTCGCAAGATAGTTTGTGCGCTGATAGGGTAGAGCTCTGAATAGGAGGGTGGAGGCACAATCGACAAGTTCACAGTTGACGGTTCAACTTCGTCGATGATGACAGGCGGAGGTGGCGGGAGTGGTTGCTGTTGCGATGCTGCTGCAGCCGCTGCGATGGCTGCCATCTCACTTGCGCGTTGCGGCCTGGGCGGTGGCGGCGGCCGTTGTCGATTGACGGTTGCTGGAGGTCGGGACCTCGCTGGGACAGGTGGAGGAACTTTCTGTAATAAGGAAACAAAATTTAAAAACAACAAGTTAGCGACCTAATAATCAGTAATAAGGTCAATAAGTAATTATTACTGACATTGAAACGAAAGACTTAATTTAGTTTGTGATATCTCGTTATGTCGAAAAAAAAAACTTTAGATCAAAATTTTATCTTTAGAACTCTTGTTCCACCATGATAATTTAATTATCATGGTGGAACAAGAGTTCTAAAGGCTACCAAGGTTGGTTAAATTGGTATCAGTGTTACCACGCAATAATGTGTTGCGGGCATCAATTGGATCAGCAGACCAAGTACAATCTTGGTGATTATGGGACCAGACAAACTTCACAAAAAAGTGACTCACTGGAACAGTGGAATTGGCATGTTGTCGTCGGGGAAAAGGAGGAACGTATTCCGCGCTGGCGCTCAAACTTGACTGGCGCTGTAATAAAACTTGTTGGTGATGAAGAATCTTCTGGTTGTGGGGCGGCTGCGATTGTGCCGATGTCTGCGGGTAATTGGGAGAGGATGGCTGGGTAGAAGTGGTAGGGTGAGGCGGAACCATCCGCCAATTTCCTTGTTCCCTGAAAAGATGCAATCCAATTTATCTTGTAAATTAAATGTATACGGATCATGTATTGAGTATGACATTATGGTAATATTGAAACATGTACTGTTGTAGATAGTCAATCACAGAAGTATCAGTGATATTCTTTGCATCTTCAATGCTTCTCATTTGCGATCTTTGCGGGAATAGAGTCTTGAAAATGTGGACGGTACGAGTATACTCATACTCCCGATTCCAATCAATAACCAATCCGATACGTTTTCGGGTCTTAGTGATGACCATTACTCATCTGCCATAGCCTGCTACCTCATTACACGAGTATAAATCAAAGTAACGGCCAAAAGAAATGGGCCACTTTGTCGGCGAATAAAAGCCGTCTATACAATCAATAAACTTTCTACCCAGTTTCCCACCCTTTTCCGAGTTCCTATTCTCCTCATCTCTTCCTCCACCGCACGAGCGGCCATAAAGCTTAACCACGAGTTTGTCAAAGATAACAAACGTTTTTTTTTTTTTTTTCAAAGAGGCGTGGAGATGACACATGAACAAGAAAAATCAAAGCGCTCATGCGGTTGTACGGTCGGCCGAGCGAAGCGAGGCCTTAAGTTAGGATAAAATGGTTGGCCAAGCGAAGCGAGGCCCCCCTGTCAGCAGAAAATGGTCGGCCGAGCGAAGCGAGGCCTTGAGTCAGGATAAATAGGTTGCCCAAGCAAAGCGAGGCCCCCCCCCATTTTTTTTATCGCGGATTCGAATTCTACGTTAAATTCTACGTCCGAAAAACCCGTTGCACGTTCTCCGCGCAGAGCACAAACGTGCGCAATTGAGCGCAACTTCTCGATCCTTAATGTCCATGTGGATTTGTTTTGGCTGGCCCGATTTCGGTGAAATTTGATACGTAAGTCAGATTTGATGTGTGGAAGTGCTTTTTCAGGGTTTCGAGTTTTTACGACCAGTAGGGAGGGGGGTTATGAGGGTGGGGGTAAGAGGAAAATTTCCTGATTTAATTAAACGATTTAATGTCACTGTGTGCATAAATGGCCGAGCCAACCGAGCCCCTCCTGCACGCGAAAGGGGCGAAAGATGGAAGTTATCTGGGTTCAAAACACCAACTAATATGGGCTTTAGTATACTCTGTACCTATACCGCACCTACTTGAAGGCCCCTCAGAATACACCCCATTTGTAGCCCCATTAGAGCCCTATAAAAATCGGATCGTTCTGGGACCCCCAAAATGGATTCTACGTTCAAAAATATGTACTTCGAAAACGACACACCACTCGCTATCATACCCAAAACCCTGCAAAACCCCCTCCCGTAGCCCCACGCGGTTGAGCGATCAGGCTGAAAACCTTGCGGGCACTACTAGATGGTGGACCGAGTATTACGTGAAAAATTCATATTTTAAAAATAATTCCTACTACTATACTCCCCAAAACAGCCTGGACGGCGGATGGGCATTTCGTTTTTGGTATCTCCACATCTTGAAACTTATGACGACAAATTTTGGGGCCGATCAAAATTTTCGACCTCTGACACGAATACATAGGTGTATTATTCTCTGAATAATATAACAAAATTGCCTCAATGGCAATATGAATATAACTCAGCCGAATCCCATCCAAGATGTGATTAAATAACCTCGATCTAGTAGAAACTTTATCAGCAAAGAGAGGCACGAACCGTGGGTTGAATTTGGCGAATGGGGACTAGGGTTACAAGCCCCACTTTAATTGAATCCTGAGCCAACGGTGACAGCAGCGGATTTATGAGTGCTGATAGTGGCGCCTCCCTATTCTGTACTCCCTTAGCCTTTCAATGGGTGATATACCCTTTCCACCTGTATCTCAAACGCTGCGAAACTTTCAAACTGTAACTTACAGTGGTTTGGTATTTTTAAACCTCTATTTCAATGTGCATTGGTAGGAACGAAGCATTTATCGCTCTATGTCCCTGAGTGTCACTCAAAGGACTGATTGGTAATAATTGCAGGAAAAGAACTAACAAGAGAGCTGAAATTACTTTAGCAATTTCAATGATCTATATTAAGATCTTCATTATCCGTTCGCTATCATTTTTAATTAATTATTAGGTACAGGAAAAGAACTAACAAAAGAGCTGAAATTACTTTAGCAATTTCAATTATCTATATTAAGATTTTAGTGGTTATTTTAGTGGCTCGGTGGTTTGAGCGTTGGACTTCTGAGTCAAAGGTTGCTGGTTCGATCCCAGCAGCCGCAAGACATCTTCCTCATACTGATAATCACCTTTCGGAAGGCAATGGCAACCCACCGAAAGTATTCTGCCGTGGAAAACCTCTCAAATTTGCCGTTCGGAACCGGCGATAAGCAGTAGGTCCCTACTACTTCTGTATTAGCTGGTCAACACGCTCAACAGATGTTAGTAGCGAGAGGTCGCCAACGCCCGATTACGGGTATGGCACCCAAAGAAGAAGATATTAAGATTTTCATTATCCGTTCGCTATCATTTTTAGTTGATACCTTAATACACGTTTTTCTAACCGTTACCATCTTGGGTTCGAAGAGTAGAGAACTAGGGGCTACACCTGAAGAAAATAAACGCGAATGGATTTCCCTTTCCATTCCTTCGATTGGTGCGGTTCCCTCCCGCCATCAAAGTTCCCGTGGGTTAGCAAGGGGACCCTGAAGTATGCGAATAAAGCGTTTGTCACATCCTCGCTCCAGGCTAAAATCTAAATCCCTCTCGACCTCTTGGTTGGTGTCTGAATTCACCGCTTTTGGGGCTCCCGGATCTATTTCAGAGGAAGCATCGAATAAGAAGAGGTTTCACCAATAATAACTATTAGTGATATAGATTAGGAATTATTACAGATACCTTGCGCAAGATTTATTGAGTGTAATTTGTACTGAAATCACCAACAATTTTACCACTCAATAGCAAAATGAAATGTAATATTTGAAGGTGTCTCTCATAAAGTGTCAAACGTTGACATTGAAACGTCTGGAGAGAGGAAATCAATGTTGGTGTAGTGCTTAGTGAAGGCACCAACGTATTTTTCTTTCCACGAAGTCCAACTCTCCAAGCTAAGCCTCTCCTAGCCCTGACCCTTCTGGCGGCAACCCTCCACCCTTCACCCTTGGCAACTCTGGTACCGACTTAGTAGTGTAGCAAACAGCTGCCCTCAATTTCTCATTAAAGGTCCGCTCCTATAGCTTTCCCTTCGCTTTTCTGTCTGGACTTCAAAAGCCCTTTTCTCCTCATCTCTTTTGACTCACGCCCTCTTTGAAAATGTATTTAGAGAAAAATAGGCGATGAATGGCAAGGAAAGAGTATGAGAGGTGTTATGAAAACTGAAATGTCAATTACGGTTACTCTACAAGAAGGATTCAACAGTCTGGCACTAGAAAAATGAGGTTTTTTTTAAATCAATTTTTAAATGGAGTTCATAATCAGAAAACTCATCTTCATCTTCCTCCTCCATTTCCTTTGGGCCTTCGTTGCAAAATGCATCTTGAAGTGAGCCCCTCACTGCTGAATCCTACGGAGGGCTCGACCATCCTCCATACCCAGGGACCTCATCCTCTTCCGGCCACCCCACAGTCTAAGGGTCACTGCCTTGACGAGCGCCACCTGCAGGCGAACCTTTGTCCACCCCAGGACAATAAGGCTTTTCCATTTTCCGGCGAGTGTCATTGCTATCCGTTTCAGAAACGCCTGGAATTCTAGATGAAAGGCGCCGTCTGCTGAACAAACCGGGGGGGGGGGGGTGAACGAACCCCTCGCATCTTCTGCTGCCCGGTCGTATTTTAGGTGTTTTACCATGTCTGCAGCTTCTGCTGTTCGTGGTCAGTCCTGGGAGAAATAGCTTCAGCATTCATATCCTAGGAGACGGCTTCAGCATTCATATCCTAGGAGACGGCTTCAGCATTTGTAATGCGGTTGTCGAAAAACGCCAGTCCCCCACTCTCCCAGGGTCCTTCCACTTTGAAATCGGCCACCAAGACCGGGCTCCTTTTGGTATTCTGGCAGTACCGGCTCAAGAGCAACTCCTCCCCAGGCCTCCGTCAGTCATCGTAGGAAGAACGGTCTGCGACTGCGTAGCCAAGGCCCCTATAATCCGGTTATGGTCTTGTTTCTGTCGGGGTGCAGGAATGTCAATAGCTGATGGCTGTCCCGTTCGTCTGATTCGGTTTGTTTCTTATTACTCTCCCAGACGACTCTTCGAACTCGTTGCTGGTGTTGGCCGTAGGCCGAGTCAAGAGGAACCCTGTTTTTGGAACCTGAAACAGTTTGTGAGAGGCCAGCTGTGAGGTTTCGTGCGCAGCCTGACTTTCGGTAGGATTTCTTATCACTTAACCTCGTAATCGTGCAGATAGACTGAGGAGTGCGCTCTCATTGGCATTCAGTCCCAAGCCGTCAGGGCTGGCATGAAGTTGCGCATAATTTCGAGAGCCAGGTTCACAGTCGTCTGGGTTAGTTTTACTACCCTCTCCATGAAAGCCCACTCGAACTGGAGGGAGTGACCAATTTCGGACCCTCCTTTCTCAAGAGATCGAACCAGGCTCGTACCTTATCCAACTTTCCGACAAGTGTGAGTCATCGGCGTACCAGTTCTGTATCCAGTGGTAACTCTTCAAACTCCTAATCAGAGGCAGAATTCCCACTGCGTACATTAGCATTCCTAAAGGGTCACCCTTTGTCGGTGTGTGTCCAATCCATGATCCAAACCAGAAGTCCGATTCTAGCTTTTCACATTCGTTTTATAGTTCTCTGGTTGTTTATTTGAAGTTTTAGGTCACAATGATTGTTGTTTGATATAATTATCAATAATTAAATCAGGCACCCCTCAGTAAAAACGACTAAATAAGGGTCGGTTTTTGAAACCATAGTTAACTCTGACGGCCGTAAAACGGAAAAAGCGTTTTTTGAACCTTAGTTACCGTTTTACGGGCCGCTATTTTTACGAAACGGTAACCACAGCAGGACCCTGGGGTCAAATTTTTACGGAGCCGTGACCACCGCTTTCATTGGTTGACGAGGAACAACTGACTGACGAGACGGCGCGGCGCGGAGGGTGGGGAGTGGTAGAAAGAGATGGAGATAATTGTTTACTTTTTTCGCTCAAATAACGCTCAAAATAATTGAAAAGTTTTTCCCCCGAAGGGAATAAAAAACTATAATTTTGGATCAACAAGTCTGATCCACCTTGAGAACACAACCATCCCCCCCGCACGGTCCTCCCTACCCGAGACCGTTCCAACTCCAGTTGATTATACCGTATCAGTCAGCTGTGCATGCGTAGCACCGATGTTCACTTGAGCGTCGTTATGAAAAAATCAGTACCAGAGCTGTCAAGTGATTAAAATGGGTGGATCAGACTTGTTGATCCAAAATTATAGTTTTTTATTCCCTTCGGGGGAAAAACTTTTCAATTTTGGAGTCAGACAAGTCTGATCCACCTTGAGACGTGTTTGTTATCTGACAGCTCAAGTGAACAGGAGTGGGTACTGTGAAAAATGCGGAGAAAACAACTAGTAATAGGTACTAGTGAATGGTTCATATTCAAACCTTGAATATCAAAGGACCAGTGATCGTTTCATTAAACAACGTTTTTTGCTATAAACATGCGTTAGTAATCTCAAAAAGAACAAAAGGTGCACACGTGGCCAGGCCAGCACCTGGCGCTTCCACAAGGAGACTGCATTCCATTGGGCCAAACAAAATGTATTGGCCACTCATGTTATTTATTGAACATTGTATGCAGTTTTATGCTACCTCTCACCAAGTATGAGCATGTCACATACGGCAGCAAACAAAAACAGCATTCCTAAAGCAAGCAATTCATAAAGAAATTGTTGTTTCGCAAATATATTGGTACATTCATAATGAAACCGTATTCCTTAAGTACCACTGAGTGCATAGGTACTTTACACGACGCCCCCAACCGAGGACGGCTCCCCCGATCAGGTCGCGATCTGTTCCTCAATAGGACTGTTCTCCCGATCAGCCTCAACGTTGACAAGTAATGAGAGATCGGCATGGACGAAGCCACCGAAGTCTGAATGAATTGGGAGGACTGCTTCTAACCCATGAGCAACTCCCGTTATTCTGGGATGACGGGAATTGAGGAATACTGAATACTGCAACGATCTTGGATCCCAAGTACTTAACTCCAGAAATGTTGATTATCGAACTGCAACGATCTTGGATCCCAAGTACTTAACTCCAGAAATGTTGATTATCGAACTGAAGTGAAACCAAGAGTAACGAACGACAACAAGGTACTTACGAGGTAAGTACAGGTAAGATACTTACAAGGTAAGTAAGAAGCCTGCGATTATAAACTCGTCGTCCAGCCAGAAACAGTGAAAGAAATGACAGTGTGAGAGATGCAAAGCCTCTCTGGTTTGAAAATCGACCATCTGCAAAATGGCCCAGCAGGCAAAACTGAATTGGGCATTGTCACTAGCGTAGACGTGCAGAGAGGAAGTAGAATGATGTGGAAGATTACGTAGATGATGATAAGATGGATTGCGAAGGCCCACATTGTTGGAGGTAATCTCAGCCTGCCACGAGACCAGGGTAAGTACGTCAGCAGATCCAAAACTAGTTTCAATAGGATCCTTCGTCAACTGCAGAGGGACTCCAGCAACGGACTGATGCAGTGACGGCCCTGTGGCTGGGCTGAGGTGCGACGTATCTATAGATGCACAATGACTCACTGAATTTCGTGATGCCCCCACAACATTTGATTTTTGGGAGGCAAACTGGTCGATTTCTGGAACTCTCTAACACCAGTCTGTTGGTACGAAGTTTTGAGATTAGCTGTCAGCAGTAGAGACCTCTTTCCTTGGGAAGCAGAACAGCAGTAAGTGAAACCATCCAACATGGACAAAACTTGTACCCTCCAAACTGTAAAGGCTTCACCCCCTGTTGCTACCGTGTGCCAGATGGGCTATAACGATCCAGATACAGGACAGGAAACAGCCCATACCAATTCAAGTGATACCTGATACCACCGCCCCCAAAAGCTAATCGGACCCTTTAAGTTCAGGTGTTTTGACAAGTGAGGAAGTGCGCAACACGGCAACCAGCCACCTGGAAGAGCTGCCAGGGTCCTGGGTAGATTTGAAATTTAAGTAAACCGCAGTATAATCACAGGTCAATTGGTTGAAATCTGATGGGACTGGGTGTCCCCTGTGATCAGTATGCACTGGTAGCGAATAGGTCGGGTCAAGCAACAGGTTTGTCCTGGGTCTGTGATGGACAGCCTCCCTCCTTTTTGCAGGTAATTCGAAATATATTCAGTGATTTGGGGTTGTCCGACACTGGAAACATCTAGCGGTATTGAAAGTTGAAACCAGGGCGCCCATCTTTTAGGGCTTAAGCACAAGTTATCTGTAGCCGAGCTCATCATTTTGAGAAAAGGATGCTGATAATCGAATTCCACTTCCTAATTATCCAGGATGTTTCGAATCTCGTCATCTTGAAGGTGTTGATAAAAAGAAGGTCAATATTCTTTGAGACAGCCCCCTTCCCACTCAAATGTGAGGCGGTAGATTCGCACTAACACGACGATTTTGATGATCGGGATTATACGGAAGAGCTTTCTATTGCAGACCACAATATTGTGTGTGCTAGTGGGCACATAGCTATTGTATATGTGTCACATAGGTATTGCCTTGCATCCCAAACAGCGAAGTAATAAAATTTGTCTTTCTCCCTCCAGTTCGCTTCAAAAGATCCTAGAAAGATCCTCAGCGCTAGTCACATACAGTTTTGATCTTCCCTATGCTGGCATTAGATAAAACGAGCTAGTAAATCACTGGGAGTTTTACTCACCATTGTCAGATTTACACAGCCTTGGAAGACTGCTGATGGGACCTTAACTCACCATGCGTTCTTAATAGGTACGTCCCAAATCGAACTTACTGATAACGGAGAACCCCCATTTGCGGTGCCTTTCCAAGTCGCAGTCAACATGAAAATTGTTGATCCAAACAATCAGCTGAGTTAGTGGCCTTACGTCCAACCGTCCGACCACATGAAGCCCCAGCCCCAAGGGGGGGAGCGGCTCCCAGAAGCAGGGTCCACTCAACACAATCCACATTACTTTACTTTTGCACAAAATGTGTGCACTATTTAATAGGCCAAGTTCGAGCGTAGCATGGGCAATAATTGGGACCACATGCCCCGATCCAGTATTTCCATGAATTTCCACATCCAAGTGGCCAATTCAAAACACTGAAATCCCAAGACACCAGTGGTGGTGGACAAAGACAGCCGGCATTTACAGAGAGTAAACTAATTGAGTGACTCGCCAGCTGACAGGAAGGGCACTATGAAGACAGTAGAAATTCAATCCAAGGCTGATCAAAGACGGACCCAAGAGAAAATCCAAGAAGAGAAATCCACGGGCTCCAGTGATCCAAGGGAAATTTTACAAATATAGGAGGCTATGAAGACAGTAGAAATTCAATCCAAGGCTGATCAAAGACGGACCCAAGAGAAAATCCAAGAAGAGAAATCCACGGGCTCCAGTGATCCAAGGGAAATTTTACAAATATAGGAGGCCTCCCTGGTCAGTATGGCCGGCCCAGTTATCCATGATTAATAACAATAATAATTTCAGATTGGGGCATTAGATACAAGGCAGCTGAACTTTTCATTGTTAAAAACCGCCTGATCAGTGTTGGAACAGTGATGAAAACACGGGAAGAGCGAGCTTCAAAGTTTGATTGACCAAGACATGAGTGCAACCGAATTGGTAGTGAAAATCTAATCCGTATGACCACCCGGATTTTGCCAAAGAGATCGCCAGGAAGCGGATCCCGATCAACAAGTAAAATTTACTTGCATCTGATGCACCATAAGATGGCATCCCAACAAGTAAAATTTAATCCATCTGATGCACCATAAGATGGCATCCCATAAATGGTTGAAGAGAAGGTTATAAAGATACGACTCACCAGAAGACGAACCAAAGAACTCCGCTCATTGAACGTTTCCATAAAATACGGTGACAGACCAAAGGATGTGTCTGACTTTGTCCCAAGAGGTCACCAAGGAGTGGACCTCAGTCACCATGCATTTCCGTCTGATTAACTATGAGCGTATAGGTAGGTAGGTAGCCATTTGGGGATTCCCTGGAAGGTTGGCTGAAGAGAAAATTAGTGAAATGTGACTCACCGGACCGAACGTTTCCATAAAATACGTTGACAGACCAAAGGATGTCTGACTTTGTCCCAAGAGGTCACCAAGGAGTGGACCTCAGTCACCATGCATTTCCGTCTGATTAACTATGAGCGTATAGGTAGGTAGGTAGCCATTTGGGGATTCCCTGGAAGATTGGCTGAAGAGAAAATTAGTTAAATGTGACTCACCGGACCTGGGAGTGAACCTCAGCTCGTCGAGCGTTACCATTGGGGGTTCAGTTGAGACCGCCCGAATTTGGTCACCAGAGAGCTCGGTCAACGTTCCTTTTCTTCCGTTGTATCAAGAAGGCGTCTTTTCTCTCTCCGACTCTCTGGGATTTCTTGGAAGGTTAGCTGAGGAGAAAATTATCAAAACATAACTCACCAGAACGCGATCAGAAGGAGATATACCGAGAGTCGCTTTGGGTGACCGCTCGTCGAGACTTTTCATGCATTGCGTTGACAGACCATCAGGGGTTCACGTGAGACCGCCCGAATCTGGTACAAGAGATTGCCTGAATCTGGTACAAGAGATTGCCTGAATCTCAGCTTGTCGAGACTTTCCGTGGGATGCGGTGACCGACCACCGGCGGTTCGTGTGAGACCGCCCAACCTTGAACCAGACCTGGAGACGGCGAGCGTAGGTATCCATGGATACAGACCAGTAGGAGCGAGCGTGGGTCTACGAGATCACCATGGGGTAGACCTCGGCTCGACTTTTTTAAATTGAATCCACTTATCCAACCAGACAACCAGTCAATCCAGTCAATCCAGAGCGAGGAAGATCATCAGCTGAACAAACAATCGATCACACAAGCCAAAGAAGAAAAACTAAAAATGTAATAATTACGACCAAACATGTGCAAGGGTCTACGGAGATAGCTGGGACTACTTTTAATTCGGTTTATGAGGACGCCAGGAAGCGGCCCTCTGCCTGCCGAGCGTTTCCATGGAACATGTTAAAAGACCCAAGGGAGCTGAGCCCGCTTTGAATTCGGTTTATGAGGACGCCAGGGAGCGGCCCTCTGCTTGCCGAGCGTATCCATGGAACATGTTAAAAGACCCACGGGAGCTGAGCCCGCTTTGAATTCGGTTTATGAGGACGCCAGGGAGCGGCCCTCTGCTTGCCGAGCGTATCCATGGAACATGTTAAAGACCCACGGGAGCTGGGCCCCGCTTTGAATTCGGTTTACTTATGAGGGCGCCAGGGAGCGGCCCTCCGCTCGACAAGCATTTCCATGGAACATTTTAAAAGACCCACGGGGACTGGCCCCGCTTCGAATTCGGTTTATGAGGACGCCAGGGAGCGGCCCTCCGCTCGACAAGCATTTCCATGGAACATATTAAAAGACCCACGGGGACTAGCCCCGCTTCGAATTCGGTTTATGAGGACGCCAGGGAGCGGCCCTCCGCTCGACAAGCATTTCCATGGAACATGTTAAAAGACTCACGGGGACTGGGCCCGCTTCGATTTCGGTTTATGAGGACGCCAGGGAGCGGCCCTCTGCTTGCCGAGCGCTTCCCTAGAACATGACATGTCTTAACATGACAGTGTTAAAAAGACTCACGAGAGACATCGGCAACTACTTTCAATTCGGTTGTTGGGGACGCCAGGGCAGCATTCCATGGAACATGTTGAAAGACCAGCGCGCAGCATGCTGCGACTGCTTATAATTTGGTTTACGAGGACGTCAGGGAACAGCCCTCTACCTGCCCAGCGTTTCCATTCGCCGAGCAGTTCTATCCAATGAGGTAATTACCATTAATTAGCATTAATGCTGACAAGAAAATTAGTAACACAAGACTCACCAGAAGAATAATCGAAAAAACAAAAAAAAGGAAACCACAGCGATGTAACCGTAGACGTAAACCTGAAGCAAGACAATTAATTTTACCGGAGTTGGAAACGTCAAGTGCGTCAAAGGTGCAAAGGACCCGCGGAATGACACTAGCGTCCCTTTCCGACCCCGACTCCGGGATCCAAAACGAACAGCCGCGGCCAAAATGTAATTTTGTAAAACGACGCAGCCCGCGGGTCCCCCAGCACCAACACTGCTAAGAAATATTTCATCCGACGGAAATAAACACTTATTTGACTTCACACGTCGGAATGAACCTAAATATTTCAAACAAAAAAAAACTTCACGGGAGGACACGTACGTGAAGTTTGGTGGGTACTGATTTTTTCATAACGACGCTCAAGTGAACATCGGTGCTACGCATGCACAGCTGACTGATACGGTATAATCAACTGGAGTTGGAACGGTCTCGGGTAGGGAGGACCGTGCGGGGGGGATGGTTGTGTTCTCAAGGTGGATCAGACTTGTCTGACTCCAAAATGACATGTTGAAGGCAGAAGAAGCGGGAAATGTGAACTCCTTCCTCACAAATGAGTTGTCAAAACCCGCAATGACGAAAAAAGTTCACCTAGGGAAAATATTTAAGGCGCCAAAATTTTAGCGGCGTGGTCAGCTGTCGGAACGCTGACTATGGTTCTAAAAACGCCGACAAAATAGCGGCTGTAAAATCGCGTTTGACGGTGGTCACCAAACCACTCGTTTGCGGTGATTTGACTATGGTTTCAAAACCGGCCCTAAGAGTGATTGTTTTCCTAAACGATGATGAAGAATTGAAATGAAACGTTGATAACTACTATTTCTCCGGGACAACCCTTCCTTATGCAACCAGTAATTCATTAATTAGGTTGATACGTCAAAATTAGCACGTTAGATTACTATGCTCTAGAGAATCGGTTCAAAAGGAATAGGGCAATGAGGTTTCACTTCTGCTCCTCTGTGTTGTTTCTGTTTACCTGTTTGCCACTGAGTTTGAAAGGAACAGGAAATTCCTTCTCAATTTTAGATTACGACGAACCTGACCAATTATACAATTACTTGAACGAGCTAACAAGGCAATTTCCGGGTATTACATCGCTGATAAAACTGGGTCTATCTTTTGAAGAAAGGCCAATCTACTGCCTGAAAATCAACAAAGGTAACAAATCCGCGGGAACGATAGTGGCCGAATTCGGAGTCCACGCCCGAGAATGGGCCAGCCATACATCAGCCACGCACGTCATTCACGAACTGCTTCATAATGCTACGTACGACGAGGTGATCACGCGAATGGTCTGGTACATAATCCCGTTACTCAATCCCGATGGGTTCAAGTTTTCGAAAACGAAAGACCCAGATTGGAGGAAGAACCGTCGCATTAATGCTCCAGATGGTGCGTGTCGGGGCGTAGATGTCAACAGGAACTTCCCAGGTGAACTAGTAAATGTAGACCGAGGTATCAATTTACCAGTTATCAGGGAAACCTAGTGTAAATTGTCCTCAAGTGTTGAGGTGAGAGTATGGTCCAGTCTAAACAACCCCAAATGTGATAACTGATGTGTCAATATTGACTATAAAACTGTTTCAGTTGAATGGTTTAATGACAAGGAAATCTGCGACAATCAGTACGGTGGCAAAATTCCCTCTTCAGAAAGCGAAACGTTGGCAATTGAGCGTTTATTCACACTTATACCAGGAGGTAAGGTCGATATTTACATATCGGTCCATACAGCCGCGCAATGTATACTACTTCCATACGCATACACACGCGAACAACCCCCAACATTCAAAAAGCTCTACGAAGTCGCCGAACGGATGAAAAGCGCCATGGAAATGGTAGGCTACCCGAAATACAATATCATGCAGGCTGCGGAAATGTACGTAGTTCCGGGGACAGTATTCGATTGGGCGTACATCCAAGGCGTTCCTTTGGTGTTCACTTTGGAACTCCCTTTCTTCAGGGATGGAAAGGTTGATTTCAAGGTAACAAAATCCGAGATGAAAGTTATAGCCATGCAATGCTTGGCAGGTTTGGTGTCTTGTGCAAAGGAAATGACGAATCCAGGGCCAGCTCAAGGGGGTCGCGAATCCAACGAGCATCCTCCCGAAGTGAAAAGTAAGCGACGGACAGTACCGACAAAACAGCTTAACACAGGAAACTCACGTCAGAAGAGTTTCAGTATGATTGAAGTTGTAACCGTAGTGATAATTTATTTGGGAAATCCCCATGATCAAATTTAATGCCCCGAAAATGAAACGAATCGTAGTTCTTCAGGCTTGTAGAACTGTCATGAATCGTGCAAGAGCTCCTTCAGTGATTGGTGGAAGTTAGTTACAAAAATTGAACAATACACGCCATTGTCACTGCACCGAGGAAACTGTGTACTTCATATCTAGGAAATGCAAATATTTCCTTATCAATTGAACGTGTGCGCTAGAAGCAGAATTTGAGAGTGACTTCAAAAATCGCTGGCCGGTCATTCAGAGCATACTTAACACTTGAATGGATCTGGGATTACAGCTAATTAGCAGGGTCTTCAATCGAATTGGCCCAAATTTAAATCATGAATGAAACGGAGCTACCGACCAGATTAGTTCTATAAATGACCAATTAAAGTTCTATATCCGTTTGTGATGTAGACCTACAGTACCTGTACTGGAGGGCTGTTCTATCGCACCGTACTGTGTAGTATAATATATTATAACATATTATGTAATGATATATATTAAAACATATTATGTAACACTGAAGGAGTTTGGTGTCTTCTGACGTCTACCAAGAAGATCGACTGTAAATTGTCGATGGGAAAGTTCCGGCTAAAATTTAATAGGTATTGGAGTTACAAGAAAGTGGAGGGTAAAAGTTGGAACCTTCAATATTGGCTGAATAATCAATGAGTCAGCATAGTAGGCAGGCCTTCCAGCAGTTTTTCTCAAAAATGGTTGAACAGTGGTTACGGTTCCTTAGACTGCATTAAAAAAGTCATTTAAATTTTAAATCATATTTTTAGAAGTTCCAAAAATTGGTGTGCAAACGAATAAATCCGTGTAGCCGGGATTATAGTGTTTTGGGCGCCTATTGAAAAATTGGCTCAACTTATTTTTAAGAATAACCTTTTAAAAAAGTGATTTGGCAGGTTGCCACAAAGTCTGTTTCTTTTTGGGAGGGGAAAGCACGGAGGAACTGGACCAGGTTTCCCCAGACCCTCGCTGAATGGATTGAATCGGGGGTCAACAGTCTGGTCCAGCAGACTGGGAGACTGAAATCAATACGATGGCGGATGTTTCAGCGAATGCTGGGCTATTACCACAACTGATTTTGTAAGTAAAGTTGGCTTTCGTTTTAGTTATGCCGGCGCTAGCCAGTCGCGGCAGTTCACCTACTGACCAGAAGGGGAGAAGTCAAGTCTGACCAATTTCATGGCTGCGTAATCGCGTCAGGCAACATAGAAACACTGTGTTGCGATGAGCTATTTGATCAATTGATAGCTATTTAATCATCTCCAAAGAACCGAAATGGTCCATTATATCTTAAGCTGGAACACCCGTGCTTCGAAATATCAAATAGGTATTTATCAAATTCCGGTTCAATAGGTAATGCATCCATCCTTCACTCAGAACGCAAGCACGTCCAACCCGTCCAACCTTGTTGACCCGTTTCTTGTCGTGAAGTATCAAACTATCTCGAATCGAAGGCCCGTAAAATTACCTGTCCATGTAGGTTTACTTGAATTGATCCCCTGGAAGTTGTACCCCTACCAAATTTTAGCGCTCTGGGATGAGCAGGAAGAAATTCGTTATTCCGCAAAACCACCTATCAATAATGCAACCCTTGCTTCACTTGGAACACCCGTAGCAACCCATCAACTCGTGATTATTATTATTATTATTATTATTATTATTATTATTTTTTTTTTTTTTTTTAGTAGGTACCTACCTAATAACGCTTGTTGTTGTGTTTCTTGTAGTGAAGAATCAAACTATATCTCAAAGAAGAAACTCGTACCCACCTACAGTAGGTGGGTAGGTACGAGTGTTTCATCAGTAACTGATGAAATAACTTCCCACGTACCCTAGCTGGGACACCAGTGCGAAATATCGAATTATTGTCCATCATCCCCCACCCATGCAAACACCCGTAGCAACCCGTCAACTCGTAATTTTTCTTAGTAACGCTTGTTGACCCGTTTCTCGTTGAGAAGTATCAAACTACCCCGAAAGGAAGGCTCGCAAAAGAAATTCGTACCACCTACCGACACTCTTCGAATAACTTCGGAACGGGTTATCGCATAGAAATCGTTTTGTACTCGTTGAATTCAGCAAGAAAAACTCGCTTTAACCGACGTGGTTCCGCAAATGTTGTACCGGGTTTTGGCTTAACTAAAATTTTCCTAGAAATCAATAGGCTATTTGACCAGCCGAAGTTGAAACAAACAAACAAAATTTAATATTTAATATAAAGACATCCATTTTGGTTTATTATTCTTGGAATAATACACCTATGTTTTCGCGACGGAGGTCGACGACTCGATCGGCTTCAAAACTTGACATTATCCGTTTCAAGAGGTCTACATTCAAAATCCGAAATGTCCGTCCGCCGTCCGCCGTCCGGGTCGTTTTGGGCAGTAGGAATTTTTTTTTAAATCTGAAATTTTGGCAAAATGCTTGGTTTACCATCTAGTTGTGCCCGCAAGGTTTTCAGTCCGATCGCCCAAACCCGTGGGGCGCTATGGGGCTAAAATGGGGCTACAGGAGGGGTGTTTTGAAGGCTTTTAGCTATGGGATCGAGTTAGGTGTCGTTTTCGAAGTATTTTTGGACGTAGAATCCATTTTTTGGGGTCCCGGAACGATCCGATTTCACTGTGGCGATCTTTAGGGGCTTTCATGGGGCTAAAAATGGGATTTTTGAAGGATCTCAAGAAGTTAAATATTTTTCAAGTAAAAATTAAAGAATTTTTGAAAAAACACATTTTGAAAAAAAAAAAAATCCCCCCTCAAAATTTTTTTTTTAAATACAAAAATCAAAAACAAATTTTTTATATTTTTTTTATTGACAGAATTAAATGTCTGTACAAGCAACCTGTATCAAAGAATAATAAACCCTTGTGTAAAATTTGCAGCGTTGTATTAATAGATTACGCGTATTAATTTGGGTTGTCAAGCAACTAACAACAGAATCATACTGTTACATTAAGCACGGAATGGCACGCTTAGGGACGAGTACGAACTGATTCAAGTTTGGTGTATCTTTCCAGTCCACATGTAGACTGTTGCAACAACAAATAGGTAACACAAATGTACGCACGAGTGAGAATATTCTATAACAAACAATATATATTCGTAGTGAAGTTATCATTTTATTTAATAAACTAATAACGCTTTTGAAGTCAATCCCATCACCCGTGAATCCTAACCTTGCCAACTGAGGGACTTGTGAATGTCAGAGCTAATTGAGAAGATGCTTTAATATTCACTTCCTTTGTGGAGATGATGAAACTTTGACTTGCTCTCCCAGTTTCCAGAGAGCCGCTTGTCAACCAGTAACAGCATTCCCTCACCACTATGTGCTATCGGCTTTTAGAGCCTTGAAAGCGCTTTTGAAAGTACTGGAGCTACTCAGATCGATGAAGTGGCTTGTAAGCGTATGTGCACGATGGAAATTAAGGGTACCTACCTACACTGAGGAGGATACCGAAGCAGAGATCTAAATCAAATAGATATTGGATTTATCAGATAGATGGAATCAAATAGATGTATGGACGTACTTGTCATGTGTCGGTGTGGGGTCCCAAGGTTGAAATGGGCTACTGCTTTGGTTGTTCAATTGCCGTCGTAGTTCAGCTCTCCCAGACATCCACCCACCATCAAAGTCTACCCTACAACAGCAACAACGAAAATTCACTGTAAACATTTTATCGACAAGTCGAGGAACGGTTTTCTCTGATAACTTCTTCCTTTCTTATAAGTGGGATCGTGGACTGTGCGTTGTTGAGCTGGATCATGTAGTTTCGACCTCAACGTGGATTATCTTGTGCTGTGAAACCGGAGACTGTCATCACGTTTGGGGTGGGTCGGAAGTAGCCGTTTGGCATAGTAATCACAAGGCTTTTATGAGTGCCTTGTTTCTCCCGGGTTTCACACTGTGGTTTGGTGAATCCCGTTTAGGGGTTGAAGTGAGCAAATCCCTATTCATTAGGTAGAGAAGCGTTCTCTGGGTCCATTAACCTGACTCGTCTTTTCCATTAAAGGTCGGTTGTTCAAAATCATTAAACGAATGGCGTCGCGTTTTCCTAGCTATGAGAACCCTTTTTCATTCTGATCCTAGACAGAAATTTAGCAGGACTATTGTTAAGGTGTTTTACCTAGAACTTTAAAATGTGAGCCAATGTTGGTATGGTCATGGTGAAATAAACGCTAACTGCTTTTATCTAGGATGATGTTTCTAAGATTAAAGTAAAACGAATCAATACCATAATACCAGCCGAATTAGGACTCCTCCGCAACTAATAATCAAGCGAAAATTCGTGGTTTCTCGTCTCGTTAATAAAGCAATGGAGTGTTTCTTTCCCCTTGAGCGGAACCTTAAGAGCTACGTCGGTAACTAGAGCTTGACAATTTTAAGCAAGCACCCAGTTTCCTCGGAATTTCTGAGCCGGCTCAAGTTTGAATTGGTTTAATATAATCTCTATGAATGCTTTTCGCGACAGTAGGTAGAAAAATGTAGATTTGCCTCAAAATTCGCTATTTATTTTTCGTGCATACTCGAAAAATCGAATTTGAACAAAGCACAGTATTTGATCAAAGGCATTTTTATAGTGAAGTTTTCAGAAAATATTTTTTCTCACTTGATCCGGGAAAGGCCCCAGTCTTACCCGATCCCACTACATAGTACTTGAAAGTATATTTAAAAAAACAAAAAAAAACACGTGACACGTGTAACGTTTTACCAGCTTTTAAAGCTTTAGGTAGGTATTCCCTTTGAAATGATTCAATAAACCTACGTTCTAATGGATCTCTAATGACGGATGAGACTAGGTCATCAAGAAGTTAGCAAAGGATGAACGAGCGATCAAGATGGATGAGCGAGCGTAGCGAGCAGGCTACTTTTAACGAAGATGATATTCAAGGTCATGAAAATTTCGCGGCCGACGCTTCATCGTACTACTACTACGGCGCTACTAGCATTACAATCTACTACTACTATTGATTTTACCTCCCAGGGGACCCCCCCCCCCCCACTCCACTACATCCCCCTAGTTCCTCGCCCATTTGCTACCTCCCCGATTCTTCCCATCCTCGAACGTCCCTTTTGTTCCTGCTTTGATTTTTCATTTTCAATTTACAGACATTTTTGAACGTTTATGTATTCAGTCATATAAACAAAAGGGGGGGGGGGGGGGGGTTTGGGCAAAACTTCTAAAAATTCCATATAAATATTGCTCAATTGCCAATAGAATCATTCACTTATTATGTTTATTCAAACCTTCATTTGAATCTTGATTTGTTTTGTCAGGTTGTTGAATTGCAACAACTTCTGCCCAGAACCAATTCCGATCTAACAAGATTATCTAACCATACAATTCACCAATGTAATACAGAATTTCGTATGAGTTCAGCAGGAATTAGATTTAAGCGGAAGCATTGATTGTGCACAGCTGAGATCATGGGCAACACGCTGAGCGTTCCACGAGGAATGCTTCAAAGAGATTCAGCAACAGGTGATCATTTCCTCGCGTTTCCAGCGTTTAACAATAAATGATCAAAGCTTTTGTGAGACTTTCCTCTCGTTTGGGTAGATTAATTGGGTTCATCTGTTTGCAAATACTCGCCAGAGTGCCCCGCCATTTTTTTTCGCCTCTTTCCACCTTCCTCTTTCCTATCATCACATTCCCGTGGTTGAGGTGAGGTGCATGCGCACGGGTGGCATTCACCAGGCAGTCGTGAGAGGACCGAGCGTAATCTTTATAATTAAAAAACTCCTTAATCAATAATCCATCTTCTAGTTTCAAGCTAACTGTTGGAACTTCGGAAATTCATTTTGAGCTTTCAAATAAACATTTACCGAAACTGTTCAATCGAGGTTTTTTGAAAGACATTTTTTAAACTCAAGAGAATTTTTTTCAATAATTGACTTGAATTTTTTTCAAAATACATTTGACTTTATGTGAAATTAACATTACTCAATTATTGAGAAATGTTAATTTCACATAAAGTCAAATGTATTTTTAGTATTCATCACCAACCTTTCCTCTTTTTATTAAACTTTTGAAGTAGTATGTGTGGTGTTTGATATATTTAATTGACAAATTTGAGAGTCCATTTCAACTGATTTCACCACAAAGTGATACCAAATTGAAAATAAAAAAATAGTTTTTCGTTATAATATACAATATAAACTAATATAACATAAACTTATATTACATATAAACTCCACGTCTTGTCTAACATTCTTTTGAGTTAGTCATCCAATAATTGTTACAACATTACAGTCTAACATTCAAACAAGCATTATGAAGCTGGTTAGGAGAAAGTGATGACGAGGAAGAGATCAGAAGAATAGAATCAGGAGGAGTTGAAGCGGCTGCAGCATGTTGAAGGCATCACCGGGAGAGGAGCAACAGGTTAACACTTCTAGCATGACGATGCTAATCACTGAGGTCGAACTTTCACGGAAGTCCAGTTTCGAATCGTGCTTACTTTTTTTCTCAGCTTGTTCCCACTAAAACGTATAGTCGTCTCATTTCGATAGCATGCATTTTTTTCCTTCATCTAAGTTTTTCCTCTGAGTGGGAACATGAGCGTATTTCTAGGTATGGGTACATGAGGCAGTTCGATCCAACATAAGGGTCGTTAATCTACAAACATGCTTCCTAAATTCACAATTAATGTGACATATTCACCTGGGTTGTGAGTGTGAAAAGTAAGTTACGAGTCTGGGAGCGTAGTGCTGTGGTGTAAAGACGGCAAAGCCCCCACTTGCGGAGAACGGGGCGGGTAGCTGAGGGTCGATCGGGACAGGCGCAGATAGGAAACGATCCGGGAGAGTATCAACATCCTAGGTGGAGGACTTGGGCCTCGGGAAATGAAGGACTCACTCCAAAGGGAGTTCGGGGCGTCGAAAATGTGCCTTTCGTTTCGGTCAAGTATTAGTTCCAAACGTTCATTATGCACAATATCCTCGAATAGCGCAGGGCGGAAGAATGAGATGATTAAAAAAAACTTCAGAATTCACCCTGCACATTGATCGTCCTTCACAAGATTGATGATTGATGATTTTCGAAGGCAATATTTTGGGACTAAAACATGACATTTTCAAACATGAGTATGATGAAGGGACGGGTAGATGAGGATAATGGAGAGGCGAACTAGGAGGATATGAAAAGAGGTTCCACAAGAATGAGGATGTTTCCAGATTAAACCCTAAGCCTTGACGCACTTAGGCAGTAGGATTCTTATACAAAAGAATTTGAGCGTGTAACGAAACACCAAATTCTTCTCCTAGTTCGTCCAGGAGGGACGTTTTTACTACAGTACAAACAGGATAGATTAATAAGAATATGGGTGGAAAGTTGTTGAGGGTCGGTCAAAATTTCCACCCACATTCATTGAAACGGTCAACATCATCACTAATAAGAATGATAAACCCATCTCTAATCAAATTTGCACTGTTATTGGTTCATCACTCTTTGGACAAACAACCATCGTATTCGCCACTTTGTCCTTTTGTACTAAAAAGTAAATTTATTTGCGTGAATTCCAAAAATGCAATGTCGCTCGCAGTCAGCGCCGTTTTGAGTACAAAAGATTGCAGTAATGAATCTGAAATTTTGGCAAAATATTTTTATTTTGGCAAGGTATTCATCCCGATTATTCTCAACTAAGGGATTTTGAAGCGATTTCACCCGAGAAAAGAGAGGTTTCAAAATAACTTAGTAAAAGTGATTTAAGGGTTTCACAGACCTGCCCCACCATACAACAACAACAACAACGTTTAGTACCAAAAGAATATTTAACTAAGTAATCAAACCAGCAGCAATAATAATTACTTGAACAATTATTAGAGAAAAATTATTTTCCTCTCTGGTTCGAAAAAAGCATGTTTATATTTCCACCGAGATTCTCATGGAATTGCTTAGAAGGAATCGGAATAGGATTCATCTGCCATCGAAATCGAAAATGAAGAGAGGGAGAGTGAATTGAGAATTGCTTGAAGAAGGAAGGGCGGGCTAAACAATGAGAATGAGAGAGTGAGAGGGAAGCTCTCAAACGCAATCATTTCTCCCGTATTACATCATACCAACGACATCACATTTTCCTTCCTTTCACAGGAAAAATAATTATTTCCACCGAGAATCGTATTGAAAGGGTAGTGTTATCCGTCAGGTGCGAGATTTCTTTTGCTGACAACCCTTGATGACGAACAATGAATTAATGCTATGTAGCTGAAAGAAACTGTATCGGCACTTTTAGACAGAGAGAGGGAGCGCAAGGCATCAGAGATTTATGTCAAATAAAATGTATATCTATGTCTTGTATAAATTATACGTGAAAGAGTATTATACGGTATAATACTCCATAAACAAGCACGTTTCAACTGAAGCAGGATTTACACACACACACACAAAGTACGGGGCGCAGTTTCCCGTTCTTGGGGAATGGCTTGTCCCACGTAAATCGTTTGGGTAGCGTTGTAATCGCAGCGAAATCTATTTTTCGGCGAAACCCGAGACCTCCATTCCCGGGTTCCGAGCGAAAAAAAAATTACGTCCCTCTAGGCCCTAACGTTTGGGTGTGATCGCGGAAATCACATACAGACAGACAGAGACGAACAGCTTCAGTAATATAAATTTCTACTACTCTGAATGGCCCGGACCTGTAGCTTAGAACCTGTGCTACTTAAAATGAGTCCAGGGGGACAGGTTTTCGCCGTATTGTGCTTTTCCTCAAGTCTCAAATTACCAAAAAAAAAAGTTTGCAGTGGGTTTTTCGATCCATGCATGAGCTGCTGTTTGCTCTTAGAAATTAAATTGAAAATCATATTTACAAAACATTAGGGTCTAGGGAGGGAGAGAGGGAATACTCACCAAATTCATCTCCAACTCAACACAACATTTCACCTGGTAAGCTTCAAATGTCTGCCTCAACGAGGATCGTTAGTGTTGCCCGTGCATTTGGAACAAACAAAAAATCCGTTTCTTCCCACCTCCAGCGCAGAATTCATAATCGTTCTAGGGAGACAGGAAAACCCCTGTGGCAAACTTTAAAATGATTTGATAAAGGGGTTCTTGGTTGATTTCAGCTAAACGAAGGAATTATTAAGATATTATGGGTAATAATCTGACAATACAGTCCTTAACCCAAATGTTAACAGTCCATTTACTTGCTTTGAAGAACACTTGAAACTGGGAACTTACGTGTGTGACAGGTCTAGGGAGATAGAAATTGACGTTGAACTGATCAATTTGAATATGTATTGAACGAAAGTTTGGGGAGCCTAATCCGTTCGGGCGAATGGCACACTAATGGAGTGAAACGAAAATGTATACCTATGTCACGAATAATACTCAGTAAACTGCAGACAGACTCGCCAGAAACGAGGTGCCATGTTAGAAATCATGAGTCAGGGAGATAATATTATATAACGGGCATAATAATATTATATATTATGAAATAGCTGAAAAGGGCACTGGTTCTTGGCTGCCTCTCATACAAAAAGTAGGTAGGTACCTAAGAGATATAAGAAAAAGAACCATTAATTTTTACGCGGCAAGGCGAACCTTTATACGACCCTTAGGATTTAATATATAGCTGGGTAATATGCGAGGGTCGGTGATTTAGATTCTAAACCTTTTTTCTACCTTTTAATTTTTCCCCTAATGGGTTCTCGAGTTAGGAAAAACATCACGAACGGTCCTCGGGTCCCCTCTAAGTCCAATGAACTGCTTCTATGTTCTGGCCAAGAAGCGAGGAAAGAGATTCTATGTTCTTGAAAAAAGCGAGGAAAGAGATTATTTCCTCAATCCCTATTTTAGCTTTCATCTTTTCATTTATATTAGCTTTTCACCACCATTTCCTAAGCATTACATAATATGTATATATTATATCATGGTATTATTCAGATATCGTAGGTACGTTACATTTTCTCCTACATAATAATATTATAACATTATTATGTATGTCGCAGCCTTTTTGTGCTAGGCTTTTTACAATACGCTGCCTATTTGTATTCAGGCTTTTTGTAATTAGACTATGATAAGGCTAGGCTTTTTATAAAATGGCTAATTCCACAAAAAGACGGCGAGGAGGTCCGTGCAATAAGGGCGTGAAGTCAAAAACAGCGATCTGAGAAAATCAGCAAAGTTTTCCAACATGCACCCTATAATGTGGATACTCTATTTTCTGTCCAAACCTTTTTCCTTCAACTGTTTTATTCTTCTACTACGGGGCCAGTGAGTAAACTATTCATGAGAATAACTGCATCGGAGAAAATTTTGAATTGTTGAGGTTGGGTACATAAGCCATCAATGTGGGGGAAGAAACATCACCTTTCAGCCTGTTCCTCAGAAAGCTTATGAACATTGAATAGTGGGTTCCTAGAAAATTTCGTAGAAAATAATGCGTAAAATAATAGATAGGTAGGCAGGTACTTCAAAATATAATACTATACAAATTTTATTAAAACATCTATTCCTACAGATGTAGAACCCCAAAAATTTAATTCTACGTCCATAATTACTCGGAAAACGACACCTCATTTTTAGTCCCATTTGTAGCCGTATGAAAGCCCCATAGATCCCCACGATGCAATCGGATGGATTTGGGACCCCACAAATGGATTCTATGTCCAAAAATTCTTCGAAAACGACACCAAACTCGAACTCAAAAGCCCCTCCCGTAGCCCCTTTTTAGCCCCCCAGAGCTCCACGGATTTGGGGAATCGGGATGAAAACCTTGCGGACGCAACTAGAGGTGAACCGAGTATTTTGTCAACATTTTAAATTTTTGAAAGAAATTCCTAATGCCCACACCAGCTGTTCTCTTTCGTTGAGACTGTGTTCGCCAGTTTTCAAGGCTCATTCTTTCGTATCTCATTTCAGCCGCCACACTTTTCAAAATTTAATCATCCATTTTCCGACGATAACTAGAATAGTATAATTTTATTGCAAAAATATGGCCAAGAAAAACGAGCTGAATAAGAAAAACAAAACGCCAGAACTGAAGACCGAAGACAACAAACTGGCGTTAACCTGGTATCATTCTCTGAGCGTTCACCATAAACAAATTTATAAATAAATACCCTTATAAAACCCTTATAAATAACACCTGACGCAAAAACATTGGTACTAACCAATCAGATTGGAATTAAATTAAATAAAATTTAAAACATTTAAAAGTTTTTCCTGAAACTTGGTACCCGCTTAGGAAAAATCATGACGGTTTTTGCGTTCCCCGCAAGAAGGGGTTATAGCCTATAATCCCTTCTTAAATTTAAACCTATAACTTATAATAAGTTACAGGTTTAAACGCCCTTATTGCACCGACCCCTCAATTTTTCCCAAAAAGGTTGTAACTTTGAACTTTGCATCTAGTAACTTTCAAACGATTATTGGGAATAGTCAGGAAAATTGAAATTCGTACCTAATCAAATCTAGTGGGCCCGCAGAACAGATACCTACTCATATATCGACAATATGCTATTTGACTTCTAAGATAAGGCGACCGACCTCCTAAAATAAAAAACAGAATGCTCAGCACAGTGTACCTATATATACATGTATATATATATATATATATATATATTATTAGTAATCTCTATATATAAAAATGAATCGCTGTTCGTTTGTCTCGCTAAAACTCGAGAACGGCTGGACCGATTTGGCTAATTTTGGTCTTGAATTATTTGTGGAAGTTCAGAGAAGGTTTAAAAGGTGAAAACTGATGAACAAACTCTTCCTTCATCGCGAACGGAGCTTTCCTTCGCAACGAAAGACGGGTCAAATAGCGTCGTTACTAGGGATCGCTAGGAAAATTTTCGAAACTCCGAAACCCGGTACAAATTTTGGCGTCGGTTTAGAACGAAACTACGTCTGTTAAAACGAGCTTTTCGCGGTGATTTCAACGAGTACAAAACGATTTCTGTGCGATGACCCGTTCGCAAGTTATTCGAAGATCGTCGGTAGGTGGATACAAGTATTTTTTGCGAGCCTTCGATTAGTTTGATAGGTAGGTAGGTAATTTGCCTACTAGTAATTTCATTTGATTTGATGGGTTGCTATGGGCTGCATACAATTGGTGATAGACGGGAATTTGATACTTCACTACGAGAAACCAACAAGCGTTGTTACTATGAAAAATTAAGTTGACGGGTTGCTGCGGGTGTTTGCATGAGGAATGAACGGGAATTTGATATTTCGTGCGAAGCGCGGGTGTCCCAGCTAGTATGTTATATAAATAAACTATATTTTTAAACACTTAGTGAAAACAGCAAAAGGTTTGTAGAAAACGTTTAAGATGGGAAATTTTACGCATTTATGAATTCACAGGCATTTTCTCCAGTAGCAGGATCTTCATAGCAACCCTGAACCAACAGTTGCAAAAGCTACTTCAAAAAATTGCAGCTAGTAAGTACCTCGATAAACAAATGCCAAAGGCCAAAGTACAAGCTGACTTCGTTCCTAAAAGTAAAAAACACGCTTTATAAGCGGACTGGTGAGGATATTCACCCCTTCGGTGTTGGCTCGGTTGTGTATTATACGCCCGTCGTATAAATGGAAAATACCTATTCACTGGTTTGATGGTGTTGGTTTAAGGGAGATTACTCCGTGAAAAATGGGCTCCAACACAAACACCTCCGACCAACAGCCTGTCCCAGGTTTTTTTTTATAGTGTAAGGAAAAATAAGCAGACTATTCCAACTCATTAGTTTAAATGGGGTTACTCTATTTCCAAATAGTTAAATGTCTAAAAAGAAAATCAAAATATGCATAACAGATTTAAGTAGTGCCTTTTTCCCTTACAGAGTGGCGGCTCCGAGCTGTTCACCTTCATCGAAACCATTTATTGGATTTGTATGAGACATTCCAATTTCTCCGGAAAATGAAAGCTTATACAGGAGCAACAATACAGCCGTGCCCGAAAAAAAGCGATTGCCAACAGTGTGAGATTGATGAGGAATCGACTCATGATAAAAACATGATTGTTCATCGCTCGTTTGTAAACTACAACGGGACGGTTGGTCTGTTTGATTAATTACTTCACTCACTCGAACAACGCCTGTGTTGTGATGTTTAAGCCCGTGCCAAGAGAATTTTAACGGTATCGTGAAATAGTAGGGTTGACGACCGTTAAGACCGTGAGTGTCCCTAGGCAAACAATTAGCCTTATAAAGTGATAAAATTATACCGGTTTAATTGACGAAACAACAAGGAGAGAGCAACTTAATTAAATCTTATAGGAGAAACGTTTACACTAATGACCCTTGAAATCAAGGAAGCTGTGGAGGAGGTACAGGAAAGGATTCCACTGCAAGAAATACTGTTCGCTTAATGAAGGCGCAACCCATTTGGGGCAATATTTAAATCCCCAGTACCCAGTTTTGCTCAACTTCATAAAGTTCGTTGCAGATTTCCTCTTTTACAGAATTATTTTTTTTCGGCAACGTTTTTCTTTTCCACGTTCGTTTGTTTTAATACTCCCAGATTCCCTTTTGCAAACTTTTTCGATAGGACATAAGAAAATGAACGAAACTGAAAAAAAAAAAAAAAAAAAAAATCCTAATAAAATCAGTGGAGATCAAAACAAAAAGTGAAATACTGGGATCCCCACCAATCGATTACCGTTCAAAATTCTTCGACAACGACCCGTCATTCAACCCTTGTCAACGAATATTAAATAAATTCAAATTTTGAAAATCCTCACCTAAAATCAGTGATCCACGATTTAAATCAGCCGATAAAATCGTGATTTAAATCAAGCTTAAAATAGGTAAAATTTAAGAAAAAGTTAAAATCGGAACGGATACCCGGATGTCCATACTTTTCAAAAAGTCGCCAAAAATAAAAAGCAGGCTTATTATTATTAGTTTTAGTCACTACTCATTTGACCTGTCTACTGGGTTGGGAAGCCAGTCAGTAAAGAGACATAGGTACCGCTCTGTCATGTACCATTGTAGCTCCTACACGCTTTCGATGTAAATACATCATCGTCTGAGCGTAGAGCGCTCAACGTCTTCACATCAAAAGCTAATGCCAGCACCTGAACAATCGGTGATGACCAATATGGCACGTAGGTATTTTGGCCCAAATATAGGACTTTTTCTGCTCGATATGGCACTTATTTTTCAGTAACCCCCGGCCACCCAAGCCATCAATATTATATATTTATTTATTTATTTAAACTAAATAATATTATTATTTATGTAGGTACCTAATCGCTTTCAATACAGTTCCTATGGCTCGCATCTCAACAAGGCTTAAGTTCGTTTAAAGTCGTGCGTCTCGGTCCGTCCGTGTCGCGCCGATTTTTACCAATTATTGTTAAAATGATGAGCATTGTTGTTGTTCAGGGATGGTCAAAAAGTGGCCGAGAATTGGCGTTTTTTTTTTTTAATGGATACCAGTATAATTTTCACATGGTGGGAGAGATTGGCACGTAGATACACCTACATGAAGCGGGTCTCTATGCCAAGCCGAGGACTAAACCAATTCCGAACTAAACGCCATTTTTTGAATTTGTCGCAGTCTTTTTGTGAAATCGGTGTTTTTACAATACTTCGTTTTTTGTGATCAGGCTTTTTGTAATAAGGTTAAAATAAGGCTAGGCTTTTCCCTTTTTCAGTGTGGGACCTGAACTCCCTATTACTCACAGCCAAGTGCCCTCAAAAAGGATTTTGGTGCAATCAGAGCCTTCCAGCATGGTATCTCGAAAGGCCACAAAAATTACCAGTCAAACAATGGTGACCATATCCCCTATCACATTTCATTACCTACAGTAACAAAGACCAGAATTCGAAGAATGAAGAATTCAAATGATCATCGGGTCCAACCAATTCTGGGGACTGATCCTGAAGACTAATTCTCGTGACGAAAAAATAAAATGGTTTTGGTTTGCAAAGAAAAAAAAAAAAAAAAAAAACGGGGAGAGGCCCCGCATCGTGAGAGTTTTGAACCTTGACATGGAAATGTCTTTGTTTGACAAGCTAGTTTTTTGTAATTGTTCAAGTTTTCCGTTTCTTCGCTTTTTCGATGATTTTTTCCAAGTCTTATCATACTCATAACTTTTTTGGTCCCGAAATGATTCTAATCACACGAAACAACGGTAGCTATGACGCGGTTGTTTCTATAATTGAAAATTGATTGTTTCTATAAATGAACAAAACATGTCAACAACGGGACTTCATTTTCGCTCGTAGTTGTGTTGCTGACTATATTGTTTATTGTGTGTTAAGGACGATGACATCGTCATCGATGTTTTGTAACGATGACATTGTCATCGTTACAAAACATCGGGGGAAAGGCCAGAGCAAAGACATTTTCATGTCAAAAAACAAATAGAAGAATTATTATGGGTACATTTCAGGATGGGAAATAAGTACCAAATAAAAGACGGCGGTTTCATGTATTCTGCGCTAACGCTGCCAGGTGAGACCTAAATGGATATGAGATCCATATAAGTTGCCCTACCATGCAATGGAAACACTTCCTTCGAATTCTGAGCACGTTTCATGTAAATCAGTGTTCTCCACGGCTGCCGAGATGGATTCTCTCCACTTCGGTAATCAATCTTGCATTCTTACATCACTTTTATTTTTCTATTCTCTCGCTCGTTTCCCATCCATAATACAGTGAAAATAGCGCTAGTGTCATAACGCGACCAGAAATGCGAACAAAGACTGTTACTAGTACCTACATATTTTATGGTGTCCAGGGAAAGTGGACTGTCGACTTTCAAATTGAGCCCAGCAGGTATCTTGAATGACACATTTTAACCCAAAGAAAGAAAACGTCTTTTGTCAATATGATCAGAAAATACCATTTAGCGTTAGGTACCTAGGTTACCTACATCCACATCATATACTTATTGGTACCTACTGCAGTTCACTTCTATTCTTTTCTCCCATCTGAGAGTAGGTACCTCGAACAACCAAGTGGCACAGATGTGAGCCGTATATTTGACCAAGTTTCTTACCGGGACCCTCCTATCCCGACGAGACCTTATTCACTTTTAACCTTCTTTGATTCCCTTGGCCGAAACGGTGGTGGGTTTCGAGGAAAATGTGTGTGGGACCATAAAATAGAAGTTCCGAGTTATACCTATAAGTAACGCCCCGAGCTGCCGTTGAAAAACCTTAACAGAGAACAGACTTGCTTATCTCACCAGAATGAAAAAGAAATACAATTAAGTTTTGATGAAACAAGTGTTTAGGCAACAGGGCCTCTGCATTGTACGGTTAATAGACGAGTTCCCTTTGGGATGAGTGTCCTTTGCTTCCTGCCACGACAGGAGACACCATCGATCCTGGGGAACCTTGACCTAACCATTCTGAATCAATTTTCCATGTGCTCGTTTGAAACCAATGGTGGGCGAAAATAAACAATCGCAAAAATAATCCATCCTAGAATGAAATCTATTTTACAATCACCTTGAAATTGCCTTGGAGGTGAGCCCTGTCTAAATTAGCTTGTTGGGAATTTGATCCCGTTAATGCCTGATTTACCTATGGACGACAAATACATGACATTGACATGTTGATCGACAAAAATATCATAGTTACCTACCTACTATTCCTTCGAACTAAACCTGCCGGAGGTTAGCACAGACAGCATAGCAATAGGTAGTTACCTACCTACGATTAATATGGCGCCTGACTGGTTTTGGTTTATTATTCTTGGAATAATACACCTATGTTTTCGCGACGGGGGTCGACGACTCCGATCGGGCTCAAAATTTGACATTATCCGTTTTAAGAGGTCTACATTCCAAATCCGAAATGTCCGCCGTCCGCCGTCCAGGCCGTTTTCCGCAGTAGGAATTTTTTTAAAAATCTGAAATTTTGACAAAATACTTGGTTTACCATCTAGATGTGCCCGCAAGGTTTTCAGTCCGATCGCCCAAACCCGTGGGGCGCTATGGGGCTATAATGGGGCTACGGGAGGGTTTTTTGAAGGCTTTTAGCTATGGGATCGAGTTAGGTGTCGTTTTCGAAGTATTTTTGGACGTAGAATCCATTTTTTGGGGTCCCGGAACGATCCGACTTCACTGGGGCGATCTTTAGGGTTTTTATGGGGCTAAAAATGGGATGTTTGAAGGATCCCAGGATGTTAAATATTTTTCGTGTAAAAAATACAGAATTTTTGGAAAAACGCTTTTTGAACAAAAAAATTCAAAAAAAATTTTTTTTTAATTTTTTCATTGACAGAATTAAATTTCTACACAAGTAACGTATATCAAGGAATAATAAACCCTTGTGTAAAATTTGCAGCGTTTTTTCGATTGGTTACCTATTATTCCTGCGCATCATCCGGGTCATTACAGGGAACATTTCGTAGAGTAACGAAAACATTAGACGTGTTTCTACCGTTTTTTGGCGATTTCAGATTCTGAAGACGCCAAAACACGGTACCTACACATTTTGACGTCTGTTTTGAACGAAACTACTTCGGTTAAAATAAGCTATTTACGCTCCTTTCAACGAGTAGGGGTGTGGGGCACTTTCGACCAGGGGGGCAGAATCAACCACCTACCTATATCCGCAAGTTTCTAATATTCTGCTTCAAATTGTCACTTGTCCGCGAGAATGCGTCGCCTCTAGGGTTCTGGAAACAGAATCTGTTGAGCACCGTCCCAACTGTTATGAGTCATAACTTATGACCATTCATTTGGCGTCGCATCGATTTCGTCTCATCAAGGAAAAAAAATTGCGATTTTTCAAACTGAAAACATTGTATGAACACTTGCACTTTTTGAAAACTTTATTATATCCTCTGGTTGACTATAATATCTAGTTTAACGTTCCCATATGATTTTTTTGTTTAACAATTTCTTTGAATGCAAAAAATTATGTTTTATAGCATTACTGCTTGTGGGGCACAATCAACCACGTCGGGTAGGGCAGTTTCAACCGCCGGTTGATTCTACCCCACCAGTTGTTTAGTCTCCCCCATTTTATTTTGGTTTATTATTCTTGGAATAATACACCTGTTTTCGCGACGGGGGTCGACGACTCCGATTGGCCTCAAAATTTGACATTATCCGTTTCAAGAGGTCTACATTCTAAATCCGAAATGTCCGTCCGCCGTGCGCCGTCCGCCGTCCGGGCCGTTTTGGGCAGTAGGAACTTTTTTTTAAATCTGAAATTTTGACAAAATACTTGGTTTACCATCTAGTTGTGCCCGCAAGGTTTTCAGTCCGATCGCCCAAACCCGTGGGGCGCATAATGTAAGGTGGATGCGGCGAGATAGTGGGAATCCATCTTAAAAAAGACGATTTACGACGAAATAGTCTATTTCCACGATAAAAATATATAAACTTGTAGACGCGTTTCGGTTGATTAGACCATCATCAGTACAATACATATTGTACTGATGATGGTCTAATCAACCGAAACGCGTCTACAAGTTTATATATTTTTATCGTGGAAATAGACTATTTCGTCTTAAATCGTCTTTTTTTCCCGTGGGGCGCTATGGGGCTAAAACGGGACTATGGGAAGGGTTTTTTGAAGGCTTTTGGCTATGGGATCGAGTTAGGTGTCGTTTTCGAAGTATTTTTGGAAGTAGAATCCATTTTTGTGGGTCCCGGAACGATCCGATTTCTCTGTTGCGATCTATTGGGCTTTCATGGGGCTAAAAATGGGATTTTTGAAGGATTGATTGAAAAAAATTATAAAAATGACATAATTTATAATATTATTGCTTCATGTGTTCGAATTTTACCAATAAAGTTCCTTCAAGTAACTCATTGTTCCAAACCTGAATTTTCTCGACCCTCTGGCTTATGGTTGAAAGTGCCCCATAGGGTGGTTGAGTCTGCCCCAGTTTCAACCGAAAATCCGAATTTACAAGAATTATTTGTGTGCATTTTGGTCTTTATTTAGAGAAAATTTCGCCACGGCAATTCATAGCCAGATAGGTTGGCCTTCCTATGGGTGAATAATTTTTAGAAATAAATGAATACCCTAGGCTCCATTGCATTTGCGTTCAAAACTGGTTGAGGGTGCCCCACTCTCCCCTACTTACCTAAAAAACGATTTCTGTATGATGATGGTTCGTTCGAAAGTGATTCAATGATCGTCGGTATTCAAGGATCGTCGAGATTGAGTGGCCGAGCGAAGCGATGCCTCCCTGCGAGCATGCTAGTTTAATTAATAAAGTTATTTCTATAACAATATAGTCAATACTTGAATTTACATTACGCCTCAACAACTCCAAATTCCATTTATTTCAAAATTAAAAATTTTGGACTTGGTGGATTTTCCTTGCACGCCCAAGCGTACAATATATTATGTACCTATAGCAATAATTGCTATTGTTAACACTAGACAATACTACCAAGCTTTCTCTTCGCAGTAGGTAACTACTGCAAGTAAATTGTATAGATTTATTGCACATTAAAAATATTCTCGTTACATGAGGAGTACCTACGTATAGGAACACAAATTAAGGACTCAAGGTATCCACAATGTGTAAGCAATATCTACGTACAAGTAGGTACGGTAGGGATTTCGTCCAACTTGGTCACCCGATGTAAAACGAGAGAAAAAAAATGACAAAAAAGCAGGCGGAACTTCCAGAGAATGTTATTTCTTTAGAAGGGTATTTCCTCTTTCTATACGTTTCACAGCCGTTCCGTCCCGCTTGGAAGCCTTTTCAATGATGGCCTCCATAATCTGCCCAAAGCCCAAAGCCCAGTTTCCTATCCCCAAAAGACCGAAAAGCTCCTCTTTTATTCCGGACCCAATAAACTCCAGACATACGCCTCTTTTCCATTGTCCTCCCTCTAATGAGGATAGTAAGTCAAAGAGAGACCACGTGTGCGGGAGGATCACAAGGCCCTGTTTGTAACAAATCCACAAAAGACAATTTTCCTCTCAGATAGAAAAGAAGTAGATCGATGTGCGATTTTGCGGAAGACCATCGTAATGATACACATTTCAACCTTTATTTAACCAGCATGCTGAATGCTCGCATTTAATTTTTTTTTTTTTTTTAAACAGCGGTTAATAAATATAAACTTATCCTACCGTTGATAATTCAGGTGATTTCATCTACCTAATCGAAGAATTAAATGAATTTCCTCTGCTTCTACGTACCTATCTAACAATAGCCACGTGTTTCGGATTTTCAGAGGGGAATCTGTATCGTAGGGGGAAAAATTATTAGCTCTAATGCGAGGCTGTTCGTTAATACTTATTAAACCTCTGCCAGCAAACACGTTATTAATGAGTTCACGTTGCCAATACGCAGAAATTATTGCAACCTACAGTACGATACCAGTAAGTAATACCAGGTGACCAGAGAAAAATGTATTTACTTTATAACGAATTGGCTGTATAAGCATATCTCTGAAAGCACCCTTGGGGAAAAAATGCCAAGAAATAATTAGACCCTTTCATGAGTCAAGAGGTACCATGAATAAAGCCTCCTGGCTGGAAGTTTATTTGAAAACTCCGACACCAAAAACTTACCCAATGATGTAGTTGGACGGGTCCGAGACCCCCATGTGGGTTCTACGTCTGAATATACACTAAAAAATCCCTGCCGTAGTCTCTATTAAATAAAGACTAAATTTTAGTCTTAAGTGTTGAGGGATTCGGCAGAAAACCTCGATGGCGCAACTAGATAGACCGAGACTAGAGAACCGAGTACATTTCTATAATTTCAGATTTTTAAAAATCCAACTGCCCAAAACAGCGCGAACGCCGAATAGACATTTTATTTGTGGAGTCGAACACATCATGAAACATACAGACACATTTTGAAGCTGATCAAAAAATTCAAAGAACAATAAATGTTTAGCTTAATTAAGAGCTGGAAGCTACTTAGTAGAGCCCAAGCTGATCGCTATAATTTGCTGGAAGGGCTTACCTACAAGCAACCTCATGCTGTTTAGAAAGCTCCTCACTAACAAAAACCAAACTAACCGGACTGTGCAAAAAGGCAATTTTCTTTCATTCATTTAAAAAAACGCTGCAAATTTTACACAAGGGTTTATTATTCTTTGATATACGTTTACTTGTGCCGAAATTTAATTCTGTCAATGAAAAATTAAAAAAATTTTTTTTTTTATTCTTATCTCAAAAAAAAAATATTTTTTTGGATTTTTTTTGTTCAAAAATGTGTTTTTTCAAAAATTCTGTATTTTTTACTCGAAAAATATTTAACATCCTGGGATCCTTCAAAAATTCCATTTTTAGCCCCATGAATGCCCTAAACATCGCCCCAGTGAAATCGGATCGTTTCGGGACCCCAAAAAATGGATTCTACGTCCAAAAATACTTCGAAAACGACACCTAACTCGATCCCATAGCTAAAAGCCTTCAAAAAACCCCTCCCGTAGCCCCATTATAGCCCCAGAGCGCCCCACGGGTTTGGGCGATCGGACTGAAAACCTTGCGGGCACAACTAGATGGTAAACCAAGTATTTTGTCAAAATTTCAGATTTTTAAAAAAATTCCTACTGCCAAAAACGGCCCGGACGGCGGACGGCGGACGGCGTACGGCGGACGGACATTTCGGATTTTGAATGTAGACCTCTTGAAACGGATAATGTCAAATTTTGAGGCCGATCGGAGTCGTCGACCCGCGTCGCGAAAACATAGGTGTATTATTCCAAGAATAATAAACCAAAAATCAACCAACAGTTCCAGATAATGTCTCTTTTCAAATCATTCATTTCAAAAAACATTCAAGTTGCTTCTACACGGTTTCATTTTGGGTTGGACGTCAGCTACCTGGGAGCACCACAAACACATGAAGTAAAATAATAAGCAAAATAAAATATTATAATAATTATTATAAGCAAAATAATGAGTCTTATTATTTTGTCAAAATTGCTGATTTAAAATAAATTCTTACCGCCAAAAACAGAGTGGTCGGTGAACGAATATTCCACTTTTGGAATCCATAATTACGACTCTAATCTTAATTTTTGACAGCCGTCGCGGAAACATAGTCCCCTTATCATCGATCAATTGTACAACATGAACAAGTTTTTCACTTTGGGCAGTCCACAGCTATTGTAGAGAACCGACAAAAGCACGACAAAATACAAAACAAGGCCTATTTACAAATAATATAAAATAATATAATGTAA
This sequence comes from Pilophorus perplexus, assembly GCA_955831195.1. Lineage (NCBI taxonomy): Eukaryota > Metazoa > Arthropoda > Insecta > Hemiptera > Miridae > Pilophorus > Pilophorus perplexus. The sequence continues at coordinate 13,084,435 of OY037010.1, read as the reverse complement.
CACAAGCAGAGATGTAAAATACCCGGGTATTCTTTTTTAAGGGTAAATACCCAGGGTAAATACCCGGGTAAATACCCATTTTGGGTATTTAATAGGGTATTTTATCTTCAATGAATCGGGATCGCAAAAAAAAACACGTAAAACGTTCTTACTACTCGAGAGCCAGCCCCTACCAAAGTTTCAAGAATTTTCGAGTTCAGGATCATCCTCTAATGAAAGAAATACTCATGCTCGATGGAAATCACACAAACAAACTGCTATAAAATCATATGCCACTTCCCCCTGTACTTAAACAGCTGTAAAATTGACTGCTTTCATGGTCATTAAGTGCCCAAAAACCAAGATGCAATTAAATCTTTTCATCAACCATGTTTTGGAGTAAAAATAATCGTAAATTCAAGATGATAATGTTGGAAATTATTTATTTCCAGCTTTAAAAAACATGCACATTTTTAAAAAAATTGCTCAAACGTTCGAGTTGGTCGCTTGTTCGCTCAAAGAAAGTTCGCTGTTAGCTGAATCTGAGTCTTCATCCTCATCCGAGCTGGACTCATCGTGAACCACAGATTAAACTACTGAACTCTCGTCGTGAACTCTCGCTTCTTGGCTACATTATTTTCTAACCTACTACACTTCTTGGCTTCTACCAAGGAGTTTAGAAGAAGAACTTCTAAGAAGAAGAACTTCTTCTTCTAACCTCCTTGACTTCTACGCTTCTAACCTACAAATTTTGTAGGTTACGTTAAGTATCCTTGTTACAGTCATGGAGGAACCATAACAGGGGGGGGGGGGGGATGGGGTAGTCTTTTACGACCGTGGGGTGTGCAGAAATGGTCGACGAAAAACTGACCTTTTACTTGATTTTTTTTTGCAAAACTAAAAAAAAATGAAAAAAAAATTCCGTATTTTTTTGGTTGGGTATTTAATGGGAAGGTATTTATTCGGCGATTGGGTAAATACCGGGTAAATACCCAGTTTGTAAATACCCTACCCACTGGGTATTTACCCCCTTTACATCTCTGAACACAAGTAATTAAATTTATATTGCAACTAATTAATATTTATATAACAAGTAAGGATTATAAAATAATCTACCTAATATAAAATAAAAAAAGGACGAATTACCCCAAAACACCGGCGGTTTCTTTTACTGTGCGTTACGTACGAGCAATTTGCGGCATTCACTGCATTTAATGCAATGAAACCCAGATGTAAATCGAGCGCAGGAATGTTGCGTTAAGGGGACATAGGTAGGTCATGTAAATCGACCAAAATTAAGATGAACCTCTACAAATGTAGGAAAGTAGGACGGAACTCCACGAGGGAGTAGGGGTCCTGAACTTGAAAACGAATTCATTGAAGTCGAATTCTTGGAGAAGAATTTGTTCTGATTAACGACGAGGGAAGCAGAATTGTAGCGTTCTCTTGTTTGACGAACTTGGGACGAACGGAGATGGGAAATGGTTGAAATTTTTTTTGTTTTTTTGGGTCTGATGTTCCTGAAACCGTGTTACGTCATACACGCTTACCAAGAAATATTGAAGGTGAAACCCACTAACTCCAGAGCAATTCAGGCTTTCTGTAAGTACATGAACAACTTACATATAAATTTCCATCTACAGCTTGGGCTTCACCGTCAGCTGAATTGAATTGAATGCCAGCGAATCGTTTCACAAGCCCCCCATCCCAATATCTTACACTTTACACAATTTCTCGTCAAGTACCTACCAGAAAGAAGTCGTAGTAAGTACTTAATTTAGTATTTAAATGTGGCGGTCCGTGGATTGAACCAATACTACACTTACACCACTGCATGGCTGCGCTTATTTTCACACCTTGAACCATGCAAGTGAGAGCCCTGCGCTCATTTTACATGAAATGCAAAATTTGCTCTCAAAGTAATAATTATGTACTTCTAATTATTAAGAGAAAAGCTGCGCTCATTTTACATAGGCGCCGGCCCAACTATTCGTCCCTGCGCTCAATTTACAATCGCCATGTGAGTTTATCTGTCGGTAACACCCAAAGGTGCAAACGACCCCCAGAATCACCCAAAAGCGAGGGCTCTCCAGAACGACCTGTAGGGAGGGTAGCGCAACCTCTCATTACCAGCGGAAAAGTGAGAAGCGCCAACTGTTTACTAGGAAAAAAGCTGCAAATTTTACACTAGGGTTTATTATTCTTTAATATAGGTTACTTGTGCAGAAATTTAATTCTGTGTCACTGAAAAAAATTTTAGAAACGAATTTATTTTTTTGGATTTTTTTTTTCAAAAAATTTGTTTTCGAAAATTTTTTGTTTTTTACCTACTTGAAAAATAGTTGACTTCCTGGGATCCTTCAAAAATCCCATTTGTAGACCAATGAAAGCCCTATAGATCGGAACAGTGACATCGAATCGTTCCAGGACCCCAAAAAATGGATTCTACGTCCAAAAATACTTCGAAAACGACACCCATAGCCATAATAATAATAACTCGATCCCATAGCCAAAAGCCTTCAAAAAAAACTCTTCCCGTAGCCCCATTTTAGCCCCATAGCGTCCCACGGGTTTGGGCGATCGGGCTGAAAACCTTGCGGGCACAACTAGATGGTAAACCAAGTATTTTGTCAAAATTTCAGATTTAAAAAAAAATTCATAATATGATATTATTTATGAATAATATAATATGATATTATATTAATAATATTATTATGTAATTATCGGTTACAGGGCCACTCACCAGCCACGCTACGCGCAGTAATGAGCAATAATTATTTTGGTTTATTATTAGCGTGGCTGGTGAGTGGCGGGTACCGCACTCAAATAATCCACCCCCACTACCCCAACGATATCATAAAGTCTCACACTGAGCTTACCTACCAACACTTCAAAATGACAGGAATGTAGAGCAGTTCTTAACTGTTAAGTAGTTCTATTACTACTTCTAGAAGTCTTCTAGTAGTAGGTAGTTCTACTACCTATTTCCAGTCCGCCCTCATCACCCAACCCACTGAGTAACAGAGGGCAACCCAACCACAGCGAACTTGAGGGCTCTTTCCACATTTCCATAAAGGGCAATGTTCGAGTAACAGTGTTTTGATCGGCTTTCGTCAAAGGCGAGATATTTGAAAATCCGGTACACCATGAATTTTTCTCGTTTGAAACAGCAGGCATGGAAAACTATCATTAGAACTACACCCGGATAAAAATTGAAACCTACTGTAGTTTATTGTTGAAAAATGTGGTGTACACCACACTCACGAAACGTACCTATGTACTTAATCCTTTACAATTGCCGTCGGGACGTTGAAACAAGATGACACACTTCTTTTCGAATTAACGAACTAGAAAACAATCCAGCAACAACTATCTATTGTCGATGCGAAAAACAGCAAAACAGCAGCGATAAAAACAAATCTGAGAGGCGACCAGGAAGAAACTCGACGTTCAGTGCACTAACCTTCACCACCCAGTCAGTGCTGCCAAACCACCCGAACAAAAACCCCCCGAGTCGCGGGAAAAAACCCCTAAAAAACCCAAAACTTCGAGAGGTTCCACTCTTCCTCGCATGCTGCAACGTCGAACCTGGCAAACTGGCTGAGGATATCGGCTATTCCGGTTTTTTTTGTGAAGTGCACACTTCCGGCCGGAGGATGTTAATATTTTGTAGCACCTGTATATTGGCAGACATCCGCTCTTTAAGCTGAGTGCAGAATGTGACTAAAAAATTAAAACATTTCGGTTGGGTCTTCGACCGTGATGCCCACAACAGAGTCTGTTGAACAGACTACCTAGATTTGTGGGGAACGGCTACCAACCAGAGGAGAGTTCATTGTTCACTGATATGGTACCTACCGATGACTCTATTTGCCTTCTGGTGGTCGAGGTCCAATCCCTAATACAAGACTTATCACTACGACTTATCACAACAAGCCGGGTCGGCGGCCCCCAGCTCTCCCCCCTCAGTCGTAGATTGCTGTGGCTAGTTTAACGTTCTCAGCAAACGAAGACAATGTTTTTTTACCGGTCCACCAGATTTTGATCCCGGTTCGAGGTCCCAAGAGAGGTTCGTTCATGCGATCCCTCGATCTTGTGTGTTGAAGACGGATGTCTCGGCCGCCTTCGTCACGGGATCCTCTGCTAGGATTCACATAAACGTTCCAACGTTTAGAGGTGAATTGTCAACCGACAAGACAGGTATTACAACATATAATTGACTTTTGGTCAAACATTGGTGTTCTTCCCCGGATTCGAATCAGGCTGATCAGCGCTCCGACTGATTGTAAACAGGCGTCTCGCTGACGCCTTAGTCCACGGGGCTACCCTGTCCCCCTCACAGACTACCTACCTGGATTGCTTGCCTCGACCCTCGATCCCTATTTAACAACCCACCGGCGTTTAGGTTTTTACCGTTTTTGCCCTCTGAGCCTTATTTTCCCCCCCAAATCCCCCTGGCTCAAATTGAAATCCCCCTAAAAAAAAACCCAAAAACATCTTCCCCCCAAATTTCCCCCTTTAGAAAAAAAAACCCCTAAATCTGGGGGGAAACACCCGATTTGGCAGCACTGCACCCAGTCCTTCACCAAGGCATAGGGATGTTGAAAAAGTATCGATACATATCGATACTTTTTGTCTCCGATATATATCGTAGTATCGATACTTTTTTCCGGTATCGGCGCCGATACTTTTTTTTTTATCCCTCACATTTCATCACATTCAAAACTTACGGCATGTAGGTAGGTTGACCTAGTTGACAGTACCTCTACCTAGACCAGCAGAAAGTTGATGTGGGTACCTCTCGTACCTACCACCACCTCCAGCTCTCAGGAGAATCATTCGTCCTCGGTCTATAATTTTGAAAAACAAGTGCCCGAACAAAAAAAAAAGAAGTTATTTATTATCCTGAAATCTATCGATGAAGTAAAAACGTGAGATGTGATCCATACATCATCACGCTGAGGGAGAAAATAATAATTACATTTCCACCCTTATGGTTTATTATTCTTGGAATACAACACACGTGTTGTACATACGTGTACCTATGTAATCGCGACGGGGGTCGAAAATTCTGATCGGCCTAAAAATATTACATTATTCGTTTCAAGAGGTCTTGATTCCAAAAACGAAATGTCCGTACGCCATCCAGGCCGTTTAGGGCAGAAGGAATTTGTTTTTTAATGTGAAAAGGAGACAAAATACTTGGTTTATGTACCAGCTAGTTGTGCCACCACGGTTTTCAGTACGATCGTCCAAACCCGTGGGGCGCTATGGTGCTAAAATGGGGCAGTGGAAGGTTTTTTGAACCAGTGGGGGCCCCCACGCAGTTTGCTACCCCACCTTCTCGAAGGAAGGGTTATGCCTATTTCAATTTTTCTCTCTTTTAAATTCAAACCTTTTTGCAAATTCAGATGTCGACTTTCAACGCAAACCTGCCCTCCCAACCACTCCAATAGTTTCCCCTCACCGAACTCACCATCCTGAAACCCCCTACCACACAACATACAAGGTAAGTAATGACGCATGGCTATCACTTCACTAAATTACAACCCCTAATGAATATTTATTCAACGCCCCACAGACCTTCCATGAACATCACCCAACCCTCTCTGTTCTCTGTTACTCTGTGACCCAACCTAAAGAACCCCCCCTGGGACTGGCAGGCGGAGCGCCGGATTGACGGTCGGCGGCGACAATAACAACGAACAAAGTACCAATGTAGGTACCAATAGGTATGTACCAATACACCTGCCGGTTTATTTCAACGCGCCACGGGTTTTTCCTGGAAGCCGGTTTTTTTCGACCCGCCACGTGTTTTTCCTGGAAGCGGGACACTCCAAAACTGGCGCGTCGAAAAATAGTCCCCTAATAGAATCTATCTGATGTAACTAGGTAGACTGGGATGTGGAAAAAACTTCCCCATGCGAGATCCTCCCGGAAAATATTTCTCCAACCTAGTTGCAACCCCTGAAAAAATTTCCCCGAGCAAAAACAATAGGTGTGTTCGCAGAGTAAGTTCTAGCCGTTCGGAATCGAATCAGAACTCGAACGCTTCCAGGAATTAAAACGGACAGAACTTCGGTCCTCCGCCAACGAAAAAAATTTAATAGTCCCTACAAAGTTAACTCCACGAATTCCTTCTGTGATCTCCCTTAACTTCATTTAAATGAATCGCGCGTGTGTGACTTTCCACAATCAACGAGGCAATCGGAATCAGTTTGGGAAGTTCTGAAAAACAAATCAGAACTGCCGGAATTGATTCCGAACGATTCTGCGTTCGCAGATCATCAGAATTTGAGTGTTTAATTCCTGGAAGCCGATGTACCTACCCCCACCCTCGGACCTTGCAAAAGGCCCTACTGCGCATTAGTATATTATATTATGTTATTATTGGTATAATTATTAAATAATTATACCAATAATAACATAATACAAATTTTGTAAGTATTATTAAATAATATTATCAAATTAGAAATTTTCTAAAAACTACGCTCAGAATTCAAAAAAACTGAGCCAATTGGCTGATCAGGTTGGTTCAGTAATAATACTCATAGGTAATTCCAATAATATAATATAATAATATTATATTATATTAATAATAGTAGGTAAGTAATTCCAATAATATAATATATTATAATATATAATATATTATAATATATAATATATTATTATATACATATAATATTATATTATAGTATAACATAATAATATTATTATTATGTTATACTAACAACGTGGTAACATTAAATGTTCACAAAATTTTTGTGAACTCTTTTCCTACAGTTTAATTTTATTTTCTGTTTCAGGTGAAGAACGCACCGAGAACTGAGTAAGTATCTATGACTATGAGTATCTGAGACGTAGTCTATACATAGATACGGCTGGTGGCTTTTTTTTCCGGGGAAATTAGCCACGTAGGTATTTTCGATTAAAACAATAATAGTCACGTCAAATAATTGTTTAGCGGATTATCGAATAGGTAGGTACCTATTAAATTTATTTAACGAAAACTACAGGAGTTTCAATGGTTCAAACGATAAATTGCGTACCAATTTATTTCCCACCTACCACATTAAATTTTAATTTTAGCGTAGGTACCAAATAGAACTTGGTCGGATTGGCTTCCGCTGAAGGGAAATTCTACCGCCAATATCCGGGATACCAGCGTCGAGAGCGTGAAATGTATACTGTGGTCAGATTTATTTCCTGAGCGAACGTTCATATTTCACTTACATTTCCCATCCGGCAGGATCCCAACCGTGCTGGATTCAGTTTTAGTGCTAAAACTATCTAAATGAGCAAAAACGCTGCAAAATATGAGTGCGCTCGTTCAAATAGTCTATGTTTTCCTTCGTTGTGCACTGAAGATTAGGAAACCTCCTACTTGAAACCCTTCAAGTCGATTAACTTTTATATAAATCATTACATAGTAAACAAAAATCCCCATGAATCGTCATAATATATTATTATTCAATATTTATCACGAAACCACTTCTTCCTATCCTCTGGGCCAGGCTCTGGCACAAACAGGTTGAAAATTCATCACTCAATATTAAGCAATAATAAGACAATAATAACTCAATTAAAATGCCCAATAAAATTATAGTTTTTAAAGATCGATTGATTCTTTTTTCTGCTCAACAACGGCGTGCTATCGTGAGTTTAATGCTAACTTCCAGCTCGTAGCCAACTGGTATTGATTTCACAAGACTGCGGGTGTCATAATTAAATTGAATCTATTGAGGTTCTCGGCGACCCTCAAAGTTTGAAACTATGTCGTATGACAAACATTTCGGTCGTTCGATGGAGTAATATTGCCAAGGGATTTATCATATCGAGGGAGTATTGCTTCCGAGTATGCAAGGCAGAGGAAGCATTGTTATCAATGATAACTTATCATTTAATAATGATTATCAGGACAAGTAGAGGGTTGGTGTAAAATTAATCATTATTAAATGATCTGACTGTAGAACCATAGGTCTAACGTCCGGTTTTTAGCGCAACCTTTCCCTCAAAAAATGGAAAGGTGCGCTCACCTCTTCGACATGTTTGTTTGTGTGTTTGTGTATCACAGCATCACGCCCGAGCGGCTCAACAGATTTTCATGAGGGTGGTCTCATTGTGATCAGCGAGTTTGGGGGGTGGTTATAGGCTACCTTGATTTTTCCTCCCTCATCCCCTTCATCGGTTTTCGGTACGCTCAGCGCATGCGCGAACATAATAACCACAGTATTTTTCCTTTCCACAGTATACTTTAATAATATTATGTGGAGTAGTTATGAGAAAGTCTCACAGTTTGTGGTTGAGATAGGGAGCACAGTAACCACCAAGACTTCGTTGGCCTCGATGTTCAGATGTAATGGATAGATACTAGGTACCTATAGGTACCTACTTAATCCATCACATCTGAACGACGAGGCCAACAGAATATGTACCTCACCCTGTTCCGTGGGAAAATATGAAACAATACCTAACTCATATTTTTGTGATTTAGAAAGATTAGTGCCGAGCACCCGTTAAACTTTTTTTTTTTTTTTTTCAAGTTTATAAAGGGATAGGATACCAAAAATGATCTAATCATTCTCATTTCGACGACGCTCTTTCCCAATTACAAATTGTTTTACAGGTAATTGGCCCTAATCCGTGCGATAACTCTGAGCACTCACAAAAATATGAGTTATTGTTTCATAATATGAAACAATAACTCACCGAATATCGAGAAAAAATCGGATCGTGTTATTATGTTCATGCTCCACGGAATAGGGAAAGGATCTTCCAAAATCAAGCGAGACGCCAGGATCGCATGCCAAGCTAAATAATATATGGATGTATATTATATATTATTTAATATACAAGAAGATTGGGCCAACTTCCACCGATCCGATTTTTTCTCGATATTCGGTGATCGGCATGTGCCCTGACCAGAAGGGTTGGACACCTCAAGAACTCACGGACTTGCACTTGAAGCCCTGAAAGACAAGCGCTTGACTCCATTCATAACGGTGTTCCTGATGAATAAAACCATCTTTGAGTCGGTCTGAATTGATGCCTCCAAGTCCAATATATTCCTCGGAACCAAGTTTTGTTGTGATCAAGTTGCATTGCCGACTCCAGGAGTTCATATTCTACGACATGGCCAAAATGGGTAGAAACTTTGAAAAATCATAGCTCCCTTATTATGGAAGTTACAGAATAGCGGTTGGTCCCATTCGACGCAGAAACAATCTACCTACAAGACCTCGTTAAGGAAACAAATTTTAACGGCCTTAGTATTCACGGTAGGAGGTAAAAAGTATCAAAAAACGTGACTGGTTTTGAAAAACCCACGTTTTTTCAACATTTTTTGGCAAAATCACACATTTCTCGTGGGTTTAGACACCAACTCATATATATTTTCGGAATCAGCGATAAATTTCCAGTAAGAAGAGAGTTTTTTTTGGAATTTTTGGGCATCCGCACGTTTAGCTGCGATTTTCTGAACTGAAAAAGATCGAAAAAACGAAAAATCGCCAATATCTCAAAAATTTGGACGTGACCGGAAAAAACGGGGGTCGGATTTGGATTCAGCACCCCAAAAAACATAGAGTTTGATGGTTTTTTCCGCGGCGCCTGAGATTGACCTTTTTTTGTAAACCTGTGTAATTGGTCAATAACCCTAATTATTTGGGTAGCGGTGCTTTGAATGATCTTTGTTATCAAACGGTTCCAAAGAATACTTGGGTAGTAGTTTACCAAGGCCAAGGTTTTAGTTGGCCTTAGTAAACTACTACCCAAGTACCTAGTCTTTGGAACCGTTTGATAATGTCGGAGGCCACCGTAAACCAATCTAACTGATCTTTGTTATGTAAGTCAGGTTTGGTGTGTGGATGTGCCTCTTGGGAGTTTCGAATTCTTACGAACAAAAGGATGGGCCCTCCCTTTATAACCCCCTTCCTTATGATGGAGGGCCTTAGCAGAAAATAGCATATCCGCGTTCAAAGTGTTTCTGTTCATCTGGATGCAGCTTTATTTACTCCATCTGAACAAGCAATTAATTGGTATAAGCCCTGAAGAAGATGTACCTATAAATTCATTGAAACTGGCATAAAATAACGTTTTTCACTTGGATCAATCCTCTAGAACCAAACCCAGTTTATCTAAGTGGTCGAGAAATCTTATACATTGACTCCCAGCCAAAGGACAACCCCATGTCAAAACAGTCGATAGGTTCAGATAATCTACACTGGTGCTTAAAAAGTTCCTTAATGGGCAAAGTGCCTCCAACTTTCGCTCTCGCGATAGAATGGATTGAAACATTGTCATGCTATCTATAATTGTGGGACAGAGAAAAAGGAGGTGCTCACCTCGTATGTTGTAGAATGCGGTTGCTAGTTCAATCCATATGAGTTAGCCCCATCACGCAATATCGGTTTGAACTGAACCAAACTTAAATGACGAGAAACGCAAAGATGAAGAAAAAGTTGGATGCTGGGATGACTACATGCTGGGATGCCGACAGAGCACGGTATGAATGGGCTGAGCTGTAGTGGGGGTAACCTCAATGAAACCCCCCCTTCCCCACCCACAAGTCTTCGTAGGTTGCTGTGCTTTATGAAGAGAGGGGATTTGGCCCGGCCTACGTGAAAATGGATCTTTCGCAAAGTTATTCGCGTTAGAGTGAAATGGGGTAAACGGGATGGAATTTATATTTATTATTTAAATTTATATTAACACATTTAATGTGTTAACGATTCATAAGATGGCACCAAATGAAGCAGCTACAGTGCTGAACATTTTACTGTGTGTACCGTAAGGTCTTATACTACTTATCACAGAAAATGGCTGGATTCGCGATTCGTGTTGAGAAGTTGCTGCTGTTTATCGACAACAGTTTTACTTTCGACCGGAGTTGATGACGCCGGTACCTAACCTTAGCTCCCTGCGTGTCAATTTTGGTTTATTATTCTTGTAATAATAGGTGTACCTACTTATGTTTTCGCGATGGAGGTCGACGACTCCGATCGGCCTCAAAATTTGACGTTGTCCGTTTCAAGAGGTCAAGATTCCAAAACCGAAATGTCCGTCCGCCGTCCGAGCCGATTTGGGCAGTAGGCATTTTTTTTAAATCTGAAATTTTGACAAAATACTCGGTTTACCATCTAGTTGTGCCCGCAAGGTTTTTAGCCCGATCGCCCAAACCCGTGTGGTGCTATGGGGCTACGGGAAGTGTTTTTCTAAGGCTTTTGGCTATGGGATCGAGTCAGGTGTCGTTTTTGAAGTATTTTTTGGGGTCCCGGAACGATCCGATTTCACTGTGGCGATATATAGGGCTTTCATGGGGCTACAAATGGAATTTTTGAAGGATCCCAAATGTGTCCTTGAAGGAGGTCAAATATTTTTCAAGTAAAAAACGAAAAATATTTGCAAAAAACGTTTTCGAAAAAAAAAACTTTTTCTACAATTTTTTCCAATGACACAGAATTAATTTTCTGCACAAGTAACTTATATCAAAGAATAATAAACCCTTGTGTAAAATTAGCAGCGTTTTTTCTAACCTTTGATAAGATACTGTCTTTTAATCAGTCACCTAATGGAATTAATTACCTTAAGGAATTGTGAAATTTTCAAGTCGAAATCTTCATTCCTTGTATAGATTATTGATATCAAACCAACACATTTACCCCTTGAATATCTCATGTGGGGCCAAATGTGTACGAACGTTGTGGGGTAATTGTTATTGGTGTTGCTTGAAGAGCTCTCGTCTCGCTTGATTTTCACCGCACCAACAGCTGCTTACACAAAAAAGTTAATATCAACCAAAAGATTCTGAACGAAAAAAAAAGAATATAGGTATCATTTTGTTTGGTTGTTAATGGCCTTGTAAAAAATTATTCTCGCGCCTTTTTACACAATTACCGCTTTTTCCTGGGGAAATGTGTACCTACTACCGAGGACTTTTTACAAAATTGTCGTTTTAAAATGATGAACAGGCGTAAATTAAAACCTTTGGTGATATTTGAATTTAGCATTAAACAGCCTTTCTTTTGAAAAAAATAAATTACCTGCAACATCCAAAGTCCAAAGTTGAACTATTGAAAAAAGCATACGCAATTACCCCACTCCACCCTATTTGCTGTTGAAATAATGACGTGAAGCATGTGAAGAAAATCTTCACCCATAATTTAGGCTTTAAATTAGATCCCAAATCAAGAAGAAAACATGGCTCGATTCACACATCCTTACACCAAAAATATTTTGCCATGGACCGCGGAAATACTTTTTCATCGCGATTAAATCATGCACTTACTCATTATGGAACACTAAACCAAGTCTTGGTTTCAAATTGAAAGCAAAAGATTGGTTCATAAATCAAGGTTGAATTCAACACAGTTACTTAGAAGTTGACGAAAGCTCCTCCTTTAAAGGACAGTCACGCTTTCCAAAGTCACTTCTTTAAAGTCAATTATGGCCCATGAGCTAAAACTGGCTTATAGCTGATAGAATGTTCAGTACTTTTCATTTTTACGTTCCTGTTTTGTTCTCTTGGAGTCTCCAAGTTGGAGAAACAGAGACACAGTGATGCAAACTTCAAGGTGCGAGGGCACTGTTGAATGGCATCCAAATTTTGGTTTAATAATTCAGCTCGACAGGTTATGGATCTACTGGAGGGATTTTCGTTTTCTCTGAAGACGCAGTTTCCCTTTTATTTGAACCTGCAAGGTTTTGAGCCCTTTTATTTGAAATCTTTTTGGCCCGGCGGTCAAGTGTGGTGTCTTTGTTCTCTACTTCGATTATTCAGATGAGTATAGATTTTAAGTCTAAGTTTACTTAGGAAGCTACACTTCAGCCGTCTTCCTGAAAGAATGGCTTGTACAACATGCCCTAAAATGGTAGGAAAAATGGGAGACTTTTTCGGTATCACTAGCACTCGCTTCGCTCGGCCAACCACTTACTCGGACAGAAACAAAATTTAACGGGCGTAAAATAGGCCGGGGAATAGAGAGAGAAATCGTCTTCCCACACATCAGAATATATCCGAAATTAGTGTAGAATGAACTGTTTCCCAAAGCCCCCCCCCCCCAAAAAACCCCCGCCTCCTCCACCTTTCTAAGGTCCCTGGCCCCCTCCATTCTCCCGTTGTGAGGGGACGCTCCCTCACAAAGGCCGAACGTGAGCCGTATCACTTGAAATTGTTCAAATTAAATTCGCCATCTACATTCTAGATAGGATACGGAGGAAACGCCAACTCAATCGGACCATTAAAAACGAAGATACGAATAGTTGCACGAATTTGCGCGCGCCAAAAAAAATCGCCCTATTTTTATCGCTTACCATTTCGGAGGAGTAGGCTCATGACGTACATAGATAGTCAGCCACAGGGACGGTGAGAATTAGTGATATAGATTAACACGTTTAGTACTGCAACAGAAAAAATTAAATAAATGCCTGAAGGAGAACTCACTTCAGAAGAGATGACGAACACCGAATTTGGAAAGTTTTTTACTCTTGGAGTTGGAATAGGTACCTACCATTAGGATTCCACATTACTTTCAAATAGATTTCTGGTTTCTATGTTTTCTGTTCCTTTTCTAACGAATTTCCAAAAAATAATGCGTGATTCCAAGACTTGGAATGAAGCATTTAAAAAAAATCTATATCTATATGGAAGATAACCATGGAAGAAGGAAGGTTCTTCTTCCATGGATATAAACATTACCTACACCACCTTCCCATTGCACCAAAGGACTTCATTATTCAATACCTATAGGTTCGTGTAAGTGAACCAAGTGCACCAGGCAATGAATATGAAACGACAGTAGGAATTTTAATTCCGGTCTACAATCTTCTCGATAATGAATACCAGCTAGGTACCTACAACCCGTACAGCCTTTCTCTGTAGTAATGTAAACGCATTTCCCATGGGATACGAAAATAAAGGATCCAACGGGTTGTCCCCAACAGAGAATGCTTCTGCCCTAAAACAAGCATAATGAGCAGCTAGGGCAGCAACCTTTGTCAGTACCGGACGGGCGATTGCAAAAAAAGCCAACGTAATCCCTCGAGAGGGGTAAGGCCAATTAACGGGGTACGGTTGTATGTAAAAAAAAGCCAACAACAACTGAGATGGACTATGTAAATAAAGCCAACGGGCGAAAGATGTTCTTGTCACGATTTAGATCTCATTCCTAGTAGGTACTGTTGTAACTGATTTAGAGGTAGGGCTAAAGAATTCCTGTTCACTGGGCTGGCCGTCTTGCACCCTACGGGCATGCCGCTTCCATCTATGTCAGTCGCGGTGGAGAAACATCCAAAAAGTGGGGCTCACAGCAGAGTACAGCTGTTTTATGGCTTACCTTTCCTGAAACCGATGGATGTCCACAGTTGCTTCGAATTGATTCTCACCAAAAAGCCAATAAACACACGCCCTGTTAAAAGTTTCTGTGAATACATGCGGAATAATTACGTGGCCTCAACTTCGAAATATCCCCCACATACCTGGGCTTCTTCTAGTGCCGAACTTACACCTCACACCACACACCGAACTTACACTCACACTTCCAACGCATGCGAATCTTTCCACTGTCATTTGTATATTCCGTTTTGTAATGCAGACCACTTCCTTCTGTGACTTTTCGTTTACATCACCACGAGTCCTTTGGCTTTTTTTTACATCACCCTGTGAAAGTAAGTTGGCTTTTTTTACATGCAAGCGCCAAGCGATCTGCTAATTGGTTGGCTCATTTTACATACCCTCAGCCCCTCTTAAGAGGATCTTGGCTTTTTTTGTACCCGCCCTACCGGACATTGTCGGTAGCCCGAGTGATCGAGAGTAGTAGGTATCGCTCAAACGGCCAGACGATTATGATTTCAAAACAAAAGCGCACACCACCAAAACAGCCATTGATGACGGAGCCAACCAGAGGTATGAAATCACTTACTGGCGAACTCACTAACCCTTTACATTCAATACCCTATTATATTTGTTCCTTTTTATAATCTTCTCTTCAAAATCGTCTGTTAATTTGAACGCAAGAGAAGGTACAACAAACAGGAAAAATTCTTGAAAACATTTTTAATCATTACTGGCTATCGGTTCAAGGAATTTTAACTGGAGTGTTAAATTAATTGCGAGAAAGAACATAATTTCAATATCCGAGAGGTTGTGGTAGTGGGTTGACTCGAATACTCCAACCGTGAATTGTACGGTAGGGAAGGTCGACTTGAGGGAAACGGTTGTAATGTAATATATTCCAACAGAGCGAGTTGTCTCCGAGAATATTAAACGTAATCCACACTCGGGGTTTGTCTTCAGATCGTACGTTTCACGTTAGGATCAGTACAAGAGATGAGATTTTCCTTCCACTTCAAACTCTCAAGAAAAGCTAAACTGTGGTGGCTCTGTTCCCGACCCCTATTTAGCTCACCTCACCAGTGAGTCTCGCTGTATCTCGTTACGAGCTCCGATGTCTTACCTCTTATCGTTCTATTTCCACTCATCTACCTCTACACAATTCAAAACCATCCGTCTCAACCTTTTCCTTTTTGCCTTACCCCTCTCAACCAACAAAAGGATGAAGAGATTATCACAAAAGTTACTCTACTGTGGTGCTTTTGAAACGACCAACGGAGATATCCCCTCCTATAATAGTTATAACTATTACAGGAGGGGATATCTCCTGACACCTCACCAACATTACCTACCCGTAAGTCCTGAGTTTTAAGGCGAAAGGGGACCACAAGTGTGCGAGTGAGAGGGAAGATCCGCGAACAAATTAGCGTGATTCCCGCTGAACTATTCATTAAAAAACTCTGAAAAAAATTGAGAAGCATTCTTATGTCATATGAATCTTCGCCAACAAGCCGAAATTTTTAAAAAGTTGCTATATCAAATTTTAAAAATTGCCATTTTTAATTTGATGAGCTTTTAAAAATTTCAAGATATACAAAGCATAGAACGTCATTTTAAAATGCGAAAGAAAAAATCGTTTATTCTCTTTTTTCACTCTATAGCCATCAAAAATTGATTCTCCTGGTAATGGTAATTGGTGCATTGGAAGAAATTTCCTCGATGTGTGAGGGGGGCTGGGCAACCGGGTTCAATGAGACCCTCTGCGAGCATTCGCATCGTTCAGGTACCTACCCTCGAATGCAACAGTTGCATTTCGCGTTTCAAGTTACTTGAAATGTGATCCCTGCATTATTCGATCATTCCATTCACGCAGAAAATGCGATTCAACGTGTACATAAACATGAACTAGTTGTACCAGAAAATAGTGTTGTACTGGTACCTAAATGGTGTTGGGAATATTTACGGCCATTTGGATCCAAATTTATAGTAAATGTTTGACCCACTTTGAACGTTTTCTCTGGTTCGCTGGACACAAATATTACGAGTATTTATTCGGAGTGGGTACCCTGAGCCAAAGGAACGTCAAACAACCCAAAAAATTGATTCTACGTCCAAAAGTACTTCGAAAACGACACCTGACTCGATCCCATAGCCACAAGCCTTCAAAAATCCCCTCCCGCAGCCCCATTTTAGTCCCATAGCGCCCCACGGGTTTGGGCGAAAACCTTGCTGGCACAACTAGATGTAAACTGAGTACCTATTTTGTCAAAATTTCGGATTTATAAAAAACTTCCTACTGCCCAAAACGGCCCGGACGGCGTACGGCGGACGGTTATTTCGGTTTTGGAATTTAGACCTCTTGAAACGGATAATGTCAAATTTTGAGGCCGATCGGAGTCGTCGACCTCCGTCGAGAAATCATAGGTGGATTATTCCAAGAATAATAAACCAAAACTTGTCTGATTTTCCTTCTTTTCGTTTCAGGATAGAAAATCTCTATCCTGAAACGATCAAAATTAAATTTTGATCGACTCTTTCGTCATTTTTTTCGGGAGGCTTGAAAAGTCGGACGGGACACCTCGAGAATCGGATCATGTCCCGAAAAATTACGGCTTAGGTACCACTAGTATTATTGGTACATAATCGGACAATTTTCCCCGGGACGAATTTTCCCGGAGATTTTTTCCCCAAGGGCGGACAAAAAATCCATAAGTTGCCAATAGACTGGAAATCGCATAAATAAAATTTCGTATTTTATTTTGTAGGTATGCTGTATTATTACATCTCTCTGGCGGGAACTGTAAAAATCCTCCACCGTTTTTAGGATCCTGTCAAGCGAGAGGATCGTACATCGCACCCTTTCTGGGGGACCTCAAGTGTTTAAGAACCTAGGTCAGACCGACCTCTCCTGAAGTGGCAACAATTAATTAACCCCCAGCATACGCTAAACAGTAACTGTTTTAGACAGGGTTACAATTGTTCAATTTTGATGAAATTTTTTTTTAAATTCATGAATTGAATGTGAGCATGCTTTGTATAGTTCAGAATTTCAAAATTTCTTTTCATTCAAAAAATAAATTTTCTAAATTCCTCACATTTGAAATTTTAAAATTTTGGGCATGTTAGCGAGTTGTGCATTTGCCTAAGGATCTCAGATAACTTTTCAGATTTGAAATACACGTGGTATTCCGCGAGCTAGAACGCTAATACTTTTATAGCAGATGTGCTGCGATCTATTATCTGAGAATCACACTACCCAAGGGTCCCCTTTCGCCTTAAGTATCACATTTCTACTCCACCAGACCACGTAATATTTAGAGTCAGGTTCAAAAACTTCGAGAAATATTTTCTCTCAGTTTTGGGTCAGTGTTAGCGTCAACGAAAGATTAGTAGGGGAAAGCGGATGGGCCATGAGGCTGCTTTTACTAATCGATGGAAAAGGGGACACATCGGGAAACGCTGTGATATTGGGTTGGTGGAGGGGGAATGCATCACGCCCGGGGGTGATTCTCCCGAAGCCAATAGCAAGGAGTACTCATAAGGGGTGGTTGAGGGAGACAATTTTTTGTATCCCTAATGACATTGGGGTAATCCTGGGTGTGGTCTGGCTCTGCATTGGGGCCACTTTTTGGTTAAGTAAATGAATAATCAAATTTTTTTTCGTAATGGGGTCAGCTCTTGTTAGAATGTCTTCTTGTATGTCAAGAAAAGCAGATTCGAACGCCTGTCATCTATACGCCGATTTTTATTGTCGGGACTTCTAAAATTTAAATAGGTATGTAGAGAAAATTCAGCTCACCGCCCCACAGTGGGGCAAAACGGCTGTTTTTCGGAAAAAAACCTGTAAAAACTCTACTTACACCTTTAAAAATCAGAAAAAAATCACACGTGGTCTTTGAGTCTCACTACGCATTGTACGTAGTCAGTGGGTCACATTGACCGAATTCACATGGGTCAATTGACCCACCGACTCACTATAATTCAACTCCATTATGAGGTAAAAAGCTGGCAATGTCACCAATCGATTATAAATATTAAATTTTATAGGATATCATATATATATGATATATATAATAATATTAATATTATATAGGATAGCCCGGGGTCAATTGACCTGTAGTGGGTCAATCGCAATATGCTCTAAAAGTAGAAGGTAGAATAATATTCTACCTTCTACTTTTAGAGCATAATTTTATTATTATTAAAATTTAGTTTCTGGGGTGCTGAGTAGAAGAGAGAACTCTCCAAGGTCCAATAAAGGTCCAATAAATTGTACACAATCTCTTGAGAAAAAATTTAATTACATAACTTATAATATTACATATTATATAATTAATGAGAATAGTACTGTTTAGTCAGGGTAGTTGAATTGACTTCTGTTATACAAAATTGGCCAGAAAAATGATAATAGAATGAAAGTAGTAGAAAAACAACAAATGAAATCACCCTCTGCTTGTAATATTAGTGAAAATAAAATTTATTATTTATTTAAAATTTATTTAATCTAATTTATTTAAAATTATCAAATTAAATCATCATTATTATTTATATTTATTATATTTATTTATATTTATACTTGTATTATTATATTATTTATGCTTCTATTATTATTTATATTTGTATTATTATATTTAATTTTTGTATTATTATCCACTGGGCCAGAAGTCACTAGGATCTAGTTCAATTTAGTTTCATCCAACTTCTCGCCAAATTTTTCTGAAATTGAATAATGATGATTTTTTTAGTAATTTGTGAATCATTCAGAGATTTGGTACAATGATAAATACTTGCTTGAACAACCTGGCTTGAGATAAGCCGTTCTACATTATTTGTTAATGAAAAATTCTGATAAAATCAGCCAATTTACCTGCAACGAAACGGTCCAAATTCGCACCGTTGAGCAAAACCTCGCATAATTCGCGATATCATGGAGGAATAGATCTCTATTCCTCCATGTCGCGATATTGAATTATAATTCTCATATATGAGCCCTGGCATTGTTGCGACCACTTAGGATAATATCATTGAACTGATTAGATGTGTGACCGGCAGAAGGATCGGAAAGATCTTGCCATCACCACCCCATCCCTCTTCCACTCGCCCGTCTTCAAATCGGCGGGATGCTGAGTCCAGCGGATTCTGAAGGTGGGATGAATAAAATCCCTTGTCTCCCCCACGCCACCACCATGGCCTGGGAATGACATCTTATGTGAAAGGATCAAAGTTTCTACCGATAAACCTCCAGCTACGGAGTAAGCACCTTATATTCGATCAAGCTCGTTTATCTCGCCGAAAGCGGCTGAATCGGGCGTGTTTTTTTACACTAAAATCAATCCTGCGTCCAGATTTGCACATTTTTGCAGCTGAAATTTTTACCAGAGCTTCCCTAGGGTGTCTACAATCGAAAAATTGCCCTGCCAGAGCGAAGCTCGGTGGAGGATTTTTTGAAAGCTTAGAAACCCGAGATTACTCGTTAAAACACGATTAATTACTAAATAATTCAGCCCTCCATGAAGAGCATGGTATTTCAAGCGGATTGAAGGTTCTTAATTTTCTTTAATATATCAGGAACACGCCAAAAAAATTTCAGATTTCTATCTTCAAAAATGAACACACACGAATACTCCAAACTTTATGTTTATAAGTGCCTATTTTCGAAGTCTCAAAAAACTCCACATTGTACCCCTCAGTCCAAGCTGAAAATAAATTCTTCCAGGAAAACGGCTACAGGGATGCATTCTACAACTATTCAACATATATAAACCATCGGAAAAAGTTCGCAAAACTAATTTTTGTTTTTGAGAGTTTTTTCCGGCTTTGCCCCACTGTGCGCCCCTCGCCGAGGAGTCCCCAGAATTCCCCTTTGCGCGTATGGATCACCTATATATTTAGCCTGGCAGCTAAATATTGGAAGGGTTTGCACCACGTCTCCAAGCTTGGATCTTACTCCACCTTCTTGAGTTCTCTGTATTCGGATAATCTGGATAATGAATAACGGAGTAGCTTTCTCTTTTTGGTCATCCAACCAATTTTGGTTTATTATTCTTGGAATAATACACCTATGTTTTCGCGACGGGGGTCGACGACTCGGATCGGCCTCAAAATTTGACATTATCCGTTTCAAGAGGTCTACATTCCAAATCCGAAATGTCCGTCCGGGCCGTTTTGGGCAGTAGGAATTTTTTTAAAAATCTGAAATTTTGACAAAATACTCGGTTTATATGGTTGTGCCCGCAATGTTTTCAGTCCGATCGCCCAAACCCGTGGGGCGCTGTGGGGCTAGGGAGGGTTTTTTTTTTTAAGGCTTTTAGCTATGGGATCGAGTTACATGTCGTTTTCAAAGTATTTTTGGACGTAGAATCCATTTTTGGGGGTCCCGGAACGATCCGATTTCACTGTGGCGATCGACAGAGCTTTCATGGGGCTAAAAATGGGATTTTTATTATTTTTTTTACGGATCCCAGGAAGTTAAATATTTTTCGAGTAAAAAATAAAGAATTTTTGAAAAAAAAAAAATCTTTGAAACAAAAAATTCAAAAAAATTTTTTAAATTTTTTTCATTGACAGAATTAAATTTCTGTACAAGTAACCTATATCAAAGAATAATAAACCCTTGTGTAAAATTTGCAGCGTTTTTTATTGGATAATCGCTACACAAACGCAATAGCGTTCAAGTACCTACCGTTCTGAAATCGTTATTGGATCGTTCATACAACTTTGTGTACACTCATTTGTCCTTTTCATGATGTCTAGGGATTGCAATCCCGAACGTTTTTCTGAATCCCGGGATCCCGGGATTTTTCAGAGGCAATCCCGGGATCCCGGGATTAATCCCGGGATTGATGATTTTTGTATGAACGTGAAAAAATTGATTAAAAACGACGAAAAACTTGTTTATTTACAATAATTGTAAATTATATAAAATATTACTTCTCTCATGAAGGAGAAATTTCACTTATGTACTCAAAAAATGTGCTTTTAGAAATCATAATGTTGGATCTTAGAAAGCACTCAAAGTTGGATCAGCCAATTTGCTTCTTAGCTTTGTCGAAAATAGTCCTGCTACTCAAAAGGCCCTCTCAGCTTCTACGGAGGTCAGTGGGATAGTCCTACGTGTTCTGGTTGTGCTTAAATTGAAGCTGAATCACTGCTCTACAATTTCATTCCTCATAACTTTCCTCGTGGATGAATTCGGGATGAATATCATAGCCGATATTCCGTACTGAAGAAGGATAAAACCACGATTTCTAAATTTGGGGGAAAATGGTCAATGTTTGAAGAGGGTTAATCTCGGGGCCCATTGGTCCTAGAAAGCTGCCGTTGCGCTCAAATGGTAGCAAATCTTGTCTACTTGAAAATAGTATACAGTGACTTTTTCGTTAGGGAGCACATTTTTGAAGCTAAAAGCCAAGAACTGAAAAAAAAAAAAAAAAATTCCGAAAATTTCGCGGCTTTTCGAGCATCCAGCATTAAATTTTAGCACAAGGGTTTCGAAGCTGGTACCGTCCCTGATAACATTTTTAAAAAAACGCTGCAAATTTCAGTGTGGTGTTTGCCGACGGTGCAGAGGTCTAATCCAATGAGGTGGTTAGGGTGAGAAATGACTCCTCTGCTGAGTACTCAGCAGAGGAGTCATTTCTCACCCTAACCACCTCGCTGCAAATTTTACACAAGGGTTTATTATTCTTTGATATAGGTTAGTTGCGCAAAAATTATTTCTGAGTCAAAAGAAAAAATGTTGGAAAAAAATTTTTTGGATTTTTTTTTTTTTTTTTTTTCAAAAAAATTGTTTTTCCAAAAATTCTTTATTCTTTACTCGAAAAATATTTAACCTCCAGGGATCCTTCAAAAATCCCATATTTAGCCCCATGAAAGCCCTATAGATCGCCACAGTGAAATCGGATCGCTGCGGGACCCCAAAAAATGGATTCTACGTCCAATAATACTTCGAAAACGACACCTGACTCGATCCCATAGCCGAAAGCCTTCAAAAACCCCCTTCTGTAGCCCCATTTTAGCCCCATAGCGCCCCACGGGTTTGGGCGATCGGGCTGAAAACCTTGCGGGCACAACTAGATGGCAAAGCGAGTATTTTGTCAAAACTTCAGATTTAAAAAAAATTCTACTGCCCAAAACGGCCCGGACGGCGGACGGACATTTCGGATTTAGAATGTAGACCTCTTGAAACGGATAATGTCAAATTTTGAGGCCGATCGGAGTCGTCCACCTCCGTCGCGAAAACATAGGTGTATTATTCCAAGAATAATAAACCAAAATATTCTATTCTATTCTATATTCTATTCCTAACCACCTCACGCCCCTCGTACTTCTCTTCCCCCACCTCTGGAACTTCCTACTGTTCTAGTTAGTCATGAGAGTTTGATCTCTTTCAGGTGAGGATAGAAGGACCCATTGAAGAATTGCCTTACGATAATTGGAAGGACCTGTACGACTCTGAGCCGCTTTTCTGCAAAATCCGAGCGGTCGTGTGCCACCAGGGGACTTCCATCGAGTGGGACGAGCTCAAGAAGCACCACGATCAGATCCTCAACGAATATAAGGAAGGAGCCAACGCCCTTGCCAAACCCGACCACGTGTAAGTGTTTTACTGATACTGTTTACACAAATTTGGTCATTTTGCGCTCACAATTTATACTTGGAATAATTTTTTCACCGAGCGCCGAAATCTGTTGACGGTTGCTGCCACCCTACGAGCAAAATTTCGTCTTCAGACGTGTTCCTCACTTTGACGAAAGCTTTCAATTGTTTCAGGGTCGCCTACAAGATCTTCCCGTCGATGATCGAGTTTTACGAGTCTCTTGGGCCCAGGATCGCAGACAGAGTCATGTACCTCAAAGAAAAGAACAGCTGGAAGAACGAGAGAATTGCCGCCTAAGTGAATGCCGAACATTTTGACATTCTCATCTGGGGCTCATTCTCACATATTTTTATTAATTTGTCACTTTTTTAATAATAAACGAAGCTTTTCGTAGTTTTGTGGTTTTGACTGGACTGTCTGAATATCTCACAGCTCAATGTTCGAAATGAAAGCCTGACCTAGTTGGTAAACATTATTACTGCCTGCATAATAGGGATCGTGACGGGACTGAAAAGAGAGCGTTCTGGTGGCGAAATTGATATCACTGACCGAGCTGATGAATAACAGGTTCGTTCCAGGTTTGACGGACTGTTAACAGAAATCGACGGAGACATGCGCAGTTGAGAAAACTGCTGTTCCAGGTCGCCGTCGCCGGCTGTTCCAGGTCGATTTGTAGGTTGACAGCAGTTCAACTGCAGTCGGACGGAAACCGACAGCTCGAATGAGTTCGGTTGGGAGCTGTCGACTTGGATAACCCAGTTGAAACCTCTCTCATACTCTCTCATAATCTCCTTTATTTTGGTGCTTGACGCATCAAGTTGTACTCGCGTCCTCCCAAAGTCCTCGTATATACCCTCAAACACTTTAAATGACTCATTCCCGCCCTTATGATACTCCTCTCTCGAAAAAGGTTGATTATTCTGAATACAATTATACAATTTTGTTGACAGTTCGCGTTCCAGGTTAGAAGGTGGGCTGTTCGACAGAACTCGACAGACGAAGGCATTGGGACTGCTGTCGACAGCTGTCTGTTTTGTCAACAGACGCCGTCAGACCTGGAACAAACCTTATTGTTTACGTTGAGCCTTGTATCGCATGTAGGAGAAGGGAGAAAAATAAAGGCGTAGAACAGAAGCTACTGACTTTTATTCCAAATCAAACTTTTTTTTGGACTTTTGTCCAGCTAGAGTGGCGAAAAAAAAAACAGTGCGCCGCCGCCGACCGCAGACGCGTCAGGGAAATTCCAGGGAAGACAGGGTTTGTTGTTGGAGCTGAATGGAAAGATGACTGTCGGAGAGTGAAATGGCTCTCCGTTCGGGAGTCAATAATTATTATATTATGAAATGAGGGTTAATTGACTGATCTCTCTCCCAGGCAATCAGGAGGTATGGAAATTAGTTCCAAAGGGTTGTGACCCTAAGCGTATTTATTATACAGTGAAATAAATATATCGTTCGTGAACATCCTAACACCCGATACCGAACGCGAAATGTCTTCTCACGAGACGTGGGAGCTAGCCCAAGCTACTCATGAGGGTCGCTGCAGTGTAAATCGCCAGGGACTTCATCTTAACGACGTAGGGGTCCCGGGGGTCCTGTCCGGAGTTGCTTGGGCTGAGAAGAGAGTCCCGGAGGTCCAGGTGACGATCTGGAAGGTCCAGGAGATAGTCGACTCCCGGGCCTACGACGGGCAGACGGGCATACGCTCGCTCTGACTGTCTGGAATGCACTCACCCTGATGCAGCATCCCCTCAGTCCCTTTATCCGAATCCCTCGTTCACGTGAACGTGCCAAACCAGCCTTGATTCGCCCTCTACTTGGAGGCCGGTCAACACAACAGATTCTGCTGTGTCGAGACGTCACGTCCGCCGGTTTCGTTAACCGGACCGCTGTCCAGGATCGATCTCGACAATGGACAACTCTATCTTGTGGTAATTGAGGTCGATAATCGACTGTCTTGGGCCAGGCACACAGAGGTACTTTCATCTAAGCTTTCCTCCAGCATATTTATGCTGAGAAGATTGGTTGGCGCGGTTTCTCCTGAGGTTCTACGCACAGTTTACTGCGCTTGCTTCCATGGAAGCAGACTAGAGCAGCGTACAGGATCCCTCTATGGGGGAACTCATCTCATCTCTCGCCCAAAATATTCGTTCTCCAAAAAAGTGAAACAATGTAATTAATTTGTGGATGGACCTTAATACAGTAAACCCTCACTAACAGCGGTTTTTGCCTAAATGCCCTTAAACCTTGAAATCGATGGATGCTGCTCCTTTGACGTGGAAAACCCACAATATCGCACATTGCTTTTACAACATCAAGGAATCCATCGATAAAATTATGGCCTGGAGTGGTCGGGGTGATGGATCCAGAAAAAAATTTGACTGGTTCGGAAACAGCAACGTTGGGTGAAATTTTAGAGATCGCTCATAAACTGGAGGGTGAGGGATTTTCTGAAATATGGTTCAGGTGGTTGAGTGGGACTCCCTTATGGAAAGCTTTCATGGATATCGCTCCTCCGGAGTAATAGTGGTATAAGTAAGTCTAAAAACAGCTGTTTTGAGTTATATATACCATTGGGTAGCTCGCGACGAGCTTAACATGGGGGTATTATTGGTTTAAGCATAGTTCAAAAATTACTCGGGAGAGAGCAGATGAACCGGTATGTTTTCCATGCAGATTACCGACATTTCGTTTGAAGAAGGTTGGTTCATCTCTAATGAGCCGCTATCCGTCAGAAAAATCAGGTATTAACCTTATTTTTTTCACTTCAGTACTGGTATATTTCAAGAAGTACCGCTGTTCAACCAAGAAAATATCCTTTTTTGTGTGCTTGCAGTGGCAAAACCGGATCATTTCAAAAATGTACCACTACTATTCCAATATTAACGTGTGTCATCCCGTGTGTTCATCAGTACAGTAGTGGATCATGTCAAGATGTACCATCCATTTGGGCCCAATTTCTTGGGATAAGAGTGGTACATAATTGAAATTTAATTGATTTTAATACATGCGCGTCGTGAATGAGAAGGGGGAGAAGAAGCTTTGGGAAAACCTGAAAGGTAGATAATAATATGAAAGCCTGAGAAGCATCGGATATCGGAAACAAAGCCCTCGTGTCTGCAACACGCTAACAAATATGTGAAAAATCTTAAATTGCGATTTCCCAAAAGTAAGGTTTTTGGACTTATACCACTATTCCTCCGGAGGAGCGATATATCCATGAAAGCCTATAAGCTATCCACAGTGAAATTGGATCGTTCCGGGACCCCAAAAAATGGATTCTACGCTCAAAAATACTTCGAAAACGCCACCAAACTCGACCCCATAGCCGAAAACCTACAAAAAAACCCTCCTATAGCTCCAAATTAGCCCCATAGCGCCCCACGGGTTTGGGCGATCGGGCTGAAAACTTTGCGGGCACAACTAGATGGTTAACCAAGTATTTGGTGTAGGTGAACCTATACAAAATATATTTTGTCAAAATTTCAGATTTTAAAAAATTCCTACTGTCCAAAACCGCCCGGACGGCGTACGGACATTTCGGTTTTGGAATCTGGACCTCTTGAAACGGATAATGTCAAATTTTGAGGCCGATCGGAGTCGTTGACCTCCGTCGCGATTACAAAGGTGTAGACCTACACCTGTGTATTATTCCACGAATAGGTAATAAACCATAATCTGTACTTCGGAAGGACATAAAAAATAGATTTTGCGTCCAAAATTACTCGGAAAACTACACCTTATTTGAAACCTTCAAAAATCCCTTTTGTAGCCTCCTGAAAGCCCAATAGATCCCCACAGTGAAATCGGATCGTTCCGTCACCCCAAAAAATGGATTCTACGTCCAGAAATACTTCGAAATCGACACCTAACTCGACCTCATAGCAGAAAACCTTCAAAAAACCCTTCCCGTAGCCTCATTTTAGCCCCATAGCGCCCCACGGGTTTGGGCGATCGGGCTGAAAACCTTGCAGGCACAACTAGATGGCAAACCGAGTCTTTTGTCAATATTTCAGATTTTTCAAAAACCTGTTTAATAGGTAGGTGTCGTATTCCGAGTAATTTTGGACGTTTTTTTTTTTTTTTTTTTTTATGCCCCCACTTCTGTCCAACCTAATAAGTAAGTAGGTAACTATTTTTAATTTTTTCAAAAATATTTCCTTTGGTACAGAATTAATTTTTAATTTTTTCAAAAATGTTTCCTTTGGTACAGATTTAATTTTTCATAATTAACCTATAGGTACCTATCAAAGAATAGTAACACTTATTCACTTTATACATTTTATTCATGGAATTTTCGCATCATGAAATGTTTAAGGGCAATGTTGAGTCCCAGAGAGGTCAAACATTTAGTATAGGTACCTAACTAAGAATAATAATCATTGTTATTATTTTTATTCATTGTTACCTACTAAGTTGTAGCCCTCTCGCGGAACCACAGAATCTCTACAAGGCCTGTAAGGTCTGCGCGTTCGGCCCGCAGACCTAGCTGTGTAGACCTTACACGAACACCAGCGGAGTTCGTGCAACATGCCACATCGAACGACCGCGAAGGGTGTGGCCCCGTCCTCGTCATCACTCAGTCTTCTCCCAGCAGCTCTACGGGGAGGTCATGTTGGGGTATTTTTTAAATTTAAATGTAATTTCAGCCCAATTCATTTGAAATTATCTCCACTTATCGCACAATGTGATATTATCATTCGGGAGAGTAACGAATAGAAAGAAAGTTGTCGCGTTGCCATGTTTTAGACGAAAACGTATTTGGTATGAACTGATTACAATAATAATTATTGTAAGATGAATTATTCATCTTTTACGAATAATTATTGTTTCTCACTCGCGGTATTTTCTATTCATGAAGCCCACAAACCCTCCTGATTGGTTTATTTAGTTCAGCATCAAGTTGATCTCATTGAGGGATTCTCTGTCTCTCTTGTTGAGCTTTTTTTCTACCGTTAATGAATGTTTTATTATTCTCGTGAGTTTTTTTGGAATCGGCCTCAAAATTTGTCATTTCACGTTTCAAGATGGGTACCTAAGTTCCAAAACTGTAATGTTCCCTCCCGCCGTCCGAGCCCTTTTAGGCGGTACCTAGGATTTCTTTTTTAGAGTCAACAAATCTGAAATTCTGACAAAATTTGTACACATTTAATGTTGTGCCTGCAAGGGACAGTCAGTTCGCGATGTGGCAAACTTGAAATTCGTATGTGGAGGTTAGGGAGAGAAATCGCCTGTTGTTGCAGTTTTAAAGGGGGGGGGGGGCTATGTCCGGGGAAGTAAACATTTTTAAAATCAGGGGACTGAAAATTACGCTTTAAAGTATTGCAGCACAAAAAATTAATAGAATATTGATTCATTTCATTTGGTCAAAGCATCTTAAATAAAAATCTAATTATTTATTGTGATCATTTCAGAGTAATAAAATATTTTCCTCGTTTCGTTGGGGGGGGGGGGGGGGGGGCTACAATTATAGGGTCATGATGGGTTTCGAGCAACTTAACTCAACTACAGCCCAGAGTAGGCCTACCTACCTAACTTGAAGTAGTTGAACCTATACCTACTCAGGTTTATACTTAAAAATAAAAAAATAAAATAATAATAAAAAACCTCAGTATAGGTTCAACTACTTCAAATTCCTCTGGGCTGTAGATGAGCTTAGTTGCTCGAAACTGGTTTCCACACTTCAATTTAGTACCCACAACAGCAGAGGAGTAATTTCCCTCCTTAACCTCCTCATTAGACCTCTTCGGTAAAAAACTTCACTCAAAATTCGTATCCACTTCATTCGTATTCAATACTCCTTAAAACAAAAGTAAAGAATCATTCAGTTCACAAAATCATTCACTAAATTCCATCGAGAAAATAACTAATTCACAATGTCCTGGCAAATTGAATAAAAAATAATAATGGTATTGAGTGTAAAGGGTTTTGGGGCCTGCCAGTGACTACATAACTCTGGTTGAGCCCGTCGCTGGCTGTTTTGGCGGTGGCGAGCGCTTTCGATGTGATAACGTCATCAATAGTCAGACGATGAGGTTTTCACATTGAAAGCGCTCACCACCACCAAAACAGTGGTGACAGAATCAATTACAGTTACTTAAAAAAATCAAAATTTATTTCTAACATTCAGGTAAAGTGGAGTGTGAATCATGGATTGGGCTGAAATTAGTTGATCTTGGGAGCGTAAATAGGAGCAACCGCGTTGGGCCTCATCGGAGTGTTAAAGTGCAGTGTTGTGTAAAGTGTTTTAAGTGCGCGTAGGCTAGTTGGGTGGTGTCAACAGGATGTGTGAGGCGGTTTGTAGGTAAACGTGGTACGCAGCAAGGATAAGCCAGCTCTCGTAGGATCCAGCCTGCCATTCATTATTTGATAGCTTGCGAAGCTGTGCCTCCTTGCCTGCCTGCCGCGTGGATTATAGATTGTAAGTTAGTTATAGTCTTTCCCATTAGGTCTCGGGTAGGTAGGTAGTCTTAGGGTGGATGAAGTGGCGGAAGTGGTTAACAAGGCTGGAGATCGCTTCTGCCATGGTGATTCGCCGTGCATGTGAGTGGTGGTCACTGTGAGAGTAAGGTTGCAATGGTTGGTCAGCTCCAATTATCAACAGCTGGTAAACTTGGTAAACGGATCTGAACTTCCGATGCTAGTGGCAGGCGTGGTGGACTGGCACAGTGATGGAGTTTCAGTTTGGTTCGATCTGGATGGTGGGGCTGATTGTGTAGGTAGGCTCTGGTGGGAGGGGGGACTAGGTACGCCAACCAGTGAGAAACAAAACTCGAAACGTTTCTACTGTGTTAGTTACCAGTAGCATTGAACTCGACACTCAGGCGTAAATATTATCATTGGCACGTAACGATTGAAGAGCGTCAATGCCAGTCTGTGTGCGTGGGCTATCACAGTGACGGTAGTGTAAGAACACACTTCCTGTTTTGACACCACCGAGAAGAAAAGAAGACTTCTAGACTCAGTCAAGACCTCGAGACGTGCTCCTTGGCCATCACTGCGTTTGTCGACTTCACAACTTGCGTTGCCATCGCTGCTGCTGCTGCCACATCCATCCAACACGCGAGTGTCCGTTAATGCTCCCAAGTCTCGCGGCGTTTGGGTGGGGGGTGGGGTGTGGGGGTCTTCTCCGAGTTTCTCCTAAGTTCCTGAACGCTTCATGGACAAGGTTTGGGTGGTAAGTAAACTCTGCGTACATTTTGTTGAAACGTACTGTACAGTTTCACATCATTTTTTTTTAAAACGATTTTTTTTTTTTTCAGGCATGCTCATCAACATTTATTGAGCCAGGTACAATTCAAAAGCATGTCAAACCATTCAGGATGGCATTCAAGTTCCTTTTCAACATTCTTGTGACTTGATGGTCACTACTCACTTTATTTTCCACTCTTTGAAGTTTTCAAAAAACGCTAATGAAATTCGTCAAATGGTCAATCTGAACTTAAATCAATGCTTAAATACTACCCAACCTGAATGCCATTTTGTGGAGCCACTGTTGGAAATTAGTCTCTTTCCTCCCTTTGGCATGTTGAACTTCATGAACTTCAAGAACTTCAGCTGAAGGACGACGAGAGGAAGCTTCTTTTATCCACAGTCACATTTCACGTGGTATTTGTTCGTTTCAAGAATCAAGAACACGAAGAGTAGGTACATATTTAGGTGGCTGGGTTATATATACAACACACACACCCACCAGCGCACACACACACAAACTACTTAGTAGACAATTCCAATAATTGCATTCCACAAAACAATAAGTAACCCACGTAGGCATAAACGTTGTTCATTACAATTAGAATATTCTTCAGAACTCCCACAACTCCCTACTTCTTTTTGCATAAACCAGTAAAAAAACGCACATGTACTCAAAAAAGCTGGTAAAAAATTACAATAAGTTTACAATACATTAGTGTCCTCAGCTTACAAAGCATAAATTGACTCCTCCCCCCCCCCCCCCCCCAAATTTACTCAACTGTATCCCCCCAAATTCCTCAAGAGAGAACAACTCAGCTCTAATGATGTGTTTTGAAGTGGTAGGCTTCGAACATTCTCCTATCAATCTCTATTCTGTAGTAAATTGCATGCCAGTGGCTCCAAGGTTTTTTTTTTTTTTTTTTTTTAAAGCAATTAGGGTATTAGGTAGGCAACTGTTGTCTTTGTGAATCAAATTGCTGTAGATTGTCATGTTTCTCACGCTGAGTTCCGGAGCCATGTGTTGGCTTCTCCAATCGGCACAATATTTGATTTTGCTGGCATAATGTTGTTGTCTCTGACTTCTACATTGTGCAAACCAAATATCTCTTACTGTGTCGTCCATCCGTGAAGTTTGGTGGACCGGGCTCAGCTCGGGGAATATGATGACCAGGCCGGGTTGTTGTTTCCACTGTTTTTGCCATTTCTTCTTGTATTTGGTGAAACAAATTGCTATAGATTGTCATGTTTCTCACGCTGGGTTCCGGAGCCAGGTGTTGGCTTCTCCAACCGGCACAATATTTGATGTTGCGGGCATAATGTTGTTGTCTCTGACTTCTACATTGCGCAAACTGAATATCTCTTACTGTGTCGTCCATCCGTGAAGTTTGGTGGACCGTGCTCAGCTCGGGGATATGACGACCTGGCCTGGATGTTGTTTTCACGGTTTTTGCCTTTTCTTCTTGTATTTGGTGAGACAAATTGCTGTAGATTGTCATGTTTCTCACGCTGGGTTCCGGAACCAGGTGTTGGCTTCTCCAACCGGCACAATATTTGATGTTGCGGGCATAATGTTGTTGTCTCTGACTTCTACATTGCGCAAACTGAATATCTCTTACTGTGTCGTCCATCCGTGAAGTTTGGTGGACCGTGCTCAGCTCGGGGATATGACGACCTGGCCTGGATGTTGTTTTCACGGTTTTTGCCTTTTCTTCTTGTATTTGGTGAGACAAATTGCTGTAGATTGTCATGTTTCTCACGCTGGGTTCCGGAGCCAGGTGTTGGCTTCTCCAACCGGCACAATATTTGATGTTGCGGGCATAATGTTGTTGTCTCTGACTTCTACATTGTGCAAACTGAATATCTCTTACTGTGTCGTCCATCCGTGAAGTTTGGTGGACCGTGCTCAGCTCGGGGAATATGCCGACTAGGGATGGTGGTTGTTTCATCTTTAGGTACTTCTTCTTTATTTAGCGGAACAGTGATTTCGTAACCAGCCTCTGATGTCAGACCACGTGAGAGCATCAGCGTCATTTACTGAAGTAAGTAAGCAGGTACCTACTCCGAATGATGGGCAAGACTACCAACATAATAATATTATATAACATATTATGTTGGTATTATCTGCTCATCGTCTACGAATCAATCCAGTTTTTCTGCACTGAAGCAAAGTGATTCTGCAGACACCCCAGACAAGGTGATGCTGCAATGCGTTCAGCGTTATAGCTTTCTTCATGCTCCTTGGGTGGATATTGTTTGACTCCACAAACAGTACTCAACATCTGCAGCTGCCATCATTGACTGAATTTACAGAGAAGACATTGTTGGTGAGTTTGATTGACTAAAGTGAAATAGATATGGAGTGGATTTCCTTGCTAAACGGTCATTTTGTATTTCAGCCTCGATGGCAGAATTCTTGGGAGCATCAGCGTCATTACTGAAGTACTCTGAATAGAAGACCACCAACATATCTTCTCATCATCTACGAGCCAATCCACTTTTTCTGCACCGAAGCGACACACCAGACAAGAGTTGCTGCTGCAATGATGTCGCCAAATTCTGCATGAAATCACCAGGAAGGCAAATAATTTGGCAAATAGGTTTTAGTGAGTTTATTTAAAGAACGCTTCTCAAGATCCCAAAGGGTCTTCAGTCTGACGCTACTGCCAATCTGCTCCTCAACATCTGCAGCTGCCATCATTGACTGAATTTACAGAGAAGACATTGTTGGTGAGTTTGATTGACTACAGTGAAATAAATATGAAGTGGATTTCCTTGCTAAACGTTCATTTTATATTTCAGCCTCGATGGCAGGCTTCTTGGGAGCATCAGCGTCATAACTGAAGTACTCTGAATGATAAGACCACCAACATATCTTCTCATCATCTTCGAGCCAATCCACTTTTTCTGCTGCGAAGGGACACACTAGACAAGAGTTGCTGCTGCTATGATGTCGCCAAATTCTGCATGAAATCACCAGGAAGGCAAATAATTTGGCAAATAGGTTTTAGTGAGTTTATTTAAAGAACGCTTCCCAAGATCCCAAAGGGTCTTCAGTCTGACGCTACTGCCAATGGTGGGGGAAGAATGGCGTGAAGAGGAGCAGCAAACTATGAAAGGTAAGAAGGAACGTTGAGGGAGAGTAGTTAAGTACTGTTTTGTCTTTATCGAAAAAAGTTGTGTTTGTGAGCCCTCTATTAAATAGAGGGCTCACAAACACAAAAAAGACTTCAAATTTTGAAGCCTTATCTTTAGATTTTTAGAGTCCTTTGACAAAATGAAGACATGCAAGTTCTGATTATCTACTCTTGGCTCTCGTTCTTTAAGGGTTCCATAGGTCGCCCTAGAGGTTTTTGATGTTGGTAATGTCCATTCTCTCAAGTTTCTGGATTCCATCATTGACAAGTCAGGAGTGTGCAAATTGGATATTGAAACCCGGATTTCATTAGCCAAAGGAACAATTCAAGCTCTCAGCCCTCAACTGTCAGTGGTGGGGCAGAGAAATCCATTGCCGAACTAAACAGCTCATCCTCAGTGTTTTTGTTGAAAGTATACTGCCAATGGAGGGGGATGAATGGTGTGAAGAGGAGCGGCAAATTATGAAAAAGATAAGAAGATGTTGAGGGAGAGTAGTTTGTGTTTTGTCCCCAAGGAGAATCAGCTGTAGCTCGTTGGACAAGAGGACGCTCCAATGGTACAGGCATGTCTGTCATAGGTATGGCCGCAGAAAGGTTCTCCAGAAGGCGAACTGAAGAAGGGTGCCCACTCGATGCGTCGCCTCAACCTCACCAAGGATGATTGTCTGGACCAAAGGGTTTGGTGTCGGGCGATATTGAGCAGCCCCTGGTAAGAGGAGAAACCCCAAAAGTAAGTAGTTCCGTTGGCCATTGCCTGTTGCCTGTGTAAAGTTATCACCGCTAGTTTCCATAGTTGGCACGTCTTCCTTCCCTGTCACCGCTTGTTGCCATAGAATGTTTACGGACTGTTTGCTGCATGAAAGTTAATATTGCCTTTGTTCTTCATGGAGCTTGCCCGTTTCCTGCTTGGAGCATTTATACTACCTACCTGTTTGCTGCATTGAGTGTTTATACTGCCTGTTTCCTGTACAGAGCATTTATTCTGCCTGTTTGCTGAATTGTGTGTTTATGCTGCCTGTTTGCTGCACAGAGCATTTATACTGCCTGTTTCCTGCACAGAGCATTTATTCTGCCTGTTTGCTGCATTGAGCATTTATTCTGCCTGTTTGCTGAATTGAGTGTTTATGCTGCCTGTTTGCTGCACAGAGCATTTATACTGCCTGTTTCCTGCACAGAGCATTTATACTGCCTGTTTCCTGCACAGAGCATTTATTCTGCCTGTTTCCTGCACAGAGCATTTATTCTGCCTGTTTGCTGCATTGAGCATTTCGTCGCTTAAGAGGCAACACCACGTATCCAACATTTTGTCGAAAATGAGGTTTATATATCACTGGATGCAGAATTTCGCTCCGCGTAGAATGGTAACATTGGTGTTTCGTTAAAACGCCGCCAAAAGCTCTAAAATCGCTCTAAAAAATTAAATGTTAACACCACGTATCTAACTCTGATGAGGCAATACCACGTATCCAACTCCTGCTGGTATGCATGTTTTTCCTTCCTCCAGAACAGTTGCCAAAAGTTAGATACGTGGTGTTGTATATCACTGGATCCAGAATTTTGCTCTGCGTAGAATGGTAACATCGGGGTTTCGTTAAAACGCCGCCAAAAGCTCTAAATCGCTTACATGTTAACACCACGTATCTAACTCTGATGAGGCAATACCACGTATCTAACTCCTGCCGGTATGCATGTTTAAATCAGTTTTTTCTTCCTCCTGAAAAGTTGCCAAAAGTTAGATACGTGGTGTTGCCTCTTAAGCGACGATTTATAATGCCTGTTTGCTGCATTGAGCATTTATACTGCCTGTTTGCTGCATTGAGCGTTTATACTGCCTGTTTGCTGCCTGGAGCATTTATACTGCTTGTTTCCTGCCTGGAACGTTTACCGCCTGTTCCACACGATTGATGCTTTGTTCCAGTAACCTAACCTAACCCAATTGGTGAGGAAGGTGTGACTATTTGGGGAAAGCCCCCCCCTTAGTTGGGGGGGGTAGGAGGAGGTCACATGGGGGAAACCCCTTTTTACAACTAATTAATAATAATTAGTTGTAAAAAGGGGGTTCTCTTTATATATAAATGCCAGGGCCGAGAGTTCGATCCTTTTCTCATCATTTTCACATTTTACAGAAATTGGCATCAGCTCGGGTTCAATTCCCCTGTATTGCGTTGGAGTCACCAGTTCTCCAGTGATCGGAGGCTTCCCAGTCAACAGAAGAAAAAAAAAACGAGGAAAGGAGCTCGAGGAAGAAGCTGCACCAAAGGATAGAAGAGAAGGCTGGCAGAAGAAAGGAAGATGGTAGGTTGAAGGTAGGATGGCTCTCGTGAAGTGCCTACAGTGGGTATTTGGTTAATGTTTAGGAATAGTTTCCCATAGTTACCCATCCTAACGAAGGCTGAGGTCGAGTAATTTGTTACATTTTCTCCCTCACTGCATTATTACACATACCAAGAACGTCTTGACAAAATTTGAACACACATAAGAGGACACACACGAGTTTGAAGAGATCGAAGAACTGGACGAAGTTGTTCGTAGTCCATCCGTTGGGTTGGTCAAGTGTTCAACTGGTGGAGGCATAGGAGGCTCAATGAGTTTAAGGTCTCTCTTCTTTTGAGGTCGAGTGTTAGGCGCCTCCATGGAACTATTGGTTGGTATTTGTTGGGAATGAAACATATCAGCAGGTATATGTTTGGAAACAGTGGAACCATTTTCTTGTCACTCGCCTGTATTCAACTTTACGTTATTTCGGACTCATGAGTAAACCCCCCCCCGTTTTCTTTTTTTAAACGTTTGACGAGGTGGCTAATGCCACTGATATTGGGGGACAACGTGAGCAACCTCCTCGCGGTGTCCTCTGGGTAACGCTGATAGCTCACATTTGTGTACGACTTGGGGGGGGGGGGGGGGCGTGCTGGCTAAAATCAGCCAACCCCCGGACTCTGGCCTCTGACCTCTTTTACTCGCTTTTCAATAATGATTGGTTTTTCTAAAAATAAAAAAATAGGGTTCGCAGGAAATTCAGTCGTTGGACGCCGAACAACTTGTCACTGTTGATAGTGATGAACAAAACGAATGATTTAGATAATCGAATGAGCATCACTCCAATACTGATGCTGCATCAGTATTGGAGATTGGACAAAACGAACCAATTTCTCTTACTTTTCGAACAGAACTACTCTTCTCCATTTGAACGTAGAACATCTACCTAATGAAATTATTGGCATCCGAACAGCTATGAAGTGAGATCTCGGATGCGAGAGCTTCACGAAGACACTGCCATGCTGAGCTTAATCTGCTACTCATGAGCTTTCCCAGTAGGTTCCAATATTACATTTTCGCGACAGAGGTCGACGACTCCGATCGGCCTCAAAATTTGACATTATCTGTTTCACGAGGTCTTGATTCCAAAACCGAAATGTCCGTCCGCCGTCCGGGCCGTTGTGGGCAGTAGGAAGTTTTTTTAAATCTGAAAATTTGACAAAATACCTACTCGGTTTACCATCTAGTTGTGCCCGCAAGGTTTTCATCCCGATCGCCCAAATCACTGTGGGGCTACGGGAGGGGTTTTCGAAAGTGTTCAGCAATGGGGGTCGAGTTGGGTGTCATTTTCGAAGTATTTTTGGACGTAGAATCCGTTTTTGGGGGGTGCCGGAACGATCCGATTTCACTGTGGCGATCTATTGGGCTTCTTGGGGCTACAAATGGGATTTTTGACGGATCCCAGGTCAAATGTTTTTCGAGTAAAAAACAAAACGCTGCAAATTTTACACAAGGGTTTATTATTTTGTGATATAGGTTACTTGTACAGACATTTAATTCTGTCAATAAAAAAAATTTAAAAAATTTTTTTTTGGATTTTTATATTTCAAAAAAAATTTTTTGGGGGGATTTTTTTTTTCAAAAATGTGTTTTTTCAAAAATTCTTTAATTTTTACTCGAAAAATATTTAACTTCATGGGATCCTTCAAAAATCCCATTTTTACCCCCATGAGAGCCCTATAGAACGCCACAGTGAAATCGGATCGTTCCGGGACCCCCAAAAATGGATTCTACGTCCAAAAATACTTCGAAAACGACACCTAACTCGATCCCATAGCTAAAAGCCTTCGAAACACCCCTCCTGTAGCCCCATTTTAGCCCCATAGCGCCCCACGGGTTTGGGCGATCGGACTGAAAACCTTGCGGGCACAACTAGATGGTAAACCA
The DNA here is from genome assembly GCA_955831195.1 of Pilophorus perplexus. Lineage (NCBI taxonomy): Eukaryota > Metazoa > Arthropoda > Insecta > Hemiptera > Miridae > Pilophorus > Pilophorus perplexus. The sequence goes on along the minus strand of OY037010.1, from coordinate 13,046,998 downwards.
AGTATTTTGCCAAAATTTCAGATTTTTAAAAAAATTCCTACTGCCCAAAACGGCCTGGACGGCGGACGGCGTACGGCGTACGGCGGACGGCGGACGGACATTTCGGATTTTGAATGTAGACCTCTTGAAACGGATAATGTCAAATTTTGAGGCCGATCGGAGTCGTCGACCCGCGTCGCGAAAACATAGGTGTATTATTCCAAGAATAATAAACCAAAAACGCTGCAAATTTTACACAAGGGTTTATTATTCTTTGATATAGGTTACTTGTACAGAAATTTAATTCTGTCAATAAAAAAAATTTAAAAAAAAAATTTTTTTTTGGATTTTTATATTTCAAAAAAAATTTTTTGAGGCGATTTTTTTTCAAAAATGTGTTTTTTCAAAAATTCTTTAATTTTTACTCGAAAGATATTTAACTTCTTGGGATCCATCAAAAATCCCATTTTTAGCTCCATGAAAGCCCTATAGATCGCCACAGTGAAATCGGATCGTTCCGGGACCCCAAAAAATGGATTCTACGTCCAAAAATACTTCGAAAACGACACCTGACTCGATCCCATAGCCAAAAGCCTTCAAAAACCACCTTCTGTAGCCCCATTTTAGCCCCAGAGCGCCCCACGGGTTTGGGCGATCGGGCTGAAAACCTTGCGGGCACAACTAGATGGTAAACCGAGTATTTTGTCAAAATTTCAGATTTTTTAAAAAATTCCTACTGCCCAAAACGGCCTGGACGGCGGACGGCGTACGGCGTACGGCGTACGGCGTACGGCGTACGGCGGACGGACATTTCGGATTTTGAATGTAGACCACTTGAAACGGATAATGTCAAATTTTGAGCCTGATCGGAGTCGTCGACCCGCGTCGCGAAAACATAGGTGTATTATTCCAAGAATAATAAACCAAAATTAGAACGTGTCTATTTTTCCGTTCTAAGTCCCCTTTTTTGTCCGCTGACCGGCCTCTAACAGGAGATATTAAATATCCACAAATTTTGTATACTAAATCCAAATGGTGGCCTCGGCTGCCTCCATTTTTGAACAGGCTCGTTTCTTTTTTAATTGTGGTCGATAAATCTTTTCGTATTTTCGGCACCGGCATCGGCTGGTTCATAGATTTCCGAATCCTTTCTTCATGGGACTTCACAGTTTTCATCTTAGAGCACTTTCACTTAGCCTTCGAATTATTGTCCGTTGTTAAAAGATTTTTCCCGAAAAGACTTGAGCAATTTACGTATGAGGTGCAATTAATTCTCGAACCCCGGGATCCCGGGATTGACACCACGAATCCCGGGATTTCAAATTGGCAAAAATCGACCGGGATCCCGGGATTGCAATCCCTAATGATGTCTAGTTTTCAAAAAAAATGTTTTTTTACAAAATGCTGGAGAACTGGATGGAGAACCGAGTATTTTACAACAACAACTTTTGTATCCGAAGGTTTTCCGTCCGATCGACCTTTAAAATTAGTCGTTTTTTGGACTGCTGACCCAGGTGCTGATATTTAAATGAAACAATAGTGTGGGTCCACTGACCGTGTGTTGCCTTTTCAAATTAGGTGGTGTTGGAACTGCTGACCCAGGAACTGCGATTTAAATTAAATTAAATTTGTTTCATTTAAATCGCTAGCGTGGTTCCGCTCGCCGTGGGTCGCCTTTTCAAAGTAGGCGTTTTTGGCACTGCTAACCCTGGTGGTGTGATTTAACTTGACCCCATAGCTGAAAAACTATCTCTAAATCTCTGACATCTTTTGGCTCGTTACTGTCTTTTTCTTATAGCGTGTTTGGGTCCTGAAACCTTATGGTTCATTTAGCGTTTATTCCCGTTCCCTTCTTGTTCCCCGGGTTCTCAAAGTTGATTAATAAGATGCTCGTTATATTTAAGCGCTCCGCCAATCACCTCATGCCAATCGCTCACGGCTTCAACATCGTTATGACAACAGAACTTCATCGATCAATCGTTCAAAACCCCACTGAAGAGAGTCCTCCCTCATCATCCCAAGGTAGTACACATGTGATGTTAACAGTCATCGCCGCTAGATTATTAACAACATTATATATTAGGAAGTGCAAAATTAAATTTTACCGTGAAACCTTCTCCCTGGAAACTGCATAATGACACCTACTGCCTCCTTTGGGGACTCCTTGAAAGGTAATCCTGCTAGCACCTTCAAAATTTGAAGGATAAATATTAAATTATTATTAAATAAATATTAAATTATATTAAATTTTAATATTTCCTTCAGTGTGTTTTACTGAGGTTACTTATCAGCTCTACTAACTAGTGATTAGGACTCATCTTTCAGAAGTGTGTTTGCTGGACTTTTGGCATCCTAGGTAATTTTCACCAGTAACAATTATTGTCAAAAGATTTTGATGTTTCTGTACGTAAAATGCCCATTGACCACACGTCAAAATTAATTGTTTCAGGGTGTTCTCTCAAAGAGAAGGGACTTTCCTCCGACACAACAGAAATGTCTGCTTCACTGATCAACGAATGTTTCCTTCCTAAAGCAAGATTTAGTTGTCACAAACGATCTGACGAAATGAATTTATCTAGCAGTAAATTGGATTGTACGCCATTTTATTTCAAGGTTTATAATGCCTTGAGTTAATTTTTTTCACGTCAATAAGTTCATTACCTAATGTTTTGAACTTAACAGCTACCTTCGTATGAAAAAATTGAACAACTTACTCCACCAGACTTTGGTTAGTTCTCGAATGTCATATGGTCAAACAATTTAATTGTTCTCATTGTTGAAAACACGTATGCGAATCTTATCACCACCTAAATAAGTAATCCAAAGTGATTTTTTCCGGCAATTCGACTGAATCACTAACAACTGTATTGCCCGCCAAAAACAGGTCATGTCGAAACGGCGGAAACTCGACGAAGCGAAGGAATCTCGCGATATGCGGTTCAAAACAAGGTTAGTAAAATATGCTCACGAATTTGAATTGGACTTGTACAAAGTTCCAAACGAAGTCATAGCCAAACCTGAAGAGCTGTTCCCAGAAAAGCCTTATCCAGGAAGAAAACCTGTGAAAAAAGGTAAGTCAACGTCAACTGTCAGAAAGGAGGACGATAAAGCTAAAAGCTATCTGAAGTTACGTAAAGAAAGGGAAGAGTTTAGAAAAAGATTGGTCGAGATCATCCTGAACAAAGACTCGGCCGCTGATGGAGTTGACAGGCCTCCTACAGACCATGAAAGACAAATATTGCGGTATCAGTATTATATAAAGTACGGTGTTGACACAGAACATGTTTCTCCCATTGATTATCGCTGGATAGGAAAAATTCTAGGTATGATACCAAATCACCTGAAAACCAACGAAGACCACTTGACAGAAATGTTTCACGAAATGGAGGAAAATTATTTGCACACTGTTAAAAAATCCGTAGTTGATTTCGTTCTTCAGGACCCCGCTGACGTCATCGTGCCCCCCAAACAGCAGCGTTCGTCTATCGAAAAAGAGGGGCTACATCCAAAGAAAATGAAACAAAACTACGTCACGAGTGCTGATAAAATGACCCGAAATCTTTTCATTTTGAACCCTTTGTTGATACAAATTTGGAACTTGTGGTGGGATGAATATGCTTCGCTGCGAATCATAGATCCGACCGTGCTTTTGGAGAAGCGAAACCAGAATTTAAAGTGGGAATTGAGAGATAAAGAAAAAGAAGGAGCACTACCTCCAAAAAATCCTCCTTTTGAGTTAGAGCAATTTTATCGTATGTGTAAAGAAGAGATCAGCTACACGAAGAACAAACTTCTCACCGAATGGGTACCGAGTATTCAAGAAATCCTCTTAGCAGGGTCAAAATCTAATCTTATTCCAGACGCAAAACGAAATCAGCTCACGTCATTCTACAACTGTGTGGCAAGTCTAATGAGTTTGCTCTTGCAACAACTTATTATCAACTCATTGGAGGTTTTTGATGCGTTTCTGAACGATATAGATATGGGACGAAATCCCGGATTTTTTCTTAACTTGACACTCCGAAACAAAGCGATGGTTTATGAGCCTGAGTCGAAACAGTTCAGGAATATTCTGGTAAACGTCTTGGATAAAATGGTAGAAGGAATTGCTGAAATACCGAGGATCGAATTTAACTTGTACTTAGAAATGGAAGAATCAGTAAAATTTCTAAATCCGGTTATTCTTCCAGAAACAATTGACAAACACCGGAAAGCCATTCTGAACATGTTGGAACATCAAGATATTGGACCTCAACTCAGAGTTCACGATTTTGACTGTTACATCGACTTGCTGAACGGTGATGCTCAACTCGAGGTCGAAGAATTTCTCAAGAACGAACACACCCTTGAAGACTTCAAGCCCATGGTGAGGAAATACGATAATCTCGTGAAGGAAATCCCTTGTGAGTTAGCGTTTGAGGTATCAATGGGGATGTACACCATGAAACGTCACGATATTATAGATTATCTCACCAAAAGCGCGCAAAATTTGAAAGAAATGCTCACGCGACGGTTGATTTCGGATTATTCCGACAGTTGCAAAGCATTAGGAGAAGAATACGAAAATATAGCACTCAAGCTATCAACTGAACCCGCAAACACAGCGGAACTCATGCGTCTTATAGCGTATCGAGACGAAGTTGAGACATCTATATTGCAGGAAATGGAAAAACGGCTTCAGCGGGTCATGCAGTACATACTTTTTCTTTCAGACTACGTACCACTCACACCCCCTGAAATGAAACAGAACACAAACACATTCATTTGGTACACCAAAATGCCTGACGTTTTACAGCAGAACCAAAAGCTTATAGAACGTAAAACAATTGATTTCCAGGAATACCTCAAAGAACGAATCAAGACGTTTGTTGCTGAACTTGACAAATGGATGAAACAAGTGGAAAAATTTGAAACGTACGGAAACATTGAAGATTTGGACCGTTATCAAAGTTTAGCCACTGCTCTGGATGAAAAATTGATGGACGCAGTGACAACCATCGACCAGTTCAATGAAGAAGAAAGAAGCTTCAAGTGGGAAGAGTCGTTTTATCCTTTACGCAAGCAAATTGCCGATAAATTAGCTCCGTTTAAAAAACTTTACGATAATGCAACAGAATTCATCAATAAACACCGCCAATGGACAACTTCCCGTATTGGCACTTACGATCCCGAGGTAATTGATACGGAAACCGCCACTTACTACCGTAATATTTACAAAATCGAGAAGCAATTTACCGATCTTCCGGAACCGCGAAAACTTGCTGAAGCTGTGAGAGAAAAAATTGAGGTGTTCAAAGAACATCTGCCGATCGTCATGACATTAGGCAATCCAGGGCTGAAAGATAGGCATTGGGAAATGATTTCGGAAATAGTAGGTTTTCCTATGTCAGGGGAAGAGCTTACGCTTGAAAAGGTGTTTGAGTATGGTATTGAAGAGTTCAATGCCAAATTTGAAACAATTAGTGATGCCGCAACAAAAGAGAACAACTTGGAGAAGGCTTTGAATAAAATGGTCAAAGAATGGGAAAACGCTCGATTCACTGTACACCCTTACAGAGACAGCGGTACTCACATTATTTCAAGCGTTGATGAAATTCAGCTTCTCCTCGATGACCACATCGTGAAAACCCAAACGATGAAAAATTCGCCATACATCAAACCATTCGAAGAAACAATATTAGCATGGGAAGCAAAACTTCAACTGCTTCAGGAGATTTTAGACGAATGGCTAAAAGTTCAAGTGACGTGGTTGTATCTAGAACCTATATTTTCTTCGCCAGACATCCAGCAGCAAATGCCCGAAGAAGGGAGAAAGTTCAGTGCTGTAGACAAAATCTGGAAAGACATCATGAAAACGGTACTGTTGGACACCCACGTGATGGTGGTTGTGGAGATTGAAAAAATGTTGGAGCGACTGAAAAAGTCCAACGCACTCCTAGAAATCATCCAGAGAGGATTGAACGACTACTTGGAAAAGAAAAGGTTGTATTTCCCCAGGTTTTTCTTTTTGTCCAACGACGAGCTGCTGGAAATTTTGTCTGAAACTAAAGATCCAACTCGGGTGAACCCGCACATGAAGAAATGTTTTGAAGCAGTTCAAAAACTGCATTTCACGGACAGCCTCGAAGTAACAGCCATGATTTCAGTTCAGGAAGAAGAAGTAGTATTGGTTGACATAATCGACACGAACCAAGCTCGAGGGCAAGTTGAAAAATGGCTACTTCTATTTGAACAAGATATGAAAAAGACCATACATAGGAAAGTCGCTGAAAGTATGGTAGCGTATCCAACTAAACCAAGAAGCGAATGGGTGTTTGATTGGCCTGGGCAATGTGTCATTTGCGTTTCCCAAACATTTTGGACGACTGAAGTGCACGAAGCGATAAACAAAAAACCTAGTGGCCTTACAAAATATCGCCAGTTATCAACAACTGAAATAGAAAAGCTCGTAGAATTAATCAGAGGTAAATTAAGTCCTAATAATAGAGACACATTGAATGCTTTAGTGACAATTGATGTCCATGCTCGTGATACTGTTGTTATTCTTGAAAAGGCCAAAGTAGCCAGTGATAATGATTTCCTATGGATGAGCCAGTTGCGGTACTATTGGGTTGAGAACCAACTAGATGCTATGATGGTAAATGCTAGTCTCAAGTACGGCTATGAATACCTTGGTAATTCTGAAAGACTTGTCATAACTCCGCTAACGGATCGCTGCTATCGTACTCTAATAGGAGCTTTGAATCTGCACTTAGGAGGCGCCCCAGAAGGTCCTGCAGGTACTGGGAAGACTGAAACAACCAAAGATCTTGCTAAAGCTGTAGCCAAACATTGTGTGGTTTATAACTGTTCGGATGGACTTGACTACATCGCACTGGGAAAGTTCTTCAAAGGGTTGGCTGCCTGCGGTTCTTGGTCGTGTTTTGACGAATTCAATAGGATCGATCTTGAAGTACTTTCTGTAGTTGCTCAGCAGATTCTAACAATTCAAAGAGGTGTTATTTCAGGCAATCCAAAGTTACTTTTCGAAGGCACTGAACTTGATTTGGATCCAACATGCGCCGTTTTTATTACAATGAATCCCGGTTATGCTGGGCGATCAGAACTACCTGACAACTTAAAAGCGCTGTTCAGATCAGTAGCAATGATGGTTCCTGATTATGCATTGATTTCTGAAATCACCTTGTACTCCAAAGGGTTCATGAATGCTCGACCGTTGGCGGTGAAAATTGTAGCAACTTACAAACTCTGCTCAGAACAACTGTCTTCACAGCATCATTACGACTACGGCATGAGAGCTGTAAAATCCGTTTTGGTTGCAGCAGGTAATCTAAAGCTTAAATATCCCAAAGAAGATGAGGATATTGTTATGCTTCGTTCAATAAAAGATGTCAATATACCGAAGTTTCTTGAACACGATTTGCCACTTTTCAGAGGGATAACATCTGATCTATTCCCAGGAGTAGAGCTACCAGAACCAGACTACAGCGTTCTCAACAAGTATTCTCACCAAGCTTGCAAAACAGCGAATATTCAGTGCACCCCGTTTTTCTTGGAGAAAATTCAGCAGATTTATGAAATGATGTTGGTGCGACATGGGTTCATGATTGTTGGTTTGCCATTCAGTGGTAAAACCAGTGCTTATCGAATGCTTGCTGGTGCACTTGAGCTCATCGAAGAAGCTGGTCTAATGAATGAACATAAGGTGGAGATAATTGTGATAAATCCCAAAGCTATTACAATGGGCCAACTCTACGGAGAATTCGATGATGTTTCCCACGAATGGACCGACGGAATTCTCGCAATCAGCTACAGGAGCTTCGCAGCTTCGACCAATCCTAACAGAAAGTGGCTTATATTTGATGGACCAGTTGACGCGATTTGGATAGAAAACATGAACACCGTTTTAGACGACAATAAGAAGCTCTGTTTAATGTCAAGTGAAATCATCCCATTGAATGCAAAAACGACAAACTTAGTTTTTGAACCGATGGATTTGGAAGTGGCATCACCAGCTACTGTATCTCGTTGTGGAATGATTTATATGGAGCCAAGCTCTCTAGGATGGGAATGTTTGATCACGTCATGGTTGAACACTTTACCTAATCCTATCAACGTCCCAAACAGAAAAATGATCAATCAGTTGTTCATGAGATTCGCTCCAGCGTTGTTTCATCTTATAAATCGTTGCAATCTCAAGCAAATATTCCCTTGCTCAGAATCAAATATCATAAAAAGCGTGACAAATTTATTTGATTGTTTTCTGGATGATTTCAACGATGAAAAGTACGTAGAGAGCTTGTCTGACTTGGACATTCGGGCCCAGATGGAAGGGGTATTTTTCTTCTCTTGCATATGGGGAATGGGTGCGACGCTTGATCCACCAAGTCGAGAAAAATTCAGTACAGTGTTCCAAGGCTTACTCAAAAAAGAATTCCCTAGTGAGCTGAAAATGCTTTACAATTTCAGCCCTAACCAAGTGGAAGATCCTAAAAAGCCTTACATTTTTGTAATGCCGACAGGATCTGTTTTTGATTTTAGATACTTGAAAGAAGGGAAGGGCAAATGGAAACCATGGAGCGATGATTTGGCAGCAGCTCCTCCCATACCGAGGGATATTCCAGTCAATCAAATAATTGTCCCAACGATAGAAACTATCCGAACCATGGCACTTCTTGGGTTACTCGTACGCCACCAAAAACATACAATGCTAGTAGGACCAACAGGAACAGGCAAATCTGTATATGTGATTGACTTTTTGCTTAAAAAAGTTGAAACTGAAATCTACAAACCTCTCATCATAAATTTTTCAGCTCAAACGTCAGCAAATCAAACGCAAGATATCATCATGAATAAACTGGATAAAAGGAGAAAAGGCGTTTATGGGCCTCCTGTCGGGAAGAAATGCGTGGTATTCGTTGATGACGTAAATATGCCGTTAAAAGAAGTGTACGGAGCTCAGCCGCCAATAGAAATCCTCAGACAATGGCTCGACCACTGGACTTGGTATGACAGAAAAGACGTTGTGCCCATAAAGTTGGTAGACATTCAGCTTGTGACAGCCATGGACCCTCCGAGTGGAGGTAAGACAGTAACTCCAAGATTCTGGCGCCATTTCAACATAATTGTCGTAAACGAATTCAACGATGATACAATGGTGACAATTTTCAGTAAAATAATGTTGTGGCATTTGGACACTAGAGGGTTCAGTAAAGAATTTGATCCTTGCATTGAGCAAATAGTCGGAGCCACTTTATCGGTTTACAAAAAAAGTTTACTATACCTTTTGCCCACTCCAGCAAAGTCACACTATACTTTCAATTTGAGAGATTTTTCTCGGGTCATCCAAGGAGTTCTTTTGTCAGTTCCTGAAGCCATGGAAAACTTGAAAGCTATGAAAAGATTGTGGGTTCATGAAGTACTAAGGGTGTACTATGACCGGTTGGTTGATGACTCTGATAGAGAATGGGTTTTGAAAACTCTCCATGATGTGTGCCAAGAGAGCCTCGATGAAGACATGGACGCCTTATTCGCTCATTTATGTGAAGGTGGGAACAAAGTAGCCGGTGAAACTGAGATGAGAAAACTCATGTACTGCGATTTTGCCAATCCCAAGGCTGACCAAAGGCACTACATTGAAGTGACTGACATCAACAGTTTACGGACAATTGTTGAAGGTTACCTTTTGGAGTACAACAATATGAGCAAGAAACCCATGCATTTAGTAATGTTCGGTTTTGCTATTGAGCACCTTTCTCGAATATGTCGCATCCTGATACAGCCTCGCAGCCATGCCCTTCTTGTAGGAGTTGGAGGGTCTGGTCGTCAATCATTGACAAGATTGGCCACTCACATCGCCGAGTACGATATATTCCAAGTGGAAATGACTAAAACATACGGAAAAAATGAGTGGTACGAAGATATCAAAACTACTCTCAAGAGAGCTAGTGCGTCAGATCAGCACGTAGTATTTTTATTTACCGACACTCAAATTAAAGAAGAATCATTTGTTGAAGACGCCAATAACCTACTGAATTCAGGCGAAGTTCCCAATATATTCCCACTAGATGAAAAAGTTGAGCTTTGTGAAAAAATGAGAATGATTGATCGACAGAGAGACAAAACTCTTCAGACTGATGGAAGTCCAGTGGCATTATTCAACTTGTTTGTTCAAATTGTACGAGAACAGCTACATATTGTTCTTGCATTCAGCCCGATTGGCAGTAATTTCAGGGTGAGACTTCGCAAATTCCCAGCGATTGTGAATTGTTGTACAATAGATTGGTTTCAACCCTGGCCGCAAGATGCCCTTTTAGCTGTCGCTACTCGGTTCTTGTCAGCAGTTGAACTAACTGATAAAGAGAGAACTGCTTGCATAGACATGTGCCAAAGTTTTCATATAGACACCAACAAGTTAGCGCTGCAGTTTTGGAATCAAACTGGACGTCACACGTATGTCACACCAACTTCCTACCTTGAACTTATCAACACTTTTAAATTCTTGCTCGACAAGAAAAGAGAAGAAGTCACTTTTGGTAAGAAGAGATATGAAGGTGGTTTAGAAAAGTTGGCCAGTGCTGCTGCTCAAGTGGCAATCATGGAAAAAGAACTGAAGTCTCTTGAGCCTCAAATCCATCTCCAGGGTGAAAAGATTAAAAAAATGATGGAAGAAATTGCAGCTGAAGCTGTGGATGTGAGAAAAATCGAAGCAAATGTGAAAGCAGATGAAGAAGTAGCAGGAGAACAAGCGAGAGCTGCTCAGGCCATCAAAGATGAATGTGATGAAAATCTCGCTGAGGCCATGCCAATCATGGATGCTGCTCTAGCCGCTTTAAATACACTAACGACAGCAGACATAACGGTAGTAAAAGCAATGAAAAATCCCCCAAGAGGTGTCAAGATGGTCATGGAAGCAGTTTGTGTAATGAAGGATGTTAAACCAGATAGGATTCCTGACCCTGAAGGTTCGGGGAAAATGGTGGAAGACTACTGGGGCCCTTCGAAACGAGTTTTAGGCGACATGAAGTTCCTTGACGGCCTCATGAATTTTGACAAGGACAATATTCCTCCTCGAGTAATCAAAAATATTCAAGAAAAGTTCATAACCAACCCTGAGTTCGACCCTGATAAGGTAAAAGCTGCGTCAACTGCTGCTGAAGGTCTTTGCAAGTGGATAATTGCCATAAGTAAATACGACAAAGTCGCCAAAGTTGTTGCTCCCAAAAAAATTGCGCTTGCCAAAGCAGAAGAAGAATACAACACGGCAATGTCAGCCTTAGAAGTGAAAAGAGCAGAATTGAAAAAAGTGCAGGATAAGTTTGCGGCCCTTGAACGGGTATTGGAAGAAAATGAAAATCAATACAAAAACACAGAACGAGAAGCAGACTTGTGTAAGAAGAGACTTCAACGGGCAGACGATTTGATAAAAGGGTTAGGCGGAGAACAAACAAGGTGGTCAGCTACAGCGAAAGAATTGGGTGAGCGATATTTCACATTGACTGGCGACATACTCATTGCTTCAGGCGTCGTTGCATATTTGGGGCCATTTACGACCAATTTCAGAAATCAACAAGTACGTGGGTGGGTAGCTCAGGTTCAGTCTTATAATATCGTGTGTGCAACTGATTTTTCTTTAGCTGCCGTGATGGGTGAACCCGTTGAGATTAGGGCTTGGGTGATATTTGGCTTACCAAGTGACGCTTTTTCCGTTGAAAATGCCATAATTGTTAAAAACTCCAGAAGATATCCTTTGATGATTGATCCCCAAGGGCAGGCTAACAAATGGATCAAGAACACGGAAAAGGCTAACAACTTGAACGTCATTAGGATGACTCAGGGTGATTATCCCAGGATTCTAGAGAACTGCATTCAACTTGGCTTGCCAGTTTTGATGGAAAATATTGGAGAGGAATTGGACGCTTTGTTGGAGCCACTGCTGTTGAAACAGACATTCAAAACTGGTGGGTCTCTTTGCATCAAACTTGGAGAGTCTGTAGTTGAATACAACCCGAAATTCACATTTTATATTACCACAAAACTACGAAACCCACATTACTTACCCGAAACGGCAGTAAAAGTCACCCTCATCAACTTCATGATAACCAAAGACGGCCTAGAAGATCAACTTTTGGGGATAGTAGTGGCCAAAGATCGACCGGATTTAGAAGCCGAAAAGAATCAACTGATAGTCCAAGGTGCTCAAAACAAGAAAGACCTGAAAGACTTGGAAGATCGCATCCTGTACACTTTGATGTCTACGTCTGAAGGAGCTTTGTTGGATGACGAACAAGCAGTGGCTGATTTGAGTTCATCCAAGGTCCTTTCAAATGAAATTCAGGAGAAACAGGCAAGTGCTGAAATAACAGAAAGAGCAATAGACGCAGCAAGATTGGAATATGTTCCGATAGCAGTGCACTCAACAGTTCTATTCTTCACCATTTCAAATCTTGCAAACATTGACCCCATGTATCAATATTCGTTAACATGGTTCATGAATTTATACAAATCCGCCATTGACAATGTTGACAAAGCTGAAAACGTGCCAGACCGTATAAATGACTTGAGGGATTATTTCACGTACTCGCTCTATTCCAACATTTGCCGAAGCCTTTTTGAAAAGGATAAATTGCTATTTTCACTACTGCTGGCGGCTAATCTGATGTTCCAACGGGAAGAGCTTGATAGAGACGAGTGGATGTTTTTTCTCACAGGAGGCATGGGGCTTGAAAACCCTCATCCTAGTCCAACCACTTGGTTACCCACTCAGGCGTGGGACGAGTTTTGTCGAGCAAACGATCTGCCCGCTTTTGCGGGAATACGAGAGCACGTCAAAAAGAACTTAAACGAGTGGAAGGAGATATTTGATTCGCTCGAACCACAGAACATGACGCTTCCTAAGCCTTATGACGAATCCCTTACTCGATTTCAAAAATTGATTGTCCTGCGATGCATTAGAATAGACAAAGTGATTCCAGGAGTTCAAAATTTTGTAGAAAACCAGCTAGATAGAAGATTTATTGAACCTCCACCTTTTGATTTGCAGAAAGCGTTTAATGATTCCCATTCTTGCATACCACTGATTTTCATTTTGACACCTGGAGCTGATCCGACAGCGACTCTCTTGAAATTTGCAGACGACCTCGGTTTTGGAGGCAACAGGCTAAATTCGTTATCCTTGGGTCAAGGTCAGGGTCCCATTGCCATGAAGTTGATTGACGAGGCAATCAAACATGGAAGTTGGGTCGTCCTTCAGAATTGCCACTTAGCAAAAAGTTGGATGCCAAGTCTGGAAAAAGTATGTGAGGATTTGAACCCGGATTCGGTCCACAACGATTTTCGTTTGTGGCTCACTTCTTATCCTGCTGAACACTTTCCAGTATTAGTTCTGCAAAACGGCGTTAAAATGACGAATGAACCTCCCAAAGGGCTACGTGCGAATATAATGCGATCCTTGACGAATGATCCGATCAATGACCCTGATTTCTACGAAGGAAACAAGCAACCTATCCCTTTTAAACGTCTCATTTTCGGACTCTGTTTTTTCCATGCATTGATTCAAGAGAGACGAAAATTCGGTCCTATAGGATGGAACATACCGTATGAATTCAACGAGACGGATCTCAGAATTAGCGTTCTTCAGTTGAACATTTTCCTGGCAAACTACGACGACGTTCAGTTCACAGCTATCAAGTACCTCACAGGGGAATGTAATTACGGTGGGAGAGTCACTGACGATTGGGACCGGAGAACACTCAACACAATCCTGGCCAAGTTCTACTGTCCACAGATCATACAAGACCAACCTATTTACTACTTTGACCCATCTCAGATTTACTACTGCCCAAATGAAGAAACCTTGGACAAGATGGTTGAATACGTCAAAGAACTCCCATTGATCACGAAACCTGGAATTTTCGGCATGAACGATAACGCCGACATCACAAAAGACAAGAATGAAACGTTGCAACTCTTTAATGGGACACTTCTCACGCAAGAGGCCTCAACTGGAGGAGGATCAGCAGCAAGTACGGATACAGCCGTTTTCGATGCTGCAAAAGACATGCTCCAAAAACTTCCGCCAAATTTCGATCTTGTACTGGCCATGGAAAAGTACCCAACCATGTACAACCAGTCGATGAACACGGTCCTCGTCCAGGAAATGGGAAGGTTCAACAATTTGATCACCGTCATCAGAAACAGCTTGAGAAACCTCCAAAAGGCGATAAAAGGCGAGGTGGTCATGTCCAACGATCTGGAACAGCTGTACCATGCCGTGTTTCTGGGGAGGATTCCTGCTATGTGGTTGCGAGTGTCATATCCTTCCCTTAAACCGCTCGGAAGTTACGTCAGCGATCTCATACGACGCCTCGAATTTTTGCAAAAATGGTTCCTTGAAGGCGCTCCCAACGTGTTCTGGGTCGCTGGATTCTTTTTCACGCAAGCGTTCTTGACTGGAGCACAACAGAACTTTGCGAGAAAGTACAAAATTCCGATCGATCTGTTAGGGTACGACTTCCAAATCGTCCTTCCCAATTCGGTGAAAGGGTCACCAGAAGACGGCGTGTACACAGAAGGCCTCTATGTGGACGGGGCTCGCTTCAACAGGGAAACAATGTTTTTGGACGAATCCCTGCCAAAAGTCCTCTACGACACGATGCCGTACATTTGGCTCAAGCCGATCAAAAAATCCGAGCTGCAAGTCGGCCCGAGGTACACCTGTCCCGTCTACAAGACTGCAGAACGACGAGGAGTTTTGTCGACGACAGGCCATTCGACGAACTTCGTCATCGCTATGCTGATCCCATCTAAAAAGCCGCCGGAACACTGGATCATGCGCGGAGTTGCTCTTCTTTGCCAGCTTTCGCAATAAATGTGTCAGTCGAATTGGTCTATCATTTATGAGCTTGTTTGCAAAGCGTCAAGATTGGCAACTTAAAATCATCCTTGGTTTCAATGTGATGCTTCGTGAAGTGGAGTGGAGATCTTTTATTGACCCTCTGTTGAAAAACAAAAATTTAGAATTTATGTTGACCCAGCTGTAATTGGATGTAAATAAGAATAGCGGGCGAAGATTTGTGGGGGGTTGGAAAAAAGGGGTAAAGAATGTGCCCACCTCTGTCCACATAAGGTTTCTGGATATACCCCTAAAAATATGAAATGGATTCCTTGCTCTCTTATATATCACGTATATAAGTCCTTATATGAAAATTTCAAATTGACTCAAGTTTTCTTTTTACCTGTTGAGGTAGGTCCTGAAGGTAGTCCGAAACTGATTCATATCTCCCTGGTAGGGTAAGTTGCATTATGAAATTATGCATATGAAATTATGAAGATTCAAAGTGAACGCATTCGAGAACTACCAGCCAAAACAGCCCGCTGAAAGCTCAATGGTTCAGCATTCTGAGATCATTTTCATGATGACATTGTGTGGACGTACGTATTCATTTCGGAGCCTATCAGAATATTATACATTGATAATTTATTATCATTTTGTCTATTAACGTTATTTGATGATTACGATGATTAGGAGACTCTCCGGCAACTGTAAGTGAAAACCAATAGGGCACAAAATTACATCTAATGTTATGGCATCCCTGTATTGGTCCAATACAGAGACAAATTCAGCGAAATTGAGTTGCGACGTAAGATGGGGTTTGGACGCTTGCAGATGTTACTGGGTGCAGGTTTGCGGCCTTGTCCAAGTTCAAATTGAGCTGACGTCAAAGCCCATGGTCATTTGAAGTCCGCCTGACACTCAGTTTGCAACGAACTTGGCCTAAAAAATATGGTAAAAAATTATTTTCAAAAAGTGAATAGATCTTTGTACATTTATAAAGCATAACGTTCATAAACATGTTGGAAGCATTTTTTGTGTGCCTCAACTCCACTGAAGATCATATTATTCCCTTTCCTCTCCAATTTATTCTTCAATTCTTTTTTTTTTTTTTTTACTTCCAGAATAAGATTTCAAACTGCCTACTTACTTTAGAAACGACGCCTCACATGACTCCCAGGCCCAAATCCTTCAAACCCCCTAGTCCCTTAGAAGCCTTATAATATCAAGCATAACCGTTATTAACCCTAACCCAGTTAGGGTCCCAGTCTGGGACCCCTCAAATCGATTAACGACCACAATTACCTCGAATAGATAGGTCCTAGGACAAATCATTCAAAAACTACATTGATGGACTGACAAACTTTCAACACCAATTTGAGAAGAAATTCGAGAGCTAAAGCCCTCAAATTATTTTCATTTTTGATTTAAACAAAAAATCTTGGAAGCGAAAACGGCGAAGACACCGGACATAGAATTTTTGGACCATTGCAACAACAAAATGCAACATTTTGTGGAGCATAATACAATGTCATTTGGACCCCATCAAAAGTAACTTTCATAATCACTTTTATAGTAATAAGTCACTTCACGAGGATGGCCCACAATATCTCATGGCGGTACAAGCTTCTTGAGCAGTCTCCTCACGTCTTATTTAATCAGCGGGGAATGAAATTTAAAACTTTCCACGTAGAGCGGTGGTTTAGAGCGCTACAGGTGGGAGAAAGTGATTTAGGAGAGCAGCATGCCGCCCAGACGTCTGTCCCTCTACCTCAAACGTCGGCGGATCGATACAACTCCGGACGAAACCCGGAGAGGGTACCCCATGCCAAAAAAAAAAAAAAAAAAAAAAAAAAAACCATTTCACGTATTCAGGGTCCTCTCCGTTGTCCAGTGAACCTGAGTCCAATGACCGGGGGCTTCAAATACAACTTGAGGCTTCAGAAGTCAATTTGCTGGAAACGGTGTGTACGAAGATGGCAATGAATTTTAGGTTCACGAACATCATTACGACAACATCGTCTCCTTGATGTTATTTTTAAATTTTACGTATGCCATAGTTTTAGTATTATATTACAATAGTCGCTGGTTATACCGGTTTGTCGGGTATATCGTCCAAAAAACGGGATGGGATTAAAGTGAGTTGCGTGTGTTTATCAGGTGAACGACTCCCACTCCCATGACTCATCATACTCGTGGATTCCGTGAGGCGCCTGTTGGCCTGTGAGGCAGTAGTCTGTAGTGGTTCATTAACTACCTTCACATTACTCGTTCGATGGTAGGTACAGTGCACGGTGAAACGTGAACGAGTGTAAAGGAGTGTCACCTGCTTCGATGGATCAACGGTTCCACTGGCAGCTGCGTGTCGAATCTCTCTTTGAAACGGTTACAAGCCGTTGACTATTTTACCACACTCATCGGATTCTTAAAGGTAGGCATCACAATGGGACAAGTGTGTGAGCTGACTGGGTGCCACATGCAGAATAATTCCAATTACTGGAAACGCTGAAATATCCAGGCATTTTAGAGAACTTTACCATGATTTTATAAGAAGGAACAATATGTACCTACCTAACAAAAGAAAACAATGGTGTTGACAGCAGTTGGTTCGCGACTCACCCCCCGCGTCAGTTTAGGTCATGGGGCATTTTAAAGAAAACGGACAACGTTTCGAGCACCAGGGCACAGGAGAGAATTTTTCATGCAGTGTTCCAGGGGGTTGCAGGGGGCTGTAGTATTCCTACAACCTACTTCATTCTTCCTTTCCCATTGTTTCTGTATGGTGGGACACAGCACCTTCAGGGGAGAAAAAATTGAGATATCAAGCATTTTCCTCGTCGTCTTCTTGTCAGATATCATCATCACCGTGGATTAAACCTTTGGTTAAACACTTGGTATGACTAGAACTTTCAAAAATTTAGGAATAATAAAATGGAAACAACTTCATCCATGTGGTGTCTTTTGCACTAAAAATCCAGTCATACTGGTAGGTACGTACTCGTATAAATTTAAACAAGTGCGTGCCAATGTGGCTATTATACATACTTTTAAAGTCCCTATAGGGAGGAATCATGTCACTTTGTTGGTATATATACCAACAAAGTGACATGATTCCGACTGCCTCCTCGATTGTGGAAAGTCACGCATGCGCAATTCATTTCCCTCTGTGATCTCGTGGAGGAAACTTCGTAGGGACTACTTTTTCGTTTGGGGAGGACCGAAGTTCTGTGCGTATTAATTCCTAGAAGCGTTTGAGTTCTGATTCGATTCCGAATGGCAAGAACTGAGGTACCTACCTACTCTGCGAACTCACATAAATATACCCTAAATCAATGTAACGGTTGATAAAATCATCAGTTACGGGCCATGACTCACGGCACTCGTTCGAGAACTCTTCGAAGAGTTCATCACAATGCCATCCAAGAATGTCAGCTTACGTGAGTACGGTTTGAGAAAAACCGTCCGCGAACCCCCTAATAACTTTGGTAGGTAGGTATTCTCTTTCTTCAATGCAGGCTTTTTTTTTTTTTTTTAGGTTGTTAAAAGAACCAATGAAGGGGAAGTTCCCGAAAGCTCAGTTGTTGAGGGGACGTGACTCATAAGGATCCCATTTCCCAATCTCTTACAAAAAATCAGTATAAGTTCATCACTGTACGTTTTTACCAATTGGAATATCTCGTTGCAGCGAGTATGAAGAACGATGCAAGTCAAACAGGCACCAACTTGTGTTGTGCTGATAATCGCTGCTTTAAATTTGACGGATGGAGCCATCAACAACTCGGTGTCAACAGAACCACCCAGCGATTTTGTTACAAATTGTCTAGTATGTGTTTTAATGTGGTTTGTTTAATCTGGTTTCATAAATTTTAGTATTTTGGTATGTAGAGTCACATTTGACTTCAGGTCGAAGGAAAAGACAGCGAATACACAATCAGTGGCGAGATGTGCGTCGAATTTCCTAGAGGTTATCCTATTCATGGAACCGTATTGACCATCCAAGCCTCCAGTATCGCGGAGTTGAAGCCGGGTGATTTCATCGGTTTGTCGACATCCCTCTTGAAATCTATGACGATCGACATGAACGTCAAACTTCACACAATTGGCGAAGGCCTGTTTTCGGATATGCAAGAATTGGAGAATTTGACCATCTCCAACAACGAGCGGCTCATGTACATTCACTCGGAAACGTTCGCCGGCTTAGTCAATCTTAAACAACTTGTACTTTCGAAAAACATTTACATGGATTTTTATTGCATGTCTCAAGCGGTTCGGCCAGAAATGTTACCGTCCCTTATTTACCTTGATGTGTCAGGCAATCCGTTTAGCTCGATAAGTTACACTGACGCATATCACATGAATTCATCGACGATACGAGAGTTGAAATTATCTTATTGTGAACTCGCCTCTGCTGAAGGGACGGCATTCAACAACTTACCACACCTAAGGACACTGTATATAGACAATAACAATTTGCCAACGTCCACCATTATAGAATTGATCAAAAATATTTCACAACATTCGACAGAATTCAGAGAAATTCACATAGGCGCTAATAACATTAAAGATCCTGGTATTGTATTTTCAGTTGCTCGCAGTACAAAAATAACTCATATTGATCTCAGCTACACTCGATTTGCACCTGGGATCGCAGACACTGTATACACCGTTCCAGACATTACGTATCTCGATCTGTCGGAAACACGTTCTCGATTTCCCCAAACTTACTTCACGCCAAATATGTTCCCTAATTTGGAATACCTTCATTTGAATTCAAATCATTTGTTTAGTAAACCTTTTTTTATGTCTCTGCCAAAACTAAGATATCTTGACTTATCCGATAACGCCAATGCAAACGATGTCAACTCAATTTTCTGCACGGGACTTCGTTTGGAAAACATGACATCGCTGGAAGTGTTGAGACTTGATAACAATCCAATTCCGGTTTTATACCGAATCTCTTTTCCAAATCTACCATCATTAAAAGAACTATATTTAACTTATACCTCAATTCAAACGATTGAGTTTGCTCCTTTTGCTGGGCTTGACTCTCTTGAGATTCTAGATTTGAGCCATAATCCAATGAATTCTGGTGCTATTAATAGCACAACCTTTTTGGGGCTGTTCAACTTGAAAAGGCTCATATTAGACAACGTCATGTTGAGTTGTTTAAAAGACGAAGCCACATTCATTCACACTCCTAAATTGGAATACCTCTCATTACAAAACAACGCCTTGTTAGAATTGAAACATCACTTACTTTTCCCCCTTCCTCAACTGAATATTTTAGATTTAAGTTACAACAGTTTTCAAAACTGGGACCAACGAATTTTTGAGAATAACACCAATCTTGAAACCCTTTTGTTGAGTCATAATCAAATTTCATCATTCACTTCTGCAATGCTTCAGGATTTTTCAGGTTTAAAATCCCTTGATTTGAATGGTAATGTTTTATCGTGTGAATGCAGCGAGCTGTCACTCATTCTTCCGTACATCAAAGAAAATAATACCAATGAGCAAAACGCCCTTATCAAAGAAATATCACAGCCAAGTATGCTTTGTTCGGCTCCCAAAGACCTTAGGTTTACGTCTTACTGGGAAACGGCTCAAAAACTGCAACATCGTGAATGTGGAAATTACAGCTTGGTTTTTATACTTGTCACAATAATAATTCTTGTCATTGTAATAATAAGCATACCAACTTTCTATTTTTTAAGGTGGCACATAAAATATTGGATATTTCTGTTGAGGCAGGCGCTGGCATGTTACATATTTCCCAAAAAGAAATCCCCTGTTTTGCCAGGGAAGTATGCGTACGACGCTTTTGTCTCTTATAGCAACGAGGATCGAGGGTTTGTCGTTCGATTGGTGTCGATGTTGGAAAATAAATCACCCCGTTTTCGATTGTGCGTTTACGAACGTGATTTCGCCATAGGAGGCGTCATTACCAGCAATGTTGTCGAGAGCTTGGCCAAATCCAAAAGGACCATTTTAATTCTGAGTGACGCTTTCGCCCGGTCAACGTGGTGCCAATGGGAAATGAATTTGGCGCAGCACAAAAGACTCTTTTTCAAAGATCAGAACGGGCCTCTGATCATCATCAAAATCGGCGAAATAATGGAAAAACATATGACACCGACTTTGAGGTATTTGACGAAAACTAGAATTTACCTCCAGTGGAATTCTGATCCTATTAAACAAAAAGTCTTTTGGGAGAAGCTACGCACGGCGCTAGCAGCTTCTCTGGATGATGACGATACATCAACATTCCAACATAAGGTGTTGAGCAATGGGGAAACAGTAAACAATAATAACACCAACATATCAACAAATGATGCTCCTGAATCAATCAATGTGTGATTGATTGACTCTTTCAGTGACACTTTTGGCCATATTTACTCAATAAAATCACCAGCTACTCATGCTGGCTAAACTGATAGCCAGACACACTGGATTGAAAAATGAAGGTCTATCGGTGTCATGGTAGACACGAATGATCATCCATCATTTTAACACGAATGCACAAAGATAAGATAGCTAGCTAGTCACTTAAGACCGAAAGTCAAAAACAAATTTAGATGAAGATACCTATTGACCAACGGCAGATTTAACTCAAGTTTTATTGAGAGGTAACGAATACACAAACGCCCGCCAATTTTTTTCGACGGTAGGTACAAAAAGAAAACTGATTCAATAACGCCCACTCATTCTTTGATGATACCAGAAGAAAAATAATAGTCAATTGAGAGTTACCTATCTGTAAAAACATAAATTATCTTCTATCACTCCTTTTCAACGTTGAACTTTTTAGTCGGTGCCAATGGGGAATGCTATAACATTGAAATTTCCCAATGAATAGAGAAATTTCCCAATGTTGGACGATGTCCATGATGAAAACAAAGAATAATATTCTTTCTAATATTATTAAAAATAGCGTTTTTAATTCGTTAACATTGGATTGTATATTGTACTCCCAATAATTTTATTCAAAGTTCCTATGCTCAAGTCAAAAAATTGTACCTATCACTGATAGATGAATTTCTAATACTTCGTAAAAAAATATAAGTTTCAGTTCTAAGTGATAGTAATGTACATAATCAGTACCTAACTAATGTGTCATGCAAAACCTACGCAGTGTAAATAAAACATGGACATGTCGGGACCAAGATCATTTTTTGTTTCCTTTTACCGATCTTTACTAAATGTGGGTTTTATTGTGTTTAACCATTTATGGTTCTCACAAGTGGGGCAGGAGCCGACCCCACAATGCGCCCAGATAATCACTGATAAAGTAAGAGTGTCTTAGATAGTCTTGCTCCAGAGAAAGGATTCACATAAACTTGCGTTCAGAGGTGAATTGTCTGCCGACATGTCAGGTATTACAACATTTGAATGATTTTTGGTCAAACATTGGTGTTCGGCCCGGATCCGAACCAGGCTGATCAGCGCTCCGACTGATTTGTAAACAGACGAAGCTCTGTCGCCTTAGCTCACTGGGCCACCCTGACCCCCTACCGATCTTTACTATAGTGTTTGGTTTTGACTAAAAACGCTAAGGTTTTGTAGGACAACGTAAACACTCAGGTCATGTAGGATTCAATCTGGTAATTATTATAAGACAATTATATTGTACTATTCTACCTGCGATAGTACTACTACATACTAGGTACTACAGCATCTCAAACGGATAATTCGTAATTATTACATAAGTAATTGAGGGCGTAGGTGGAAGAAGAGCCCATGGGCGCATAGGCCCTTTTCCGGAAATCGTTCTGATCGCATCCTCAAGGAGCTTTCGAATTTTCAAGTCGATCCGATGATTTTTCGCGCGACTGCATCGCTTATTGTAACCAGTCCTAAGGCTAATTTCGGAGAAACCAATAACTTTGACATCCAATAATATTATGTCAGAACGCACTTTTGGCCTAAGGGCCCTTCTTCCACCTACGCCCTCAATTTTAAACTGCCCAGTTAGTTGAAGCCTGACTACTTCTCTATATTCGAATTGGGTTTCTTCATTAAATTTTAATGGTTTTGCGATTGACAAAACTGGCTAATAACGATTGTGTGGATAATAACAGAGCGCGATGCTGGGCGCAAAAGAATTCACAAGGTAGGTAGGTAGGTACATACTTCAAAAGGTCTTCACCTCACCTGACTTCCCTATTGCTATTCCGACCCCTTCTCCGAAGCGGATACATAGATTTCACCTGCCAGGGGGAACTGGTAGGTTACTTGCTAACAGACCCCTTCTACGGTATGTTTATATAGCACAATAATACTGTGGGCGGTTTTAAAGAGTATCATAATATCATGCGCAAATTAAGCATTAAGCAAATTACTTAAACATCGCCCAAGAAAAGTAGAAATGCTTACTGGTGCTAACGGGTAAAGACACGATCCACCCCGCTTGCACATCTCGTCCCTCAACCGACAGTTCATAGGCAAAAAGGGGGTACATATAAATAAATTAAAAAAAAAAAAAAAAAGCGAAAATGACTGTCTACAAAAACACTGAAGGGTTGAAGGTTTTCGGCTATGGGGTCGAGTTAGGTGTTATTTTCGAAGTATTTTTGGACCTAGAATCCTATGGGGAGGGGGGAGGGGGGCCCAGAACGATCCGATATCACCGTGGGGCCTCTTTCGTGGGGCTATGAAATTTATAGAATTTTAATATTCAAAAAACATATTCAAAAACCCGATTTAATGGGGTTTTTGAAGGATCCCAGAGATCTAATTAGACCTCCTCCTTATTAATAAGGTTTCGTTTTACGAGTAATTTTGGACGCATAATCCATTTTCGAGGTCCCACATCTGACCAAACATTGTACAGATTTTTTTTTTCTTTCTAAATGTTTTCAAAAATATTTTCATATTGACACAGAATTAGTGTTTGCGTAATTAACATATATTAAAGACTAATAAATCCTTGAGTAAAATTTTCAGCGTTTTCGTTTCCTCCTTTCTTTTTATTCTGCCAGTTGAAGGATTATCCTTTGTTGCTGAATGCTAGTTTTTTCCAACCTTAGGTGCTTATATTAAATTTCTATGTTTACGCTACTGTATCGTTAAAGATTTTGCCTTAGGTCTTTATTTCTGTTGTTTGCTCCATGGGAATACTTTTGTCGCCAGGCTAATTCCGGTTTTCCTTTGTTTCCGGTTGTGTCTTCATTCCTCCCGACTCCGGCTTGAATGCCTAAAATATCCTAATAATCAGAATTTGAATAGGAAAAAAGTGTCCGTTATTACCCCCCACAATTTTCCAAAGGAGCTTAAGCTCCTTCATGTTTCAATTGAAACTCGGGGACCGAGTACGAATTTTTCGTTTTCCGTTATATATATATATATATATATATATATGTTTTTCACAGCTTTGTTTCCAGGGGAGAGTAAATGGGGATTTCATTAGCGTGGTGCGAGCATGTCGGCAGCAGATGTGGTTGAGTTACGGGCACACACCAGTTGGAGCGGAAGTCTTCCCTTTTTGCCCGCTTTTTCGAACTTCGAAGGAGATGATTATATGCATTAGATAACATGAATATCACCAATGCGTTCTAGTACATAAGGACAATAATTGTCCAATAATTATTATTGGAGACAGAACAAATCAGTGCCCCTTGAGCGGAATTCCCCCCCAAAATGAAATTAGGTACTCATCTCAGATTAACTCTTAATAGATAACGTTCTATTTTCTCCAGTCCTATTCATTAGTAAACGCGCGATTAGGCAGGTACATACACGAAACCATTCCAAACCTTCCCCGGGTGCCCAGTGCTAAACCTACTTTGGTAAACCTAATTGGGTGCCGAGCGCAAATGTTCGGTTTCGAGAAACCTGGGTGCCGAACGCAGCTGTCTCATTTTGACCCAAAAAGGTGCCTCCTTTGAGTCAACTTGTTTGATTTTCCAGATTCGCTCCTGCCTAACAATCGTGGAATGGTAATAGACGCAATAGAAGTCTAAACAACCAAATTGGTATATTTGTACACTCTTACGTGTTATTTGTGCAATAAGTCCATTTTCCAGGTGCTCCTGCGCGTAGAAGGCGACTGTTGACTGCCTTGTGCAATGTGAAAACTATTCATTCGAACGGTTCTAAACTGACGCTGTGATCCCCATCGTCTTGTATAGGTTTTGCAGATCTTTGAGGTTTTGGAGTGCCTGCAAGTGGATTTTCCCTTCGGGCAGTGCCAGCGGCTCGTACTTGAGGAAGAACAGGGTCCTCTCGAGATAACCTCCCGATTCCTGCAACCGAGAACACAGTTGAGGGGATTGAGGTGGTTAGGGAGAGAAACCCCATTGGATTAGACTGCAAAAAACCACTTCAGTTGAGGAGAAATAATCACCAGGGTTGAAGGATTGAAAGCTGAGCAATCGTACTGCCTGTATTACAGGCATAGCTGTAATACAACTTCCTGGGTAGTGACGTGACATCCCTAGATGAATCTGGTCAAGTTAACGGTCATACCAATACACAGACCTGTCACTGGCGATTTAATTATGAATTTCAATCATTGAACAGCAGTCTTTTGATAGGTTTAGGTAATTAGGTATTAGGAAGCATGGTGTCCTCAGAATTTAGTTAGTAAGTTCCGTAGAAATCACTAGCAATAGAGAGTATACACAAATTGGGGCATTTTAGAAACCTACCGATGACAACTTTGCCACAGCCTTGTTGATGAGTGATGTTGGGTTAAAACGGAACTTAACTAATTACGAGACTTACTAAGAGCTGAGCTTGAAGAATGAGGGGATTCGATGTTTTCTTGTTAACCTGCCTCCTCGCTGCCTCAGCAACTGCAGCGTGCAATTCGAAGTACAAAACTCCTCTGATACGGTTTTCCGCTAAAAAAAATTAATAATACAATTTATTACACCCAGTAATCTCACAAATGAAGCGAAACGCCCTGATCTTGTCAAATGTACAGCTGGTGTAGAAAATTTCCCTCCTAAGAGGATTTTATTCAGCAGAGCCACCAGTGTCTCCGTTAGGACAAAATCTATTTCGTTTAAATGTAATGGATAATTCACCTTCTCGATTCAATTCAAAGGCTAAATTTACCTCGAAAGATTCCATCGGCGAGGGTGATCAGGACTCTACAAAGGGTCTCTTTGATCGACAGCAAGCCATCTTCCACATCTGCTAACCCTTTGGGATTACACTGCCCTATCATCTGCGCCAGTGTTAGCTTAGTTTCAACCAGATGGCAGAAATTCTCTCCTACAAGATTCCTGACTTTGGTGATTGAATTGAGATATGAGTTCACGTCGCCCTTTTGTACCGAAGACAATTCTTTTGCCACCTGAGATTCAGAAGAAATGTTAATTGGTTGTTCCGAACTTGAAAATTCATTTAACGGGTACAACGAATTAACACACATTCGCACAGATACCAGCAGCTTGTTTTGATGAAACTTTGTGTTTGCACTTCAGACAACGCCAAACTTCAAACTCTTTGATGAAACACTTTGGCAGCACCATTCCGTCGCAATTTCTGCAAAATCAGACCACTGATCAATGTATAATATTATTCCAAATACCTACCTACTGCAGTATTTCAACACATGTGTTGAAGGCAAGGTCGAAATAAGTGTGCTTATTCACTCTGATCCACTCAATACTGTTTTCCAATTTGTAGAATTAATTTGCTGGTGGCAGGTATATTTGGGGCGTCACCGCAGGAACAACGTCGGTGTAGGAACAAATTGCGATTATTAACAAGCTCGAGGGCCCCACAAAGTCACTCTGAGGTTTGGTATTATTGGCTGAGGTCGTGAAGTAATGAAGTCCACAATCTCCCTCGAATATTAGGACCGGAGGGGCCCCTTGAAGTGGCAAACTGGGAGCCGAGTTAATTAGAATCCTCGGGAAGGTCGCAACCATACCAAAACGGGTCTTGGTGAAAATGGTTTTAAATTCGAATTAAAGCTTAGTTGACTTGTTTTCTACACAACGCCGGAACAAGGCTGCAAATTATATTACAGGGTTTATCGTTCTTAATAAACGATAATAGGTGGAAAGTAGTCTGACAGGTTTAAATTCCCAACAAATCGATTCAACGCTCCTATGATAGTTAATAATACGACACCTCAATCGACCTTTGATGAAGCCCTTAAAGAATCCTACCCTTGTGAAGGTACCTAGACTATAAGAATTGCCATAATGAAAAGCTTACTTGGATGGGCACCGTACAGCGCTGAGGTAAGTACCATTTTCAGTTGAATCAGAACATCTCGGACAGACGCAAGGGAAATATTTGGTCAACAGTAGATGTTGCCGTCTGGCAGGTGTGCTCCAAATGGGATCCGTGTACGATATGCTCAAATGGCTACCTAATGAAAAGACCAATACTTATCACCTTTTCGACGACTGGATACCTTTCGTCGTTTTTCTTACCTTTCGGTATGTCCACTGCAGCTCTGATTAGGACGTGTCCCGAATCGGTGAACGTTTTGGAACAGTTGGGCAAGCAGTTGTGCTCAAGGAGGGAGCATTTCCAATAAACTGATATGTAGCCGGGCTCACATAGTGGTACTTCATGCCCATTAATCTGAAATATACAAAAATTTACACTTAAGGGTTTCATAAGCCGATGATCGTCAGTTAGATGCGTGAACATGAGATTGTCATATGCTAAAGACCCTAAGTACCTACCTACTGCTTAACAGGCAGTAGATGATGCATTCAGATCGAAAGCACTCGCTACCTACCAGAAGGTACATACAAAAGCGCTGCAAATTTTACACAAAGGTTTATTATTCTATGATTTAGGTTACATGTACGAATATTAAATCTTTCAACAAAATTTTGAAAAAAAAATTTTTTTTAATGTTTTTCCAAAACAATTTTTTTTAGTCGGAAAATAGTCGACCACCTACGATTTTTCAAAAATCCCATTTTTAGCCCCATGAAAGCCCTAAAGATCTAGATCTTCATAGCATGAAGATTTCAGAGCGCTAAAAACAAACGCAAATCGAATAAAACGTCTGACAGCGTTCGACATCTTTTAATTTTGAGCGACAAGTTCTTACCTGAATTATACCGCAAATCTTCAAAATATCTTCTTCCGAAAAGTCATTTTGCAGCTTGTAAAACCTTCTCAAAAACGAAGCAACGGAAAACCGGTCCTGTTCGTATTTCCCGTCTTGCTTTCTTTCTTCACAGTGAGACTCGAGGCTTGTCAGCCGTTCCCAAGATCCTGGATCGTGCTTTTTCAGAAACAAAGCCCTCAAAGGTGTGATGCACGAATAGGACGGATGCGGGGATGTGAACTGCGATATTTTCACCTTCCAAGAGAACATAATGTAAGGTGGATGCGGCGAGATAGTGGGAATCCAGCTTATAAAAACACGATTAAAGACGAAGTAGTCCATTTCCACGATAAAAATAATATTTTTCATATTATGATGATGATGTACCTATCGTACGATACTGATGATGAGGTATCGTACTGATAATCAACCGAAACGCGTCTAAAAGTTATATTTTTATCGTGGAAATAGACTACTTCGTCTTTTTATTCCAAGAGAACAATGCAAATTCATCAGCAATTCGATTTTGTATGGCCTAGAGTGAGTTCTACGCCAGCGGTTCCCACACGTTTTTGGTCGCAGCACCCTCCACTTGGAAACCGAGATTAACGCTGCCCCCATTGAATAAATTACCTACCATTTCATTCGAAGCGGAAGCGAAGTTAATTGAACGTTACTGATTTCGCATCAATAATGTTGCTATTATTGGCACGGTTTGTTGAGGAACCATCGGCTTTTATGAAAACGCAAACATGTAAAATACGCTTTTGCTGACCCCAAGGAGGTTCCACTTTAGGAACCACTGTTCTAGTCAGTTAAAACGTTTATTATGGTGAAATGATTATTTTCTGTTTATTAGGTAGGAAAAACGTTATTATTGCCAAGTTTGGAGGAGAATAAAAATCTGATTTTTATTGTGGTGCTGAAAATGAGCATTACTTACAGCTGTAAATAAAATCTTCTTACCTTGTCTTTTCTTTTTTCGCTGGCCCAAGAGCATTCCGGTTTGTGAACAGGGGCTTCTTCACATATTTTCGAGCACATCGGCCAACCGCATTGAGAACATGGCACCGCCTCAGCTTCCGTGAGAGTCGCGTGACAACCCAAACAGACGGGGCCGGTCGTGTGAGGCGGCCCGCTGACGAGGGGCGTTTCCTTCAATACGATTTCTCCCCTTTGAATGTCCCTTTTGGCTATCAAATGCCGGCCTAGGCGTTTGTCCTCTTTAACCTAAATGAATTGAGAAGTCTTGAGACAGTTCAACTTTCAAAAGGGTTTAACAGCCAAGAAGAAGAAGATTCAAGAAATTCGCAGAATTAGTATCTTTTAAATTTCAATTAAAACCTACCCACCCCCTCACCATAGGTAATACAACACTGGACAAAGAGAGAAGAAATTCTTTGACGAAACTCTCAATCCCTTATATACTGCAGAAAATGCGGTCGCCAATATGTGAATCCGATTTGTTTTCAACACTGCGACTTAATAATTAGGGGAGCACGGGGTGAAAGTGGTCACTTTTTACTCATATTGAAATTGCTCGGGCCCTTTTAAGTTTTCTTCAACAATTTTGGTGTACTTCGAACCCCTGGGATCTCAGCTTTCCAAAAACCACCGACTTAGCTCTAATAAATTGTTTCCCTGCTTCACAATTACATCACGCCAAATGTTTTTTACCATTATCTCCCACCCAGTGGGAGTAAGTGGCCAGTGCTGTGTGAGAAAATGGGCACCATTCAAAAACGATTGTATTCTTGCAAAAATAGTAAATAATATTTACTATATAAGTATATATTATATTCTTTTGTATACTGTTGTGACTGTACTCGATCCTCACGACATATACATATTATGTATACAAAATCAATACTGTAACCCCCTACATTCAAACACCACAGATTTAATTGAGGAATTATTCCTATCTCAATTATTAAACCTGTGGTGTATGAATACTCCCGATGACAACTGTACAATGTTGAAAAGATGACGATATTTGAGTCATTAAGTTGCATTGTTCAAACGGAGGGGGCACGATGACAGTTTCGAATGCAAACGAAACGCTGGAAAGGGAGCCATCCCCACAACTATTTTCGGCATTCTACCAAGAAGCGATGTGTAATCGTGGAACTAAGTAGGTACCTGGTAAACGAGACATTCCGTTTTATGGACTTTCCAGTGGAGCTTTTGATGTTCCTTCGAACAATAACAGGCAACATGGCAGGAAGAACATCGGCTGGTCGCAGGTTGTCGGCAAACCAAACAGTTTTCGCTTTCCTTTTGCCCCATTAGCATAGGTAACTATTTTCCTGATGAACAACCAACGAGTTAATTATTTGGGTGCATCTCGTTTTGAATTAATTGCGAGTGAGTGGTTGTCTGTTGAATTAAAGGGGCGCCGAGATAGGTAGCACAATGTATTGATATTTACATTAGGTACACTAGTGCAATGAATTGATAATATCAGACATAATAATATTATTATGTCTCTGAGGCTAAGCAAAAGTTTCAATAATAAAACGCTGCAAATTTTACACAAGGGTTTATTATTCTTTGATATAAGTTACTTGTGCAGAAATTTAATTCTGTGTTAAAAAATTTTTTAAATTTTTTTTTCAAATTTTGTTTCGTTTTTTTACTTGAAAAATATTTGACCTCCTGGGATCTTTCAGGAACCTATTATAATAGGTGACATAATGCTAAACGCTGTAAAGCTAGGTATACCTAGCTTTACACCGTTTAGCATTATGTCAGAGTTCAGACAAGAATTTTCCCTACAACAACGAGCAATGTCACAAAATTTTTGACAATACATATTTAATATTGAGAAGAGCATGATAATAATTGATACGTTTATCAGGTATCAAGTCTTGATTCCTTTATATTAATATATTACTCCTGCGGGCAGCGTTTTGATTCAGTAAATTGGTACTGAATTACCCAAATAGATATGCATCAGGCGTGGATACATGTTGAACTGTTATTAAAACAGTCCAACATGTATCCACGCCTGATGCATTTAATGTAGGTAAAGCATGAGAGAGATCAATACACTTACGTGAATAAAGGCCGGTGGGGAACTGGCCTCAAAATAGATTGTTTCTGATACGGATGAAGTTCTATTTTGAAAGACAAGCTTGGCTCAACGTCTGTATACCTACCCCTGACCGCTGATATTCAAACGAATATCCGAACATCATTGTCAAAATTATTGATCCTTACTGAGGACTTCAACAGTTGTTAGTGTGCATCCATAGATCAGATTCCGGAATGTTTCGCTGGTTAGACGCAGTCAACACAGGTTTTCCGATGAATTAGAGTAGACCCAGGGACAGACGAGTACTACGTGGATAGTACCTACCTACCTATAGCAAGGTACATTGCTACCCGTTTATCATTCTGTAATCAATTAAAGCCATGTCAAAGCAATGGGCATAAGCACTTACATTTCGACCGGAAATCTCCATTTCACTTGCGGAATTTAAAACCAACCAAATAAAAAATAAACCAATGCAAACTAGCCATGATGAGGGGGTAAGGCCATCTTTAGGCCCACCCCTGATTGAAACGCTCAACGATTATATAATTCAACAACTAAATATCGGTATTTCCATATCGATATCCATTACACTTGATAATATCAATATAACATAATATTATTAGGTAAGCCTTACCTATTTTTTAAAGTCTAAAACACAGTCCTTTGGTGCAAGAGCCTTCTCAATTTCCTTCGAACCTCTTAGTTAACAAAAACTTTTTGACTTAAAATCACTTTAAATCAATGTGAAAAAGGTAAAACTAAAAGGGAAACATTTTCCCACCATTTAATGGTACTTTTCCGTTATCCCCCCCCCCCCCCCCCCGACTGTTTCACGCCCGCCCGATGTTCCTAGGTACCGGTAATGATCCCCCTTTTCACATTTTCATTAATAATGTACGCACTGATAGAAAGAGTGAAGAGGCATCGGTGAATTCTTGGGAAAACAAGAGGGTAACTCCATTGACCACGGGGGCTGCGCGCTTGCTTGGGTCGAATGTCTTCCCGATGAACTTGTTGGTTTACTAATCTCTTCACAAAGGTCAGGAGATAAGGAACGGAAATAATAATTACAATTTGTTTCAACAAATCCTCACCGACATCGGCAACTTCTGAAAACACGGTAATTGTTTTTTTTTTCCCCCTTTTTAAAAAAAATAATATAATTTCTTCTCACAGTTTGAAATTGTTACGAATTGTACGTAAATATCAAATGTAAGTAAGAGGGAATGCCTAGAAACATCGGGGCGTGAAACAGTCGCGAGAGTCTTGGGGGGGGGGGGGGGGGTAGAACGGAAAAGTAGGTACCGGGAAAAAAGGAGAAGCCCCGAAATGAACGAACGAACAAAAGGAGATTTTTTGTTAGTTTTCCAGTTTACTTTGTTTGGACTGTTTAAAGTTCTACCTTTCAGCTTGTTTCCCGACTTTTTTTTTATGATCGCAGGGGTAAACTTTGTAATTATTTGCCCCAACTTAAGCTTTAGCCCCTTTGTATTTTTATTTACCATGGATCTAAATGGTATAGATATTTATACGTCGATTTAACGAAATGTTCGAACATTGATGTATTTAGGAATTTAACGGAATGTTCAAACTTTTGATGTAGATATTTAGTTTTTTAATGTAGGTACACAGTTTTAATATATAAACATTTGTTTTTATTTAATGTATATAGTTCTTTTTCCCTTCGATACCCAACCCTATCATCGATACTATCATTTCCACATAGTATTATTTTTTCCTTGTGCTTCATATTTCTCCATTCGCTGTATTCAGGTAGGTACCTACCTAAAATGCATGGTAGGTATGACATTGTAGTAGGGAGGTACCTAGTTAACATTTTCTCAAATCGGAGTTCAAATCGGTCTAATCTCTAGTCGCAGTTCAAATCGGTTTAATCATTTTCAATTATAGAAAAATAATACTAACTGCTACGTCTACGTACAACTATGTTCGTTAACTACAAAAGTGCTAGTCTTTTAATTAGGTACAAATGGAAGGCTTTTTTCAAGAACTCGTAATGACTGAAAAATTTCACTGCATGTCACGAAGTTCCTGAATCTAACATCTAGGTACCTCAGATTCTACGCATCTGAGGACTATCATGCAAGTGAACAGAGGATCGTAGCAGCTCTCTTAGAGCTAGTCTCTTTCTACGAGCGGAATTTCAAGTTTTCGAAGGGAAGAAAGTACCTTCAAAGAACCATGAATTATGCCCCATGCAGGGCGATAAACTAGCCTGAAGGCATTTAAACATCATTCTCAACAAACTACATGACCTATTAGACCAAGTTTCAAGAAAAGTAAGTATACAATAATTGTATATTATTCCTTAACCCTTCGCAATACTTCGTAGGTACATAATATGTGTTTCGCTTGGTAAAACAGTTAAACATTGTTCTCGTCCTTCCGTTCGAGATCTCTTATTTCTACGATATCACTTTTGAGCCTCAGTTTGGTTATTTCTCTCCACACTTCATGCCGATGCTCCATATTGCTGATACCAAGCCGCAACAGGGTTCCTTCCGTAATCCGCAGCAGAGTTCTTCCAGTAATATCGTTCTGTAAATCACATAATATGTGTTATTTATTACACATATTATGTTTTATTCAACCCTCCCTACTGATCTTGGGCTCAACAAACCCCTACTTAATTTGCCATTCATTTCAGAAAATGTTTCCAAACTCAAAAAAGTCCTAAATTCAAGGATCGAAAGCATTTTACCTATTGTATTTTATCCTCCCCGTAATAGTTGATGAGGCTGACTTAAAGTACCTATTTAAAATTACTTACATTGAGAAATAGTTCAGCGTAGAGAGGATAATATTCACTGCAGTGCCTCCGCAGCCACTTTTGCACGTCTTGGACGGTCCAGAGGTAGATAGGTTTAGGCCTTGCAGTGCGTGTCTGTGAGGATAATGACTTACTTCATTAATGCGGTAGTTTGTTCAAGAGAATTAATGCACAATTAATGTACACACCGATTTAAAAAATATTTTATTGATCCTAAAGTCTTATGAATACTACTGTCGAATGATGCCAAAATTTAGCAGCTAATGCAAGCACAGTTTTTCTATTAAAATATTTTATATCACGAGGAGCTGGGAATCAATATTAGCTTTTTCATACATATCTGAAAACAAACGAAAAATTTCCTACTTCAATCAAGTTATGTTGTATGTTTTGAAGTTGATGAAAATTTGACTTTGATATTTCTTGTTTTTGGATTTTTTTTTTTTACAAGTTACATTTAGACGTGGTAGTTTTTTAATACGTGTGGTAATAATTTTTCAACTGCTGCACGTATACAAGACTGTTTCTCAATATACCCATCACATAAAGGTTGCTTGAAATGAGTACACCACAGGGTTCCAAGAGAATAGGTTTATTACAAAACCCAAACAAAATGGCTCCACATGAACATGAAATTAAATTTTAAAAATTAAAAATGAAATAATCGAATGATAAAAATGGAAAACCCCTGCTTACAAACTGAGTAGGAGATACAACTTGTATATACCTTCACAATGTAGAATATAGAATAATTTGATGGGCCAAGTGAGTACATAGGGATTTAGACAGACAATGGAGGAGGATTGCACGTTGTTTTAAAATTTGAACTCTTTGTATTTTTTTGTGGGTTTTCCGTCTTGAGCTTGCTGTTTCTTTCTCTTGTTCTTCTGCCTTTGAACGTGTTCGGCCAACATGTCGGATAAATCTTCTTTTTGGAGATGGGACTGCTGTTCTCTCATTTGCTGTTCGTACCTCGCTGCCATGGCGTCTGTGTCCAAATCCAACTCAGACGGATCGAGTGCCAGTTCGACGGTGTCTTTTCGGGGTGCAGCGGGAGTAGTGATTCCTGACGATGGCGCTGCCGTTGCGTTCGCCATGTCGTAGACGTGAGTTGATGCCATCATGGATGCCCCAAGTCGATCAACCTTCTTTTCAGCGAGAACGTGGAACAATGCGGGAGCTTCTGCACTTTCCATTTCTGCTTCAATCTTCTTCTTCCTCAATTCTATTATATCTGGAGTTTCCATTCCCGTGGGTATAGAGGCGATACCGGATGGCGTGATGAGACCTTCAGAAGGTGTCATGATTCCAGTTTCATCCTTAACCTCTTCTTCTTCTTCCTCTTCCTCACTTTCTTCTTCGCTGTCTGATTCAAGTTCACCCCATATTGATCTTTCAACGTCATCATCGTCCAATTTCATATCATTCAAGTTCGTTTGAGTTGCAAACACATCCCCATACAAAGGCTTACCTGTTTCATCAACTGGTGGCTTGCCCCATCCACCTGCGTGGTAACCAAACTGACAACCTTCTGGTATTGGACAGTTTAGACCAGGTATTTTCAAGTTAGGGTAAGATGGAGGTGGCCCGTAACGCTGCATTGCTATCAACCATGGAGGAGGTACTTTGTGACCTGATGACCCAACTGGCATACCCAGAGCAGTTCTCAATTCAGGAGATAAATCACCTGGCTTCTTCTCTTTCAGACGAGTCTCATACTCTTTACCTTCATAGTAAAGGTCACCATGAATTGTCAATCTAGGTTTAGTTTGCCATTTAAAGAACGCGTCGTGCAACTTCTGATAATCGATGTCTATTTTGCCCATTTTAGGCCTCGCCCTTTCTCTCATTTTAGCCTTCAACGTTTTCTGCTCCTCTTTATCCTGAAGTGACGACCTCATTTCCATAATACCAGTCTTCTTGATGAAGTCGGGTAAATCGAAAGGGGGCTTTTCAATACCACGCTTTCCCTGCAAATACTTCCTTTTGAAGCACCAATGCCTTGGAACGGGAACAGTATTTCGGTGGGCTTTGAGCTGTACGAGCAATTTTGGATCTCTAGCTGTAACATCGTGCATTTCAACAACATCGGGACGATTCACAAGTTGCTTCAACTCAGCAATGCTTAATCTGTTCATTTTTTTCATTCGTCGTTTGGACATTTTTGGTTTGTCGTCGTTTCTTTCCACACCGTCATCCAAATCATCGTCTTCGGGCAGCTTGGGTACTTTTGACAAATCTTTTCTATGAGCAGCTGAATTTGCATCATTCGCTGAATCCTTTTGAGGTTCAAGGACAATCTCAGGCTCAGCAATTCTGAATAATTCGAATATTTTTGAGAAGCCCCTAAACTGAGGATCAAGCTCAAACACATTCAATTTTTCTTGAACATACTCGACCTCAACTTCAACCACAACTTGTTTTTCCTCTTTTTCACCCTTTTCCATATCTTCCTCCGACTTCTCGACGTTTTTCTCGTTTTCTTCCAAGACCTTCAACTTGGCATTCTTGCTCTTTTTCTTCTTCCTTTTATTTTTCTGGCGTTTTTTCGAATCTTTCTTACTTTTTCTATTCTCTCCATCATCTTCATCTTCGTAGTCCTCTATGTCATCGAAAGCTGGCTGCAAAATAACTGGTGTGGGTTCAGGAAGAGTTTCCTCTACCTGTACAGCATCTAAAGCATCACTATCGATACCCAACTCAGATGCTCTTTGACTTTTCAAGGCAAGTACTTTTTCAAGAGCATGAGGCAACTTTTGGGGTTGGTCTTTTTCTTGCGAAGTTGCACCTGGAGGAGGATCAACTCGAACGTTGAGCAATGATGGAAGGGGTTGGTCATCATCACCGGGGGGTCCATCAGATATTTTTGGTCGATGGCCGGGAGGTGGTTGTGTCATCTGTCCAGGAGGAGGTTGATTCATCTGTCCCAACCCGGGAGGAGGTCCCATCCCTGGGGGTGGCTGATTCATCCCCGGAGGATGTCCCATCATGGGCCCTTGGTTTTGAGGTCCCATACTGTGAGGGCCCATTGGCTGTCCCATCCCAGGAGGTCCCATTCCAGGAGGATGCTGCATGCCAGGTGGTCCTTGCATACCTGGAGGACCCTGCATTCCCGGTGGTCCGGGGGGCATCCCTGGCATACCTGTCATTCCAGGTGGTGGCATACCTTGCATACCAGGGGGGCCGGGGGGCATCCCGGGCATACCTGGCATGCCAGGCGGAGGCATCCCAGGAGGGCCCATCATTTGGTGAGGTGGTCCCATCGGTGGTCCTTGGGGCATCATGGGTGGAGGTGGTATCCCTCGAGGAGGTCCCTGAAACTGATTTCCCATTCCTGGTGGAGGCGCCATACCCGGCGGCCCTGGATCAACGCCTGGTGGACCATCTCCCATATCAAAGAAATCATTAGTAGGCTCCCTCTGATGATCAGACCTATCGTTATCCATTTCTGAGTCCATGTTGATGTGAGGTTAGGAAAACCGTTCAACTCGATCAACACTGATGTCTTCAAAGCGTAGTTAGACCTAAAATTAGAAAAACAGAACAAATTTCATCAATGTAATTTCGTATTACAACTTGAGAAGAATCTAATCTACGTAGCTTAGCAGATCGTTGTACAGAGAAATCCAATGAGCTCATAATATGAGGAAGTTGAGACATGCATTATAATATAATTATAATACATGTCACAACTTCGTACAGATAGCTGTGACTATTTCAAAGAGGAACCAGTAGGTTAGGACTTTTTGGATATATACACATAGCAGGGCACACTAGAGGAACACTATTCATCTCAAGGAGACAATAATCAAATTTGTGAGAGACAATGTGAGTACATTCATCATCACCAACAAATTTTACGCCTTCCCGTTTTTAAACAAAACACATTGGATTTCTCTGTAGGTGAATTAATTCCAAAATGAATTAATAATTCATTCATTCATTAGTTAAATAATTACGTTGGTCTTCGTTGGCCTCCATATTCCCAGGGAGAGTTTAATAAGGCCGTATGTTTTCTACTCGTACTTTTCCTATTCACGCCGCGGCGTGTTCCTTTTAAATTAGCAAAAACTTTAAAGCTCAACCCAGTTCCTATTTATCTAGTCAAATTCCCCCACTGTAATACGTCGAGTAGTTTTGCCGCAGTACTGAAATTTACCCCTGGTGTCCTGTTCCATCTGCTGTTGTGAGAGGTCCTACTAGTGGGAGTTCCTTGTTGACGACGATGCTTGTGGCATTGAGATTTATGAATGATGAAATGTCCTGATGATGGAAGCTGACAGGCTTTTGAAACGTCGGGATTTGTAGTAAAGGAGTTGAAAAAAATACGGCCTAATTAAAATCTCCCTGGGAGTACATTGGAATAGTTAATTAATTATTAGTTTCACAGATACATTGAGTTCTAAGAGGTACCGTTCCAGTACAAGTAGTCCTAGAAGATGAACAGGAAACCCGCGAAAATTTGAACCATTAATTACGTGTATTGTTGTTGGCTGTGATCACACTTGAGGATATAATATAATATATTTCATATTATGAAAAATTTTCATAATATAAAATAATATTTAATATTATTTTCAGACAAAATGTATGTCCGCTAGACTTCACGACCAGGACAGCAACGCAACCTTCCCAGATATACAATCGGGAACCTGCAGGGAGCTTAGAAGAGCTTCTAAGCTCCCTGGGAACCTGAAATGAGGGTTTGTGGCAGCGAGGGAATGGGGGTCCCAAGCCTGTCCGAGCTCAGTGTGGTATTGTAGAGGCTACAGTGGAGTTTTTGATGGGCTTTGGCCAGGGGGTTCTGCGGAGGGATGTTTTCGCAGTAATTTCAGTTGCAGAATCGATTAGTGGCCTCAGGCCTTGTTCATAACAAAGTACTATCGTAGTGGAGCTTGTCAGGAGCTACGGATGGGCTTTTTAAAGGATTTTTGGGCCTGGGGGTTCAAGGAGTACCAGACTTATCCTATTTAATCAACCCATGTGTTTAACTGAATTTGAAGTGTACTGTGAACAACTAACTTCGCTCTAAATAGTATAATAATCATGTAGGGCCGTAAAACCAATAACAGACCTAAATACTTACGTTGTGTCGCAGAAGCACACTCTGAGGACAACTTCGACTAAAGCTAGTACACACGGATTGAATGCACCACCTCCCACGACTAATGCGTAAGAACAACTTGTTTGTACCAACAGTCCTACACCCCCGAAAAACTAAGCACTCCTGACAGAATCTACCTGATACTAAGTACGTGAGAGCAACATGACCATACCGACAGCGTACCCTCTACTGCAAGAAACGGAAGGACAACTTACTTTTGGCTTGCTACTCGAATAAGCTGTTTCCTCAACCATAATAGAATTAGCACGCGTGAATCAACTTAACAATTTGTACAAAGTGCTTGTTTAGGTAATTAATAATTCACAACGTATAACGCGCCGATTGAACTTTCTGTTGTCACAAGGAGAGTAAAATGCTCCGGTCGTCCATTTTGTTTTGCTAAACACATTCTTCTTCTCTTATCTCATTCGTAAACATAGACCTATGTGAACTTCATCGTGTCTGTGACGAAATGTCTGAGCGTGGAATAAAATATAAAAATTTTATGTAATGTAAAAACAGGGAGAGTAAGTAAGTAAAAATTAAAATAGCGTAGAACCATATAAAAGTAAATATAAAGCCTTTTCTCTTTCAGAGAAACCACACTAGAATGTGTGTTGAGTAGAACAAAACTTTGTTTCTAGTATTCAATTTGTCATGTTGGTATAAATTATCACAACATTCCAATTTTTGTTAGTGATAGGAGAGTTTGACTTTCGCCACGTTGGAACCGGATAATTTATAAATATTTATTTAGCTTTTCGGTGGTCGTCGGCTGATCTCAATAAATCTTAAGGCTGCTTATACTTGCAGGTTTGGCCATTGGTCTTTTTCTATGTTCATGTTGGATCGGTTTGAGGGACGGTTCAGTGTTAACGATTGGTTGTCAATTAACTGTGACGTATCGTTGTAAGTTCCTGCCGTGATTGCTGATTACCTATAGTTGTCTTAATCCGTTTTAGAGTGACGTGATGAAAGTAAAGGAGATTGAAAAGACGGTGAATACGTCGTGGTCCCCGGGAGATCACCATCCGGTACTTTTGGCTGCGGGAACTGCGGCTCAACAGCTTGATGCCTCTTTCAACACGTCAGCAGCTTTGGAAATCTACGCCCTGAATTTGCTCGAACCCAATTTTGATCTTGAACTGAAAGTATCAGTTCCTTGTCAGCAAAGGTGAGCGAGAAAAGATTGTTTGGTTGAAAGCTAGTCGCTAAATTAGGAATGGAAAGATGGAAAGAAGGGTAAAGTTAATGGCTCTCCATTAGACTATAATGTAGTCTGCATGTCATGTCATGAGCCCAATCACTGTGGGCCTCATCTTATTATTAAATAATACGATCAATTTTTCTTCTTGCGTGACTTTACGTCTTGAACACGCCGCAGGGTTCGAATTCGGTACCCGAAATTGGTACACCGAATTTGGTACCCGGTGATATCATATTGGATACATGTATCCAATATGATACAGGTCTTCATCCCTAACTATTGTTCTAAACGTTAATTTCCAGGTTTCACAAGGTGGTATGGGGAGGTACATCCCCTGGAGTGATAGTCGGTGGATGTGACAACGGCATACTCGAAATTTTCAATGCCGGAAAACTTCTTGCTAACGAAGACGGTAGAGTAACAACTGTCGATCGTCACACTGGTCCTGTTCGATCGCTTGA
This sequence comes from Pilophorus perplexus, assembly GCA_955831195.1. Taxonomy (NCBI): domain Eukaryota; kingdom Metazoa; phylum Arthropoda; class Insecta; order Hemiptera; family Miridae; genus Pilophorus; species Pilophorus perplexus. The sequence goes on along the minus strand of OY037010.1, from coordinate 13,006,559 downwards.
CTTTAATCCTTATCAAGTACGTGAAAAACACCTTAATACGCTACAAATACAGGTTTTTATTACACTATAATAATTATGCCATGTGGTTTTTTGTATTGAAATGGAGAGAGGAGTATCCATAGCCCGTGGGCATCATTTAATGACATTTGTGTATTGCAGAAAAATTTGTTAGCAACCGGAGCATCCAGCAGCGAAATTTTTATTTGGGATGTGAACAACACATCGACCCCGATGACTCCTGGTGCCAAGTCCCAACCTCTTGAAGATGTTGCTTGGCTGGCCTGGAATCGCCAAGGTAAATGCCACCTGAAGCATGCCTGAAACGCCACAGTTGCTTCTATCAACTACCTTCCTTTTAAACTTCCTCAGCTGAAGGCTGTGTGGCCAGTAGGTAACGTTTCGGGAGATTTTTATCGAGCTGAACACTCTAACGTCCTGTTTCGGTTGTCGATTCAGTTTAGCCCAACTGCTTCATACTTAGATGCTCTTCTTGGAAACAGATTAGGTTTGTTCCAGGTCTGACTGAGTCTGTCGACAGAAGTTGGACAGCTGTCGACAGAACCCGACCGCACATACTTGAGCTGTCGGTTTCCGTCCAACTGCTGTCAACCTACAATCGACCTGGAACAGCAGTTTCTAAACTGCGCATGTCTCCGGCGATTTCTGTTAACATTCCGTCATACCTGAAACAAACTTAAAGATTGTTGTTGGCCTTACTGTCGTTCGGCGAGCCTGAATTCGATCCCTAAGGAACTCCCTAATCATCATGACACTTACTTGATCTCCCTCGCAATAACCGCGCGTACGTCAATTTACGAGTGAAGCAGTTCGGAGACAATTGGTAGTAAATTTAGAGTCGAATATCATTTACTGTAGGCTATTATTCGTTTTATTTAAAGAGCTGTCTGTATTTCAATCTGAATTTCGTTCATCTATAATAGATGAACCACCAATAATTGGGGGCAGTCCCGATCACTCCCAGGCCCTAGGAATGGGCCCCGTTCATACTCTCAGGCCCTCAAAAATGATCTTAACCTAGTTCAATCAGTTCTTTATTGCTGTAGATACTAGCACAGTACATAGCAAGCGTCAAATGCAAGAGAAGGTACAAAAGACGAAGTAAAACGACTTACATGAAACGGGCGAACACATAAAACGAACTAAAGGATACTGGTACAAATATTCCTCTGTCCAAAATAAAATAAATTTGCCTATTGAATTATAGTATACTGGGAAAATCATACTTCAAATATTCATCAATGGAGTAAAACTCTTCTTTTTTTCAGTGGTTTTTTAAATCATTTTTTATCATGGTGGTGAATTTATTTGTGGTCAGTTTTCTCATATGAATCGGTACTTTATTATAAAGTTTTTTAGCCCAATAGGTGTGCTCGTTGTCTGCCCGCTTGAGCCGATTAACAGGCACTACAAAGTTACCATTTCCTCTAGTGAAATAGTCATGTACATCACTGGTTTTCGCCTTGGTTTTCTTTATCCTCGTGTGCAAATTTAAGGCATTCTTTTATAAATAGGTGTACTTGGTTTTGTGAGGATTCCTAGCTTTATAAAGTTGCTTGTACAGTCGTCCCTGCATCCTGTTCGGGCTAGTACACGAATACATTAAATGTATCCATTTCAAGTGTATTTTCAACTCCTTTACTACAAATTTTGCGCCGTATGCCGAATACCATTTTTGCCTTAGCGCTATGGTCCCTGGCTAAGACAGCGTAATTCAGGTATGAATGAAAGCCTCCATAATAGAATGTGATGAGGCTACTATTTGATAAGCTAGACGAAAGGCTGCGAATGAGATACACGTAGTCACTCAACCTTTTGGAAATGAATGTGCAATGCTCGTTCCAATTGAGGGTTATGTCGAGCATCACTCAGAGGAATTTCACCGGAACACTGCACTTAGATTCAAAGCTGAACGACCATTTACAGTCAGGGTTAGTTGTGTTATTACTATGCATTTTTCATATGACCTGTAAGACTGTAGGTAGATAAATCATGTTGGCAAATAATTTCTCCCGCCCTATTTGCTTCTTGTGTAATTTCAAGTTGAATACCAATTTTTTTTTTAACTTGACTTTCAGTCGTTTCAAATTTTAAAAAGGGGTTCAAAATTGATAATATCTTATATTATATAATATATTATATTGATTATAAAATTATTTCATTTACATACCACCACCAAAAACCTGAGACACGAGGTGTTTTGAAATAGAATCCAGTTGATGTGGCAAGGAAATCCGGTATGTCATGCGCGCCAGGACTCAGGCACTCTGAGCTCTTAGGGCCTAGATCTTGCGTCTTGTGAAACACCACCAGTGCTATCCTATTCTTCATTAGCTGGTATTTTAGTAGAAACAGGAACGATCTGTTTGAGGGTGGAACTCGTTAGATGATAGGTATGAAGTAAACTCAAATACATTCTACTGGCCACATTGCACCCAGCCGTTCACAATGGCGAGAGATGGCGGTGGTGTGGCAGATCTTTCCAAAAAATCATTCATTTTTGCATTATTAATTCAACTTTTTTTAAATTCTAGTTCAGCATATCCTCGCGTCGACGTTTCCGACGAGGTCTGTTGTTTGGGATCTCCGAAAAAGCGAGCCGATAATTAAACTAACAGATACTACAACAAGGGTGAGTGAATGAAGCACCAATTAAAATCTATCAATTGATGAAAACGTTATTCATCCTAGGAATCCGTCATTCCATCCACCATTCTCATCTTGGCCGTGAATGGCCTTACGTCTCATACTGATTTGAATTGTACCAGGTCCGATGGAAGGTGGTCGCATGGCACCCAGAAGTAGCTACCCAATTGTGTCTAGCGTCCGAAGAAGATTCGAATCCTGTGATTCAGTTGTGGGACCTTCGATTCGCGACTGCACCAGTAAAAACATTCCATGGGCACAACAGGTGAGTACTAAATTATCTTTCTGTGCTGATGTTTTGTTAGGACTACGTTCACTAACGTTTTTCATCGTTCAGAGGTGTTCTATCGCTGGCTTGGTGCAGCCAAGACCCAGACCTCCTCATAAGCAGTGGTAAAGATAACAAAATACTCTGCTGGAATCCTAACACCAACAACCCAGTAAGTTGTCGTCGGTATGTTGAAAAATGTCTACATTTAGCTTCGTTTGAACGTCAATTATTTTTTTGCCCTCTTTTCAGGAAGGCGAAATCGTTTGTGAAATACCCAACTCCCAGCAATGGATCTTCGACGTCAGTTGGTGCCCCAGAAACCCTTCACTTATTGTCAGCTCCAGCTGTGATGGACATACTAGCATTTACTCCTTGACGGGAAGCCCCGGACAAGCTCAAGTTAATAATAAGGTACGCATTGAATGCATAATGAGGAATGCGTCGATAAATTGGAGTATTGAAGGACATCATTGTCGTAGATTGCCGATTCGTTCCCGGGGATGGACAACTATTCTGATCAACAGGTGCAGGCCCCACAGCCTACCGTTGACCTTAAAAGAGCTCCCAAGTGGCTTCGGCGTCCTGTTGGTGCTAAATTCGGGGTAAGTTCCATCGTTCGGTGATATTCAATATGTATTAATGTCCGCTCTTGATTGTCACGGAACTTGCTTTTTTTAATTTCAGTTCGGTGGTAAAATGACTACTTTTGGGCCTGATGGAGTCAAACTGTTTCAAGTGAAGTTGGACGAACAGTTTATAGATAGAGCTCGAGATTTGGAAAGGAAAGTGGCTGAAGGGAAGCAGTACGAAGTGTGTCAGGGCAAGCAAGACCCGATTTGGAGATACCTGGAAGCTTGTTACACTGACGATCCAATGAAATCTATCAGAGATTTGCTGGGCTATAATGAAGAGACTGTGAGTACTTTCAAAATTGTCCAGAAAACAAACGGAATAATAATATTATTATGAAGGGTTCAGGGGAAAAAGATGCCATGTCAAGCTCTGGGCGAAAATGCAGATGTATACTGCCGTTAGAATTAAGAACGCCTCACCTCGAAAAGTGCGATTTTCAGAAATCAGCTTCAAAGTTCTCAGTATGAACTTCGCTTTCAGTTCACTCCAGAACATTATTACGACCCAGGTGTTTGGGGGTACATCGATAGAAACTCAACTGACTATAAATGTAAGACGAAATCGAGAAAAAATCGATAATTTCATCGATTATTGACACCTGAGGCATTTTGAGCCACTATTTCGCTATGTTTTTGGAGGTAAAACACCTCACCTCTGTGTGAGGCGTCAGTTTCAAAAAGATAAGTTCATTTCGAAGCTGCTTTTGGAGGAAGAACACCTCACCTCTGTGTAAAGAGAGCTGTGTAAACAATTGGAACAAAAACGCCTTACGGAAGCCAATAAACGCCTCACCTTGAATTTGAAGCCGACAGTTTGAACAAGAAATACCTCAGCTCGAATTTTCAACGAGCTGAGGCGTTTTTCCTCAAAACAGGAGGAACAACACAAAGGTGAGGTGTTTTACCAACAAAAAAAAAAAAAAAAAAAAAAAAAAAAAAGTAGGGGAGATGTTTTTCCTCCAAATCGAGCACTTTTTTGGTTTCACCCCCTACAAATTTAACCCCTTCCGGGTCAAATTTCGATTTCACCGTTGAAAAGATAAGGTAGAAAATACACTGCCAAGGCAATGGCACATGAGCTTCCTCGTGCCAAGTTCAAAATGAACGTAACAACTGTAACAAGAAAATTACGTTCGCGCATGCGCAGGGAGTACCACTGATTCAATCGTGATGAAACTGATAGGGAACCATCTAGGGCTATACCCACACAATTCCTGAAAATTTGATTGAAATCCGATCAAAATTGTAGGAGTTATGGCTGTGGCAAGGAAATTACGTTCGCGCATGCGCTGAGCGTACCGCTGATTCAATCATGATGAAACTGACAGGGTACCATCTAGAGCTATACGCACACAATTCCTGAAAATTTGATTGAAATCCGATCAAAATTGAGAAAGTTATGCCTGTTTCAAGAGTTTCACGTTAGCGCATGCGCAGAGCGTACCGCTGATTCAATTGCGATGAAATTCGTATGGGACCTCAAGGAGCCTGATCCGCATAATCCCTCAAAATTTGAGCTAAATTCATTCAAAATTGTGGAAATTATGGCTGTAACAAGGAAATGCGGACAGACCGACAGACACGGAACCAAATTTGTTCAGTAGGCTATGAAACGCAAAATGCGAGTGGAAATTTTGAATTCGGACAACAAAAAATTTTTTTCTCCCGAAAGTGAACACAAGGCTTCCGCTGCTTCGCAGACTCGGAAGCAATATAGGGATTACGTAAAAAAAAAAAAAAAAAAAAAAAAAAAAAAATCGAAAATTTTGAGGTGAGGCGTTCTTAATTTTAACGGCAGTATAGGACGAACGTACTGGGGAAGAGAGCGCCAGGTCCGGAGAAAAACGAGATAAGTATTGGCGTACTGGGAAATAAGACGCTATGTTAGCGCTGTTCAGCAGAAGAAGACGCGGTGTCCATGTATGGAACATTGACACTACGCCTTCTTCAGCTAGACCGCGCTGACAGTGCCATGTAGACATTCAGAAGTAAAACTGTATTTTGTAGACGAATGAAAAAGTTTGATCTTTGACATTCACCTTCTATCCCCAAACAGAAAGGGCTTTTTCTATAATTTTGGTGTTCAGTTTAAGCCAGATAGTTTAAGATAAGGGTAACAAGGATAAAATAACACTGATGAATGTATTTTATTGACAACATTGAACAAAAAAGCCGATTTCCCAAAATTCTCCTCTGACAGGCAATGCGCCTTCTTCGCCTGTTCCCTTCATAATATTATTATATTCATATATGATGGGGCACATATGCCCGCTACACACCGATTTTGCCGGGTGTGTAGCGATGTAACATAAGTCATCAAATGAAGTTGTATTCATTCTTAAATTTCAGATTGCCCAAGCACTAGGCATCACTGCCGAGACTGATCAAAACAATGTGGAAGAATTGAATGATCAGTTTTCCCAAATGGGTAAGGTAAGTAGAATGCGGTAAGAACCGCAAAAATCAACGTTCAAGCAGCCATCCCTTTGGCCGATTTTGGCATACGAATGCAGGGCTCCTCTTTCTTACCTACTTTCAACGTCACGACCCAAATGGCGGCCATTTTGGGTTACGACAGCAATCTGCACCATTCATTGGTAATACCAGATTCATTCGAATCGTTGCTCTTTTCTAGAATTACGGGAATCGAGAAATCGTTAACGGAACTGACGTATTTGATGATATCGCCAAATCAACACCCGAGAAAACCGCAGTTCAGAAGCCATTAAGATTTGACGTGGAAACAGGTAATTAGTATAACATGTGTTTGGCGATGATGCAGAGTTTATGAAATAGCTGCTGTAGGTATTCGCTCTAATGTCTTGTTCTTAAATTCTGTCATATTGAAATCCTCTGATTCTGCACCGTTATTGCAGGTGTCGAAGGGAAAGTGATTAGAGCGTTGCTCATTGGAAGAATTGAAGATGCTGTCAATTTTTGTCTGGAAGAAGATAAACTGGCCGACGCTTTAGTTCTTGCTCATGCGACTGGACCGGAAGCAGTTGCGAGGATTCATAAAAAATATTTTGAAGTTAGTTTTAATTTATTTTCTAGGTAGAATCTCTTAAAGTTGTTTTTTCATCCGATCTAGACTGGCGTTTTACCCATGATCCATTGAAAATAGAGTTGTAATGAAGAGCGGAAGGGCCAGTTTATCGAACTCACATAATGGCCGATCATTCTCCCATTATTATCATTATCAACGACGGTGCTGTTTATCAATACTAGAAAATCGTCCATTAGATCGAACCTACTACTGAATCTTAGTGGTAAATCCCCATCGGCCTTTACGTGCAACTCTCATTTTAGGCAGTGCTGTCTCCTCCGCCTTTCCCCCTTCAAATTACCTCTCCTACGCTGCTAGATAGATAAGTAGAGGTGGTGAAACCTATGAAGCTAGAAGCAAATGCGAAAATGGAGGTTCCGAGTTCGTTTGAAATAAGCCGAAGCTTTATGATGTTAGGTCTTCTTGTTTACTCCAAAAGGTCATAAACGCTTCGTTATTTCCCTCTGATGTTGAGGATGGTTCCATTGCAATAATTTAGGCCTAATAGTAAACAAGCTGATAAGAAAAATTTCCTTATAAAACGTTTGTTCAACAAACCTTGATATGATGTGCTGTTGTTCATCGTATTTATGTGTCCACTTTACATCAGTCATGCAGTGTTGCACTGACAGAATGAGGGAATTTATCGAGGTTTTGGTGGTACCCCTTTTGGTTTATTATTCTTGGAATAATACACCTATGTTTTCGCGACGGAGGTCGACGACTCAGATCGGGCTCAAAATTTGACATTATCCGTTTCAAGAGGTCTACATTCTAAATCCGAAATGTCCGTCCGCCGTCCGCCGTCCAGGCCGTTTTGGGCAGTAGGAAATTTTTAAAAAATCTGAAATTTCGACAAAATACTTGGTTTACCATCTAGTTGTGCCCGCAAGGTTTTCAGTCTGATCGCCCAAACCCGTGGGGCGCTATGGGGCTATAATGGGGCTACGGGAGGGTTTTTTTGAAGGCTTTTAGCTATGGGATCGAGTTAGGTGTCGTTTTCGAAGTATTTTTGGTCGTAGAATCCATTTTTTGGGGTCCCGGAACGATCCGATTTCACTGGGGCGATCTTTAGGGCATTCGTGGGGCTAAAAATGGGATTTTTGAACGATCCCAGGATGTTAAATATTTTTCGAGTAAAAAATACAGAATTTTTGAAAAAACACATTTTTGAACAAAAAAATCCAAAAAAAAAAATTTTTTTTTTAGATAAAAATCCAAAAAAAAAAATTTCTTTTTAATTTTTTCATTGACAGAATTAAATGTCTACACAAGTAACGTATATCAAAGAATAATAAACCCTTGTGTAAAATTTGCAGCGTTTTTCCCTCTACCTCACTCTGATTGGAGATTGATTAACACGCAAACTTGCACAATCATCTGTTACCCAATATCGAAATTTATTAAATTCTCGATTTAGTGGGAGAATTGGTAAACCCACCCTAAGTAAAGCTATATTACCATCCGTTTTCAGAAGAAGAAGAACGACCCTCTGGCCCGCATCATTCAAGCTCTCGTGACGGAGGACTGGAGGACTGTCGTCAACAACAGCGACTTATCTAGTTGGAGAGAGGTTCTTGCCGGTATCCTCACCTACAAAAGGGACGTGTTCGACCTCGCTGGTACGTTTGCTTCCGAACAGACTTGTCATTGTTTTTGAAGAGCGTTGTTACTTACATTGCTTTCCTTTCCTTTCAGAACTCCTGGGATCACGTTTGGAACAGGCGGGTGGGGACTTGGCTCAATACGCCGAAATTTGTTACGTTGCATCCGGCAACATTGGCCCTCTCGTCAGAAAAAGAACTTCTGGACTTCCGTCTCAAATAGAATACGTTCAGGTGAGTTACCTTCAAGTAGGGTTCACCTTGAAATGATTACGACCACAACCACAATAATTGCAATTATTGCATGGGAGTAAATTATGAACTGTCTGTAGAGAACCGAATACAAGCATCCAGACAGAGCTTTTCAGATTCCTCTACGCCCAATGTTCATTGATTTGTGTTGATTGTTTTGCAGGATCTCGTAGAACTCGTTCTTGTTGCTCAAGGTGCAATGAACTCCAGAGGACTACAACTTCCACTAGTTGACGACGTAGCCAAATTACTTGGACAATATAGTGAACTTTTAGCTTCTGAAGGAGAACTAGAGGTCGCTTTAAGCTTTTTGAGAGATTGCCATGACGTAAGTTGGTTGTGTATAGTATTCGTTCATTCTGTAACATGGTTGTGAGTTGGATTATTCAGTTTGGAAAAGAGCTGCATAACTTCTTAGGTGGGTATAAATTGCGCTTCGTGATTGACCTCATTGGCAGTAATTTTCACGCAGGAAGAAGTGGACTTGCTCAAAGACCGTCTCGAGTATGCTTTAGGCCAAAAAGTTCAACAGCAACAAGCGCAACAACGCAGCTATAGTGCAAGAACTCGTACCTTGTCCTCTCAGTTTGGACAACCCTCGCAACTTGTTCCTGCTCAGCCTGCGCCATCTCAACCCTACGGATTCAACAATCAGGTGCCGTTACAGGTGGGTGTTTTTTAGGATAGCTCGTCAATGTAGTCCTGGTGTGGGGAAATTCCTATTGAGATTTCTCTTTTAGCGTCATGAACCTCCTGCGTCGAGCTTGTTTGGAAAGCCGAATCTCCCACCGTCTACAGGTTTACCACCGGTGCAGACCCAACCGAGTATTCCAGCGTACAATCCTCCACTCAACGCCTCAAAACCGCCAGTCTCCGCAGTGGCGCCACCACCTGCTGGGGCGCTGACGAATTTCTCCAGAAATTCTCCCAGCCCCGTGATTCAAAGTGAGTGCTGCTGAACATCATTACCTAAATTACACTGACGAGCTGCACTCAGAAGATGAAAATGATGATCTGTTTCGTCAGGTGCTACTTCGAAGAAATATGTAGTAGATCCTTCAGTTGCCGGCAATACGCCTTACAGGTCAGCCTCTGCTATGTCATCCCCGTACAACCCATCCGCTGGACTCTACGGAAGTGCGACCCAAAGCTTCAACTCTTCTACGCAATCTCCGTACAATTTTCATGTAAGTTGTGCGTTTCCACGCCAAACGTCAAATACACTTACCAGTGCTTACTCTCGCGCCTAATTTCACTATTTTCATTAATATCTCGTGTCACTTGTAGGCTCCGGACTTTAATGCTTCTTCGTCAGTTGGACCCTATTCGACACCGGGGTATCCACCCGCTCCTGGAGTTTCTGATAAGGTTCCTTCTCAGCCTTTCAACACGTTCCAGCCAGGTCCCCAGCAAAATATGTACAACCCTCCAGCTAGTTCTGCCCCTTCAATTTACAATCCACCTCAAAGCATGGGATTCAACCAAAGTAAGAACGCTGCAAAATTGATTATTATTAACAGTGATTGAGCTTAGTTGTTGAGTGCTGGTGTGGTGTACGTCCAATGGGTTTGCTTTTCTTCAAATGTTTATTTGCATGTCCAAGAGTTGATTAGAGAAATGGTTGAGTGGTGGGTGTCTCTATGGCACTTCTTAGGAATTGAGCAAAACTGAGAGTCCTCGCGATCAAAATGAGGGATGATGTCGCTATCGACGATTGCGAGCGTTCAAAGTAAATGGGTCGCAGTAGCACCAGGAGGCACACTGAAGAGTCGATGCTTTTGTTTTTCAAAAAACATTTATCCCACTCTATCTCTACCTAGCTGTTGTCATCCCGGTTCCCCTCTCACTCTCGGGTGCTTTCCAATTGGAGGAAAAGGACCCGAAACACAGGGCGGTTCCCGACTGACTCCCGTCTCGCCGGGACGGAGCCCAGCTGACTCTCATTGAGAGTGAAAAACGAAATGACCAAGTGACTCCAGTTGCCCAGCTGACTCCGTGTGAGATTCAAAACCAGAGAGTTGTACCCAACTGACTCCCTCGAGTCGTTTCACAAATTTTCCTTCCCACTACACAGACCTAGGACTGTCAACACACATTTTCGCGTAAGTTTCCGATTAGACTTGAAGTAGGGCTTCCACAGTGAGATAAATGTTCGGGTGTCGGTGGATGAACTTCTTATTATAGGTACCACGAATTTAACGACTCACTCGCGTTAGTGATTAAAGTCAGCTGAACTGACTTGGACGCCCAAATCAGCGGAGGGTACAGTGCTTCCGGCAAAGTACAGGTTGTTGTATAAGTAGGTACTCAGCAAAATCCTGAAACTTCTCGAATATTCGTGGACTCGCACGTTTCCATTTCTTTGAGAGCCACCGGCAATGAGCTCCATCTGCAACTGAACGCAACCTGAACTACGAGTATCATCACTGTTATCACTGTGGACCTTGCCGCGTGTTTTTGCCGGAGTCACATGGGACAAGGAAAGTTAGTTGAGATTGTTCTTGAAACCATTTTTTCATTTCTATTCCTCCTGGAGTCAGATGGGTGTCGCCCGAAACACAATCTAACTGGGCTAAGCCTTTGCATCTAACTGGGGGAAAGCGAAAGTCAAGAATACGACATAACTGAATCAGTGGGTATATTTCGTACATAGTCGTAGCCATTCGTTCAGTTCATTCGTCATTGCCAGTCTCAACCTACATCCCTGCCATTTTCAAGAGTTAGCAAAGCTGAACCAGCTCCTGAGCACCTCTCTGACAACACCCTTGCCTAATCGCTTGCTAAGATAAGCGGCCGCTTATCGCGAGCATGACCGTACTGGTTGGGATTGAGTTTCCCCAGTTCGATTGCGTATTGCGGCTCAACTGTTCCCCTAGTTCCGCTGTCCAGTAGACGCTCCAACTGCCCCATTCCTCCAGTTCGGAAACGCCCCCACTCTCATTCCCAAATGGTGTCCTGAGGTGTCTTTAATTTCCAGATGCGCCCAGTCTACCACCGTCCCAACCGATAGCCTCAGCTCAGAATCTGCCAGCATCTGGATGGAACGATCCTCCTCTTGTCGCCCCGAAAACCAGTCAGGTAAGACAATTAACTGTCAGTTAGAGATCTCCATGTTGGATAATTCTCAGAAGAGCTTTTAGACGATAACAAGAATCGTATTGCACTTAGTCTCTGTATTTCTTTATTTATTATTCAAATTTATCTAGCTCCTTCGACCACAAGTCTTAATTTTTTCTAGTTGTATACCAACTAGAGAAAAAATATAGTTTTCGGCACATTACTGCATTGTCTTGTAATTTTATCGCAGTATTCTCGACATGTTTTCCCTGTTGCGATTGTTGATATCGTATTTTGTAACATTTCAAGCTTACCATGCCAGTTTATTACTATCACGTAAGTCGAAGTCGATACTGATTACCTCGCTTTGCCGTCCTTTCTATGTCAATTGGATTGAATGTATCTGGTTCTTGTGGTGTACAGTGTAATCTTTTGAGCATACTAAATTTGACGAAAGTTGTTTAAAAACTCGTCTGTTCTTGTTACGTTACTGCAACTTGTTACAAAACCTCGCCTTTCTCTTAATAACAGTTTAAACCGTGTAATGTATGTAGCGCCCTGATATTGAGATGTCTGCCATCCATTCTGGTTTGAAGATATACAAGAAGTCTCAGGTAGCGTATCACTCGAGTGGTTGTACTTGTCGAACCTCGTGGACAAACAATGAGCATCTTGAAAGCGACACTTTCGAAAAGGAAGCTGGCACTTGGACGCCCAGCCATTTGGTCCTTCCTCAACTTTCCTTCATGTCCGAAACCCGATTCCTTCCTTCCTATCCGCAGGTTCATTCCTATTTCACCTTTTTAGACCACTTGAGTAGTTTGACTTGAAAGAATTGTATCCGTAATTAACTAACTAGATTTTGAGTTGAAATACGAATGATGGTTGTGCTAAAACAATAATGTGCAATGGACTATGACAAGATATTAATGATTAAGATTGGGACTTTACCGCACTGACTTAGATCATGTTCGCTTGTAGACTGATACCTAACTTTAATCGCCGTTTAAGTTCATTAGAAAATGAGTTGGGAGATGTTCAGTGCAGTTTGTATACTATGAAGAGTAGCAGCTGAAAACAATTTTCTAAAATTCAAATTGAAGAATAATTTAAACATCCACAGACCTGTCTGACTGCTTTACTGCCTACAACTATCAGGCTATCAACTACAAGCATCAGGAGTAATGAACCCGTGTGTCATCCAATTACTTGGGGTATTTCAAGGCGAGCGGGTTTTCTAACAGTACGCTGAATTCGCGTGGGTCAGACCACGAAAATCAAATTAATAGAGACAGAAATGTAGCGTGGAGCATCCACCATTTCGCCCTCACACTTCAGATGTGTGTAACAAACAAAATTTGTTTATTGAAGAAAACACCAACTTATAAAATTTGAAAACAGCTCTTTTGTTAGCCACTTCTCAGTTAGCTTTGCTCCAATGACCTTTTACGCTACCTTTTCAACAAAGTTTTTATTTCGGTTACATTGCTATATTCGGTCTGAATGTGCTTATTATTTATTCTGCTCTGCAGCCTAAGCCTGAGGTAAACTCCCAAGCGCCCATAACGCATCCACTGTTTGGAGCGGCTCCTCCTCAACCAGAATATGGTGCTCCACCGCAGCAAACAGGTTATCCACCACAACAAACGAGCTACCCACAAGGCCCTCAGCCCACGCAGTTTGCACCACCGCCTCAATCAGCGCCGCCTTCAAACATGTACCAATCTCCTCCTCCTTCTCAACAGCTCTCCCACGTAATTGTCTTTATTATTACTAAATAAATTTTATGGTTTGTACGAAACCTACAGTTGAAAGCTTAGTACAATGTAAATTTTGCAATTAAGCGAGCTTTGCAGTTTTAAAGTTATACCAAAAGTATGAACAACTTAGCAGTAACTACATGGATTTTCTATTCGATCATTGATTTTGCAGCAACCGTTGAGCGGTTATGGTGAGCCGCCTGTCGAGGTCGCGAAAGCAGCAGATCCCGTGAAACCCAAAGCAGTATTACCTCAGGAATATGTCCACATCCAGTGTGCTTTTGAGGACCTTAGAAACAAATGTCTCTCAGCGTCTCATAACAATCCAGTAAGCGGAATCGTGTTACCATTTACTTACTATACGTCACAAAGTGGTTGGTTGTTTGCCGATGATGCAGAAGTCCAATTAGTGCGTTAGGGAGAGAGAACGACTCCTCTGTTGGTTTGAATACTAAATTGTTTATTTAGGTAAACAATTATAGCGTTGGGACCGGTTTCGAGCAGCTAAGCTCATCTACAGCCCAGAGCGACTTGAGGTAGGTTGAACGTACATTAGTTCAGACCTGAATGTACACGTTCAACCTACCTCAAGTCACTCTGGGCTGTAATTGTTTATATAAATAATTGTTACCTAAATAAACAATTTAGTATTCAAACCAGCAGAGGAGTCGTTCTCTCTCTCTAACCAACTCATTACTATACGCCTTTGATGTAGGTATGTAATTTTAGGTTGTGTGAGTGTAACAACCGATCGGCTACACTTTTAGAACCGTACTAACGATATAATATAAGGCAGAAGAGGGGTTGTAAATATTATTAGCAACTAGTCCAAACTATTATAAAACCTGAACCAACCCATCTGCCTTTCTAACGCCATTGACCGGTCCATCCCTTTCTTGTTCTAGTTGATAAAAAGGAAGCTGGAAGATGTAGCGAGGAAGTTGGAAGCCATGTACGAATGCCTCAGTTACGGAAAGGTGAGTAGTTAGTCTAATCTTTAAATCAATGTTCCAATATGTTCTTCAGCCGTTCAAGGACTGTGAAACCTCGTTGCATATAATATAATATATTATATTATATATTGATATTATCAAGCTTGGCTAATTTTGGAAAGCCTTATAATTAATATAAGGCTATACATAATTAAATGACAGGATGACTATACATAATTAAATGACATGATTAATTATGTATAAGGCTATACATAATTAAATGGCAATTTTTGGGGCGAGTTATTCTCACATTTTCCATTGCAGCTGTCGCCGTCTGCGTTGGGCGGCCTCGAACAGATAGTGCAGTGCGTCACCGCTTCGGATTTCCCTTCAGGAATCGGCGTCATCACGCAAATGGTTTCCGGTTCCGACTTTAGTCAAGTTTCTCCTTTCATGACGGGCGTTAAAATTCTCCTACAAACCGCCCAACAGCTCCGACTGAACTGAACCTTATTTCGGATCTCTTAGTAGGTATTTTGATTTTGAGAAAATTATTGTTTCGTTGATTCTTCCAAATCGTATTCGGGTTCAAAGGCTCCATTTCAAACTATTGCGCCTACTACTTTCATACTACTACAATGGCGCCTACTAGAAGGGTTTTATAAAAATATTGTTACAAGGGTTCTAATAGAATTCTTTCTTAAAAACTAGTTCTTTTTGGTAAAGAATAGCGAATAAATGTGAGGTATAACTGTAAATTATCAACATGTACATATGATATATTTTATTAAATATTGATAGCCGTTTTATGGTTTGTTCTCTTGTGCTTGGTTGTTTTTCTTCGTTGAATTTCAAATTATAAAATTGCTTATTTTATGGTCACAAGTTGCAATACTATGTTCTAAAATTACCTGCCGCGATTTTGTAAAATGGTTATTAATTATACTCACCTGCTAAAAGTATGAGTGTCATATTTTAATCGATTCCTATTTGAGACGCCCCTGCTTTCTTGGCTAGCTCTCGTGCGTTGTACCCTGCCAACTTGTGCCTTTGTGGGAGGTTAAATCGAGCTGGGCTTGGAGCCCTGCCTTCAATCCCCACGATAACGCATAGGTACCGGCCACGACTACGAAAGTTATCGAAGATGCTGGTGAACGCATTCTTATTAGGAATAGGGGATTAAGTGTATGGGTTCTTCCCTTTGGTCCGGCTTCCTCCTCGAGCTCCTTTCCGCGTTCACTCCTTCTCTTCTCTCAACTGGGAAGCCTCCGGATCGGCCATGTTTGAGCCTCCGATCTCTGGAGAACTGGTGACTCCAACGCAATACAGGGGAATTGAAACCAAGATGATGCCAATTTCTGTAAAATGTGAAAATGATGAAAAAAGTACCGAACTCTCGGCCCTGGCATTTATATAAATTAACTTCGGGTTTACGAGTAATGAGTTTTTAAAAAGATTATATTTTCGAAATACAAGAATTACAAAGTCAGCTAATCACGACAGACTGGATAGGAATGAGCCCCGCTGCGGGGGTTACAGAGTCTTTTATAGGTTTGTGATACGCAGATGCGGGGTTGTAGTGAGTCCTCGGTGTTTCGGCGTCTCACGGGGGAGAAATGGTCTTTGTCAAGGGCCAGGAAGCAGGCGACAGTTTGGAGTGGATTTGGTGTAAACGGATGTCGGCGGTGTTTATCCCGTCGATTCTTTATGGCCGGTTCAAGTGGCCCAGAAGGTGATAACTCCTCCCCATGTAGATCCGACTTGAGGGTTCAAGCTGGGTTCGGTTGGGCCCGAGGTGTCGGTAGCGTGAAGTTTGTCAGCTTGATCCGCAGGGGTTGATCCTGTGTTGACCTTTTTTTCTGTCGCCTTCTAACATAAACAACTATTAGTGCACCAAGGCATAGTGATATAATTACGTATAATGGGCTCACGGTATAATGGATTAGATGGTTGTCCAGGGTTACATCATTGTCCGTAAGAAGAGGCCAATGCGTTTCTATCGAAGATAGCGCAGAGAAGTCTTTCAAATTTAGGCTTTGTTTAGTCACGATAATCTGGCTATCGGAAGGGACAGATAATTGTGGTATAATGGGTACATATTGGGAATGAGAAGTTGTCTGGACGGGGGTGTCATTGATTTTTACTGATTTGCCCATAGTGTGAAAAAGCCACGTCCCGTTGAGGTTCCTGATTTTCTGTTGGCCTTGTTTAGGGATTTCAACAGTGGTTGCAACAGGGGCTACTAATAGCACCATGTCTGTATCAGGGATGAGATTGTAAATGGGGTCGGTTATTCGTAACCGAAGAAAAGTACAGTTTGGATTAGGTTTGCTTTTTAGAATGCTTTGTTCGCAATTGGCGTCTTCTGTACAAGGGTTGTTTGGTTTGCAGAAGAAGTTATTGTCGCTAGTTTTATAACAATTCGTTTTATAACAATATTTCAGATTGTTGGTTTTATCGGCTACGACGTACGGATACGAGATTTTTGCTGCTATGTGGTCAGCCTTGTATTTAATAGGGATAGATCGAATGTTGAACATGGTTAGTTCCTGGTTCTCGTAGAGGGGTATCGTAATGAGGTATATAATTAAATCGTTAGTAAGGGAGCAAACGACTTTAGAATGGAGTTCGTACTCGAGGTTATGTTCGAAGGTACGTATGGAGCGGTTTTTCTCAACAATCGCCTCTATCGTTGAAGCGAAAATACGTGGGGGAATAATGCTCGGGTGTAGGGATCCCAATTTGCAGAAGGTTAAGGAAGTTTCTATATCCTTCAACTGACCTAGTATTACATTTAGGTTCGCTGAGATGTGATAGGCTACTTCCCGGAGATAGACTACGTTTTTGTCTTCTGGATTAAGATATCGATTTACGTTGTCCAATTTTATTCGAAGTTGTTGATTGTTGAAATTTAATGTGTTCAAGGTTTCGTTGTATTTTTTGATTAGTGTTTGTATGGCCATGCCTTGTAGTGTGGCTCTATTGGATAATGTGTTGATTAGAGTCTGGAATCTTTTCCCGTCTCTATCGTCTAGGTTTCCGGTAATAGTCTTTATTATCGTTCCTAATCCGTTAATTAGTCCTCTTTTATGTCTGTTTGATTGAGGATGGTGGGAATCGATATTGCCTAATTTGTCCCGTATGTCATCTCTAGTGTGCATGATTAATATCATGTATTCCGCTAGTTTATCCCAGAGATAATTGTGTCTACGTATTTTTGTCTCAAATAGGTCTGTTTGTTTCGTTATGTCTTCGAATGCTAGCTTCAATTGTTTCAAGTCGTAATAATGTGTGAGGAGATGTTGTCTGGTTTCGACGAATGCAGTACCCAGTCGGATGGGAAGCGCTCCTCCGCTTTCCTCTAAAGGTATTAGATCGATCCCAAGGATGGGTGTGATCCATCTGGAAAACAGAGATAGGTACGTTTTATGTCGTCCTCTATTTCTTGTCGGAATTTATTCATATCAGACTGATCGAATTCTAAATCTTTATTACTGGACACGAAGTCTGCGAATTTACAAAGGAATATTCCGCAGTCGGATGTGTTCGTTTGAGAGGGTATTGAGTCGACTTGTTCCAATTTCCATTCAGTTTTGTTTAAATTTAATCCTTTCTTGTCACGGTATTCTTCGGTTAAGTATTGGAGTATGTTATTCAGTACGAAGAGGCTATCTCGGGTTCTATAGGAGGGTAAGGAGTCGAGGTACGAGATAGTTTGTGTTTTGGTATCGATTACGATGAGTCGCCAGTGGGCGTCTTTAAAGATCGGGATTAGGATTAGGTCGTAGGAGAATATGTCTTGTTTGGACGTGAAGCGTCTAACTTGTTCGTATCCTCTTTTTACGTAGGAAACGAACAGGAAGGAATTGAAGGCGTAAGTCTTCGGGATGGTTGAGCAATTCGAGCTTCTCTCGTTAATCATTTCCATGTAATAATTAATTATGTTGTCGGTTAACCATTGGCCAGGTTTCAGGCTGTTCCAATCGGTTTGATCTAGTTTTAATCCAAATTTTTGGATCGGTGGTAGATCGACCGAACAGGGACTGTCTGTTACGTTTACAGACTCGTCAGGAGGGTTGGTCGTTTCGAAATATTTCCTAGGTCGTTTAACGTTTTGTAGGTGGATTTTTGACTTTGTGTTAAAGTGTCGTGGGTCGATTTCAGCCGTTTTTCTGTCTAAGTCCAATTTTGTGATTGTTTCTTTGTTGTACTTTTTCTTTGTTTTCGACTGTAGTTGTCTGGACTTAATGAATACATCGTGGGGAATATAGGGGATTTCTTCACGTGATTCATTTGCTTTCTCTATTGTTTTTATCTTTTTCTTTTGTTGGTTTTCGGCCAGGATTTTATAGAATTTCTCTACCTTTTCTTTATGTTCTTGCACAAACAAGTTGACTAGGTCGCTCTCGGTTTCTGGCGGAATCGGGTTGGAAGATCCTAATTGTCCGTTTAGAATCTCATGTGGAGTGTGGTTAGTCGTGGAATGGATGCTGTCATTGTAAAACAGTATAGCGTATCTAACTTTCTCTTTTATTGTTGTGTCTTTGTATTCTTTGCTCTCGTTCATCATTCGGATAGTTTCGATCAAGGTGGAGTGAAATCTTTCGATTGGAGAGTTGGAATTAGGGTTTTGAGTACTAATGTAATGAAAAGATATATTTTGGACTCTGAGAAATTCTTTTATCAGTGACGAGTTGAACTCGTTCCCGTTGTCCATGACGATCTTTTGGGGATTCCCGTGGTGTGAAATGAATTTGAGTAACTTCTTCGAAATTTCCAAGTTTGTTCCATTTCGAAGACTATACGCTTGGGCGTATTTGGAGAATTTGTCAATGACTGTCAAGAATTTTTGTCGGTCTAGAGTCAGGGTGTCAATGTGAACAATTTCGAGTGGTTTAGCAGGTGTTTCGGTGATGTTAAATTTTGGTTTCAACGGATGTCGATCATATTTACACTTAAGACATAGCTCGCAGTTGTTGATAAATCTTGTGACGGATTCCTTCTGGTTTCAGGGTCGGTTATATCCAGAAGTTTTTGTGTGTATCTTTTGATTACCAATTTGGAGGAACTGAATTTTTCCGATAATATATTAGCAAAGTTCTCGTAGTGGTCTTTTTCGAAGAAAACGCCGTAAGACCTATTGGGGTCTAAGTAAGCTATGACGAACTCGATCAAAGCTTCTTTGAAGCGTTGTTCTGGGAATTTTGCTGTGATTCTTTCCTTATTTCCGAATAAGGTCTCTATGCGAATCTCTGTATTCAGTTGTTGGCCTGTGTCAATAATTATTTGGTGTTTGTGGTGGTTGATTGGTGTTTTTTCAATGGGTATCTCAAAAGATGTGTTGCCGCCGGCATTTGAATGGATCGTCTCTCGGCATTCGTCATCTCGATTGAGTTGACGTGAGAGATCGGGTTGAACTATCATGGAAAAGGCATCGTCTTCGAATTCGTCCAAATGAAGTTCGATGCGGGACAGGGCATCCGCGTTAGCGTTTTTCGAGCCCTTCTTATATTTTACATCGAAGTCGAATTCTTCCAGGCGGAGTTTCCATCGGAAGAGTTTCGAATTTGGCTCTTTTAGTGACGACAGCCACGTGAGGGGTTGGTGATCGGTTTCGAGAGTGAATTTCCTACCGTAAAGGTAGGGTCGGAAGTGTTTGGTTGCCCACACACACGCTAATAGTTCTCTCTCTATAGTGGAAAGTTTCCTTTCCGTTTCATTGAGGGTGCGACTGGCATAAGCGACAGGGTGGATTTCGCCGTCAAATTCTTGCGAGAGCACAGCGCCTAGGGCCGTGGCACTGGCGTCAGTTCCCAAAATAAATGATTTTGAGAAGTCTGGGTATTTCAGGACAGGGTCGTTAACGAGAAGATTTTTACAGGTGGCGAAACTTTCCGCGTAATCCGCGTCGGTTATGATTATTTTACCTCCTTTCTTAAGTCGTTGGGTTAGTGGTTTGGTTATTTTCGCTAGGTCCTTTATAAATTTCCTATAATAACTAAGTAAGCCTAAAAATCCTTTTAGTTCCTTGGTGGTCTTCGGTATTGGGAAATTCTTAATAGCTTCTATTTTAGCGGGGTTAGGTTTGAGTCCTTCAGGAGTGATTACATGTCCTAAGTACGCAATGTCCTTTTTCAAGAATTCTGTCTTATCTAACTGAACCTTTAATTTTGCTTGACGGAGACGGTCGAATATCTTTCGTAGGCTTACAATGTGTTCTTGTAAGCTGGTGCTAAACACGATGATGTCGTCCATGTAGACTGAGCATATTTCGTTTTGAAGTCCTCGTAAACAATTGTCCATTAATCTTTGAAATGTGGCCGGCGCGTTCTTCAATCCGAAAGGCATTCTCAAAAATTCCCACTTGCCGTTTTCAGTGGAGAATGCGGTTTTTGGGATACTTTCCGGGTCCATCTCAACTTGGTTGAAGCCGGAGACGAGATCCAACGTAGTGAAATAATTGCAGTTGCCTAACTTCGAGAGGATGTCTTCTATGTTAGGGAGGTCGTATTTGTCATCTATGGTCTGCTCGTTGAGCCGTCTGTAGTCAATTACGAGTCTAAACTTTCGTTTTCCTGAATTATCAAGTTTCTTCGGGACAATCCATAGGGGTGAGTTGTAGGGTGAGTTAGAGGGTCTAATTATGTCATTGTCCAGTAGTTTTTCAATTTGCTCTTTCACTTCCTTTCTATACACTTCGGGATATCGGTATGATCGCGTGTACACTGGGACTTCGGATTTTGTCCTTATGGCGTGACGCGTCAGATCCGTGGAGCTCAGAGGTTCATTTTCATCGTAGAAAATGTCAGCATACTCCCTCAGGAGTTTCTGGAGTGCTCTTTGTTCTTCAGGATTTAAATGTTCCAGGTTTAGGTGTTCTTGAATAACCGCGACCTTGTTAGACAGTTCGTGGGTATTAAGATGGATTTTCTTGCCTCTAGTTTTCGGGGGTCGGTCAGGGATAGTTGAATCGACTAATTCGTAGGCGCTATCCGTAAGTTTTTTAACGGTGATATTTTTCGGGACTTCGCTTCGGTTGATTGCCAGACAATATGCCTTGTGGTTGTTTATCTGCACTAGGCATTCTGGTATTTCGACCGAGTTGGTCTTTGTGTGGTTTACGACAGCTGTTCCCGCGGGTATATCGAAATTCAACTCGATTTGTTTCCCTGACCTAGGGGGAATTACGTATTTTTTGTTTTGTCCCGCCAAACCTTTTCCGTTTCCTTTGGAAGGTTGTTGCGGTACAGGATGGAACAAGAGGGGTTGAGCCCTTCCATCTAGGTAAATCTCATCTTTGGATAGAGACAGTGTGGCTTTGAATTTTTTCAAAGCGTCTAACCCTAAGAGAATGTCAAAGTCTTTGTGAAAATCGAAGACATAGAGTTTACAATGTCCGGAGAGAGGGGAGAACAGTTCCTCACAGGGCATCCGTATACTGTTTTTTCCTCTACTTTCACCATGGGGTGTCTTTACTGAGAAGTGGTCCTTTTGTTTTAGGGCGTAATAGATACCATCCGCTATCGTAGGGTTGATGAAACTGTTCGAGCTGCCGGTATCTATTAGCATTTTGTGCCCGTGAGATGACAGGACGTATGGTAATCTCACGGCGTTCTCAAATGGCATTATGTTTGTTCTGGTGAAGGTGGGTCTTCTTCTAAAAAAGATTCATCTTCGGGAGCTTCCTCGGAGGGTTCTGTCTCCTCCTGGAGCTCATGGTTCATGGTCGTCTGATACGACATGTGATCCCTATTTCTCTGATTAAATGGGATCAGGGGGTTTCCAGAACGTGGGATGACGGATTTATCTTGTTCCGCCGTTCGATTTTGCTGAGGGTTCTTTTGATAATGTTTTTGGTATTGTTGGAACTTTTGGTAAGAGTTCCCTTGATTTTGGGGAATTTTCTTCTCGGGAGCCTTTTCCATTGGCTTCGAGGGTTGGCTGGGTCTCCTTTGTTGGGTGACCTGGGAAGGTTTATGCGACGAGGTAGATTTTTGTATTAATCTCCTGGTAGCGGGGAATTGATATTCGTTGTTTAGGAGCGCTAGGGCCTCATTAAGAGTTTTTGGGGCCCTTGTCATTAGATGGAGTCCTACGTCTTCCTGCATCCCGTACATGAGGCTGCGCAATGCAACCTCTTCCATGAAGCTACAGGTAGAGGCGTGGTAAGTTCGGGTTGTTACCCCGTTTACGACACGAGTGGCATTTTTCATTTTTGCCAATAGTGTGTTAGTTAGGGTTTTTACCCTGTTAAAGAATTGTAATACATTTTCGCTTTGGTATTGCCGAAGCTTCCCTAGTTCTAGGGTAAGAGTCGCACAATCTCTCTGGTCACCAAATGTGGCCAGAAGTAGGGTTTTTAGCGTTTGCCATGACGTGATACTCTCAGTACAAATGTCTTTGGCGGCGTCGCCTTTTATTTTTGCTACGACAACGTTTAGCAATACTCCATTTCTGGGGTTCGCCGCGTTCTCGGTGTCCAGATATGTCCTTATCAAGTTTTCTCCCTGCTCAATAAAGCGGCAGAGGAGTTCCGGTTCACCTCTATACTCCGGAATAGCGTCAATGTAACTTTGGTCAATTCGTGTAGGAGTTGCGGGGAGTCTAATTGTGTCCGCGATTCCTTGAATTAGGGACGTTAATTGTTCCCCTGTCATCATCACTACATTGGTAGCCATTTCGGGAGTTGGGGACTCTGGGAGTTCTGCTTCTTCGGGAGAAACTGGAGGTTGAGGAGGAGGGACGTCGAGCGAGGGTGTGTCAGCCGCAGGGTTAAAGAGATCGTTAAGAAGCGATCTAGCAAGATTCGGTCTACTTACAGAAGGTGTAGGGTAAGGTACATCTCTGTTCGGGTCCCGTCGAGGAGTCCTGATGGATGAGGTCGTAGACGGTGTAGACCGGGCGTCCTTCCTATCGTCTTTGTCGGCCGTCGTGAAGGCTGAAGGGGGACGGTGTAGGCTCGGTACTCTAAACCGTAGAGACGGACCGTAAGTGCAATACTTCGTGAGCTGGTTGACCTAACACGTCCTACCGACTGCGCCAATTAACTTCGGGTTTACGAGTAATGAGTTTTTAAAAAGATTATATTTTCGAAATACAAGAATTACAAAGTCAGCTAATCACGACAGACTGGATAGGAATGAGCCCCGCTGCGGGGGTTACAGAGTCTTTTATAGGTTTGTGATACGCAGATGCGGGGTTGTAGTGAGTCCTCGGTGTTTCGGCGTCTCACGGGGGAGAAATGGTCTTTGTCAAGGGCCAGGAAGCAGGCGACAGTTTGGAGTGGATTTGGTGTAAACGGATGTCGGCGGTGTTTATCCCGTCGATTCTTTATGGCCGGTTCAAGTGGCCCAGAAGGTGATAACTTATATGATTAATATACGCCATATAGGGGGAAACCCCTTTCTACAACTAATTATTAATTGGTTGTAAAAAGGGGGTCTCCCCCATGTGACCTCCCCCCCCCCCCCCCCACCAACACACACAAACTAAGGGGGGCTTTCCCCAAATAGTCACACCTTCCTCACCAAATTGGTGAGGAATCGGCCAGTGGTGAAGGGAACTAAGTGCAAAAAATGGATTTTTCAGGAGAAGCAAAAAACTGCAAACAACAAGAAACAAAAGCACGTGATTTTGACCCAGTTTTTTTCCTTTTGGAAGGCCAATAATAGTGATGTTCAAACATCAATGAACTGCCGCACAATTTTGAGGGGGATAACCAAAAAAAAATTCAATTTTGGGAACTTGGTGCCTTTTACCACTGTATGACCTGGGCATGAAGAAAATAAAGACGGAATATGATGAAATACCTTTAATTGGACGAACAACACTGTGTATTGAATTAACTAATGAATAACCTATTGAATATTATTCACAGCAACGAACATGCCCGCGGAGACCCGACATCCGGTGGTGAAGGGCACTAACTACACACTTAGTAGTTATTCTGTCAAAATTTCCTACTGCCCAAAACGGCCCGGACGGCAGACGGACATTTCGGTTTTTCAATCTAGACCTCTTGAAACGGAGAATGTCAAATTTTGAGTCCGATCGGAGTCTTCGATCTCTGTCGCGATTACATACCTAGATTTTTCGCTCGGGATTTTCTCTTTCGATTCCCTCTCCCAGCTCTTGGCCATTGTATGGAAGTAAGGATTGTAGTTCTCGACCAGTGGTGTATAACGTTTGTTAGGGTTCTTGAGGGCTGGTCAATTAATGGACATCTTTTTCAGGCCGACGTTTCGAAATATTTATATTTCATCTTCAGTGCGTGGAAAATCGTGGTTATATTACATTGAGGGCGACATATTCCCTTCTGCCGTAGCACATTAGATGGTATTCGGTTCACACAATAGGGCAACCTTGAGAAAAAAACTTTAAGAAAGAGAAAAACTTTATTAACTTATTTATTAAAACTTTATTATTTAACTCGACAAACTGAATGCTCTAGTAGACGAGACACGTGTATCGGGTAAACAATGACTGATAAGCAGTTTAACCCATTACTGTCCGCCTGCTCCGACAACACGACGACCAACATTCTCCACTGCGGTCCACACAGATCAAATTAGGTTCCGTCTCCACTTTCCGCCTTCGTTCCGCCCCATGTGAATCCACTTCGCGGCCGGCGGTACACGGTGGTGATGATGGGAAGAACCAGTCAGGCTCCTCCCCCCCCCCCCCCCCCATTTCTTTCCAACAAAAGGCATCTTGATGTACGGGAATTTGGGGGTCAGACGACCACGCTTAGAGGAATCGTCTGCCTCCCTAATTCCCGTATTGCATTGGACCTCTGCACCTTCGTAAACGCCCACCTAGCATCCAGATGTGATAGGAAACTACATCCGATTAAAACAGGCTATCGGCCGCAGGTGGCCTAATATTGGAAGAGAAGCACGCTGGGAGTGGGTGGGTTCCTTTGTACATACCATGAAATTTGTCGATTCACCTTAAAGACCACACAACGAACGTCGAGTGAGTTCGCACTGAGTTCTTGATTTTAAGCTGCTTCGCCTACTTGTTTTGGAATCAGATTTGGATGCCTACTGTTTTTTCGTGGATACGTTAACTGAACTTTGTGTTTCTCATCTCATGTGAATTGAATGTGTGTCTCATGGGTGATATCCCACTCAACGGTTCAGGAGGAGCCAACAACAATCGATTAGTAAGCATGTGGGAGTGATGTATCTCTTCTACGTGCTGCGCATATAGAAGTGTTGTTCTCTTCTAAACGCACCCACATTATAATATAATGATTGTAGACTTAAATTTGTAGTGTTATAGGCTTTCCAAGCTCAATTGTGTTATAGGTTTTCCAAGTTGAATTGAGAACTTTCCATTTCAAATTTTAGCATTTTCTCCAAAAAGTCAAACAGAAAATTCTCCAATTGAAATGAAAAGTTCTCAATTCATTATGGAAAATTCTCAATTGAGTGGAAAACCTATATTAGGGATGAGGTTTGTTCCAGGTATAACGGCGACTGTTAACAAAAGTTGACAGCTGTCGACAGCAGTCCCAATGCCTTCTGAATCGCTGTTGAGTTCTGTTGAACAGCCCACCTGCTGACCTGGAACGCGATCTGTCAACAAAATTTGTTGAACCAAGTCACGTGAATCACCTCGAAGACTTCCTTAGACTTACTTAGTAATGCTACAACAATTTAATTACTTCTTGGTGATTCACGTGACAGTAAATTTCATATGGAAAAATCCAATCAGTCATCCAAGTGGTATTCAGAATAATCAACCTTTTTCGAGAGAGGAGTATCATAAGGGCGGTAATGAGTCATTTAAAGTGTTTGAGGGTATCTACGAGGACTTCGGGAGGACGTGAGTACAACTTGACGCGCCGAGCACCAAAATAAAGTTAGAAGGTTATGAGAGAGGTTTCAACTGGGCTAGGGTTATCCTAGTCGACAGCACCCAACTCATTCGAGCTGTCTGTTTCCGTCCGACAGCAGTTGAACTGCTGTCAACCTACAAATCGACCTGGAACAGCCGGCGACGGCGACTTTTCGCCGACCCAGCGACCTGGAACAGCAGTTTTCTCAACTGCGCATGTCTCCGTCGAATTCTGTTAGCAGTCCGTCAAAGCTCGAACGAACCTATGGCTATTGAAGGAAAAATATCGATAGGAATAAATTTTTGAAAATTCTATCAACATTCGACGTACAAAATATCGATACCATTTTAATCCATGGCAAATGAAAATAAGTATACCACTACAAGTCTAAAAAAGTTAGAAAACGAACTGAAAAGGTATAATGGAACAGTCCAAACAAAGTAAACTGAAAAATGAACAAGAATCTTCTTTCTTCTTGTTTATCACTAACATCCTAGGACTAGTTGAACTCCTTGGAACCTCGTAGAGTATGAATATGGAGGGCAACTCAAACCAACTTAAAACTAACATCATTGCCCTTTTCGAGGCTTCCCCTTCTATATACAGAATGGGAAGCTTTGATATACCTATCAAAGAGGTTAGAAGGCTCTAGGTTTTTTTAAATTCCGATATTCTTTTGTAGACACATCGATACCCATCCCTAAATGATAGTTGTGATACTGATACCTCTGAGAAGAACAGTTCATTATTTCAAGAAAACTCCTGCGGTCTATTTTGGCTCACTCCCGTCAATTTTTATCATATCAAGACCATGTTCCTCTTGAGAACACGTGAGATCACATCATCCATGTTCGACAAGAGCCCGAGAACATCCCGTATTCCCAGTTGGTACAAAAACACCATTTCTGAATAAGAAGATTCGTTTTAATATGGAATAATAATTTTATTTTACATATCTGACTTTATTGCTATTAAAACAAGAACCTTTTCGTTACATTGAGTTATAAATTCATTTTTAATATCTATAACAATATGTTCAAAATTTCTTAATATATATCTTCATTTATATATTTATTTTGAGTGTGGATTGTACAGTCAATTTAGGTATTTCCCTTCAAGATATGAGCTCTATTTAATAGACACAATGTACATTTATATAACTTTTCTGTATTATAATTCAGATGGAAAAAATTAGGTATAATGAATCAGTTATGGCAACTCATGCTGAGAATTTTACTTGTTAGCCGGATTTTAAAAACACTTGAGTGCTTAATTGTTTTCGGAGAAAACGAAATTGAGATTCAAACGGGCTGACTTGTAGTTACAAGGCTGACTAATCCTTCAGCGTAAACATTGAAATTACAAGCCTGTTCCGTTCATTTCCCTGTATAAAGCTCGAGTCTGTGTCAAATTTTATCGTCGAATAAAATAAATTTGTGAATAATAATTCGATTAAAATTTGGAACATGGTACCCATCGTTCCTTACTCAAAAATTTCCTCCGAAAAATGGCACAGAGATTCTTAAAATTTGTAGCCCAATACAGCAAAATGCACTCGAGTATTTCGAAAATCTTCATGTTCACCTAATTTGTCTAATTCTTTGATTCGAAATAATATTCAACTTTTCAATTTTTTTCCTAAAAGACGCTACATAAGTTGGTTATGATATTTTTAAAAAGTATTCCATAGGTATTTTACTCAAATCCCGCGATTTCGGAGCGGGAGGGAGGGCGTAGGAAAGGAAGGACAACAAAACTAGCGGAGGTAGTTCATTTTTCCTGTTGGGGGAAATAAACTGCCGTTCCGTGAAGCGAGAATAAATTAAATTCCCTTTTGGACAAACTTAGCTGCGTGATTATGTTGAAGCGACGAAATACAGCAAACATTGACGAGAGTCTACACGATGAGTGTTGAAGCTGGGAATAATCCCAGCAAGTTAACCAAGTGAACGTGAATAAATTGTTTCCTCAACTATCAAAATCTTGTAATCAGCTCATTGTAGATGTATCATAAACAACTGTGTGATGAAATTGGCCCACTCATGTCACACTCAACCCAATGGAACAGTAAAAGAACACGGTGTCGCTAGATTGAAGAATGAATAAAACCCCAACACTAGCTACCTCCATACTGCTCACCTAACACCTAAAAGCCTCTTAGAGTCATATTGTTCACTCAAGTTTCATGGAACGGCATTAGGAAGAAAGCAAGTCAAGTTTGGAAGAATTCATTTTAAAAAAAATGACAACTCAGAACTATCAGACACTCTAGGAACCGAAAGCTCTTTTTCAAGTGGCCTTGGTCGGAAAACCCGCACTCAGTTTTGTTTTGAAACCAACGTGCAATTAAATTCCTGATTTGTAGGGAGTTGAATAACGAACTCAGATAATATTCAAAAGTATTGGCCCCTACTCATAACATTGGAACATAGTCCCGAATTTCTACGACTTCTTGACGTTTTATGGTTTAAATGTGGCACTATATACAATGTAGTTTTTTCTTTGCGCGCAGCGTCTTCAAGTTCGAGGACGCATAACAACTATATAAAAAGTTATCGCAGCCAAAAATTTGACGTGTTTGTGAAGTACGACTTTTTAAGTAAATAGAAATTAGCAAAATAAGTACAGAATGAACCAAATGTCTGTAATTGGTGCCTTGAACGATAAATAACCAAAAAAATCCCACTACTTGCAGAAGTATCTATGTAGTTAACTGTTACGATACTGGTATGTCCTTTTGAATGAAAAAACCAATAGGTACGATCCCCCACATGGGGAAAACTTAAAATTCCCAATCAGAATTGGCTGAGTGAATTTTCTACAAGAACCACCCTGTGAATGATGAAACAGAATTTACGGTTACGTCTAAATCAAAATTAATAATAACTACGTAACTTACATGGAAGGCTCTCCCACTGAAACTAACCCAAAAGTCCTTCAAAACGACGAGGCAATGTGTTTTGCGAAATACGTATTGACGGGGAGTTTTGAGGATTTGTGGTTCAAAAAGAAGATGAAAATTCTATGTAGTGACGGATTGTTTTGAAGTTCAGACGCACCAAGGGGCGAATAATAGGTAGTTATCAAGGGAAAACTTCTCTGTGCCTTTACTGGAAAAATATCTCTTTGTGGTTAGAAAATTTCATTTAATGTCTCATCACTTTGGTTGGAGAGCTCTGATTGGCTGATTGGGAGCTGAACCATCATGGGATTGAAGCTCTTCACAATGGAATTTATCCTATCCAAAAAAAAAGATGACATTGTACTTCTCAAAAGTGGTTTTTGGACCACAGCTCCTCATTCAATAGCATGACATGATTCCCCGACAATTGTATTTCTTCCTGAACAAAGACAGACCGTCTTAACGTGCGCAAAGCGAAATTTCATTACGCCCTTTTTGGGGGGCTTCACAAAACGTATACTCAAAAATTTAATGTTTCTCAATAAAAAAAAGTGCTTTTTGATTCCCTACATAACGTGATGGTAACCAAATTTAAAGTACAAAAATATACAGTCATAATGAAAACAAAAATAAGTTTCTCTCTACTAACTAAAATCCAAAAGCACCACTTGTGTGAAATTTGATGCAACAAAAGTACCTACCTACGGTTTTTTTTTGTTTTTTGGCAGGTTTGGATGCATTTGTAAGTACTGCACGTATCTTACTGGGCATGCCAGAAAAATAGGGTGAGAAACTCGATGAGGCTGACCGAAACGAAAATAAGACTATCTAGGCAGTCAATCATTTACTGTACATGAATTGAACGATGAAACTAGTTCCACAAACGATGAAGAAAATGACCAAATCACTTAAATTCAGTGGACTAGTTAGATAAGTCTCCCTAATTTTCTACGACGCAAAATGTATCCTGTCTGATTAGATCAGAATTATTCCGTCGACTATTTGACATGAGTTTAGTTTATGAGCTTATTCATACTTCACCGAATTGAAATCTAATGTTTTCATTTTTTTTTTTTTTCAACATTATCCAAATCCATTTTATTTTTTCTTCTCTCTTGGGTGATCTCTCATTTCTAAAAGCTGATTCTTTCCGTTTGGGCATTTTGAATTGACCAAATCTCGCTGCACTTTTTGAGCCCGTCCCAAGTGCGGTATCGTTTCTTAGTATTTTCACCAACATCTCAGCGAAATTCTCCGAGAATGTGAGCCAGCACCATTAAGTTTTTACATTTTCAATTTTCACTCACCTATTTATACAATTACTGTTAGTTTGTGCTTAGCTACAACAAATCAATAGGCCATAATTTAATAACGTACAATCTTGGTAAATTCTAGTCCCAAAATGGCGTTGCTTCAAAAAACTGGTTACACAATTCGTATCACATACGATAGTTCTTGTCAACAATGAAAGATCGACTGGGGGAAGGAAAAATCCTTCGACACTATATTGCACAGCAGATCACACATTGCAATATAACTGGATACATTCCAGTACTTAATGACACTGTCATGGACAATGAGGAAGAACCACGTAAACAGTATTTACACAATTTTTCGTTACATCAATGTGACTACGACTAATGAATCAATAAATATTTTGATTTGGCATCATCGAGTTGGGCTTTGCCAGGTAGAAAAACCGTTTTTAACAATCGCTCCTGGATGTGTCAGTCTATCGGACCCTTTGAGGGGTCTTGACTTTGCATTGACTGTCCAAGATACTTTTGAATTGACATATTACAAGTAATATAATGCTGACGTCATTTCAGCACCATAACGCATTTTTAAACTGAACAAACAAAAAACCTAATCAAACGATCAAACCATCAATGTATTTTCGTGCGCTAAACAGTGACAACAATGAGTTACTTACACAATTAAGGAGCTTTCCCCCCTACCACTACGTTTTGTCCATTTTAGGCAACTTGTGGAAGTTGGGAGGTTAGCTGTTTAGAATTATTGCTCTATTCTGGAATTAATCCATTTTTATTCGTAAAATTTCACCAGTAAAGTACAACCATTAGAAGATTAAACTAAGATTTTGAAATAAAAACTGTATCAAACGTTAGTTTACAATTTCAAACATTTAGAAAGCGAAACGTTTGACTTGAGGAAGCCATGAAAATTACACGTTCATGCTTACTAACGGAAAAAGAAAATGACGTCAGACAGATAAACAATATTCTACGTCAGTGTTAACGTAACAAATTACGACCAATTATACTGTAGTTAAAAAAACTAAAATTGTTCAGGCTCGCCTCAAAATGACAAGGTCTTGCATGAATCTAGCCTATGGTAAAAACGTTTTCGGTACATTTCTTTGGTAAAACAGAAACTCCAGACCAATTGCGTTTGATGAGACACACTACGCAGTTTGAGGCTAGTCTGATATTTACATTAACGAGCTAGGTACTGAAATTCTAAAACACTGGGAATGTCGAAACAGCACTAACAAGAGTGAAGAAAAAGAGGTATTCATAGGGTTACATGTTACATCAAGGCTTGGTGTAAATAAGGGTCAGAAGTTCATGGTGACCGAGTTTTTTTTATGGAAGAAAAATGGGGACTCATTCAAGGTGTGACCAGGTTTTGCGGCCATGAGGCCACTACTCGGTGGATAACGAGGTGAAACTGGTTGAGAGATGGATGTGGTCCCCATTCACGTGTCAGTAGACCCAAGAAACTGGGATCCACTGGGCGGTCGAGTGGACTCGCTCGATGGATCGTTCCAAAGTCGCTATGGTTTCGTCGATGTCATTGTTGACGATGGTCAGGTCGAAAAAGTGGCCGTACGCTTGACGGAGGAGCTCGGACTCTTTTGCGAGACGTTCAAGGCTTCCATCAAACTGGGAGAAAACACGTCAGATTAAGAATTTTCTTCATTGAATGAGTTATTTTAGCCATAAAATGGCGATATTTTTTAAATTGCGAAATAGGAAACTAGAGTTTCAAATGGTTGACGTGAGAAACGGCAGTGTGTCGATGTTCCTTCCCATTGCAGAATGTTTTCCCCATAATTATTTCTCCAAATTGAAAAAATAGCAAGTTTTTCTTGATTTCTCAAAAGCTCAAGAATGGACAAAAGCCCTTCATAAAATAACAAGTCAATTATTAAGACATTGGTGACAAGAGAGATCTGATTGGAGATCTTAAAAACTTGAGAATATCCCTATACGACGAAAATGAGAATCATCTACGAACTCTAGGGAGATGAGAAACTTTGGTAACTCTTCTCTATCTATACTACTATAGTAATAAAAATATACTGTTGCTCAGAAGTCCTCATTTCAGGCCCACTCGACGCGTCGGTTCATTGACCGTCGCGACGGTTCATTGACGGTGAAGAATTGAGATCACACATCTCCCAATTTTTCGTAAAAGCGGTGGTTGGCTCTAGTTGGTAGAGGACTGCAGAGAGAGGCTCCCTGGGAAACTATGGACGGTTTTTTGCTTCCAAAGCCATTGGTTTTCTTTTAAGAGTTTAAAAACCATATTTAATGCGGTTTAGTTTTTTGCTGGAGCAGTAGGCTCTCACCGATCCAATAATGCTCACGATAGTAATTCCAGTCTCGCAATATCTATCATAAAAACTCTGATCGGTAAGTTAGTATACAAGAGAGACGCAGTGAACTCACTCCTCCTAAGATTTAGGTGGTGTTGCTTCTTAGGCGACGGTAATTTACTAAAATTTAGTAAATTTAAGGTGAGTTACGCGGTCTCAATTCTTCACCGTCAATAAACGTCTGCATTGATTGTCTTGGACTCTGAATCTAGGATTCAACTGTTGAGGCCAGACCGAGTTCAAGTATTTTGAGTAGGTAGGACCTTAAAAAGGTTGAAAAAATCTCCAACATTACTTACATCGGCTAAATTACTGAGATGCGGTGCAGCGATGAAAACAACATAAGGCGCGAATTCCGCAGTTCTCAGCATTTTCAAAGCTTGAGGTTCAACGTCCAAAATGGCCACTTTCCCTTCCGCGTGGATTTTCCTTATTGTCTCAAGCTTGGTGCCGTACATCGCTTCCTCGTGGCTACCTGTTGATCATAGGGATTTAAGATCAGTAATTGGTATTCGAAGGGGGGTTGCTCACGAGGCACGTACGCCGAAGTAACATGTAAAAAGAAAATCAAGAGAGGATGTTGGGGGCTCCGGAAGAATCCAAATATGGATTTATGTAGGAACGGGGTACGGTGTTGGAAGTAATATATCTCGTGTTCACTGTCAGAAGGTGAATGGGATGGGGGGCATCGCATTTCAAGATAGTGCACATTCCTTGGCATATAACATATCCACGCAGAACAGAACAGAAAATGAAAACGTCTGCACTGAGATCAGTTTAAAATGTCAGCTTTTATAATAGCATCTGGGATATGAAAACAAGAAGGGCTAACGTCAAGGGAAAAAGCTCTGCAATATAAAAGACAATTAGGGCAACAATAACAGCAGAACTCACCATATTCCAGGTATTCATTGGCTGCGATGTCGGCCATCATTTCATCGTTAGAAACAAAATAATAAGTCCGGCCGTTTTCTTCGTCTATCCGCGGGGGCCTTGTCGTGTCTGCAAACCAACTCATTCTTGAGAAACTTGCCAATGGTTAATTTCAGAGAAATTAAAACGACAAGTTATATACTCACGAGGAATGGGATAGGCATATTTATCAGGATGCCGAGCAATTAACGTATTTTTAATATGCCTTCGCCCTACACCGTGAGCTCCTAATAAAACTAGGGTTTTTCGTAGAAAAGCTGAAAAAATAATTGACAAAATCATAAAAGGAGAGATTCACGAAACAACACTATATATGTTACGGTGAAAGCTCGAAATCGGTCAAAGCTGAGAATCACCGGTGATTGTTGATATTCACCGAGGTGGATAACGTAACCCCTGGCGAAAGTCCGAATTCCGGGCTTTCGCCGGTCATTGTCGACAGTCTCCGGCAGCGAGCGGTGTAAGTTCGATTTTAGACATATCTAATGACTCGCAGCCAGTAGTCTTCTATGCTTATCGGTTTGATGATGTCTGATGTGCTCTGTTGAACGGGCAAACCAATGTAAATGCAAATCCAATGGCATTCTTTGCAACAGCAAATGCCATGGGAGTGACAGTTGCATGAACAAATGAACAATATTGTTATTGACCATGACGAGCCCGAATGGGCGACATTTTGACGATTTTGAGAGCAATTGTTAACCCCTATTAATTATACCAGTTGTAACTTAATAAGTTACTGGTATAATAACATAATATGTTATTACATTGTATTCCCACTCAAAGGTGAAGATTTTCGTTGGCTCCAGATTCAACTTCGCACATTCACCAACTAGCCTTGGTCATTGTTAGCATTCACCGGTGAAAGCCCGACAAACATTGTTGCTTCGGGCTTTCACCAAAATCAGCGGTGATTGTTGACAATTACCGGCGAATGTCGGACATTCACCGGGCACCGGGCTTTCACCGTAACATATACACTTGTTACTTATCCTCTTACATCTTAAAATTAACTTACTTATTGGATTCCAATAACGGGATTGAACCGTAATACGGATAGGAACTTTCAAGGAAAAATACTTACAGGGTAATTTTACAACTTCTTCGTACGTAACCAAATCAAGTTGATCGAAGACAGCATTGTTCTTCGCTAAATATTTATCTTTGTAGGCCTTCTTTTTTCGGCCGAAAATTGAGCAATTCACTGGAAAAAAGAAAGAACGACCAGGGTCAAAAGGGAGCGAATTTTTATATGAAATACAATTAACGAGAAGCATCACTGTAGAAGAAATAGGAGTGACTGAGCACAACGATGTCAATCCATCTGTTCACACAAGCACATCCATCCTTCAGCTGACAAAGCCATGAAAGTTAAACCATAACAAAAATACTCTACCTTCACAAAACCAAATCACTGACACTTTCTGTCTCAACTCTCAGTTGGCAATTATCAAGTGCCACAATAGGTACCAGACGTAGTGATGGGACGAAAAATATCGATTCTGAACACGTTTCAAAGCATTCGACTATTGCTTAGAATCATCTTTCATATAAAGAATAAGTACTATTCAGGGGGTGGTCGGAATGAGGCATATCCAGGTATAAGGTGTCAACAATTCTCTTCATTCGTTAAAAGTTTATAATTCATTACTTCTATTCCATTTCAACAGTAGGAATCACTAACATTGCCACATCAACCTGCTAAAGAGCGATTTGCACCAATTTCCTACTGTGCTAACTAACCCAAAAGCCCCATGGTAACATAATAGTCACCATGTACTTTACGCTCTATCTGTTAATCAATTTCAAGTTATGGCAACTGTCAGCTACAGCTATTAGGGGCTAATCCGTATCATCAACGTGACATTAATGCAAGGCTAAGTACGAAAATAGGCAAGTGAGCTATTTCTACAACTTAAAGTGCATATAACGAAACTATTTTTCCTTCACAAACGATTGCAAAATTTATGAAAATCTCAAAACATTCCAAAAACTATGGGTGCTACAGTTGAAGCTAACCACAAGATAGAAATCAAAGGAGCTCTATTAAGCGAATCTGAGAAAATATATAGGTGTAGAATAGCATGTTGGTAACGGAAGGGTATGATTAGTAAATCAAGTATTGACCATGGAGAAAGCATAAAGGGGATTCCTGTATTTACAAGGGGGGACTGACTGGGGCTCACCACCTAAAAAGCATTTCAAAGTTCCAGCAGATACTGCAATCGCAGTTAATTCAAAATTTGAAGATTTTCATCTCAGAAGTCCAAGTAATAAGGGTACGTAAGCCTTCTTGAAACGTTCAATTATCCATTGAGTACCCGTTTCAAATCCATTCAACTAATTTGAACCTTGGAACCGTAACAACTGAATGTGGTGGATACGATGGCTTGATTGCAGGTGAATCGAAACGCTGAATCAACTGCTTTTCGCGACGGTGGTAACAACGACAATCTCCAAATGAGGCTCGTAGGTTCAATCTGATACCACCCATAAGGACTTCGTTGTATGGCTCTTGCCAACACGCTAACAATAACAAAACTGTATACCACCTGTACATTCTTAACTATTCCTCATTCACATTAAATGTAAAATTAGCGGCAAACGTCAAAATTTCACGTGAACAGGCAAATAAAAGCTGAATCTAACCTCTCCACCATCTAACGAAGCCTAATGTTGGAGTGGTGTCAAATTCAGCCGTTTTGCTAACTGTTATGTATCAGTTTTTTCCCCCCAAGAAGAAAATAAAAGGAATTACTGCGTTGTTTAAGCCTCTCAACAAAGCATATTTAACACTAATGGAGTTTTGCAGGATATGAAGAGATCAGCATACAGGCAACCCTATAGATACATGGAAGTAGAGCCCCACTGGGTTCGACAAAGACGTTTCCCTCATATCACGAAAATTCGTTTGTACATATCAACCAAAACTCTTCAAAATCAAACTTAGCACATGCTAGGCGATGCAACAAATTTATCCTCGTCAGAGTCCAAATATCCCAAACACTGGCCATGCACATGATTCGGCCATTTCGCGAAGCTGAAAACAAAGGAGGTGGATGCAAATCACTGATCAAAGCAAAATGCTAATTCGTCGTACACGCAATTTCGCTCACAGTGCGATCACTATATTCAAGCTCTTCTAAGCATCCACATTGTGCGTGGGCGACTCCTGCAGAGCCTTTACATTTGATATGTGCGTCAAACTGAAAATTCTACAGCTTGGAGTTGGACCCTAAAACCGGAACCGACTCGTTGGTAGTGTGCAGGCCTGCAGTAGATGCATCCCCTAAAATTATGTACAATGAAAACTCTACGATGACTAATTGACCCAAACCGTGTCAGAGAAGCAAACCTAAATTGCCTTAGTTTTGCAGAGACAAAAAAGAAAACGACGAGTAATTCTGTGGTCGACTTTTGATGAGAATGATCTACGTAGGAAAGAAACTACAACTTGAAAATTTAACTCTTTTCCACGGAAAAGTCTTTATTGGGAAGAATCGTTCAATCCAGCAAACCGAATAGCTGTGCTTCTATAAGCTTTCCCTCTTTTTTGGAACCCAACGGTCAAGCTGTGATGACCGAATGAACACAAGATACAGTTCATTGAACCGCAACGCACCACACAAGGGAGGTCAATCCTATGAAACAACTGTGTGGGGGGGGGGGGGGGGGGGCTCCATTCTAGTTTCTCTAGTCGCCAATCTAAAAAGGACAAATATTTTTCAACTGTAACACGATTGATGAAATTGTACAAGAACTGTACGGCGTGATTAGAGATATTTTATTAAATAAAATGAATTCTTCAACAGATTGGAGCCCAAACGCATATTAGTTATTAGAGTGCCGCCACAAAATACTCGTCATGGTGTAAAGTGTAGAGAGAGAGAGTGATTACGAGGGAGGATAGTGAGAAAAATACATGTCAACGCTATAGAGATTATCAATTTTTTTTTTTAATTTCAAGAAAAAGGCGAAGGGCGTTCTCTTAATCAAAAAATGGAGCGCGAGTGGCGACTCGTCTCCTTCAATACAATTTTATGGGGTTGCGGGAACGCATGCGTAGTCAAATTTCGTTCACAATGCGGTTACCTGTGGAGCCATCGCAACCCTCAGTGTGAGAGGAGCAACCAGGGCCTGAATCACCTTTCACACACAAGACAATAAGATATTTTTTTGGGGTTCAACAACCATCACATGATACACCTCACTCTACCTACAGGGACCTGCTGATCAGACGAAGTGATTTTTCTTAAACCCCAAGTGTCACAATTTGGCAGTTGTTATGATCAGTGTAAAATGTATGTCGGCTATGTTTATGTAATGGACCAGCGAGTCTCTTAAATGTTCCACAGTAAGCACAAATTCTGCTGATTTCCAGCGCTTCGAAAGGCAAGAAGAGGAACATGCTTAAGAAATGCCAGCTTATCAGAAAATGAAGCCTTTTTGATCGGTCAGAAGATCAACAGTAAAAAGGGTATTCAAAATTGACCAGCAATTTTGCCAAGCGCAGCGATCGTTGGCGCAATAAGAGAACATTACTGTTTGTTGAATATTTCAAGAAGTACCAGACCTTTCTTCCTCCACTAGTAATCTCCGCTAAGTATTATATTAGTTGAATAGTTTCGCTCAACCCAATAACGAAAACGATGTAAACGTCTTCATTAAATGAAGAAAAAATTTAATAAATTTTATTAAACGTTCATACCGACTGATCACATAATGTGAACTCGGGTCGATTTACTTGTTTACTAATACGTATGTTTCATGATACAAAAACAAAACGTTCACCAACCTGGACATGTAGATAAAGTAATGTTACCCACAGTAAGTTCAAATTATTCAGTTTCAACAACTTTCCAGTAAATCAATCATTAGTACAATCTGCACTGTTGGCAACGTCACACACACGTTTCAAATAACTTTAACCTACTTCCCCTACAACCCAACTTCATTATTGCGAATGAAAACATTGCTGGAGCTAAGAAATACCTACTTGGGGTCTACGGGCACCTTAAGGCAATTGCCTCTCTATTTTTGGGTAATTCTCATTGATCGGGGTCTAAAAGAGGGGAGGGCCATAGATACCTACTACGAGGGTCGTCTGGAATACAAAAAACCAAATAAAATTGTAGGGATGAAGGCATTGTGAAATTCGATTGTACCTTGTTCGTGTTTGCTCTTCTCGAGGGCCACGCAAGCCGTTCTCCATTCTTGGAGTTCAGGTGAGGGGATCAGGCCAGCTGATCCGCCCGCATTATCCTTTCGCGCTTGCCACCAATTGTGATCATCCTTACTAATTATCTGTATGTATAAGTAAATGAAGGGTATAAATACAAAAGAAATTGACGTTTGAGTAAAGTCAAAGCTCAAAAAGAAAAAAATCCTCATCTTACCTGAAGAATATCACCAGTTTTGAAAGCGATTCCCGCTTGAGCACAAGGGATGAGATCATCTTCGAGAGGATCGTAGTCAAATTGAGCACGTACAAAAATCTGAAACGAATAACTTCCGTACAAAACCAGCCCATACTGAACATAATCAACCACATCAAACATAAATACGCAAAGGGTCAATGACAATGTGAGGGAACAATCTAGAACGTTGTACATTTTAGGAATAAGGGGAATTTCACTCTACTCGTTTATGGAATATTATTTTGGTTTTAAGAAAATTTCGAGAGGAGGCAGTTTAAAACTGCAAATACAGGTATAATCATTGTGGCAAATCAACGAGCACAGCTTTTTTGCAACTCAATTTTACTTACGATTACTGGATTTGAGCAAACCGAATTCAATACTGAGAAAATCTAATAAAAAGAGAGCCATCTGCAGCTAATGGGTTTCAAATGTATTCAGAATACTCTTTCATAAGATGAAAATTGCAGGGATATTCCTTCAAGTTTGGTTTTCTTTAGCGACACGAACGATTCCGAAGATACAAAACAATCTAAAAACGCTGCAAATTTTACACAAGGGTTTATTATTCTTTGATATACGTTACTTGTGCAGAAATTTAATTCTGTCAATGTAAAAATTAAAAAAAAAAAATTTTTTTTGGATTTTTATCTCAAAAAAATTTGTTTTTTGGATTTTTTTCTTTCAAAAATGTTTATTTTCAAAAAGTCTTTATTTTTTACTCGAAAAATATTTAACATCCTAGGATCCTTCAAAAATCCCATTTTTAGCCCCATGAAAGCCCTAAAGATCGCCCCAGTGAAATCGGATCGTTCCGGGACCCCAAAAAATGGATTCTACGTCCAAAAATACTTCGTAAACGACACCTAACTCCCATAGCTAAAAGCCTTCAAAAACCCCCTCCCGTAGCCCCATTATAGCCCCATAGCTCCCCACGGGTTTGGGCGATCGGACTGAAAACCTTGCGGGCACAACTAGATGGTAAACCAAGTATTTTGTCAAAATTTCAGATTTAAAAAAAAAATTCCTACTGCCCAGAACGGCCTGGACGGCGGACGGACATTTCGGATTTAGAATGTAGACATCTTGAAACGGATAATGTCAAATTTTGAGCCCGATCGGAGTCGTCGACCCCCGTCGCGAAAACATAGGTGTATTATTCCAAGAATAATAAACCAAAATGAAAGAACTGTTTCAGGACAGGAACAGGTATGAGTGGTGATCCTGGAATTAGAATATTGTAAATGAGTGGTACAAAGATTGGTCCAACAATATACCCAATAATTATGCTTTCAGCAAATCTCACAAGGGATTTAGGATCCCACTTTAGTACCTATCTAATTCTGCGAGGAAGGCTGAAAAATGGTTCGTTGACTAAAAAAACTTGGAAAAATTCAAACAAGAACATGTAACGTTTATTTATTCAGGTGATTATTTAAGTAGGATAATTTATGCCACTTTTTACAGCTCCATGCGTTGTATGCACAAGCAAGACCGATTCATATGCCATGCAAACAGGCAGATGCAATCAACATGCAGGATACACTAGGTACACCAATAGTACGATAGACCACCCAAATTAACATATATATTGGGTTAGTACTTACTAGGACAGGCGGCTTGTTTATCCTGAACAACTGAACAACACGGAAGTAGTCGGTTAGGAAGATCGCATTGATCTCTTGTGAGATGATTGAGGCGAATTGGATTTCCAACCGGGTTGGCTCCCATTTAAACCGTTGCCATACCACGAAAATCTTTTCATTAAACGGATCAATGAGGGATCCGTAAAGTTTAAAAATTAAAACTCAGTGAAAAGGCCAAATTGTTAAAAATAATTGACGACTGAAAATGGACGCAAAATGGCTTAAAGTCTCTTAGTAAAGTCGCCAATGATTTAGAGATTGCAATTCTAGATTTTTTTTTTTAAATTATGGGTTCTTCAAATTGGAACAGTCGTTTTATCGGCTGTAAAATTTAGTGGCTTTTGTATTCATGATGAAACTTCTTAGTCTCATAGAAAAGGAATGGATATAGTAATAATAATAATGATGATGATTATTATTAGAGTTTCAATTGAAGTTATTGAAATCCCGCTATTGAGCTCTGAACTCAAATTCACCCGTTTTTACAAACTTAACAACTAACTTACTCATTCCTTATAAAGTGATATCAAACGTCTTTAAAAATCACTGAATTATAACTACATCATTTCCCAAACCTTTCATGGGTTGATGGATGACTTACAGAAAGTGAGAATTAATTTATTTCGTTAGATGGTATGGCAATGGTTTGATGAGCAAGCTTAGTAGCGGATATCATCATGGGAACTACCATCAAGCTACTGACTGGGAGAAGGATGGCTTAACGATTCTTTTTTATTAGGAATGCCATAAGTCTATAGTGATGTAGTATCTATAGCACGTGATGGTAAATTGGTCGGCACGAGGTGTTTACGTGAGTGTAGCTTTGGGCTTGAATGGAGTAAGGTTAATGGACGTGACATGCAATAGCTTCCAATTAACAAGGCTGATTTGTACGATTCGGCGAGGCCGATTTATTTTTCTCATGAAGTTTGTTCAAATTGAGAGTGTTACCCGAAAAATTCCTTCGCTTGAAGCTGTTGACGTCTTCCGTTATTCACAACCATACAGAAAACCCGAGGGTGTCATAAAGTTTCCAGAAGATATACCTACTCCCTTTTTCTTAATCTTCCCGCTTCATAATGGTGATACATAAATTGACGTTGAACTCCATTTGAGCAAACTACGCTTCCATATCACCTCTCCACTCGAAAATATTACATGAGTGTCTTTTGGGAGATCATTCCACGTGTTGTGCACACATAAAATACTCCTAGTATGTAATGAATGGTCCCAGAAGTAATCAATAAATATCTACCAGAATGGCGATTTAATTAACACTGTAGAAGCTTCGGAGGACAATTGCCAAGTAACGTGTGGTATATTTCTAACTTGACAATTAATAGCATGGGTTTCATGTGTCCATTTAACTAACTATTTTTGAAAAGGCCCAAGTTTTTATTGAAACAATTACTGGAATTTTCAGCATTCACCCACAGTTGGAGGCACTTTCCACCCTTCAAAGGGACCCTTGTTTATATTCCGAATGGGAACTGCTCACTTTGTTAGTCAGATAAATGGAAATCGGTCTACTCCGTTTACCAATTAGGGTCCTTCCTACTACTCACACATAATCACGGTCGATAATGCATATTCGAAATTCTGGGTGATTTTATTCTCTAACGTTGAGCAGAACGCTAGGGGTCCGTTTATTGGCATTAATTAATGGCAAAGGGTTTCCTCTCCAGGCAAAGAAAACAGAAAAAAAAGAAGTTAATGAGCACATAAAAGTAACGCAGATAGCCAGTTTCATACCATTCAATGCATGATTAGAATCAGAAGTTTGAAATCAATTAGTTTTACTCCTTTGAATTACTTTTTGAGCGCTGAACACGGTGGGTTCGGACAGTTGTGGGACCCACCATATCGATTTTATGTCCGAAATTACTTCGGAAACGTTACCAATTGAAGTACCTATCCCTACCCAAAATCCTTTAAAAAAACCCACCTCAATGGCTGGGACATGCTGAAAACCATAATTCTCCAAAAAACCAAAGGAACATTTTTGACGCTAATCCAACCTTCGTCGATGAACCATGAGAAAACCCCTAAAGAATAAACCTAATCGTTCAGGAAACCATTTTTACCAAAATGTAAAAATATTCTAATTAAACATCCGATGAATATTAACGATTAAAATTTAATTAATTCTAATTTTGATTTAATCTGACGAGGGAAAATTTTGGTAGGGATACAATTCAAGTGCACAGCGAACCATCGTTAACATAGCTAGAAGAACTAGCATAGCAGTAACTGCGGACAAAATTTGTTTTGTATCATTCAATAACGATTGGCAGGACGTTTGGGTATGCTAATAAAATGACATGTACCTCCTGACTTTTCGAAAAAAAAAAGCAACATAACCAACCGATGGGTTGCTCGACACTCGGTAACGATAGTTTCTTTACTTATTTCGCGAAATGTTAACTACTAGAGAGAAACGCTTCCAGATACACATCTCATCATTATTAGCGTTATGCGGAATACGATCCTCATTTTGACCTGTCTATGTCTAAGGCGAGGGGGTCAGGAAAAATTTGTGTAATCACGGAAAACATGCAACGTTTTTTTTATTGGTAACTACCTGGTTACTACTTCTGTTGGTAGTAATAGGCGTTGTTTTGTTGTCATGACTTAGACATGATCTAAAAGGTCTCCCCATAAGGGAGATTTATGGTTTCGATTTTATGTTTTTCATCTACTTTTCTTTTTTCAGGTCCACTTTAATGCATTCATCGATCCAAGTCGATTTATTTGTTTTGAGAAGCTCACGACCCTCGCCTAAAAGTGGCACAAACCGTAAACCCGAGCCCTGGGGTGGATAACACTGCGGCTACAAATCGCTATAGTTAAGTTTCAGGGAACAAAGTGAAGTCTCTCGGAATGGAGGATGGAGATGCCCTCTCTCAGCTCTTAGCTCAGGAAAAAATGAGAGTTGAGCGTGACACAACGGTACTTGTAGAACATGATTTCCACTAACACCCAAAATTAATGTCGCATTAAAAACGAAGTTTTGAGCAGTGATGACATTCAATTAGGTCAAACTTGAATATACTTGCGCACAGCCCCGTAGAGAGGGGGGGTCACTGGACCCGTTGCCCCCGGGCCCGGCCTTCGTAGGGGGGCCCGGATTTTCTTGAGAATTTTTTTTTTGTAAAAAAAGGGGGGAGGTATAGGAAAAATTTTTATACTTTTTTTTTTTTTTTTAGGGGGCCCGATGAATTTTGCCCCCGGGCCCGGATTTTCTCTCCACGGCCCTGCTTGCGCATCCTAAGAAAGGATTGCATCTCCTTTTTTAAATATTTAATCTAAATTAATTAAAAACCATAAAATGGGTCAATGAATGTTATTGGAAAAGTGGCAAATAAATTGCAATAAGTAACGAGTAAATATATAAATATCGAGGGCGTCAGAGCAACACCCCTCATCGTCATTTGCGGAATTTTTCAGGAGAGCCCAAAAACCACAAAAGCAATACCCCATAACCACTCCGAGACTTGGTGAGCGATTAGTAAACAAAGGAATTCAGATGACAATGTGGGGGTATTAGGTACTGATAACTGGATGATAATATACGATAATATCGTCGACATATTATGGCTTATTCACATAGCAACGATTACCAAGCTCCCTATCGATTTTCTTTTAAACTATCAAGTTTGATCGATTCGCCTCGAGAAGACGCGTCGAAGGGTATGCATAATAAAACTTGATTTTACGTCCTCGATTACTTCGAGAATGTCACCCCCTCATTCGAAATCTTGGCCAACATTCTCCAAAAGCCACTTTTGTACTCCTAAAGATCCCCACGGGGTGTTCAGGTGGGGCTGAGAACCCCTTCA
Organism: Pilophorus perplexus; assembly: GCA_955831195.1. Taxonomy (NCBI): domain Eukaryota; kingdom Metazoa; phylum Arthropoda; class Insecta; order Hemiptera; family Miridae; genus Pilophorus; species Pilophorus perplexus. The sequence continues at coordinate 12,962,140 of OY037010.1, read as the reverse complement.
CTGGATCCTACGCCCTAAAATACTTGGAAGGCGACACCCCAATCGACTCCGTCTTCGTCGCAGATTCGAACCTGGCCAGTGCTCCGATTGAAATTTAATCATACGAAAAACCTTGGCTCTCACCGCCATCCTGTCACCGTTATATTTATTACAAAAATAAGGACCACAAAATTCTGACCCCCTTACGCAATTATACCAAGTTTGATTATACAAGCGAATAATTAACCCTAACGTCATTATTAATTAATTTTGTTGACCATGAACGCAATGCATGAATGGTGAAAATTATTTCGGTGGGGTTCCGTCTTGGCGATTTAAGCCAAAATGAAACCGCGCTTTGACCCGTAAAAAAACACCGCGATTATTCCCGGAATATTTTAATGCTCGAGAGTCTTCCCTTATTCATAACGCGATGGTAACGTTAACATCTAGCTTTTCCGTAATGTCATTTGTTTCGCACAACTTCCGTCCCTTGTTTAAGTTTAATGTCGTTTGAATATTCATTCAAGGGGAGGGGCTGATACAGCGAAAAATTTTCTCTCGGAGTTTCGTTGAAACGCGGCGCATAAATCCGACGACCTTCTGCCTCCGTATCGCGAAATAGTAAAATCCAAAAGAAAATTAAACAGCGGCTAGGAAGGTACCCATTAGGTGGAAACCCCCGAAGCTCTTAAATTCTCGGAGTTAGATTCTTCTTTTACTCCAGGATTGGATTCTGTGTCGCTTGCGATTGCTTAATTGTAGCCAATTTCAAGTAGGTAGAGATAAGGGTAACGCTACGTAGGTAGTTAATAAAACCTGGCGGTATCCATTCATTACTTTAAATGGAGTCATCTCGGAATTTACCGATTTTAAAATTTGAGTAACTTTTCAGATTTTCAAAGCAAAATTACAGTTATGCACAAATTAAATTCAACGCCATGAAATCTCATGCCGATTTTTAAACCTCTCGTCACTATTAAAATGATATGTAATGACATCGTCGCTCTCACAATATATAGCGATTATTATAGGAGAGACAATATATCCCGCATTGTTGAACGCAGTGACATAAGGACGTCGAGAACGAATGATGGATGAGCAGAAAGTCTTTGAAGTGTGTCGCCAAACGAAAATTTCTGTTCTGTCGACACAGACGAGCTTTCATCACTACGGTGATATTGGATTTCAGCAACGTTGTCCTCTCTCTCGTAGTTTATTTATCGTTTAATCCTCGGGTCCGCGACATATTGACTTTTAAAATGTGTTTTTCGATTCGTTGGAAAGGTAAATGTGTGTCGATTGGTATCTACGGTTCACGAGATCGGTTTACGGCTTCCAAAAGGTATCAAAAGAGGAAAAAGAGCCAAAATCATACATACCACCCTGCTCTGGATGGTTTATTTATGAGTTAAGTTAGTAAAGCTATAACTCGACACTAAGAGCCGTGTGAACTTACTTGAAAGTAAGTTATAACATTGCAACCTTCGAACCAAGAAGGAGTTACAATTGAGTTGTTGTATAAAAGTTGTAGGCTTTGTGTAAAAAAAGTAAGATTAAGTAATTATTAATTCTTTCCGTGCGCATAATGCGTTTCCGAGCATTTACCCTGTTCTCCATTTATATAGCGATTATTATTCGAGAGACAATATATCCCGCATTGTTGAACGCAGTGACATTTACGTTTACCATCTTTCATTCGAAATTGGTGTCAGATTGCAAAGTAGAGAAGTTTACAACGAAGCAAGTTATTGCGGTAGTGTGCTAGCAAATTAACGATGGTAGTTATTGCGTTTCTCCCACGAATTGGAAATGATTAAAATGAATCCAGGAAATAATAATTATTACAGTATTAGTGTTTAGTTTGTACGACAACACAGGCTAAGTCAATTTTTTCACAAAACGAGGTTAAAACACATTCTAATTTCCCTTCTTCTGCGATGGTGATAGTTAAGATATTCCCCTCTAAAAGCGCGAAAATCGCTTTAGTGAAACTTTTCTGTTGTAGTAATTTCTGACTGAATTGAAAAAAAAGAGGGTTAGGCTGTGTTGCATCTAAATAACCATCTTCTGAGACGTAAACGTTGGCGTAAAAACAATATTCCTAGCGGTCTCAGACAAAAACCTTCACAGCTATAACCGCAGGCGTTGGACTGCTCTGTAGGCCTGGTCGAAAAAAAAGGCGTTGCCGCCGGTGAGTGTATGGCCATCCCTTAATCCAGCTTAGACGGCTCCGCTCCCCTGGACCGCCCAGGTTGTCTCTACTTTAAAGCCTGTCGCCTAAAATTTATAAAGCCTGGAAATAGGTTTCAGCTCTTCAATCGTGAATACGTTACTTCAAGCGCTACTCTCGTGACATTAAATCATGTCGCTTTTTCATCTCACTTTTGATTATTTGGAGCATCGATTTTTTTTTAGAAGAAAATACGTATTGGATCGATGGTGCTTTTAAAAAACCTCCCAATATTTGCCAAGATTTCTTGCTATTCTAGAAAAATATTTCAACTGATTCCTAATTCCCACTAAAAAAAAATTAAAAAAATCCTATTTTTCTTTTTTTGAAAACAGGCATTCCCAGGCTCTACGCCAGAAATTTTGTGGTCTGGGTTTTTTTTTTTCAAGAGAGGGTGTCTCAGTCAGACTAGTCTTCATGAACTTGCACAGCGGTGGCTGTGACTATGAAGAACTAAAATCAATAAAGTAAGAATTTTTATTGTCATTAAAAAAAAAACCTTTGAGTGCTCAAATACTGTTGCTTCACGACGATATTAATTGATGAACATAACTTGTACCATTGCAACCTTACATATTTGGAACGTGAAGTATCACTTTTGGAGTAAACTATTACAGCCTTTTGGGACCTACGAGTCGTAAATGTCAATATAAATTTCAATCAAGAGATTATTTCGGCATTTAGGCCCTTTGGTCCCAAAAGGTTTCAATTTTCACTTGTATTGTAAATCCTTGACGATTGTCACCGATCAAGAAAGCTATTGACAGTACAAACAGATGATTCGCGGCAGACAAAATCGTACCAGCAATTATGAAGTGAAATGTGAGAAAAGCTGAAATTAGCTTTGGATGAAGTTCTCGGCGAGGTCTAAAAAACTGAGGAAAGAAGGAAGGGGCGCTTCCTGAATTGGCATGTTGAGTTAATAAATTTATATATATAATTATATATAATTAATGTATGTAACACTAGAATGTGTTGGGGCGGAGGAAGATTGGGCGCGAAGGCCGAGGAGGTCATGTTTCGGTGTTCATGGTCTGTAAATAAGGTCCTTTCCCTTGGGCGCAGATAAATAGCAGATGGGAATACTCGGCACAGGCCGATCAATCAAGGCCGAATCAAGTTCGAACTAGAGGGCCGCCAAGTGCTGGTCACAGCCAGCCAACCCCCGTCCTCTCCCACCTGGCCACAGACCCCATCTACTCGCTTTTCAATAATGAATATTTTTTCTTTTTCCACAAAGAAATACATTATCTAAGTACAAAGAACTTGGTTTGCAGAGTGCCTTCATGGCCCTTCACTGCACTTGTTTGTGGCCGAAATTAACAGTTCTTCCCAAACCGCTCACACCAAGAATTCCTATACGAGGAAACTGAAGCAATTTCTGGCTGTCTAAACAGGAGAGGTACCTACACTAAAGGCAACCTATAGGAAGAAAATAGTACTCTTTTATTGTTTCTTATTCGAACCATTAAATCCTCGGAAATATAAATTTTATGTTTATATTAAATTGAATTTCGACGATCTTGATGGCTTGTGATCAACTTGTGATGTATTGTGAACCACATACGTGGGAGAAATAAATTTGTTTTTCGCCCAATTGTCTTCTTCCCTTTTCCTTCACCGCAGGTAATTTTAGGGTTGCTGCGAACTCCATTTCAAAATTCCCTATCCATGTCGACAGCTAATTGACGCTTAAACGGTAGGTAAGCAATGCAATTGCCGTTTTTCGACCCTATTCTCCTCCCATTGGGCCAGGTCGAAACAGGCACACTCGCACCCAATTTCAAACAGTAACCCTCAATTTCGATACAGGTTCAGATTCCACACTCGATTTTACGTCCCCGAACGTTTTATCGACTGGGCAAAGCAAGCCCTTCCTTTCCATGATAAATGACTGGGATAAACAAGCCCCCCCCCCCCCCCCTCACCGGATCCGGATGCATGTTGAATTAAATTATAAGAGTACATGTACGACGTCTATTGTAGGGTTTTGAAACAAGTCATTATTCATGTGAAAGTGTTGCGGAAAACGGCGTCGAGGGCTTTTGCATGAATATGAACATGGGAGTAAAACGCTGCAAATTTTACACAAGGGATTGATAATATCAAGCGGACGGACATATCGTTTTTGGAATCTAGACATTTTTGAAACGGATTTATCCGTTTGTATTATATCAAATTTTGAGGCCAATCAGAATTTTCGACCTACGTCGCAATTATTCCAATGTGTATTATTCCAATAATAATGAAAATAAACCAAAAGGGAACAAGCCTTCAAAAAAACCCTACCGTAGCCCCATTTCAGCCCCATAGCACCCCACGGGTTCGGGCGATCGGTCTGAAAATCTTGCGGGCACAACCAGATGGTAAACCAAGTATTTTGTCAAAATTTCAGATTTTTAAAAAAATTCCTAGGTATGTACTGTTCAAAACGGCCCGGACGGCGGACGGACATTTTGGATTTAGAATGTAGACCTCTTGAAACGGATAATGTCAAATTTTGAGGCCGATCGGAGTCTTCGACCCCCGTCGCGAAAACATAGGAGTATTATTTCAAGAATAATAAACCAAAAGTGACCGGTAAGTGGCCGGCATCATTTAATCGTGGATGGGGGTTTTCGAGGGTGCTGAATCCGAATCCGTTGTCCATTTTTTTCCGTATGTACGATTTTTTCGATTTTTCGACGTTTTTATTGTTTTTATCGTAACGTCGCTAATTACCACTTTTGAGAGTTCCGGTTGGTCTCATTCGACGCAGGAGAGTCTAAACTTTCGAATGGTTGCCCTCGATATTTGTTGGTAGGTACATTGGAGCCGACAAAAACAAAAATATGTGAAAAATAGGCACAAAAAAAACTATTTTTACAATTTATCAATAGGTTTTTGGGGGATTTGGAAGGTTTGAATCAATGTGAAAAAAATTAATTTTGGATTCAGCATGAAATTCCCTACAAATCTTGCCCCAGGTATGTTTTTTTTAATGAAGTTCGTGATGAACAGGAAAATACACCATTAAGGTAATAAAAAAAAATAAAAATAAAAACGTCGAAAAATCGAAAAAATCGTCCAATTGGAAATAACGGACAGCGCCCTCGAAAACCACCATCCATGATAAAATGAGGCCGGCAACTTTCAGGTCACTTTTTTGTTGTTGTAGAGAGTGTTATTAATGAACTAGGGGGCCACCCCCTGCTGGCTCGCCAGCCAACACCCTTCGTTCCACCCTGAGGAGGTGATCGTTGCGGCCTGGCGGGCCGCGTGTTCCGCCCTGAGGGGGCGGTCGTTGCAGCCTGGCGGGGCAGTTGTTGCTGCCGGGCCTGAACATTACATGTTTCCCACCATTCTCCCAATAATCGTTTTCCAACACATTTTTTCGCAATTGTACATGCAAATTTGAAATCGCATTTTCTAAATACTTCATCCTGTATTTGATTCCTGAATAATATAAAAGAGATGAGAAACTGTACATTTTGACCCTTTTTTCGACCTTATTATTCTCAATTAAATAGGTACATGATTGGGAGCAGAGTTGGGATTATTCGAATAAAAATTTAGTTGAACTAAAGTTGAAACTAAAAACTAATTTAGTGTTTAGTTTGACTTTCGAAACTAATTTTGGAACTAATTTAGTTCCACAAGTTAGTTTCGAAGTTGCGAATAAAAACTAAAGTAGTTTCATCTTTTATTCGTAGTTTCGGAACTAAAAATGAAACTAAATTTTTTTCCTCCAGACATAATGAATGACTCATCACCCTCAATTCTTCGATACGTTTCTGAAAACGTTTGATGTTCCACTCAAAGTGGTGGGGAGGGGAGCAAACTTTAATCTATTCTTCTACAACCCTGAAAAAAAGAACTTGTTCGCACCCAGCACCCACATTTCGTTGAAACACACACACGAACACACATCCCCTTCAAATCAGTAAAAAACGGGAGGAAAAAAATTAGTTTCATTTTTAGTTCCGAAACTACGAATAAAAGATGAACCTACTTTAGTTTTTATTCGCAACTTCGAAACTAACTTTAACAACTAAATTAGTTTCAATTTTAACAGTTGAAAATGAAACTAATGTAGTTCCAAAAGTTAGTTTCGAAAGTCGAACTGAAACTAATAGTTTCAGTTTTTAGTTCCACTTCGGAACTAATTTAGATTTAGTTTCAAAACTACTTTTTGCCCAACTCTGATTGGGAGACGGGGGTTTATTGGCACTGCGTCGCTAAAAATTCAAAGTTCGCGGAAATCGTCGGCGGGTGACGGGATCCTGTCGGAAATCTCCCCCGCCCCCTTCCCCATTTTTGATCTGTTATTCTTGGAATAATACACCTATGTTTTCGCGACGGGGGTCGACGACTCCGATCGGCCTCAAAATTTGGCATTATCCGTTTCAAGAGGTCTACATTCTAAATCCAAAATGTCCGTCTGCCGTCCGGGCCGTTTTGGGCAGTAGGAATTTTTTTTAAATCTGAAATTTTGACAAAATAATTGGTTTACCATCTAGTTGTGCCCGCAAGGTTTTCAGTCCGATCGCCTAAACCCGTGGGGCGCTATGGGGCTACAGGAGGTTTTTTGAAGGCTTTTAACTACGGGATCGAGTTTGGTGTCGTTTTCGAAGTATTTTTGGACGTAGGATCCATTTTCGGGGGTCCCGGAACGATCCGTTTTCCCTGTGGCGATCTATAGGGCTTTCATGGGGCTAAAAATGGGATTTTTGAAGGATCCCAGGAGGTTAAATATTTGCGAGAAAAAATAAAGAATTTTTCAGAAAAAAAAAATTTTGTTGAAAAAAAAATCAAAAAAAAATTTTTTTTTCGAAAATTTTCTCTATCGGGATTAGAGCCATTTACCGGTGTTCGTTCGCGAATTGCAGTCACCGCCCCCGCCCCATCCCCGTCACTCATCCCCGTCAGCCCACCGGCAATTGGCATCTTTATCTCGACCTTTCAACCTCCGTGGAGACGGTCGTCGGGGGGATTAGGGCCAATCGCCGGTGCGGGTTTCATAAACGGCGGATATTGGTGCCAATTGGCGGCACACGTCGGGAACCCGGCTATCGCCGTCCACCCCGCCTACAACATTCCCCCAAAGGACAGCATTTTTTGGAACACATTTTTGAGCCATTTTGAGCTAACTATTTGGTGTTTTCAGACTTATCACGTACTATGCTCGCCAAGACGAATTTTTTAAGAGCAATTTCAAATTTTTGCGACATCTAGAAGTGCCTTAGAATAAAAATGAGCATCCTCGTCCTCCTCGTGTTCGAGCTGCAATATTTAAAAAAAAGGGGGGAAAAAAATGCATTCGCCTTCCCACGGAACTTCCAACGAAATGTACCTACACGTACTTCGCCAAACCCCAAACAACGACTGATCAATTGTCTCAAGACAAACCACCCTTCTCCTTTCACAGCTCTTTCATTTCAAATTTGTAGTCATACTTCAACAATCTGCGAATACACAAAAAGCAGATTAGCACGGAACAGCATATTCGAGGTAAACGTGTACCTACGAAGATGAATGTGTGAAACTCCGTCCCGATCCTGAGCGTGAATTGTTAAAGGAATAGGAAGTGCATTTTGTGCATGAAAGCCATGTGTTGAATTAAGGAGTGAGTCTTTTTCCGTGGGATAAGTACCTACTATCTTCAGCAAGTGGAAATAGTAACTTATTAGCATTGAAAAGTGAATTTTGAAAGTTGCTCAACCTAAGAAGCGATTGTAAAAAATGAAGCGTTCACGAAAAATGTTGGTTGTAACTTATTTATAAATCAGCTTCTCATGCCCTCTACTGAAATCCTTATGTGGATTGGGGGAGTAGTAGGATCTATGGAAGTAAAAACTACTTAGTGGTCTAAAAAGCCGTGTCTAGACGTTGTACATTATGGGATTTCGGGTTTGTTTAGTTTTGGTTTAGAAAAATTCATATATTATGGTAGTTCAACACTCTATTCAATGGTCCATCTGCTGTACAGCAAAGTAGTGACTTGTAAAACAACGCTCTCGAGGAACATGCTTTTCTTCAGTAACTCATTGAACACAATTTACCAACAAAAAAATTATATTGCCAAAAAGTGTACCTACTACAAACGGGTATAATTAAAATAGTGCTTAATCTATAAAAAGACGACTACAACTAAAGCAGTAGAGAGAAGTGAACTCTTTCAAGCATCTAACGTCATATTCTTGACAGATCAGATTATCCGAAGAATATGGTAGGTACTACAGAAAAAAAAAAAAAAAAAAAACCATACATCAGCATCAACACAAACTACAGATTCTCTGCGATTTCACAAACAACCCTTAGAAATAACTCCTCAGATCAGTGCTGAACAGCTCAAAGGCACCGTTGATTTCGGATTTCTAGTTGGGCAGATCGTACTCAGAAGGTACATCGGGAAATGCCGAATAACATAGGGTGTAGATTAAGAGCTTGACCTAAGAGACATCATCAGTACCTGCGTGAAAACTTATACTGAGGAAGTTTCACCACTGGAAGTGTTGGCGCAGTAATAGATTTCCTGCAGAAACATGATTCAATATTCAAATACGGTTGGTTGAGCAAATTAAGTAGCTCATCCGACGTTTAGAACTAATAACACAAAAATCAGTTGAGTAGGTACGTCAGAAACTGAATTGTGAAAAGTCCACTTAGTTTTAAATTTGAATTCACAGATTGATTTGAATTAAATTGAATTTTTAGTGAACATTCAATGACGTCCTTCCCAGGCTGATTTGATTGAAGAAAAGTACCAAACCATAATGAGAAATAATCGAGCCTCGAGATCACAGCTAATCTTTTTTCATGTGATAAACGGGTCGAAAATAACCCGAAAGATGAAGACTGTGATTCTTATGGAAAGCAGTAAATTTAAATTCGAGGTGGAAACGTGATCTCAACTCCCTGGCTGACGTCAGATCCAGTATCATAAGAGCTCGTTCGAGGCAATAGGCAATGCGCATGAAATTTTTTTACCTTTTTAAATAATTTTAACGAAAAGTTCTCGCTGAGTGGTGTCTGAAATGATGGCGACCTCGTCCAAAAAGTCAGGGTAAGTAGGATTATTCGGGAAAGATGATCGCCTCGTTTACGTCACAGATTTGATGACGTAGGCTGCTCTGACGTCGAAATATACCATCTCACGTTTCAACGGCTCTTACGTTCAGTTCGTAAAAGAGACGTTAACGTTATTCCTCCGTTCCGTGTTTGCTTGTAAACAAAAAGGTCCCGCCGCTCGCCTCTCCCCTCGAAATAACTTCCTACGCAATGACATCGTGCTGACACGGGTGTTCGTTCTCCTCGTTTCAAAACGCATGTGACTTGAGGGCGCCGCAAGGTTCGAGGTGGAACGCGCGTTCCATGGAGGTTCCAAGCATAAAAGGACATCCCCCTCACCACTCGAAATGATCATTATTGGTTTTCTTCCCCGCTCGAAATACGCGAACTGACTGGATGAAATCGAACCAAAACAACATACGAGCTTTAGCACAACAACACAAACACAACACTTGAACAGGTAATGGTTGCAACGCGGTTATTCCAAGCAGGTAATCCAACAGGTGAGGGGGTCTCGTTCGACGTCAGAGGACCCTACGTCATCAAATCTGTGACGTAAACGAAGCGATTACCTACCCCGAATAATCCTATTATGGGAGTATACTTACCTTTAATAGGTAAGTATACTTACCGTGACTTTTTGGACGAGGTCTATCAGCGAGTACTTTCATTAAAATTATTTTAAAAGGTGAACAATTTTTATGCACATTGCCCATTATAATCAGCAAATAGGAAGCTGGGGTCCGGTCTGACGTTAATCCAGAGAGTTGAGCCCTTGTTCCTGTCACAGATTCAAATGTCTAGTTTCCCCCACAATTTTTAAATTGATATCTACTGACAATCAAGATTTTTTTACACAACTTTGAGTGCTATTTGGAAGCCTTAGAAAAATGCATTAGAAAAATGGTATTAAAATGTAATACCTTTAATGTAAAGGGTTTGTGGGTCCGCCAGCAAGTGAGTATCACTCAATGATCAGACGTTGATGTTTTCACATCGAAAGCCCTCGCTACCGCCACCAAAACCGCCAGTGATGACGGACTCAACCAGTCATAAAAATAATCTTGAGGTACGTCCATTCCTTTAATTCACGATACCATAAAAAAATGTTAATATCAACTGCTGAAGATCAACTCGAACAGCGGACGTTGAATAAGGCTCGAATTTTCCGTAGAACTTCATTTACATACGTATCCGACAGTCGATACATGAATATCGGGGTTTTGGCTTTATTCCTCATCTCTCTTTCAAAAAGGTGTTAACATAATATACACCAAATAATATTATCGTCAAAATAGTTTTGAATAAAAATGACACTATGCCCGAAATTTCAAAAATCGGGTAGGAGACCCGGCAAAGAACTATTAAACAGCAAACTTTCGGAGAGAAAATCTTCTTGGGGGATGAATACAAATCATCCTCAACCTGAACAAGAGCGATCGATCAGAAATTCACACCGTGTCGGAACGTGACACGGTGTCCCTGTCCTAATTTGAATAATGGAACTGATAACCTGAGAACGAATCTAACTGAGGGTGCCTTAAATCGAAGCTTCAACGCAAGAGAATGTCACTTTTCAGGAACAGGCTGGACAACATGCAAAACCCGACATAATCATCCACTCTGATTGTTGGAAATTACATTAGGCAAATGATAGAAAATTTACATTACCAGCATAGAATGGTGGAAAGCAATTAACTCCATATTAAAGTTTGAGAGAACAAAGTTAATTTTCAACAAGACATATGACAATTACTTTATTTGGACGATAAATAATTTACCTACTGCAAGTTTTTAGAATGCGGAGTATAGTTACAAGCTGCAAGCTGTACTGTGCGAGGATTGCTATCTTCATCTAGCATTTCTAGCAATTTTATTTTATTCCCAACTAACCATTTGCCGGTAATACAAATATTCCTCACCAACTAATCAAACTACTTCCAACTGAAAAAGAGGATTCATGGTCTGGGTGACGGCACTCCAGGAGTTCTCCGCCAACATGCCGCTGCATCCTCTCCACGTGCTATCGAAGACAATCAATACCTTCGGATTGTGAGAGCCCTTGGTGAACAAATTCGAACAACTCACTTTGCACTGCAGCCGCACACAAAGCAGACTGACACAAAAGTCGACGAACGCAGCTCGAGAGAAAGCGAAAAGGACTATTTTTGTAACGACGACTTTTTTCGAAATGAACAAAATGTAAAACGGTAGGTATGCACATGCTTGAAAAAAACCTACTCGTTGTAGATGTGGCACCCTCAGCAAGGGCACAAACCCTTGCAATTGACCTTAAATCAAGTAAGCAGCAATATTTTTGGAAGAAGTCTTTCAACCACAATAGCCAACGTGAAGCGCTAAAAACTTGAACTTTCTACGAGAATGACAACCTATCTTAACACTATGGGAACACGTACTAGTACAAATGCAACTAGGAAGCACATGCGCTGGTTTTCCAATGAAGCTCAACTATAACCGGCTCCGAGTAGCAGGAGAAAATATCACAAGAAATTCACACGAGTTTCCGATCCCAAGCTTTTTTCCATTTCAGTAACATGCAGCACCTTTTGGATCTTACCCTCAAACGTTTGATTTACCCTACCTGAAACCAAGGTGAGTAAAAGAAGAGAGAAAATTGGAAGCAGAGTTTCTTTTGGTATGAAAGCAAATAAAAGCCAAGAAGATTTGTGTGCAGTATGGTGTTGTGTGACATTAGTAAGTGTCTAGCGTTTATTGCAGTTCTCTTTCCACAACAAACCCCCAAAATTCGCATTCTTGACCAAGTGTCGTAAGTGTGGTGTGGTACTTCAAAAATGCGTACTTACACAACTCAGTAACCTGAATCATCCCATATCAACTTAATGTAATTTTCGTTCATTTCACGGTTTCGACGTAAGACATAATACTACGTAGTATTTCTGAAGAGGTACTCACAGAAACCTCCAAATAATCAAGTCAACTAGTCAGTGAACTCGAAACAATAAAAACCACAGTCGTATTTTGTGTTTGGTTTTCTTTAAACAAGAACCTAGCCAATAACAAGTAGATCTGAAGAAAAAACTGGCTATTACGAGAAGACAGAAAAAGCAAGGAGGGAATAATAAAACCACAGGCAACCTAAAAAAGTAAAAAAGTGAACCTTTATGAAGAGAGTTCCAGTGAAAGAACCCACTTGAATTTAGGAAACGGTGGCAACTGAGAGTTTCCGCAGGAAGTTTATGAATGGCACTATTAACCCAGTGAATCCAGGCAGGGCGAGAGGAAGGGGAAAGTTATAAACGTTTGACAAATGGTTTGAATTAGAAACCAAAAGGTTTTCGTTTACAAATTGGTGCCGTACATTCCGAGCCTACTCGACGTACCTACGAGATTATTCAATAATATTCTTGGCAGCATTCCAGATGAAGTCGCATAAATCACCGGAAAGGACTGTTCTTTTGTTCATAAATAACGATTACACTCCCCAAGTTGGGGACGGTTTTGTAGGGTTACCAATAGGCAGATGTAGTTTAGTGAATGGACCACACATATTTCACGGAATTTGAAAAATACTAGAGTAGTGAAATTAATATGAAAAAAGCCTCACAATTCAAAGTTTGTCATTTACGGGAGAAAAAAGAATGATGGGCCCAGAGTTGGGCACATTTTTATTGATAAATATGGTTGCGAATTAATTCACATCACAAACTTATGAATTACACTTGTGTGAATGAGAATTAATTCACATTCCCAAGTTTTTCTGTAAATTTAATTAAATTCACAAAAAACTTGTGAATTATTCACAAAAGATGAAAATAATTTTGAAAAAAACACAAATAATAGATACTGTGCATTTTTTAAATTCACAAAATTTGTGAATAATAATACCAATACCTACTGTGAGTTTTTTAAATTCACAAATGTATATGGGAATTATTTTTAATTTGCGGCGAATTAAAATTAGTACCAATGTTTCCAGCAGTATAAAAGTATAAAATCAGTAGCAGCAGCAATATATAATCAACATACTTCCAGAATGATCGTTCTGAAGTTAAAAGTCGAGCTTAGAGCTAATAGAAAAATTAAGAGGTAGGAAGTGGTAGGATTGCCACTAAAATTATATACATCGGTTTTTCTCAGAGTATCACAAAACTACTGGTCAGCGGACCGCGAGAAATGGAATTACCGCAAATTTTAATTCGCCGCAAAAACAAAAAATTACATTTGTTTGAGATTTTAAAAAATCACAGTATTATAAAATTCACAAATTTTGTGAATTAAAAAAAAACAACTTTTTGTGATAATTGCAAAAAAGTTTTTTTTTAAATTATTTCCTACATTTATTTAATTATTACATTAATTTTGTAATTATTACATATTCACATTTTTTTGTGCATTTAATTTAATTTACAGAAAAAGTTGTGAATGAGAATTAATTCACATTCACATATAAGTGAAGTATGAGTTAATTAACATTCACATTCATAAACAAAGCACGATGCGAGTTAATTCACAAACTTATTTATAAATAAAAGTGTTTCTAACTCTGGAAGGGCCTACAATAAGAATTTTGTGGGATAAGAAAATAAAGATAGTGAGTTCAACGAAATAAATTGAATTACTAACACACAAGGGGGTACAAACAATTGAAGCACTACCGAAGGAAACATCAAACTAAAGAAAAATTACAAATTCTGTAAATTTACTAAAGTGAAGGAACTGGGCAGTGAAGGTGAATATAAACGTGTGTTTACTCACCGAAAAGTCGAGTTGAGCCACCTGCGTTACTCAATAAACAGCGGAGGATCCGTTCCGTCTAAAACGACCGAGCGATCCCCAAACAGTAAACCAGGAGAGGCAGGACATTGTTTCCGGTAATCATGTAGGTCCTTCAAAGTCGCATCCACGTAATTATCACTCTCATAGACAACACAGTATCTCCCGGAAAACTAAGCTAGTATGGCAGTTGAAGTCGGCACAATAAATACGACATAAACGACGAAAATTTTCCGGTGTCCAATTTACGATGAACAACTTCATTTCATCAACTATGTACAACAAAGAGTTTAACCAGAGCGAAGGTCTTTGTTACTTGAAATACATGTCAAATTTCGTGGCTTCAGAAATATCGGTGAAAATCTTTAGAGGTCTCACAAAAGTGTGGTGCGTCCCTTCAAGATAAACTTTGTAAAAACAGTGAGGACTAAACAGAGGATTTGGGACAAACGTGTGCCCTCTCGGACCGCCCTAACTGAGATTAAGAAACACGGAGCAATAAAAAGGATTAAATGGGGAGTAAAAGAGGATTATTGGTTTGTACATTACCGTTTAAATGACCCACTAGCGTTCGCACCCCCTCCAACCAATTACGAATAACGGCTACGGCTTGAGATTCTTGCCCAACCAGAGCCCTACAAGCTCAAAGAATCCGAGTACATAAATTTATTTAGATCGAGGCTACATTTAATAGTACCAACTACGCTCAGCACTGCCCCTGCACACTTTACATAGATCTCGTTAGAAATCACCCCATCTTCATTAAACATCGGCACACGCGCAGATTTGAACTTGCATGGTAATTCCGAATGAAATACAAGTACACCGTAGCCTGGAAGAGACATGAGTTACACAAGGATTAAATGGATACAACGTTCAAATCGTAGAACTATACGAAGAGAAATGATTGTATCAATTTCTACCACTCTTACTATCAAACTGAAATTGCGTAATTTTCCAATCACACTCCATGCTTCTCATTATAAACCTGAATCAGGCCAAACTGCAGGCTAACACGAATTGATTAAAAACACAATCAGACACTGAAAATTGTGCTACAATGGGCAAACTATGGAGATCAAAAAGTGTCAACATGAACTATGCTCGATCTAGATTTATTGCAAAACATGATACACACAAGAAATTCCAAATAACAGACTACTCATGCTGATCAAATTCACTAAGATGCACATATGAGATAGTAAGAGAAAAAAGAACAACCATTCACATAACAAGCCAGTATATATCCAAAAATGGCCAAAATAATGGCAATAATGGACAGAAGAAACCTGCAAGAATAATTAGATCAATGAAAATTAGACACAAATAGATTGAACTGGGTTCATTGAGAACCCCCGCAAGTAAACAAGAGACACTTACCAAAATCCATAAATAATAAGAAATGATAATCATTAAACGTATTAAACATAATCAATGAAACAAAATTTTAATCAATACTTCATTATTTAAAATCAATTGAAAAACATCAACCAAATTAAAATAAGTAATTAACGTGAATCAGTACACAATTTATGAGCGCGTACATATAATAGCGCGCAGCTAATTAACGCATAGTGGAAAAATAAGAAAATTACCAACAATTCATGACAAAAAGAAAAAGATTAGAAATGAGTATTCTAGACGGCAAGAAAGTTTACACATCCATTGATAATGCATACGCACTATAGGATATTGTTCATTGAATTCAGTATACTACATACTCACGACAGTAAAAACTAAAACATTGAAAAAAGCAGCGAAAAATACAAGTCCTGCATTCCATTTGCAGTTTTATCACCCATCGGAAGAAGAACCGATTTCCGTATAAAAATTATGTTGAATGGCAAAAGAGACTAATTTGCTGAAAGCATAATTTGGACCATTGTCAAGAGCTGTTTTCTAAAGTGGTTAGTGTTTGTGATAGATCATAAATGGTAATAAATGGTAGAATGTTCACTGGCATACTTCACGACCAAAGACTAGGGTTTATACGAAAGAGGCGGGTACTCTAATATAACAACCACAGAAACCAAAGGATTGATATTTTCGGATTGAAGTAGAGCACTAGTTGAAAAAAAAAAAAAAAAGGCATCTTGGTATTGGAGCATTTTATTACGCAATAGGAGTAAATTGACAGCAAAGATTGAGAATGTTTCTCAGAGAAAACTTATATTTCATAAACGCCTAGTCAAGTGGTTCGTGATTATGTTCCTTAATACAAGGGTATAGAATACTAGGTCTTACTTGTACCTCGCAAGGGGGAGGTGCGCTTCTATATGAGGGCACAATCTTGAACGTGACAGATCCTCTAGCTTCTCTCTGCAAAAATAAGCATACCTTGAAGAATACACCAAAAGGCAGAAAACTGGGAACCAATGGGGCTTTTTAGGTGGTATTGTGGAACTTTAGCAGTAGGCGTTAAAGGACACAATTTTTCCATTCGCAGGCTGAACATACTAAAATTTAGTGATTGATAAATATTTAATTTAAATTGAATCGTACTTAATACAATTGAATTTCCCTCCACCAACAATAAAATGTGGAAGAACTGTTTCGCCAGAACTCAATTTATCCGCGTGCTATAATTAAAAATTATAGCGTGTTATAATTAAAAATTAAGAACGAGTCCAGAAATTACCAACAACGGAAGTGATTACTACAACGCGGCGGGCTAAAAACAAAATGACAGGGACATAGTTAATAACCATGCATAATGTGCAGTTTTGTTAATTTTGACAAGTCGTCCCTCACTTCAAAAAGGGAATTATCATTCGGAGGCGTTGGCCCCTTTATTAATTTTCGGAGCTGTAGAAACTTGAAATGAAAGACGGACCGCCGTAAATTAATTCAATACCACACCAACTGGGTCATGATTGGTCTCGTCAAGCCCAGAAACATCACCAAGAGCTTTCGATTAATATTAAAGTTTCCCCTTCAATTTTAGCCGTGATGTTTAATCCTCAACAATGGCGGAAAGGAACTATGATCAACACTGGAATACGTAGAATGATGTGAGCTAATAACTTCGAGAACAAATTAACGTCAAAGAAAAATGAGACAATGGCTTTGCTATAGCTTGTTGCAGCCGGTCCTTGGTGATTCAGGTACTTCGTCATTCAATGCAAGACTTGTATAACTTAGTTTACATGCAATCCATCGTATTCAATATGTTCGACATGTTGTTCTCGAACTTGCAACATCCAGTGTTTTTCATAGATAGTTTCTAGTGAAGACAAACAATCGTTCCCACTGGGGAAATACACGCGCATCTCTTGGATTATTTCCACTGAATAATTTAATTGACAAACAGACTCTGGAAGCAATTGTATAATCATACAGCTTTCAATTTGAGTTCATTCGAAGAGAAAACAAGCTATACAACTTTGTATATACTCTCATTCTCGTTCAGGCAGCGCTTTCCGGCAGAGCAAAGAAAGTCAAGAAGTGGAGGTCCATTATTCGTTTTTATGGGATTCTTCACTTCCTCTTCTGCCCCGGAAGCCTTAGGTAATCCATTTACTGGCGGAACCTCTCAATTTTTTCTCCCCAAACTTCCATCGATTTTCTCCCTGAAATGGGAGCGAAAACCATGGGGCTGAGGAGGGATTCTACGCGTTTCAAAAACGTCTTGAACAAACCATGATTCGTTAACTACGGATGTTCTAACGTATTCGTTCATTCTGCACTCTGCACTACATTCGCCACGTTGATTTGTTTTGACGGATAAGAAACCAAGTTCACTTCAAATTGAACACTAGAGTCAAAATAAGTTTAGCACGAGTGAATTTGGAATTTTACCAGTATTTTCTGGAGAGCAGCGACGGACTGGTTAGCAACAGGAATCCCGTTGATTTCACGAATCTCATCGCCAACGTGGAGGGTGGCCTGGCGGTGGATCATGCCTCCATGCATGATCCGTGCCACAATGCACTTACCGTCTTCGTTCATTTTGAGCGTGATGCCCTGAAATCAAGGAATGTATCTGTAAGATTCCTGACATTTGGCCGTATTGAATGAACGGCAGAGATGGAGGACCTGCAGACAGGACACCTGACCTCAAGCATGGTTTGGGAGAAGATAGTATACTCTAATTTGGGACATCAATCAGATCAACAGTATTTTGTACATAATGCGAAGTAGATTATCATCAGTGAAATGCTGCAAATTTGTAACACTCGGGAGTTGTTTTTTTTTTTTTAACCATAGTTCTTCAGTGGTCAGACAATAATAGGCTCCCTTTCAATAATATTATGAAATATTGAAAGTACATTGTACTTTACAATCTACCCACATCCAAAAGTACCTCGAGAGTTTGTAGATAAAGTAGATAGTGATGAAGATGAAGTTATCTACAAGCAGTTAAGACGGCAGAAAAACAGAGGAGCAGACCAACAGTACCAGTACCAGACCAGTTGGTAATGAAGAATGTGTGCTTTATCTTGAACCATAAGTTTTCAATGACAATCGTACTCGTACATAAATATGTACAAGTTTTCCATAGAAAGCGTGAATTAGGAAACAAAATATAATAAATGTTGTTATAGTAAAAGTTACTATACTATAACTAGTTGGGACACCCGGTCTTCGCCCGGTCCATTGTGAACACGAAACAAAACTCAATATTTGAACAGGAGAGATACCGCGAATCAGGTACTGCCAGGTGCAAGCGACACAATGCCGTCTGCGCGCTATTTAGTGAATATGCCCGGCGCAAGGGATGGACGATGTGGACCGAGACTCTTATCAGGACGAGAGGGCAACATTTCCGACCTGATGTCATCATCAAGAGGGCGGAAACGCCGGTTGTCGTCGAAGTAGCAATCTCTACGAACAGTAGTCCTACAGAACAAGAAGACCAAATATGGCACACAACGCGTGGCAGACGCAATAATGGAGATGACTGGAGCAACGGTTGTTGAGGTACTGCCAGCTGTCCTTCAATGGCGAGGACTGTGGGAGAAGCGTTCTGCAGCAGGTCTTCGGAGACTCTTCCCAGCCTTTATCCTGGAGTGGGCAGCAAGGCGAACCTTGGATGGTAGCGGCTTCATCTGGGCCGCTTTTAGGCGCCGACACTTACCGGGGGCTCGATGAGCCCCCCCTAAGGTCAGTATAAATAGCTCTCGCTTCTTTTTCCCGTAAGCTGAACTCTCTCTGACGCTGCGTTGATCTCTGTTTGTTCCCGATGGACGCGACGCAGAGCACAAAGCCTTTCGGGGAGATACACCGACCCCCTTTTGGTTTATTATTCTTGGAATAATACACCTATGTTTTCGCGACGCGGGTCGACGACTCCGATCGGCCTCAAAATTTGACATTATCCGTTTCAAGAGGTCTACATTCAAAATCCGAAATGTCCGTCCGCCGTCCGCCGTCCGGGCCGTTTTGGGCAGTAGGAATTTTTTTAAAAATCTGAAATTTTGGCAAAATACTTGGTTTACCATCTAGTTGTGCCCGCAAGGTTTTCAGTCCGATCGCCCAAACCCGTGGGGCGCTATGGGGCTAAAATGGGGCTACAGGAGGGGTGTTTTGAAGGCTTTTAGCTATGGGATCGAGTTAGGTGTCGTTTTCGAAGTATTTTTGGACGTAGAATCCATTTTTAGGGGTCCCGGAACGATCCGATTTCACTGTGGCGTTCTATAGGGCTTTCATGGGGCTAAAAATGGGATTTTTGAAGGATCCCAAGAAGTTAAATATTTTTCGAGTAAAAAATTAAAGAATTTTTGAAAAAACACATTTTTGAAAAAAAATCCCCCCAAAAATTTTTTTTTGAAATATAAAAATCCAAAAAAAAATTTTTTAATTTTTTTTATTGACAGAATTAAATGTCTGTACAAGTAACCTATATCACAGAATAATAAACCCTTGTGTAAAATTTGCAGCGTTTTTCCCCTGGCGCAGTACCCTGGACCACCTTCGGACCCCGGCGGAGTCAAAATTTAATGTTTTATTCTTTGGAGTATAATGAGAAACTTTTTGTATTGAAGTAATAATCTACATAAAAAATGTGTTAATGACTTTTTCTATTTGTCCTAGAAAGGCTCCTTCTAAAATTTCAGCGTCCAAGTGCGAACGGGAGAGATTTTAGCTCACTCAGCTGATCAGGAGAATTCCAGTCATTTGAATCTTCTCTGGTTGTCTTAGAAAGGCTCCTAGGCTCCTCCTCAAATTTCAACGTCCAAGGGTGAACGGGAGAAATTTTAGCTCAACGGTAACGGGTCATTTTAGCTCACTCAGCTGATCAGGAGGATTCCCGTCGTTAGAATCGTCTCTTGTACACCCAGAAGGGCTCCCTGTAAAATGCCAACGAACAAAGGTCGAGATCTTCGAATAACTTCTGAACCGGTTATCGCACAGAAATCGTTTTGTACTCGTTGAAATCAGTGTGAAATGTTCGTTTTAACCGACGCAGTTCCGTTCGAAAGGACGACAAAAGTTGTACCGGGTTTCGCCGTTACGAAAATTTACCTAGTAATCCCTAGTAACGACGCTTTTTGACCCGTCTCCCGTTGCGATGAATGATGAATTATTATACTATTATTATAATACTTACCTATAATAGGAAAGTGGTGAATAGCACGAAGACAGGGGGGTCTCGCTTCGCTCGGCCACTTTACTCGGGCCCAACCTGCTCGTGGTGAAAAAACCCAAATTCTTTCGCACGGTTTAGAAATGACTAGCTCCCAAATCATTGGTTAAAGGGGATCAAAACATTTTCTCGTTCAAATCGAACCCAGGTCTCACACTAGGTCGCTGAATTTTAAACTCGTCGTGAAAACCATTTGCGCGGGATCTCAACTGCCGCAGTAGGAGGAGACTGGGACACCAAGTTGGAGGGGGAAAAATCCGTAATTTTATCGGATACTATTCAGGAGTAGTAAGGTTGTGACATGCCGTACATACATAGATACATACGATAAATCGTCCCAGACACGTAGTCTGCATTAGTGGTAGAGATTCTTATTTTTCCTACCCTTCAAATGTTAAACATTCAATAGAATAATTCTATATCAATTATTGAGTTGATATTGAAAACGATCGCATCAGATGCGATGATAGATTCTATAGTCATTCATTTTAATGTGCACAAGTTTCTTCGACAATATGGAAGCATAAGTTGTATTTACCACGAGCCATAAAGGTATATTTCAAGCGATAACGAGTTGCAATACAACGGTTGGGTATAATTAAATTATTAGCCTTCCGTTTGAACGAATCTGCTTGCTCTTTCTGCTCAAAGGCCGGCGGATCATTTTGATCGCTGTTCCAATGGTCGCATACGTTACGAGTCCAATGAATCCAGTTAATCTGTTCACTGGATAACACATCAGATGTGATCACTGATTGTAATAGGTCAGCTATAGCTGATTATAATCTACAGATCCAAATTATAATCTGTACGAGGTGAAAGCTGAATTTCACGAGCTTGGAAATACTAATGACCACAGTTTGGAAAAGTAAACCTTGGCTACGTAGAATGGATCAACTTGGACGCGGAGTCTGACTAGATAAGTTGCAATGTCAGGATATTTTTCAAAAATTCCTGTGTAAACAACTCTGAATACAACTCTGAACGGTTGGGATACGGCTCAGTAATCTATTAGGGGATATTTGCGAAAAGGTGGGTCGAGGTGTCTAAAGGCTGATGACGTAGGTACTGAGGCCCTGTAACCAGCCTGGTTCCTTAATCACACAAGAGGAGTGCATCTTTATAAAAACCGCTCAATGGAGAGCAGGTTTGCAGTTTTGTGTCCCATCATCGCTGGACGAGTGGGCGAGGTGAATGACATGATAATATCGGAAACCATATTATGGTACAGTGGCCTGGTCAGCGGGTCCCCCCAAATGAGACGCCGGATGTGCCAACTGAGTTACTATATAACACGGCAGAGTGACGCTAACAGGTTCGACGGGGCGGTTGTAGCGGGCGTGAAACTGGAGTGTTGTGGTATGCTCGGTTCTGGGAACGACCCCTCAGTCACCACATATTTCATTGATAAAGTCGGTAATGTGTCCTATATCTATATTCACTCAACCATTCGACATTCAAAGCCAGTCACATATAAATAATGCATGAACTGACAGGTGGGATCTGATATTAAATTTTTGTTGTAGGTAAAACGATGACAACGTGTCACAGCTTGACTGATGACCGCCTTTTTCATGAAAAAGTGGCACCGACAGAGTGGCAACGTTCGTAGTAGGGGTTTGGAAACAATGAATGGACTGGGAAGAATCACCCGTAGCCTAAATCCTTCTAAATCCTCTTCTGTAGCCCCTTTATAGCCCAACAGATTATTTGGGGCGATCAGGCAGAAAACCTTGAAAAGGACTAACAGTGAAAAAAGATAATCGAGTGTAAATACAATCAAAATTTTGAATTATTAAAAAAAATCCTTCTGCCCAAAATGGCAAGGACAGCACACGGACATTTCATTATTGAAATTGAACGTCATGAAACAATACGTTCTTAGGTATATTATAAGAACAAATTCCAAGGCCGATCAAAATGTTTGACTCCTGTTGCGAATACATCAGATTCTGTGTATTCTTCTTCACTGAACGTTATTAAATAAATAATTGAAAAGTCCAGGGAAGAAAAGGACTAATTGCATTTTTTGACGGTTCTGAGTTAAAGTTGGTCATAATATGGCCTCATATTATGGAGCCCTTGAGGAGTAGATTACGGTGAACCACTCAATGTTGAAAGGGGCTCTATCATCGCCAGAAACGCATACGAAGTTATCGTACAGAGAAGAAAGGAGCCACGTCTCAGGGACATTGTCCCTCGGGAAAGGGGAGAAAGGGGCTAAGAACGCTTGAGTGTGGCTTGTCTGCACGTGTCGATGCCTGTGTTGAAAATAAAGTGGAAAAATAAATAAAGGGAAAAAATAAAAGAAAGTTGAAAAATGCCTGAGTTGAAAATAAGGAGAAAAACAACTTTTTTGCAATAATAAAAATGAAGAGATGAAAAACTAAAATGTGATGTAGGTACTTAATTTATCTTGGATATCTAAGGAAATTTATTATTGTTGAAAAATGTTGAAGGAACTTCACCATTAATAAGATTTTGCTGTTTTCTCAATCCAGCTTCTTTCTCAGCTGTTATTGTTGTAAGGGGAGCCCCTTTTTTCCCAGTGCAAACAGGGATTAGGGTAGTTTAATGGTTGTAACGGGAGGGTAATAATATTATAAATACTATATTATACTACATAATAATATTATGTACTATAATATAATATTTATAATATTATTACGGCGTAAAAACCATCACCGAAGGTCATGAAGGTTTATATAATATATAATATTTCTTGAGGAATATGAATATATTATATTGCTTGAGGGCGCCACACTCGCTTTGGTTTATTATTCTTGGAATAATACACCTATGTTTTCGCGACGGGGGTCGACGACTCCGATCGGGCTCAAAATTTGACATTATCCGTTTCAAGAGGTCTACATTCTAAATCCGAAATGTCCGTCCGCCGTACGCCGTCCGCCGTCCGCCGTCCAGGCCGTTTTGGGCAGTAGGAATTTTTTTAAAAATCTGAAATTTTGGCAAAATACTTGGTTTACCATCTATAAGGTACTGACCAACAAAAAAACTGTTGGAAAGCTGGAAATGGTTCTAATCGCTTTAGTAGGTGTCTGTTAGATGTAATATGAGTTTGCGAATGTCCAGACCCTGGGCTCGCTGTGGGGCATCCCGAAAACCACGAAATTTTCGGACTTGTTTCAGTTTTTCGCCTATAACTTCTAAACTAAGCTTCGGACAGAAAATCTTGTCCTGGCAAAGTGAAAGAGCATTAAATTCTGCGTCGAATGAGTACCTCAAAGTTTGAATTTGCTCCAAGGGTATGGTCACAATCCATGGTTGAAAATCGACCATTTTTCCCAACTTTGCCAAAATTTAACATATGTCAGTTTTTATTCGTCTCTGATGTCCAAACGCTACTCCAATTGAAAAAATGAATAGAATGAAACTTGTAGGGCATCAAACGCTGATTTCAAAAAGCACCTCAAATTTCAATTTTGGAAGGAAGTACTCGTAGAAATTCAAATCTGCAGCCATAAGCGCTCCGACTGGAAAAGTCGATCCACTCAAAAATGCTAGTCTTGAGTTTGGAAATGGTGTACCAAGGTAATAATATAATGAAAAGGTTATATAATTTATAATATTGTAACAAAACACTTTTGAACAATGTTCAACAACAACGTGTATATGGACCACAACTATTTTTGACTGAAACTAAAACCCCCATGTGATGGTTGCCATCACACTACCCCCCTCTTCACGTCGGCGAGAGCCAGCCGGTTGACGTGGACCATCTTCGTCACTTTCCCGAGCCGAACCCGGTAGAGCACGTCGTTCCTCTTCGCCATCACGACCCATGGGCCCGTCCATTGCGGCTGGAGTTTCGGGCAGCGCCCCACCGTTCGTTTTGGGTCATGCAGCCAAACCCAGTCCCCAGGCTTGAACTCATTCTGCTGGGCTCGACGATCGAAACGCTCCTTCTGCTGCCGCATCTGGATCCCCATGATTCTTGTAGTGCACTCTCTGGTTTCCTGCATGTGTTTCCGAAGAGAAAACACGTACGGAACCGAGAGTGGCTCTTCCCTCATGACGGGTCTCACCAAGTCCTCTGGTAGCTGGAGCTCGCGACCATACACCATCAATGCTGGTGAGAAGCCAGTCGTGACATGGGGTGCACTCCCGTAGGCCAGCAGGAAAAGTGGTAGCAGCCTGTCCCAATCATTCTGCTTCTGGTTGACGAACTTTGTCAGAAATTTGGCTATCGTTCGATTGAGGCGTTCTACCAGCCCTCCTGACTATGGGTTGAGTGGGGTCGACCGAGTGTGCCTGGTTCCCAGGAGGTGGCTCATTTCCTTAATCAACCTTGATTCGAAGTTGCGCCCCTGGTCAGTGTGGATTTCGGACGGAACTCCATGCCTGCTGAAGACGTGTTCGACAAGTGCGGTGGCAACTGTCTCTGCTTCTTGGTTGGGGATGGCAATAGCCTCTGGCCATTTTGTAAAGTAATCTGAGGCACCTAGGACAAACCGATTCCCTTGTCCTGTCTTTGGGAATGGTCCCAGGATGTCAATGCCCATGCTCTCAAAAGGGCCTCCCACTGTGAATTGCTTCAATGGAGCAGGACACCGTTGTTGAGGTCCGTTGGCTTTTTGGCAAGTGATGCAGGATTTACACCACGCCTTCACATCTGACGTCATCCTTGGCCAAAAATAGCGTTGACGTACCTTCCCCAGAGTCTTCTGGAAACCGAAGTGCCCGCCTGTGGTGCTACTGTGGCAGTTCTACAGCGCCCAAGGAACTTGGCCAATGGGGACTACAATCTGCCAATGGGAGCGGCCCTCCGGTGTTTCCCACTTGTGGTAGAGGCAGGCATCCTTCACCAATAAGGAGTCCCAACGAGCCAGCAGTTGCTTCACTGCAGGGTCCAGTGCTGCCATTTCGTCCGGTATTGGTTTCCTGCCTGCCGTCACCCAAGCAGTTATTGCTTGTTATGGTGTTTATGACACTGTCCCGCCATATCTGTGGATTTGGCGTCTCTTTGTGAATGACGTTTACTTCCCTTGACCATTGCTTGTCCTTCCGCAGGCAAAATGAACAGTCAGCAGAACATGGACGCCTCGAAAGGCCATCGGCGTTACCATGGGCTTTACCTGGTCTATGCACAATCTGGAAGGAATACGTCTGAAGGGTTTCCAACCAACGCTCAAGCTGTCCTTCTGGCCTTTTAACGCAGTCTCCTATGTACGCAACTGGCCTTTTAAAGGAGGTTAACCACTTCAGGGACGCATGGACAGTTCGCAACGTGAATCCAGTACCATACATATTGGTGGAAGTGCTCAATGCTCAGCACCACTGCCAACAGTTCCCGTCTCGTAGCACAGTATTTCTTTTGCGCCGTGGACATCGTTTTGCTGAAATAGGCGATCACCCTTTCCTGGCCTTCAATCTCCTGAGAGAGCACAGCACCCACCGAATGAGCACTGGCATCACAATCAAGAATGAATGGTTTCTGCAGGTTGGGGTGTGCAAGGACTGGGGCAGAAGTCATCGCAAGCTTCAGCTTTTGGAAACTCCCTTCACACTGCACGTTCCAGGCAAAAGGGGTGGCGGTGTCCATGAACTTGTACAGAGGCTGGGCGATTTTCGCGAAATCCTTCACAAACCGCCTGTAGTACGAGCACATCTCCATGAATGACCGAACGTCCCGTTTGCTCCTAGGGGTAGGCCACTGCTCCACGGCTTGGGTCTTCTTTGGATCTGTTCGGACCCCCATGAGATGGTTGCCATCACAATATATAACTATAAAAAAAAAACATATAAAGGCACAATAGACATGAAAAAATTTAAAATATTACTTATAAGGTAGGTACATAATACAAGGGGGATACATAATAACTCCCCCTCGCACCCCCCTCCCGCACGTTCCACTACGGTGACCCACATTCCACAAACTGCCCTTTCATTAGATACTCCAATGAAACTAATATAATATATTATACCTAGCCTGCCACTTTGGGGGTTACAAAACCAGCACTTGTGAATTTTTCACATTCTGTTCAGAACCATTTTCGCATTGGCACTAATCTCAGAAAACCTGAATTTCTATGAGTATCTCCAACCGAAATTGAAATTTGAGGTGCTTTTTGAAATCAGCGTTTGATGCCCTACAAGTTTCATTCCATTCATTTTTTCAATTGGAACAGGCGTTTGGACATCAGAGACGAATAAAAACTGACATATGTTAAATTTTGGCAAAGTTGGGAAAAATGGTCGATTTTCAACCATGGATTGTGACCATACCCTTGGAGCAAATTCAAACTTTGAGGTACTCATTCGACGCAGAATTTAATGCTCTTTCACTTTGTCAGGACGGGATTTTCTGTCCGAAGCTTAGTTTAGAAGTTATAGGCGAAAAACTGAAACAAGTCCGAAAATTTCGTGGTTTTCGGGATGCCCCACAGCGAGCCCAGGGTCTGGACATTCGCAAACTCATATTACATCTAACAGACACCTACTAAAGCGATTAGAACCATTTCCAGCTTTCCAACAGTTTTTTTGAAAAATGGGCCCCTGGAGAGCTAATTTGACTGGACTACTAGTTGTGCCCGCAAGGTTTTCAGTCCGAACGCCCAAACCCGTGGGGCGCTATGGGGCTATAATGGGGCTACGGGAGGGGTTTTTTGAAGGCTTTTAGCTATGGGATCGAGTTAGGTATCGTTTTCGAAGTATTTTTGGACGTAGAATCCATTTTTTGGGGTCCCAGAACGATCCGATTTCACTGTGGCGATCTATAGGGCTTTCATGGGGCTACAAATGGGATTTTTGAAGGATCCCAGGATGTTAAATATTTTTCGAGTAAAAAATACAGAATTTTTGAAAAAAACACATTTTTGAACAAGAAAATCCAAAAAAATAATTTTTTTTCGAGATAAAAATCCAAAAAAAAAAAATTTTTTAATTTTTTCATTGACAGAATTAAATTTCTGCACAAGTAACCTATATCAAAGAATAATAAACCCTTGTGTAAAATTTGCAGCGTTTTTACATTTTAGGCGAGGATCTAAACTTTAAAATTCGTTTTTCTCGAAATGAGAAAAATGTTAGTTAACCCCTTTCTTCCCTGGGCTCTTCAATTATTATTATTAGTACTAGTCCAACATTACTAAAAAAAAATTAAAAAAAAAAAACGTTAGATATGGGTAATCTGTGCAAAAATAATAATTCGATGTCAATAACAAATTATTTTAAACAATCGCTGCAAATTTTACACCTGGGTTTATTATTATTTGGTATTGGTATAAGCTGTGCAAAAACTAATTCAGTCAATAAAAAAATATTATCAACAAAGTTTTTGAACAGCTGAGGCACCCCAAAAAATGTATGTCCAAAATTACACGGAAAACGACCCCTCATTCGACCTCCTGGCATCCTTCAAAAGCTACATTAAATGTAGTAAATTTTGTATAAAAACGAAAGCCCCATATGGTGAAATTGAATGGTTAGAAATGACCCGATGACCCCGAAAAAAGGAACCGACGTACCAAATCACAACTGCTACTCAGACAAACCTGAGGAGATCCATTTGGGGTTATGCGCTGGGTAATGGCTTGAGAGTCAGTATCAAGAGCATCAACCATTTTATACGATCGAAGAGATGTTGTACGTGAACTCAGCAGTTGTGCTGTGGCCTACATAGGGAGCCCCCCAGCTGCATCCGCTTGTATCCTTGGTATTGCATGGCTCACCGCGTTTCAGTTCACATGCTTATCGCCGCCCACACCATGTTCATACAAGTTTGAGGTGACGCTTCGACGCCAAGAGCGTTAAGGATGTGGGGCGGGAGGTAACCTAATTTTGTGAGGCACAAGCAGGTGAGAGAGTTTTGTACGACGGAAGAAACTCCCCTCTCCGACCTCGAAATGAAATGCTTTCCCGCTTCTTTCATGCATAAATCGGTGTTTGGGGTGCGGCCTTCTGTAAACTCTCCGAACTGTTGATTTTCAGGGTAATATGTGGGCAATTCTGCATTACTGATTCACCATCCAAAACACAAATGGTATAAGTTCTTAAGTACATGTGACGTGACGTGAAGTTCATAATACTATTTAGTCGACTGACATTAAGTACATGTGACGTGACGTGAAGTTCATAATACTATTTAGTCGACTGACATGGTTGAATTCGGCAAACTGTCAAGCGTTTCCTACCAACGCACATGCCAAAGCGACAGATTGATTGAGAGCCAAGGGAGTGAAACAATTCAAATTGGCTATGGCTCCAGTTGTACCTGAACCGGATACCTTTTAGGATTAATCCCTTCTAAATTGGATCCCTTGTCGCAATTGTCCCTATTGTATTTAGGGAACCAATAATCCCATGCTTCAACGGCAAATATAGTATAGTCTTTTCGAGCAGCATTAATGAAGAAAAGGGCAATTACTACAAAATTAGCATAGAAATAGCCTTGGGGCTTCAACTTTAATTGGAATTGATTGGTTATCGGAGAAGAAAATGAACCGCATCTCTTCAACTGATTCAATTTCATTCAAGTTCGGAGAGGCTGAATGAAGGGATATTGAATCATTCTGAATCGAATTCGTGTTCTCCGCGAAAGTGACTTTCTCATTTGAAGCCAGTGAACTCATTGTTAAGGAAGTATTCACCTATAAATTGAAGAATGATCGAATGCAATTATCCAAGAAGCTGACTGACTTCTGAGATCTTTACCGGGTGGATTTAAATTAGGACTCTGCCAGAACAGGTGTGGCGGATACATACAAAAAAATTTAAGGCAATAATTTATGAAGCAAGCAAGGTATATTAAATATTTGTCGAAAAATTTCAGTCCCACAAAGGGAAACAAGCACGAGTGATGACTCCTCTGTTGGGTGTCACTTCATATTGGATTGGACCTCCTTCGGCAAGCACCTGCTTGGTATTTAAGCCCCAATTTGAAGGTTAAATAAAACCTATGTACATAAATCCTCCTTCATCATTCATCCAATCGCCACAAGAGTTTGTCAAATCTGAGGCAATTAATAACATTCTTGCTCTGCTTTTTGAGTACCTACAAAACGCATAATGGTAAAAAACCGGATAAAAACACCAATAATTTAAACAAAAAATAATTAACCTTTCTCAGTTTTAAATCCTTTGAAAAAAGTTTTGAGCTTCTTAAACGCAGTTTTAAAGCCCTTCAAATCGGCTTTAAATCCCTTCCGACCGGTTTTAAATTCAATCAGAACTGGTTTCAACCCCCCTAAACCCATTTTTAAATTCCTCCAACCACTTGAACTAATCGCTCCCAGTTTCGATCCTCTTTAAACTGGTTTCCGATATCTTTAATTAAGGTTTCAACCCGCTCATATCAGTTTATAATTCCTCCAACCAATCGAAACTGCATGGTTCTAGGAGCCCATGAGACATAATTTTCAAAAGATCTCGGGAGAAGTGGCGAGCGTCAGCGCGCTTGAGCTCAGTAGCGCGCTGAGCGTCGGACCCTCGAACCTGCGTGAGCGGGAAGGACATCGATTGGACTAAGTGGGAATGTAGAGTTTCCCACAAGGGCCAATTTCAAAATTTATTGACTCGAAAAAAGTGGGAATTGGGTTCATGAATGAATACTGAATGAAAAATTAAGGAAATTATGCTCCTATATGGAAATGGCCCTCGGTTGATACAAGTAAGATTATTTTATTATATTTACCATAGGTTCGTCGGTGTTCTTTTGGAACTGTACAAGGCGGACCCTGGTGACGTTTTCAAGTTCGAGGTCACCGTTGGGCGCCTCGAGGTCATCGTCATCGCCATTTAAGTATGGCAGAGGCGGTGGTGTTACCCTGATAGCGTCTTCCCCGTAGATTTCGTGAGCTACCACATCGTGAGACTGCAACAGCGCCTGAAACACAGGAAATACCGAATTCTGAAATTTCATTTTCAGGAAAACTATTTTTGTGCGTCACAATTTATCAAAACGATGAAGAAGTATGAGGGGTTAACATTTTTAATCAAACAGTGTGAAGGGACAAGAACAAGTGAGAAGTTCACGAATTTCACTTTCCAACCAATAAATTTGTTCACATCAATCAAGTAATTGGCTTTCCATTCAACTCACGCTATTTATCTTCCGCTTCCCATTTCTAAGCACCCCTTTCTGCTCCGGCCGATTTAGGAGAATAAAGTAGACAACTTGCTAAAAAATTGGAATAGACGCGTGACGTAATACTACTTTGTGTACGTGGTTAGACTGAATAAAGGGGCACTTTCCCTCTCGGGTATTACAGATGAGCGTTGTCAGCCTCCGGAGACTGAATTGCTTCATTTCTTCTGTCTATGTATATTTCTCCCTAGATAAGTTGAAAAAGCTGGCCTCACTTGGTGTAAGTGGCTCGAAATGGGGATGGTGCTTGCGTCAAAATGGGGTCTCGAATGTTTGCTGAACACTTGCTCTCATATTATGTTGTTATAGGTTTGTTCCAGGTCTGACTGCGTCTGTCGACAGAAGTTGGACAGCTGTCGACAGAACCCGACCGCACATACTCGAGCTATCGGTTTCCATCTAACTTACGATCGACCTGGAACAGCAGTTTCTAAATTGTCTCCGGCGATTTCTGTTAACATTCCGTCAAACCTGGAACAAACCTAATATTATAACAAGCACTTCAACCTTGATTCGCCCTGTTTGTTTTAACGTGTGACAGTGTTTTTCTGTACATAACAAATTGTACAGCACGGATTAAACTGGTAAAAGCCCCGTTCAGACTTTCAGGGGTAATGGCTTGAAATTAGAAGGTAATCAAAAAGTGGATAGTAGCGGGAAAACGAGAGGCCATTTTCCATGATGGGAACACCCGTATTCATAGGTCGGCCCAGTATTTGCTGTGATGGTGGGAACGAGGAAAAAATTTCGAGTGTACGCAGGAGCTTGTTGACTTCCCCTTTACTCGCTCCCTAACTTCAGAGGGTTCTCTTAGTGAATTCATACATAATGTATTTTATACCTGACGTAGTGGCATTTCTCTTGACAAGCGAGCACTAGTGAAGGATTCGGTTAAGGGGCACGGGTGTCGAGATGGTCCCCGACAAGGGTTGTAGGGTCCAGGGGGGTTACAAGATGAGGATACGAGACGTGGAAGCTTCCGTGGAGGAACTTGGGGCCGATAACGACATACCGAAACCCTTTCACCGCACCCTACATCATGAACAAATCATTTTCATCGCCTCTTTAAGGGTCTCAGCCGACCCTCAATATCAATAACAAACTTTCCGGCGACGTTCACGGCGGAGAGAAGGTATTCGGTAAATGAATCCATGCAAATCAACTCAGTTAAAGCTCAACTTTAGCTTTATAATTTGTTGAATAATCAACCTTTATATTTTTATGTTGGTTCCCTTTAAAATCAGTCGACTTATTCTTATCACGGGTAGTTACCATAATTCTAAGTGCGTTCGCCTATCACGCCGTTTTTGACAGTCGATTTTTTTTAATCGGAAAATTCAATTCATGAAAATTTGATTTTGTTGAAAAATTCGGATCACTTCTTCGACGATCGTCCTCGAGGACGTGAGGTTTTCAGCCGATCGCACAGCGCAGACACTATCAGGCTTGTGAGGAGCTTTACATGAGGTTGAGGCCAGCAGATTGAGTGTCGTTTTCAAATGAATTTTGGAGGTGGAATATAGTAATGGAGCTCGACAACTCTCCACCGCAGATAAAAACACTGCATCCTTTTCTTGTAGTTGGCCTATCAAGGTGGTCATACTGAACCGTTTTCGCGTGGAATGTGTTCGGTCGAGTAAGGTGTCGTTTTCGAAGTATTTTTGGAGGTCCCAGAACGATCCGATTTCACCGTAGGGGGCTACAAATGGGATTTTGAAATGATCATAGGAGTTAAAATAAGGTGCCGTTTTCCGAGTAATTTTGGATGCATATGTAATCCGTTTTTCGAGGTCCCACATCTGCCAAAACGTTGTACCTACAGAGAAAATTGTTTTAATTTTTTATTATAATTTTTCTTTTCGAAAATATTTTCGTATTGACAAAGAATTAATTGTTACACAATTAAACGTTATCAAAGAATAATTTAAAAATGAGTAAATGAAACGGTAGGTACGCACGGTAGGCTGCAGAGATTTGTCTTGTTGATAATCTGACTTGATGACGATGTCATCACATTGTGAACGTTGACGGTCTGACAATAGGGATGGCCACCGATCGGTAGTCAATATTATATTGATATAATATCGATGTTCGATAATATCGCGGATGAAATATCGATACCAATATATAGCATACCATGGAGGAAAGGCCCTTTCTCATGATAGCAAAATATCGATAGGAAATCGGAGGAAAACATCCCAATCTGATAATCATGCAAGCACGCGTAGGCATATTAATCGAATTCTACACGCTTATCGGCACATTGGTTACACGATCATAATTTCCGGTGGCAAAACAATCCAATCCAAGCTTGAATATTTCTAAAGTTAACAATACAATCGGAAAGCAGTAGTGGCAGCCCCTAATTCATTACGTTTTTAATTGGTGACGGTTCAGCCCAGACTCCGTCCTGTCTTTGATTCAAAAGAAGCTCCCTAAAAGGGCGATGCGTCTTCGTGCATATTTTAATGAGCGAGCCCTCGTCTTTCGTGTTGACCGAGTTGCATACTAAGCAATGCATTAATACTAAGGAGCGAGATAGTGTCCTCAATAGGTTGAACAGTGAGGCTTGCGGGCTATGAAGAATATTTCATCCCGCATTTGAGGGGGCTTGTTCGAGAAGCCTCGTTGGCAGCATGACATGAAAGGAATTTAGCTCCTGAAGTGACGGATTAATTTGATTAGTCACGCTATAAAATATTCAACAACTTCGCTCTCGGAGCCGCCAGAGAAGGTTTAATTTTCTTTTTCTGGAATTTTTCTTGAGGAAATTACGAGGCGACTTTAACAAAAATGGTGCTACTCGTGATACCCGCGGGACGAAGTAAAACAAGTTTTGAAGGGTTTAGAAGACTGTTTTGACATATTCAAGAGGGAAATAAATTGAAAGAGCACAGAAACGGCTCGATTGTTTATCCAATATCTACGCCAGGTCTAACTCAGAATAATTTACTTCATGCAACCTGCGCCCTCGATTGGCTTTAGCAGCTCTTGAATCGGTTACATTAGGTTTAGAAGTCAAACGAAGGATGCTTTGGGCTGGCACATAATTTACGGAAGGGGCGACAACTTCTCGACAATATTCGAGGAACCCTATTCCTCCCTCCAGTCAGCTCGGGGACGCCAAAAGGTCGTAATTTGCCCGTTTGCCTGGTAATGATGTACGCCAGCTAATTACAGCTCCTCCCAAGTCCTAGACGCTCTTCAGAACACTCTCTTTGCAGCCAAATCTAGCCCCGCTATCCAAGTCATCATCTCGGCGCTCTCAAGGCTTTGCCGCCCTCGTTGAGGTAATTCAGCAATTCCAATGCAAATTAACAGTTTTCGGTGGGGTGGTGAGATTGAGAGAAGTTAATTATCCACCCACTGACACGATTAACAGCTTCATTAAGGTAGATGCTCCACATTCATTCTTTTAACGAGAACTTGAAATAAACAAAACATTTTCGAGGTTTTCATTTTCACGGTCTGTGATTACAGTTATACCTACATGTATGATATTATTGAGAAAAATTCAAATGAGAAAATGGGTTTCACAGAACGAAAGATGGGGGTAGGAAGCACTATATGTTGCCGTTGAGTTTAATAAGCACTTTGTAGGAAAAATAACTTCAATTCTCCTACTGTCATTTTGTGGAAAAACGCGGCAAATTGAGTTAAATGGTTTCTTTTTAATCCTACTTATTTCTAGCACACGTCTCCGACCTGCTGTGTCGAGGCCATTACGTTGTGTCTGTGACCAGTTATGGCCCAATACAATCTGTTCTGGTCCTTCTGCGCCAGATTCTCACTATGTTCTTTCTTTACAGGCTCTAGGCTCCACCTCACCATTTTCTGCTGGGGGGTAGTTCGGCCTATAATTGTGTGGTTTTCGGCCTTCAGCAGTCCCGAAGGAGGGACAGTAGGCCCTCTCCTCCGGCGTAGCCAAACCATTCTGATATGTTCAGGATGGACACACGTCTCGGACCTAATTCGGATTAATTCGTCAGAAATTACAACGTGACCCCATTTACGGTAAACCGTACCTCACATGACTAATAGTCCCGCACTGTGAAGCGATAGGGCAGAGAACCTTGCAGACACGACAAAACTTGAGGTTTCCATTAAAAAAAACCCTTCACGACTTTTGAAATGAACAAAATGTCATTATTCATTAGATGAAACTAGTAAAGGGACCTCGCTACGCTCTCACCTGACTGCGCTTTTTCGGTCTGGGCCAGACATGATGGTGTGCATGCGGATGCGAGGCCGGTCACTTGTTCGGTGCTGCACCACGAAGCAGTTGCAACTGCCACACCACATAATATATTATGACCTCGTAATTCCCTGAGAATGACTATAAACTATTCAGAATGATAAACGAAGAGGAAAGTGCCTACAACAAACGAGGCCGTGGCAACCACTTCCTTTGAGATCCAATCTTCCAATCCAATTTTCAGGCGCCTACCGCCGTGAAATCGGGCCGTTTTTCGTTTGAAGGCTCCCTTTTGGTTAATAATGGAGGAACAGAGAGGAGGGTAAATGCGAATTAACCACCAACATGGGCGAAAGCAGGGAGCCATTAGGACCTCAGTTTTCTGTACGAGGGGAAGTTTAGCGTGAGAATGGATTGCACCGCATGTTGTGCGAGTGTTTGAGTTCTCCAACGCGGGGAACGCGCACGTACAGAGTTGAAATGTGGCGTCAGGAGTTGGTATTGTTTCAAGTTTTGTATGGGATGATGGCGGCAGAGGCTACACAAAGGCGGTCGGTTCAACAATAATAGGAAGTTTTAGCCAACTGA
This sequence comes from Pilophorus perplexus, assembly GCA_955831195.1. Taxonomy (NCBI): domain Eukaryota; kingdom Metazoa; phylum Arthropoda; class Insecta; order Hemiptera; family Miridae; genus Pilophorus; species Pilophorus perplexus. The sequence goes on along the minus strand of OY037010.1, from coordinate 12,926,649 downwards.
AATGTCTATAATTAGTTAAGGATTGCGGTTCAATGAGACTTCAGAGGAGGTAAAATAAGAGTTCATGCGACCAACAAATTCACGCTCAGCCAGTCTCAATGCTACTCAGTGAATTTTTGCTAAACACAACAATAGAACATAACTAACAACCAAAATTGCAGACTCAGATAGTGCAAAACTGAAATTTTGAACCAAAACAGACAATATGGAACAATCAAATATGGATTTTTAGGGCTTAAACGTGTTGTCGCAATGGCGTCTTTCTGCGGTGGCCCTTCCATTTGTCAGTAAGCAGCTTTAGCAGTGTTCTTCTAGGGCGAGACGGAAAGCTTTTGCAAGATACCCATAGGATTAAGGGATGTGAGAAGAAATGTTTACACGACCCTCATTGCGTGCCACGTTGCAAAGGTTAGCTCAGAGGGAAATCCTCCCCAATGTAAACTCACGGTCGTCGTATATAAATACGATGGCCTTTCGGAAAAATGTTAGGAACAGCTTTCATCAGGGGAACCAGTAGGAAAAATCGGGGGATGCCGTAATGTTTGTTTTAGTTTGGTAATATCACAAGCCAAAGTGATGGAGAAAGGCTAGAAACACGAGGGAGAGGTGTACTTACCGGGCTCACCGGGCTATACGATGGTGGCCCTGGTGATGGTATTGCTTCTTTCTTGTTTACTCTTAGCTCTACTGCAATACTCCGGGTCAAACGGAGTTCGCTCACCTCAAAACTCCTACTAGTGATGTTTACATGACGGAGGGAACCCTAAAGAAAACCACCATCCAAAGCGATCGGAGAAGGAAATATATTCCTTTCAGTCTTTCAAATACACGCCACGTAGACGAAACACGCTTCAGACGAAGCGTGTTTATTGGGCTGGACATAATTCGTAGCTAGTGCTACCTCGTGCTTGCAACGAGATAAGATATTTGGTTGATGGGTAGTCATCAACCAACCTGCCGCTGCTTATATTAAATTCATTCATTGAATAACCCTCAAGCTCTCTATTTGCATCATAAGCCACTAATTCTGTGGTCCCTGTGGGTGTGTGTTTAATATCACACGCTTCTCACGCATGAACACGACAAAGTTGAGGTGTTTTCTTAGTATTATCAGAATCATCATCGTGTTTTCGCAACGGGGGTGGACAATTTTCATCGGCCTCAAGATTTGTCGTTTTATTAGCCTGTTTTTGAAACCGAAAATATTTTGACATGTTGCATGATGCCGTCCACCAACGTTTTGGGCAGTAGGATGGTATTAAATTAGAAATTTTGATAAGCAACTCGGTTACTGATATAGTTGGGTCCGCAAGGTTTTGAGGTCGAGCGCTTTGACACGGGTGGGATTGTGGAGCTGATAATGGGCTACATGTACGGCGTTTTGAAGGATTTCGGGTAAGGGGCCGGAGTGGTTACAATACAATGTGTTTATAATTGCCACGTTAAACAACCTAACGTCATGAGTACGTGTGGCGGTAAAATCAAATATACTGCCAAGAAGGAGGGTCTGACGACGGGCGTCCCTTATGCTGCCTCAGCGGATTCCGAGGAGGCCAACGTCATCGGCGGCTACGTGTCCCCCCGAGAGTCCCTCCCGACACCCGCATTGAGTTAGAGTGAGTTCCGTAGGACCGGTGTGGTTGTGTCACGTAATTAATAAAGTCATTATTTAAACAATTTCATTGAAGTGTGTATTGATTCACCCTAATCAACGATACAGGGGAAAAGTACGTAACATACGTCCCATGTCTCAGTGTTTTTGGTGGGATGCGGCATCGTGAAAAAAGTTTCGGTACGGTAGTCAGGTAGGCCGATTGGCAGTTTGGCCGAATCGAGTTTCTTTGCGGAAGGTGCTGGCTTACATCCCAGTATCTAACCGGGTTTTCCGAATATCGGTAGTTGAAGCGCGCACTGACTTCGCTGAATACCCGACGTAACTAACATGGAGGCATTGAATGGAGTGAAATATACGATTGTATTCGAGTGAACAGAAATGGAAAAATGTAATACATTCGATGTGTATTGTCCACACTACCGCACAGTCGTTGTTTTTCGACGTAGACTCCCCAAGTCCATTATCGTTGAATGAGGGGCGGTCGGACACCCGGGATCAGGTTTTGAGGGTATAGAAATGCGATCAGCGATGCAGAATAGCCTGTCGGGGCGGATAACACGCTTTTGAAAAGAAGTTGAAAGGCGAAGGCATTTGTGGTGAAAGGGTATCTGGAAGGCTGGGTATTAGGGAAGGTAGTACGATAGGAAAGGAGGTGGTGAATGGAGGATTTTATATACTTATACATCCAGTGACAAGAATCAAGGAACCCTTTCATATTATGGCTCACTTAAACCAGAGAGCATAAAAAAAAAGGAAGAGTAGAAGGAAACTTGAGATACGCCATTTATATAATAGCAGACGTATAATCTACCTCACAGCGAAATACGTATTTCTCCAACCACAACTAGTAGAAAAACAATCGACACCCTACGCCCTACCTATAGTTACATATATATATTTGGTTATTGTGCTCCCCTATCGTTATATTCGATACCAACATAAAATATCGTAGAGGTATATTATTCATGACTATCAGGATGAATGTCTTTGTTGTATCTACACCAGCAGGTAAGTATCACTGGGTTTGCTCGGAAACTTGATCGGAACCCGCACAGCACAGGGATGTTCACAATTCCCTGAAGAGAGATAACTTGAGCTGATGATCATTGGGTTCTACAAGGAGGGACTCAGGATTGGCCGTCTTGTTCCGTTCGAATTGAATTGGGAGGAACTCGTCAACTGAAAGTTACGCTGGGGTCAGATATAATTGTGCAAATTCAGTGGAACTGGATTGAACTCCCACTCGGCTGTACAGGACCATTGTGGGATCGAATATAATTTTTGTTGTTAGATCAAGGGAGTATAAATGGCACCAAAAGGCTATCATCGAGGGATTACATTAAATGTAATTGCAAATTTTGCAATTCAACCCTAAACCAACCCATGCGCCCGAAAAATCGTATAAAATCATATTGCTGGTATTTCATCAATCAACGGATTAGTCGTAAGAGAACTCCCCTCTTCCGCAGATCCCACCATGTTTCTTACGCCCGCTTCACTTAATTCCATCAGATTAAAGGCATATTTCATAAATCCCGGCGCCATTTTTATCGAGATAATGAAATTGCTCCGCGTAATATCATTTATTTTGGGAAAAAGCACCGGTCTCCTTCTGCAATCATGAAGAGAGGGAGGGGACGTCGTTTGCGTTAATTAAATCGCCTGGAAGCTACCTAATTTATTCGTGCACAAAGGCCGGAAAGGCCCGTCGGGAAACCCTCAGACCCTGAGTATTTTCAAGTCTCCGAAAGGTTGCAGAGGCGACAATTACTGTTGGGCTACAAAAATACAGAGGACTGTAAGAATAAATAGCCAAACAAGGGTTAATTGCGATCACAGGGAGCTGGACTTGAGAATATAGGCGGAGCACAAATTTACATTACATCCACTTTTCTCTCAAACGTTTTCCATGAGCTATGACAGGCTGTTTTCTTTGGCCACCAGTCACCAAACAACGAAAGGAAAGCCAAACTTTGTGATCATTAGAGATATTAAAACAATCGTTGAGAAAAATGGAGAAAACTCACGGGGACGTCAAGAATGAAGAAAAGGAAGGCCGGCTAGACATAGCGTCGATGAAAAGCAGTTGTTATTCACCTAATACTCTAATAGCCAATTGGGCAGAAGATCTGAACGCGCTTGAAACCCGCTTGGAGGATTTTCAAAGGAAACAAAGAAAAAGTGATTTGAAAGTGAATCACACGCGACGAACTTACAACAACTTGTTCCAAACACCGTCCTTCATTCAAAAAGGCAAATACGTCAAGTAAGTCCGGGAGAGTTAGCTGTAATTTCTGAAAAGTCCCATACGTTACTGCAAACCCTGCAAGGTCGACTTGGTACCAAGAATTTTGTCAAAAGTTCCAATCGAGCGCCGCTTCCTCCCAACTTTCCAATTTCAAATGCACACCCTCAATGTCTTTTACGGATTCAACTTCCACATCCAATTCGATGTCCAAAACTCCCAGCGAGCGCCACTTTCTCACTCCGTTCTAATAAGAAGATTAGAGAGAAGGATGACCCATCTACAGACCAGAAAACTATCCTCAGATTTTAATAAACGATTAATTTAACCGTAACGATAAACAAATAAACAATTTAGACCATCATCAGATGAGAACAGTCTCATCATGAGACATGCTTCTCCCTAATACGTATCCGTATAAGTTGGGACCAGTGCACTTTCTGTAAGCAACCACTTCATCACTTTTTTCTTTCTTACACACACCATTTTCAATCAGGTACGGCCAGATAGTGCAGATCGTCACCCCTGACACCCCAGCGCCCAATGGACAACCAGGGTTGACTCTATGCGGAACCGTCACCGAAACAGATATAGACACATTTGAGCATTTCACAGCCCAGAGCCTCGTGAACGTCTCACCGGTCCGACGACCCTTCGTCAAGAACATGTTCAAACTGTTGCCTTGCAAGGGCACCACGCAGAAAGAAGGCGACGATCTGAGGTGAGATATTTAATCCAGAAAATAAATCCACGGCTATGGGCGTACCGAAGTTTTGAGGAAAATTCATTTTTTGTGGGGAACGCTTCCAACCTGTTAATTTTGACATGTTTGGTCAGGATTGAGAAAGCTGAAAAAATAAATCTCGCCTACCCAGGGAAAAAATTCGCGTGCTGTAGATACCAATTCACACGTAGCGGGAAATTATTAAATAAACGTGACACCTTGATAGGTTCGGGGACGAATTTTTGATTTGCACGACAGGCTCGTGGGATGGAAGACCGCTGTACGTGAAATCCGACCTACCGAGAGCAGTGCGTACCGGGAACAGGTTGAACCACGGAATAGTCATGTTCTCGTCGAATGAGGACCGATATTGCAGGTACTCCACTCATTGATGGAAATAACTTCCAGGTAAAATTTATGACTGAGTATCATCCGAAACACACGCATTTTTTATCAATGCGTAGGTGGAAGGCGATTTACATGCTACGGGCGGAACGGGAAGCGATGGACATGCACCCCATTGAACCAGAAACTCGCATGATGATTAAACAAGTGATGACCAACAAGTCACTCTCGGCGGAACCAACTCTCTGGCATCAAACCTACTTCGGTCCGGAAGCTGACGTCTCCGTCCACGACTATCTGACTCCAAAAAGAACAGATAGTGTCAACAGCATATGGTACTTTGTCACGCAGGAGAATAGAGAGGTGGGAGGGAATACTGGAAACAATAAGAAGAAGGAAAGAATCTGTATAGCAGAAGAGACAAGTGGTTAACTATTTCAGTTGAATAATCGATTAAGGTGGCACCCACAATAAAGATCCATCATCAAACCAAGCCAAAGATGGAATTTGAGTGTGTTGATATAAAGAAAAAGTGACAGGCTAAAACACCTTAACGGGGTGATAGCCTAAGATTGTTAAAGTATTTTAATATACATAAAACAGATGGAATTCGATTGAGCGTATACTATCGACAAATCAGCATCTGCATTAAATTAAAGGGAAGTTTCCAGACTAATTATTATGCCAAGTATCCCAAACGAACCTCTTTGCTCATTATAATATGATAGACAGCTCAGAGCACCAAACTGGGAAGTTGATTCATTAGGTACTTGGTAACCTCAAACCCGACCCAGAAGTTTGATGACGACGCGTGATGAACTAAACAGACCCCTTCCAAGTTAGGAGTCGTGCGTCGTGAGTCATTAAGGACCAGACGGTATTTCCCGCAGGAAGTAATATAACAAATCAGGATTAGCAATGTATTACTGCAAAATGCATTAAATTCATACAAAAACACACAAGAAGAAGGGACCGTTGGCAATTTTGATCCCCATTGAAGAGGAGCAACGAGGCCGATGAATAATGCAACGTTATTCGGCACACTGCGCAAACAATTCTCAAATTAACTAATTGTGCACACTAATCCCATGGTCTTTAACAAAGCAAGATGTTAAATTGGCTGAATACGTTTAACCCTGAATATCCCCACTATCATCAGCACATGTATGAATGAAAACCACGTAATCGATTCAAACAAGCCATCAAATGAATTGAATAGATCCATCTATGCGCTCATGAGCGCAACCTTTCTGTTACTACGAAATAATACCGCGTCTTTATTGAAACCAAAACCGTAACTAAGTAATTCGTAACTCTACAATTCGTTGACGATTCGTCATCTTCTCGGGATCGGACGAATCGTCGACGACGGAGGTGATTTTGATAGCCTATTTATAGGTTATAACCACCCCCAGAACTCGCCGATCACAATGAGACCACCCCCAAAAAAATCTGTTCAGCCGCTCAGGCGTGATGCTGTGATACACAAAAAAAAAAACACACAAAAAGTCGGAGAGATGAGCGCACCTTTCCATTTTTTGGTGGAAAGGTTGCGCTAAAAACGCTGCAAATTTTACACAAGGGTTTATTATTCTTTGATATTTGATAAGTTAGTTGTGCAAAAATTAATTCTGTGTCAATAAAAAATGATGGATTTTTTTTTTTTCAAATTTTTTCACTCTGAAATATTTGACCTCCTGGGATCCTTTAAAAATCCCATTTGTAGCCCCAGGAAAGCCCTATAGATCGCCACAGTGAAATCGGATCGTTCCGCGAAAATGGATTCCACGTCAAAAAATACTTCGAAAGCGACACTTAACACGATCCCATGAAAATGTAAATTTTTCGGCAGATCGGAACACTGCGGGCAATACCTTGGGGAAACCCCCAGTACTCCCGAACGTCCGTTTTTGACTCTATTTGCCTCCTGAGTGGTCGAGGTTCAATTCCTAATTACCTAATAAACGTCTTATCACTGCGTCTTCTTGGGGGTTAATGTTTGGTGGGGGGGGGGGGGGGTGTGTGGACATAATTCCACCGCCCCGAACCAGGAGGGGATTGGGGGAACTGATAATTCCCCCCTCCTATCCTTAACTCCCAAGGGCTCGCAGATTGCGTAGCTAGTGTAAACGTTACACTGTAACGTTCTCAGCAAACGGAAGCATGTTTGTACCAGTCCACCGGAAAAATGTTTCCCTGGTCCAAGGTCCCAAGAGAGGTTGTTTACGGTGTAAACTTTGTTCCTCAGATCTTGGGTGTTGAAGACAGATGCCTCAGCCGCCTTCGCCAAAGGAGCCTCTGCTAGAATTCACATAAACGTTCAAAAATTCATAGGTGCATTGTCAACTGACAAGACAGGTATTACAACACATAATTGACTTTTGGTCAAACAAAGGTGTTCGTCCCCGGATTCGAACCAGGCTGATCAGCGCTCCGACTGATTGTAAACAGGCGTCTCGCTGACGCCTTAGTCCACGGGGCTACCCTGTCCCCTAGCAAAACCCCCTCGGGGGGTCGATCCCATAGCAAAAACCCTTCAAAAATCCCTCCCGTAGCCCCACGGGTTTGGGCGATCGGGCTGAAATACTTGCGGGCACAACTAGATGGTAAACCAAAAGTTTTGTCAAAATTTCAGATTTTTTGAAAACATTCCTACTGCCCAAAACGGCCCGGACGGTGGACGGCGGATGGAGGACTGGGGACGGCGGACAGACATTTTGGTTTTGGAATCTAGACCTCTTGAAACGGATAATGTCAAATTTTGAGGCTGATCAGAGTAGTCAACCTCCGTCGCGATTACAAAGGTGTATTATTCCAAGAATAATGAAACAAAATCAGGAAACGTGTTCCGAGTTGTGCCGAACTACGTTCTTTGTCATAAACTGACCGATTTGGATATAAATATTCCAGATTGTAAGAGACATGTTGTGAAAATTTTCAGCGCAATTCTTTGACACATTTCAGGGCCATTTGGCTAAAACGTTTATTTAAAACGTCCTGTGGAGGAAATGCCGTCTTTAGCTCAAATTTTAAGATCCAAAGAACATTTAATGTTGTATAGCAGGTTGAAGATGCGTCACAACTATTTTTGATTGTAGTAAGAAGTAGGTTTTAGGAATAAGATATGTTGTAGAGCTAAGCAGTTATTCACACACAGTTTACATCGTTCCTGCATATAAAAAACTTAAGCAGTAGGTATTCTAATCGGCAGCCAAAATTGACACAAAAGGGGTTGAAAATGTAGCCATTGCGATTCTTCTACTCGGATAGATTGCAACCCTCAACATGCTTTATCGACCTGTCTTCAGCGGGACTACGGTTTTATAAATGGCCGCCCCTTCCCACCCAAATCAACACAGATATGGGAGAGGATCCTTGGCTCTGAAATCTATCCAACCCCGCTAAATCATTGCTGTCAATGGCAGGATCCTCAGTTGAGCGGACGGTGGCGTATCACCCGACATTACTGATAATAATCACCGACATGTAGTTGGACGAGTTGAGCCTGTCATCAAACGGCAGATAAGTCAAACCTCAACAGCATTCCAACTCAGGTTCTTTTAACTCGGTGGATATCTTTCCTCTTAGGTACGTACTGAATATCGACCGCAGATACGAACATTCATCGAGATCTAAACAACGACAGCGGAGCCCGTAACAAACAATCGTTGAGATAAGTAAGAAAATCGTAAGAACACATTGCCCACACTGGGGCAATGCTATTGGACGGCTGCCCCTCTTGAGCACGTGAGTTAATTCGAATGAAATGAAAAAAAGTTAAATGTTTATAAACAGAGCGTATACGCTTATACGTATATCTGAATCGGGGAAAAAAATCTCTGCTCATCCCAAAGAGGTGAACAAGTTTTATACCAATTCTATACAGGACTATACGTATTTTTAGTTGCTTTTTATATCACCATCACAGCGTCACAGCACTTTTTTTCCAACCTTTGTAGCAAAAATTTACAACAACTACGGATTCAATCATGGAAAAACGACGACTTCCACAAGTTTCCACGGAGATATTTGGGTCAAAAGTTCCGTAGGAGACTCTAGTTTTTGGGAATACAAAGGATTTTTTTCGCAAACCATTTTTTTTTATGAAGAAGTGGTTGGCCCAGGGCCTAATACGAGTACCTATTTGGGATTTTGTGTACATAAAAGTGCGGTAAAGCCGAACCTAATTTTGGATCTATCGACCTGAAATGTTGAGGGTAGATTTGCTAGACATTTGCGTAGATTTCGGGCCGCTGCGTTCTGACGCAGCGTCACTGCGGCCGCCATAATAGTCATATTATGACTTCTGATAGGTTTTATCGAAGTACCTCGTGTTTGGGTCGTGTTGCATGTTCCTTCACTCTGAGATAAGAGGTGAACTGCCCGCCACAGATTAAGAAGTGCAAGAAACAACCTGCAGCTGTCATCAGAATAACATTGCACTTCGCTCAGTGTGCTGAACAAAGGGCTCATTCATTCCAATGTTGGATTCCCACCTCAGTGGAAGTTGCATCTACTCGATAATTGTCTGTCAGTCAGTCTCAATGCGTTCAGTTGTCTGTGATCATCTCTCTCATCTTTCACCCATCAGGAGTATTTCCCAGTCCCAAACCGGTAAGCACATCCGTTATTGGCCCTACAGAGGTGCGATAACCGCATTCCACGCAGAAATATAGCACCTTATGACGCAATTATTTCTAGCTCGCTAAGTGGTGAAGTTTTTAAAGAATCTTCAAAAACCGATGAAAAATCACCGAAAAACACGTTTTTGGTAGTTTTTTGCTAAAAAAAAAAAAAAAAAAAAAAAAAAAAAAAAAGTGAAGGAGTCATTTTAGAGTCTAAAATTTAGACGCATCATATATGGTATATTCGTGATCACCGTTAAATTTCCTGAAGGATAGGCCCATCCACGAATTTCGTCCACCTGGCTCCGGAAAATTGGCCACTGTGCGGCGCTTGGACCCTAATGCATATTATGGCATCCTTCATATGAGGTAAAGATAAAATATTGGGGGTATTGCATCTTGAGGACATGTTTCCGATATTACAATTATAATAAATATGTAGATATTGAACGAATGGATTCAGGAAATCGAAAAATTCAGCGGTTTTCCGGGGGTGGGCGTGGCTTCCAAAACCGTCGGTGTCATCCTTGTGCGGAATCTCTTTACATTCAATGTAAGCTAAGTGATGAACTATTTCGCATAAACAAGATGTTTTTCAACCCATCAAACCCCTCGGCCGAAATTTCACTTTTCGCTTTTTCATTTCCCACAACCTCCAACCTTTCAAGATCGAATTTTGAGGTTAACTATTATAGTTGATTGAATCTATATATAGATTCAATCCGAGGGTGGTAACGAAGAGTTTTCTCTTAACCCCCTCACGTTTTGTTTGAAATTCTGAGAAAGTTGAAGTCAATAAACGTGGAAAATTGACTCGGAACAAGATACCCCTTCAGCTAGTTTTCGATTAGCGTATAAAGGAATCATTCGCCCAAATCCAATAATTGTTATAATAATAATAATTATTATTATTATAGCCCTGGTATACCGTCACATTTCCACAGCGCGGCTAAATTATGAACATTGTGTGATTGTTCCAGTAAAAGTTATGGTGAGAAGCACCACCATCTCCACCGAAGGAACCAGCTGATACAAGAACCAATACCCAATACCTTGTATTTCTTTTAACGTTTTTCTTCTTCTATTTTTTCTTCTACAAAACAGAACAGGAAAGAGGGACGCCCAGGGAAAAAGATAATTCGACCGATACGAGTACCTTAGCCTTCCCAGCTCCATCAGCTCGACTTTTTACTTTTAGCGCTAGATAAGGAAGAACTGACGGTAAATTCCCTGAAGGGCCCGCCAACTTCTTCTTCCAGCCTCGCCCTTTCGATAAAAAAGAGGAAGGCGAAAACGGGACCGAAAGGATTACCAGACCTATTACGCAGTAAACCGCACCAGGTACAAGAGGAACGACTTGCCACATGGGATTAACCCATTGTTCTTCACGAAGACACAACATCATTGTCCTGCTGAATAGTGAACCTGGTTGCAACTTAAAAAAGCTAATACAGTAACAGTATTATTTATTATGTGCTTCTTTACATGTGTATTATTTATTATGTGAAATAGAGTGCTTAATGAGTTTGGTTAGGGAGAGAGAACGACTCCTCTGCTGAATAGCAGGAGTCGTCATATTCAGCAGAGGAGTCATATTCGTCATATTCAGCTGAATAGCAGGAGTCATATTCAGCAGAGGAGTCGTTCTCTCTCCCTAACCAAACTCATTGGATTAGACCTCTGCACCATCGGCAAACAACCACTTTGTGAGTGCTTAAATCACCACAGCCCTATCACGTTTCCTAGTTTTCATATAACATGACCTCGAAACGGAAAAGAGGATAACGGGTCGGATATTGTTCTGCGGAGGGGATTTAGACTGAATCCAATGATGCCCACTCTCTGATCATTATCTTAACCACCGAATGGCCGAGCCCATTGAGCTGGCAGAACACAGGTACGGTAATGGTTTCTATAGTGCATTATTTATAGTTCAGACTAAACACCCTTTTGTCAAACAAGCCGAGCCGGGGGAATAGATTCTCTTGAATAACAAAACCACTAAGCATAGGACATGCGTCTGAATGTTGGGTTAAATCATCCTTGCCCGAGTTCTTAGAGGTCAAAAAGTAGGCAAAATAATTTTTGAGAGAAAAAGCGTTGCGGCCTGTGGGGTGCATTTCCGCTTGGGATGTGAACATCACATGGTCATTATGGTACATAATATGTACCATAATGACCATGTGAAATATTATTTTGTGTTATGACCACTGCGGGACACCCCAACGTCCCCAGATGCTGTCACCTTGAGCCTAAAGCATTGGAGGAACATGGAACACACTTCATTTGCTAAAACCCAACCTATAGGTATACCGCCAACCGTCAATTCCCTTCTTTGAGATCATAATATTATTCCTATGATGACACATTAAAATTTAATTTCAGAAATTTTGGGGGTCGTTTTTAGCGCAACCTTTTTCCAAAAAATGGAAAGGTGCGCTCACCTCTTCGACATGTATGTTTTTTTGTTTGTTTGTGTACAGAGCATCACGCCCGAGCGGCTCAACAGATTTTCATGAGGGTGGTCTCATTGTGATCAGCGAGTTTGGTGGGTGGTTATAGGCTACCTTGATTTTTCCTCCCTTATCCCCTTCATCGGTTTTCGGGAGGTCCTTCACGACGAAAGTTGTTTATCTCTGATGTGTAACTAAGGAGGCCTCAAAAGGGGGACGAAAGTTTTTGTCCGATTTCGTTGGTACAAGGGTCTATGGAATGAGCTTTTTAGGCTGATTCCAACGACTCCAAAACGATTTTTGCAGCCTGAGCCGTTCGTTACCTCTGATCGGCATAAGGTTTTATTACGCATCGGTCGTTAGGGTGCAGTTGTTTACGTAATGAGCATCACGTGGATATTTTTGATGTGTTGTGTGGCATAGTTTGGTCGCTAGATACCTACTGTTTCTTAGTTTCTCTCGCTCATTAAATATAACAGAAAGGTTGCGCTCATCTATTCAATTCAATTGATGGCTTGTTGGTATTTAGGTCAAGGTAAAAGCATGCTCCTTGCTAAAAGTCTCTCGAGATTAAGGATATTAAATATCCGTAATACTAGTTGTAGTGAACACCGCTTGATCGGATGTAATTAGTGTACCTACATGTTCGATTGGTGTTCCTACAATATTTAAATTGTCCTTAACAAGTGTTTTGTGTGTTTGGGAGAAAGCCTCAGGCATGACCAGGATTTCGCTCCCGCTTGTTTTGGAGGAAGATGAAGGGAGTGCACAAACATATTTGGCTGGGGCACTGCACAATTTGTTGTGGTCTGCTATCCCAGTAAATAATGTCGGAGCAAGTTTGGAAATCCCGCTTGTCCCTACAGTACCACAATGGTGTGGGCCTGCAGGGATGCGTAGGATTTCGGAAGGGAGTCTGGTCGCATCTTCCAAAGACATTGAATTGTCAACTTCAAGAGAAGAGCGTCCCAGATCCACACTTGACACTCGGGGATTCTGAGCTATAACGACTGAATTGTCAGCAGCTATGACATCAGATTCAGACCCGAGGCCCTTACGGAGGGAACCACTCCCGGCTGATACGAACGAATTGTCGTCAATATCCGCCTGGGCTAGTTCCCTGCGCGAAATAATAGTGGGGTCCGCTGAGCCGGCCAATCCGTCCGAATAACTACTGTCGGCGGGAGAGTCCAGGCTAGCGGTCCCATTCAAAAAAGTGTGTTGGCATTCCATAGTACTATAAATGTAAAATGGTGATCACAAATAAGGATAAATATAAATAGAAATTAAGAGACGTCCGGGTGCGTGCTGGAGGACCCGCCGTGTCGAGAACGAGACCCCGCGGCCCCCCACGTGTGTGGACCCGGCGTCGTCCGGGAGCTGCTGCCCCCCGTGGGCCCGGTGAGAAGTGTGGGCGGCGTTGCCGGCCGGTCTTAAGGAAATACCGTGGGGGCGTAGGTGCCAATTCCCCACAAGGCTCCCCCCAAGACCGGCCGGGGGCGGCGGACAGCAGTCCCGGTAGAGAGAAAAAAAAAAAAAATTAAGTGAAGTGCTGCTGGCGGTGAATGCGTCGTGCGAACGTGCATGTTCCAGATAAAAAAGTCGTAGCCCGGGTACTAATTTTTCCCCGGAGAAGGGAATGGGAAGAAAATTGGAAGAAGAAATTCCGATAAAAGAGCATAAAAAAAAAAAAATATATTCCAAAAGGATTCCATGTAGTATCGTGATAATGCTGCAAAGTGGCCGTTATTAACACGGTATGGACTAGGTGCTGGCATTATACGAGGGAAAGAGGAAACGAAAGATGTTTACCGTTCACGCCGTTGCTTCCGCTTGTGAGAATTATAAAAAAAAATAAACATGCTGAAGGCATGAAAGCCAGCCCCATGTGGATTAGGGGCGAGCGAAAAGAAATGTAAAATTTATTGCCTGCGTTGCCGCTTGGGGGCTTGCCGCTGGCGGGACCCGTATGACTTCCGAGGACCCCTGTGGACGTTAGGGGGTCGTCTGGGACCGTGTGGGCGCGGCGGCGGACGCGGTGGAGGCGGTGGAAGTGGCGGAATTGGTGGGGGTGGCGAGAACGCCGGAGTGGATTTTCTCCATGAGGAGTAGCTGTTCCAGGGACGTGTACGTTTGTCTCTGGTTGAGACTGAGCCCTTGTAGGCACAATAGCGTTGGGCTTGGGTGTGGTTTTCCGAAGAGCTCTGCATGAGGGCACGGAAACGTGAGAAATGTTGAACGAGGTTAATCCACCAGGAGGATTTCTTGACAAAAAAAGAAGCGTCCCTCTGTGTGTTTTTCCATCGTATGATATGATTTCCATCAATAACGTTGTTGTCTCCCGTTGGGGGTTTCTGTGCATGTAAACTAGAAGACCCTTGCGGTGAGAACTTGGATGAGGTTGAGGGGTTTAAGTTCCCCGTGGATCTCCTAGGGAGAGTTACCCTAGTGGAGTGAGTGGAGGGAGTAATATTTACCCCGAGTTCCCTGGATCTAGTGATTCCCGTAGGGAGAGTGGGGGTAGAAATATTTCCCTTGAGTTCCCTGGGGGTAGGTACCTCAGTGGGATAGGTGTTGGGAGTAATATTTTCCCCGCGTTCCCTGGAATTAACGATTCCTGTAGGGAGAGTGGGGGAAGTAATATTTCCTATGTAATCCCTGAGGATATGTTCCTCAGTGGGATGAGTGGCGGAGATAACATTTTCCCCTAGTTCTCCGGAGGCGATGAGTGCCATGTGTGGAGTGGGGGAAGTAATGTTTCTCGTGGAATCCCTGGGGAACGTTACCCCAGTGGGATGAGTGAAGTGAGTTGGTGGGATAATATTTTCCCCAAATTCTCCCGAGGCGACGATTGTCGTGTGTAGAGAGGGGGGTTTGATATTTTCCGCGAAATCCTTGAAACCGATGGTTTCAGTAGGATGAGTGTTGGGAGCGTTTCCCGTGATTTCCTTGAAACCTACGGTTTCAGTAGGATAAGAGGTGGGAGCGTTTCCCGTGAGTTCCATGAAATTGAGGCGAATTTTTCCCGTGAGTGAGAAGCTGTCTTCGCTTTGCAGTATTTCCGTAGGAACGTGAGGCGTATGCAGTGAACCTGTGTTCGAAGTACCCGTGCTGTATTTCACATCATCAGGGTATTTTTCGGTAGGTTGTATGCCTGAAGAGGAAGGGTGAAATGTTAGGGTGTTCGTGCGTCCCTTTGCAGACGCTGAATTCCCTGGAATAAAAGTTTGAGGGAGAGTAGAAGGGGATGGTTGAATCTCGGGGGTGTTCGGGAGTCCCGTTGCAGATTCCGAATCCCCTAGAGAAATGGGTTGTGAGAGAGATGAGCCCGTAGAGGGGAGAAGATGGTCCCTGAGGGTGCTTGGAAGTCTGTGTGTAGTCTTCGCGACCCGTGAAGGGGAGAGTTGCTCCGTAGGGGTGCTTGGGAGTCTTTTCGCAGACTCCGCGACCCGCAAGGAGGGGGTTTGATCCCGAGGGATGTGTGTGAGTCCCTGCGCAGACTCCACATCCCGTAGGGAGGATGGTTGATCCAGGGTGCCCATGATGTTTGACACATATTGTGAGCAACCGCTGGAGGTAGGAGAAGATGTGGGAGAGAGGTAAAATGAAGTGAATGCCCTATCAGCTATTGTTAGCATTGACTCAAAGTTAGGTGCTGTGCTAGCAATTGTTCTGAGGTGTTCCGGCAGGCGAGACAGCCAAGCGTGTTTTATCATGATTGGGCTGATGAACGGACCGGCTTGAATTTGCAGACTCCGGTACAGAGTGGTTGGTAAAGTCGTGGCGTCGCATGGGTAACCTTGCATAAGTTCGGTCCTGATTTTCTCACTGGTTAGGCCATAGGCGTGGTACATGACAATGCATAATTGCTCCAGTGGGTTGTGGTCGTCTGCATCTATGTGGGTTACAAGATCCAGGGCAGCAGCAGGGAGAATGGACTTAATGTCCTGAAACATCCATTTTTGGTATGTGACCTTCTCGGTGTCAAATGCCGCCAGAACTTGCAGAAACCACCCGTCGAAATTTTCGGGCGTAAATGCAGGTAGAACTGTTCTTCTCCTGGGGGTTTTGTTAGTTTTCGGGACTTGCGACAAAAGGAGCTCGTGAACCGACTGTGTGTTGGGTACAACTGTATGGCTTGAAGAAGCCTGACTGAAGGTTGGTGTGTGACCCTGATTTCCATCAGATGATGTAAACATCAAGGGTGCACGTGGTTGTTCCACCATGTAGTTATTGTTGAACAGCATGGGGAAATTCGGTTGAGTCCCGAAAGTAGACGTCGCAAACGCGTTGTTTGGACGTTGTTGAAATTGATTGCCAAGGCCCCGTGGCCGAGGTGCAGAAACTCCGTTCTGGCTTGTGGTTACCTGGGGGTACATCCCAGGATTTAAAGAATTCGTAGTTGTGTTAAGAACCGTGGGAACCGAAGTTCCAACTGACGGAAAATTAACTTGCGAATTTGTCTGAATTTCGGTGGGCAAATTGAATCTTACACCACCTTGTTGTCGCGAGGGAGATGAAGGTTGCATCTCCAAGTTGGGGTCACCAGTTGTAGTGAACACCGCTTGATCGGATGTAATTAGTGTACCTACATGTTCGATTGGTGTTCCTACAATATTTAAATTGTCCTTAACAAGTGTTTTGTGTGTTTGGGAGAAAGCCTCAGGCATGACCAGGATTTCGCTCCCGCTTGTTTTGGAGGAAGATGAAGGGAGTGCACAAACATATTTGGCTGGGGCACTGCACAATTTGTTGTGGTCTGCTATCCCAGTAAATAATGTCGGAGCAAGTTTGGAAATCCCGCTTGTCCCTACAGTACCACAATGGTGTGGGCCTGCAGGGATGCGTAGGATTTCGGAAGGGAGTCTGGTCGCATCTTCCAAAGACATTGAATTGTCAACTTCAAGAGAAGAGCGTCCCAGATCCACACTTGACACTCGGGGATTCTGAGCTATAACGACTGAATTGTCAGCAGCTATGACATCAGATTCAGACCCGAGGCCCTTACGGAGGGAACCACTCCCGGCTGATACGAACGAATTGTCGTCAATATCCGCCTGGGCTAGTTCCCTGCGCGAAATAATAGTGGGGTCCGCTGAGCCGGCCAATCCGTCCGAATAACTACTGTCGGCGGGAGAGTCCAGGCTAGCGGTCCCATTCAAAAAAGTGTGT
Organism: Pilophorus perplexus; assembly: GCA_955831195.1. Taxonomy (NCBI): domain Eukaryota; kingdom Metazoa; phylum Arthropoda; class Insecta; order Hemiptera; family Miridae; genus Pilophorus; species Pilophorus perplexus. The sequence continues at coordinate 12,909,470 of OY037010.1, read as the reverse complement.
TGGCATTCCATAGTACTATAAATGTAAAATGGTGATCACAAATAAGGATAAATATAAATAGAAATTAAGAGACGTCCGGGTGCGTGCTGGAGGACCCGCCGTGTCGAGAACGAGACCCCGCGGCCCCCCACGTGTGTGGACCCGGCGTCGTCCGGGAGCTGCTGCCCCCCGTGGGCCCGGTGAGAAGTGTGGGCGGCGTTGCCGGCCGGTCTTAAGGAAATACCGTGGGGGCGTAGGTGCCAATTCCCCACACTAGTCATAACAATAATATAAATTTTATCAAAAGAATCTTTTGATTCAAATCGCTCAGAACATTCGACGATCTGAACGATTTGAATTGCTGGTCTGGACGTCATGCCCACTCATGATGGATCCGACCAATGAGGAAGGTCGAGTTAGGCTAGACTGATTCCTCGTCCAGCCGCCAATTCAAACTTAGACTTTTCCAGAAATAATATAAATTAATATGATCAGAGTTTTGAGCTCATTTCCAGAGTTATTTGGAAGCCTTCCATCTACAATTTAAAAAAATAAAAAATCTGAAAGCAAGTCCGTTCCTTATTGGAGGATGAACAGCGTCAATTCAAATAAAAACCGCGATCGCTTATCCCAGTTTGTAACATCTTTACTTCCAGTATGCAGGAAACGAAATGCCCATTCCAAAGTGAATGTGCACCTTATCCACCAGATCAGGAAAAAAGGTCTACCGTGACCGTAAATCTAAACCGTCGATCCTGAAGCCTCGAATAGCCCCCTAGGGCGGTATTAAGGGTAGTAACATTACCATAATGGGTACGTTCGCAATTCACCAGCGACACAGCGTGACATACCTGCAACAAAAATGGAAAATCAATATTAGATTTGCAGTAGTATCAACAGGATAGAGATGGCACCATAAATAACTAAACTGGTAGAATCAGATGTAGCAATGAATACATCTTCATAATATGAAGACATATTATGTCTCACAAGTGATTGCAGATACGAATAAGGTTCTTTGTCAACTCCAATTTCCTCACGTAATAAACGTCAAGCTCTTTCACAATAGGGCTAGAAGCATTGAGCTCCCATTCATTCGAGAAGTGACGCGGCCAATGAGAGATTTCAAAAGCTGCAATGAGGTTTTTGAAAAGTCGTTGGAGGTTCTCCAAAGCTACCGCCAGGCCAGAAGTTTAGTATTAAGTTCGCACAACAGCACCGCCCACCATCTTGAGCCTCTCATCCACCATCTTAATAAAGCTTTCATTAGGGCGGCAAAAAGTAATAGCGAGAGTCGAGGAGAGGGAGTGAAGAAGCCGTTTTCAAAAGTTCTCTTGTGGGTTCTTGCAAGGATTTGTCCTCGCCTGTCTCGGTTGATGAATTTATGTCCTGAAGACCTTCCTCCACCCCCTCTTTACCTCTTACTATCATCTTCCGTCTTATACAGGCTTCCCGTTTTCTACTTCATCTTTTCCCTCATCCCCCCTCTCACCAAGAACTTATTGCTCCCCCGAAGTATCTCCCTAATAAAGTAGGGTTGAGAGTGTGCTCGTATGAGGCCAACGAGCGAAGCACTCAAAGCCGCGGAAAACTTATCCGAAAACAAGACCCTTTATCCAAAGATTATGTGATGTTTTGAATTTAATGCTTGCGGAATGGGAAAGTCGCGTGATGAAGAGTTTCGCACGGTTTTCCCACCACAAGGTGTTTCAGAAGCCACTTCCACCTTTTGATTTAGCTATATAGAAAATCAGTTTGCGTGTACTAACCCTCCCAAATTAAGTGGCTCGTACACAGAGCCATCAGTAAAACGTCGTGATCCTTCTTATATCCAAAGGTCCCTACCATGTCTCAAGTGCCGAGTTCCTTCTAACGTCCTCAAGCGCTCTTAGCTCGAGCAATCGTAATTACGAGATGCCTCCACCGAGAGCCAACCATTCCGTTTCTCATTACTGGAGCCCTCTTGGTAGAAGGAAATTGATTCGAAACAAGCTAATAAGTGTTAGTTAGAACGAAGTTGACAGCCCTCCCAGCTCGACGGACTCAATCGGAAGACATGCTGGATCGTTGGTATTTCGGTTACGACGAAACCATACGACGTGTTTGTTCTGCTGGATAGCAATTATTTCAAGTATTAGGAAAACAGTATTTGCAAATACCCCCCCCCCCCCCCCCCCCCCATGGGGGAATTTATTACAACGCTGAAAATCGTTCATCATTCTACTGAAATTCTGACCCTAATTTCTTTAAAACCCGGAGAATTTTGTAAATATGTTAGCTCATCCCGAGGGGATGATGTGAAAGGCCGGTAGAGCAAATGAATATAACAATGGAAGCCTCAACCCTCATACAACGCAGCTGCAATAAAGCTCTGGTCAAGAAAGAAGGTTCAACCCAGTTGGAGGGAAGAAGAATCTGTGAATATAATAGGTTGGCAGAGCGTGGGGATGACACATATAAGTATTGTGCCGGGAGAAGGCCGTTTATAAGCCAGAACTTCCATTCCAGGCAGATGGTAGCGCTGACACATAATGTGTCAGACTGGTTGGCTTCAGAAAGTACCTAAACCCTGTAGATGGAAGCAATAAAAGGAAGTGGTGGGCAGGGTGGGTGGGGATGGGGGGGCTTGTGAACTGATCACCAAATAACTTTGATAAGTAAATATTCACATCCCAATACCTTGCGATAACAGTAATTATAATGTATTTGGTTGTGAATATAAATTTATCAAATCGATTTCAAGCCACTTTGATGGTGACTGTTACGATCATAGTGGCTTTGTTTGCCCCCAGTTGCAACGTTTGGTTGGTTAACGGAAGCTTAGATGGAATATTTGCCTCTCGAATGTAACGCAAAACTTACGCGGTCTATTAGCCAATTCATTAGATAAAAGATTACTAAACCACCCTATCTTTAATTTTAACTACCCTACCTTACCCCAGCACAACATAGTAGGATGGGGTTCAAAATAAATATGTGATAGTGAGAAGATGTAGTCTATGTATAGTAGGCAATATGTAATCTAGGTAGACTTATAAATCCTCCGGATGTTGGAATCAACGGTGAGATCCGATGAAACAGAAGCGGTCGCGCTTTTGAAGAAAAAGGGGGCCCAGTAAAGAAGTCAATAGTGAATGACAGACACAGACAGCGGCAGACTACACAACGGGAAAACCATGAAAGGACCGAGGGGGCAGTGTTCTGTGCAGAAGAAAAGACCGCTCGTCCGCTCAATGGTGAGGTCAAACCCTTCCTCGTCGTTATGTAGCTTAATATGTGGTAAGGATTGGTATCGAAAATCGAAACTCGCCGTACAGCTCAATAGGAAGAACCGATTGTGAAGTTTCTTTTTCCACCAAGGGGAGCGGAAAAATTGAAGGAGGAAGGAGTTTCAGTATCTTTCATGGCCACATAGCAATGTCAAAAGCTGACAATGAAAAACCTCCTGCTTCAGATAGATCTGAAGCTTATAAGCCGGATGGTAAACAATTTAATGTATGACGTTTGATTTGGCTCTCATATTTCATGAAAATGGCAATTAACTGGCTATACCACGTGGCCAAGCATGGAGTGGGGAAAATGTTTCTTTACTAAGCATTCAGGTATAGTGCCGTGAAGTTAGACATCATTTGCGTGGCTTAGTGCGTCAATGGTAAAAAAGGATATTTTCAATCATAACAAAGGTGTGAGTATTTCATGCAATTTTAAGAGATCAAAAAATAAACTACCCTCAATTTCAGTCAAATTACCTGACCAGCAGACCAAAACTTACCTAATCCAAAGTTCACCAAAAAGTCTTGTCGCAAAGTGCTCAACTTAGCGATGGAGCCGGACAATAATAATATACCTAATATATTATTATTATATTGTAATATAATATAATATTATTATATTGTAAAATGACAAGAAGGTTATGAATGTAGTACGTGAGTGTAATTTGTGGAATGTCTGGCCTAAAAACTCAATTAACTGGGATTTTCTTTCCTCACGATCGGAACATGTGGCCACATCAGGTGGTTTCCATTGCGCTATCCCCTTCTTCTTTTGTTGCGGATCTCTTGCCTGCACCATCCCGACCTTCTTGATCACCTCTGGAGCCGCTGGCCCACGTGGGCACCACCAACGTGTAGGCATAAACACTTGGAGAGCTTTCCGATTATGATGGCTTTGGAAGCCTGTGATAGACTGATAGGCTCCGTCGACGTTCTGCCTTTATTGCAATGGTCGCATGAAAACCCTTCAATGAGCTCAGTGGATACAAAATCCTTCAACAGCCTCTGCAGACTAAAGCTGATTCCTTTGGATGGGAGGGGCAGAGTCAACGTGTCGAACTTATAGTATATTTTTCAACAACAACAAAAAATACCTCAAGAGCGTGATATGTACGAACGGCTAGGAGCAAGAAAAGTTAGGTGGCGATACGATCTCAAATTGACGTGCCCGTTCTGTAAATCAAACAAGAAGTTAGTCAGAAAGGAAGCCTAGCAAGACACATTGTACACTTTCATGCGCAAGCTGTTAGGTAAGCCGAACGTCAATAAAAGTTCACTAGTGGCGTTGCAGAACCTCGGACTCACCTGCTTCCTTCGTTCTTGCAAGCTTTGGCGTCTTGTCCGTCTTTTTTTGAATGGCTTGAAGAGAGGAAAAACTGTGGCAATGTATTTGAGTCATTCAACGAGGTGTTGAAAATTTTGAGCTACGAGAGGGAACCTGACCTCGTCGACGAAGTATATCTACTCTCCTGATCTCCTCAACCGTCAGCTGAGAACCAAAGCTTGGCGGTCCCCGCAAGAGCAAGACCCTCACGAGCTGTTCCTACACATTTTGTCAACTTTAGAAGAAGAAGAACAGAGATCTACTCCAGAACGGGCCGAATCCCTTCTTGATGCTCTTGGAGAAGAAGAGGAATGTCCGTCAACAGCCAGGGTCACGAGTCATGGAGACGTGCCTATTGTGAGGAGAGTCATGAACACGAAAATAGAAAAGCAAGTTCTCACTCCAAGCCCGTTTCGAGGGTACCTTGCCAGTCAACTATCTTGCCTCGCCTGCGGTAGCAAATCTGTTGTTGTATACGATAAGTTCGACTCTGCCCCTCCCATCCAAAGGAATCAGCTTTAGTCTGCAGAGGCTGCTGAACGATTTTGTATCCACTGGATTTTCTTTCTTCACGACCGGAACATGTGGCCACATCAGGTGATTTCCATTGCACTATCCCCTTCTTCTTTTGTTGCGGATCTCTTGCCTGCACCATCCCGACCTTCATGATCACCTCTGGAGCCGCTGGCCCACGTGGGCACTACCAACGTGGGGTTTCTTCTCCCCACAGGATCCCTCGAAACCCAGGATGACGTCAGGAACACCGTGTTCCCGGGGACATCTCCCCCACGGTCCTTACCCGGTCAAAACTGTTTTGATTGATTCGTTTTGAAAATTTTTCAAAAAAAAAAAAAAAAAAGCCTCAAGAGCGTGATATGTACAAACGGCTGCGGCCAAGAAAAGTTAGGTGGCGATACGATCTCAAATTGATGTGCCCGTTCTGTAAATCAAACAAGAAGTTCAGTCAGAAAGGAAGCCTAGCAAGACACATTGTACACTTTCATGCGCAAGCTGTTAGGTAAGCCGAACGTCAATGAAGGTTCACTAGTGGCGTTGCAGAACCTCGGACTCACCTGCTTCCTCAACTCGTTGTTGCAAGCTTTGGCGTCTTGCCCACTTCTTCTCACCGGGGTGGTTTCTTCACTAACAGATCCCGGACGGGCCCCCGTAAAATGGCAAGAAGGTTATGAATGTAGTACGTGAGTGTAATTTGTGGAATGTATGGCCTAAAAACTGAACTAACTGGGATTTTCTTTCTTCACGACCGGAACATGTGGCCACATCAGGTGATTTCCATTGCAATATTATAATACTAGCTGACAAGGCGAACTTCGTACCTACAGAAACAATAAATGGCCTTGTGATACATATTTTTCTTACTCCCAGAAGGGCTCCTTCTCAAATTTCAACGTCCGAGGGTGAACGAGAGAGATTTTAGTTCACTCAGCTGATCAGGAGAATTCACGTCATTAGAATCGTCTCTTGTACTCCCAGAAGGGCTCTCTCTAAACTTTCAACGTCCAAGGGTGAACAGGAGAGATATGATGTAGGAATCCATTGATCGTTGCCAATATGATAAGTATACGTAATATTAGTATCTTTTGGGACATTGGATGGCACAACGTGATGGAGCTTTCAGGGTAACGTATGTGACTATAGAGGCGGATATCGGACCTACCGTATGAAGAAGGGAGAAGAAATGTTTGAACCCATTACAAAGGGCTAGGCAAGAGGAAAGTAAACGTAGCGACGGAAAAGAATGAGCTGAAAGAAAGAGCCAATTTTCGCTTTATCTCCCTTTGCCTGAAGGACGAATCTACCACGATAAATTTGCCACATCCTGCACTAGCTGTTTCCCTGGAGGCCCTTTACTCTAGAAGCTGAAATATTGCTGACGTTACTGGTCAGCATTTCAGAGGTCACTCACTGCTCACTTCAGATGGTCGCACATTCCAGCAAGTGTTGAGTTTAAGAAATCCTGGAAGAAAATTGAGCAGCGAAAAATTGATAAATGAGAAAGAAAAATAACTTTAATTGCGTAAATAAAAAACCAGCGTAAAAATGAAACAATGACACGGATTGTTGGTGTATTGATACCGCCATGCTTTGATATTCTGCACGCTGGCTGTGTGAGGGTTTGGTCTGCTTTGTGAATTTCCTCTTTTATGGAGGCTTTGGCTCAGCACAGGCTTTGCTACATAATTCATCACTCAGGGAAAGCTCGGTGTCATTTACACGTCTTTTCAGGAATACCATCCCGCTCTATACGCACCCCTCAGCTCGACCTAGCTTCCATGAACCATTTTTCAGCTTTGAAAACACCCGTGGAAAATTAAAGTAACTCTGGGGGAATTAAACCTTATCAATTCAATGCAAGTAGGTGGTACTAAACCCGTGAATAAATTTCCATTTCCATGAGATTCAGCGCTTTCTTCCTCAAAATTCTGGCATAAATGAACGAAAACAAATCTCAGGTGGTATAAAGTAGAGGATTAAGACCCAACATGCTCCGTAAAATTTAATAGTTGATGAGGCGGTAGGCGACATCCTTTTCGTGAACCTGCTTTGCAATGGCAAATTAGGATTCTTTTTATAACACTGCCAGAATTGGTTTATTTTAAAGTTGAAGTCTCTTGAGAGCCGAATTTTTCAAAACATATTTTTAAAGAGCAGTAGACCTGAGAGAAGTCTTGTACTTCTTACGAGAGCCACTTCATCAGGCATCAATAGGGTTAGAAAAATAAAAGCTTCGGGTTGAGGTGCTCAGTCAAGGGGTGGTATAGCGAATAGATAGGGATGAAGAGGTCCACGGTCGAAGGGAGTGGAAGCTACTGAAGTCACAAGTGGCTTAAGACCACAAACAGCAGACCGAGAGCTTTAAGTGCACTCCTCGACACACTCCCTCCACCCAGAAAGAGCTCCTGCTCCTTCCAGCACCCCTGAGTGGCCAACCCCTAACAATAACCACTTACTGTTCTATTGTTCAAGTCCATTCTTCTCATATGCCGTGGTTACACAGAATGGGCGAGGGAAACGTAACCAAGACCCTTCAGTGGAGAACCGGAACCTAAATGAGGATCTTCCCTTGATTGCTCTCACTATTGCCAACTATATACATATACGGGGATCGGAGACACCAGAGTTACATTTGGCCGCCCCAACAACGAAAGGACCCAAAAACCCTTCATAACTGGATAAGTTATGGAATAACTGTAAATGAACTTCTAGTAGTCCGACAATATGAAAACCTGCCCGTACTTTTATCCCCGCTCCCGCTCCCATAAGATCAGAAACAGAATGTATTACAACGCAGGAAACGAACGAATTGTGAACAGTGTTCACGTGTGAAAGTGTGAAGTTCAAAGTAGGAAAGCACGAAGAATTAGGCATTTAAATGAGCAAAGAAGGAACTCGCTACACATTTTAATGCAAGTACGTGGAACTCTCACCAACACACGGGTACTATATGGCCAAAGGAAAAACGTAATATCCAGCAGAGAAATATATTACGTGAGGGGGAGTCAAAATCTTTCACCATTCATCTCTACTCCGGGAATTACATTTTCTCAATATTCTCATGTTGCCTAAACTGAAAGGAGTAGTGAAGAGGATCCCTTTTGCTACAGTCTGGGATTATATCTAAGTGTAAATAACCAAGATCTATAAAATACATGTTAGAAAAGACTCTTGGGAAAAGGAATAGACTCCTTGTTCCACGAAAAGACTCATAAGATGTAGTGAGTATACGAGTCGAATGGGGTAACTTTTGGATTGAAACGAGATACGAACATTGTGCTATAACCGTTTCTAAAGCAATTTATGTGGCAGTAGATCTATGAGAATGTTATCTGCCACAAAACAAGTTCTGCGACTGTCCTTTGATATTAAATATCAAAGAACAGTGCAGAAATCGATAATAAATTGTATCATCAAGCAGAACCATTAGAATGGAACACAACCGAGACATGAAACGCAGAAATCCTCCGGGATGGGGAAAGTCAAGGAGCATGGGAATCCGAAGGATCTACATGGGAGGATCTGCACCTGTCACAAACCACCCGGGGCGATATGAATTCAAGTGTACCATGACAACCATTCCATCTCGAGACCTCCGTCAGTGCGCACTTTATATGTCAGCCATGAAAGCACTCGCATGTTCTTACTACGAAAGAAAAATGCTTCCAATTGGAATACACATCATTCGAGCTCGTAGACGTAGTCTTCAGACAGGACTCCTATAATTCAAGTGTACGGTAAAAATTACGACATTAAAAAATTGAAAAATACACCTAACCCTTTAAAAACAAAGCCCTTGTTCCTTTCAATTATTTAAATTTCCAGTTTTCAATAAATCCTAAAAATTCTTATACCTACATGCATATTTACTCCACTTTTATTTATTTTTCTTTCAAAAAAGCATCTCTCGAAGGATAGACCCAGGCACGTTCTATTCCTCATTACATAATATTATATGAAACAAATTTCTCATAACAAAACTGGAATCACCAGAATCTTAAAGAAAACACACAGTTAATAATAACCATGAACGGAAGACTGACTTTCACAGTGAAATTGATACAATCGTACGTTCAGAGAATATCGGGATAGAACAGCCCCTCTGATGTAGGGACGAAAAACCGGAATTCCTCTGTTCTCGACGAGAAATAACTTGAGGGTGGTCGACACGTGACACGTGAGGCGACAAGGGTCCCTCGTTACGGCAGGGTCACCCCCGTTTCTCAACCCTTATCCACCCTTACCACCACGATCACAATTCTATGAGGAGGAAAACCAAAAATCCTTCTTTCTCTATTTCAACTCTCTCTCTCTCTCTCTCTACGCGAAAGCCGCACTTCAACTTCATACCTCCCCCAGTTTCCATAACCCTTCCGATCATCCCAAAGGTTTTCTTTAAATCTCCCAAGAGAGGCCCATGATCTGGCCACGTACTGGGGATGTTCCTGAATCTTCCATAATGTTTTTCAAAGGGTAACTCCACCTTTAAAGAAAGGATTTTTATTTTCATATACTTTGTTTTTCTTTCCCGTCCGGAAGCTCCAAGGGGAAATGTGGCCCTTGAAGGACGTGGTCGGAATAAGAGGTCATATCAGATCAAGAGCTACCGCATAGGAGCCACGCCCTACACCCACGTGCCTTGTCCGTCGCACAGCGTCAACGAGTAAGTAGGTGGTATATTGATTGATGGTGTGATACCTACTAACAACGTAGGTCAGAGGCTCTGGTATAAGTCGCACCGAAAGAAGCACGAAAAATTTGACTGGACAAAAATTATCGCCAACATAATTGACAATTATTATTTCCTTTTCCATACGTGCCAGACCGACAAGGACCGGTACCGCCTAGGTAGACGCCGTTTTCCGCTCGAACCCGGGGACGGACATAGGCTAGGTTCCATTCTCCCGAGGCCCCGTCTTCCTATCGCTTCGGGCCTTCCTTACCAACCGAGTTTGTTTACGTTTCCTCCGTAAATAAGGAAATTCGCCGATGCGGAAAATGTGTCCCAACTTCCCGTTTCGTGGGGAGCGGATCGTCCCACGAAAATCGTTTTGGTAGCGTTGGAATCGCGGCGAAATCACTTTTTCGGCGAAACACGAGAATCTCGGATTCGTGGGAAAAAGTTGGGACACTTTTTCCGCATCGGCGAATTTCCATATTTACTTACGGAGGAAACGTAAACAAACTCGGTCGGGAAGGAACGCCTAGCCTCGGGCGAATGAAACCTAGCCTATGTCCGTAACCCGGGTTCTAAGGAATCGAGCGGAAAAAAACGACGTCTACCTACACTGAGAGAAAAGATTTTTTTAGTGGCTAGGTTAAATCCGAAATAACCTCGAAAAGAAATTGAAACCACCTAGAATCAATTGATTCAACCTAGAAAAAAATAGGTCCAGGTTAAAGTAACATCGAAAAATATTAATACTACCTAGACCCATATAGAAACAACCTAACCCGTTATTACCCGCCCTCTGACCACAACCTGGAATAAAAAAGTGTCAACCTAGACCAAATGTGAACTTCACATTTGGTCTAGGTTGACACTGTGAAGACCTTGAAAATATATTACCTACCTTTGACTTTTAAGTGGGGTAACCTAGAATTGAATGATTTGACCTTCCATATAATTTCCCTCCATTAAAGTCTCGGTTGTACAACTGAAAACAACCGAGAGATTTAAAAGGCGAGATTGTTACTTTAGGTAACAACCCAGAAGAAAAACGCTGCAAATTTTACACAAGGGTTTATTATTCTTTGATATACGTTACTTGTGCAGAAATTTAATTCTGTCAATAAAAAAATTAAAAAAAATTTTTTTTTTGGATTTTTATCTCAAAAAAAATAATTTTTTTTGGATTTTTTAGTTCAAAAATGTGTTTTTTCAAAAATTCTGTATTTTTTACTCGAAAAATATTTAACATCCTGAGATCCTTCAAAAATCCCATTTTTAGCCCCACGAATGCCCTAAAGATCGCCCTAGTGAAATCGGATCGTTCCGGGACCCCAAAAAATGGATTCTACGTCCAAAAATACTTCGAAAACGACACCTAACTCGATCCCATAGCTAAAAGCCTTCAAAAAACCCCTCCCGTAGCCCCATTATAGCCTCATAGCGCCCCACGGGTTTGGGCGATCGGACTGAAAACCTTGCGGGCACAACTAGATGGTAAACCAAGTATTTTGTCGAAATTTCAGATTTTTTAAAAATTTCCTACTGACCAAAACGGCCTGGACGGCGGACGGCGGACGGACATTTCGGATTTAGAATGTAGACCTCTTGAAACGGATAATGTCAAATTTTGAGCCCGATCGGAGTCGTCGACCCCCGTCGCGAAAACATAGGTGTATTATTCCAAGAATAATAAACCAAAAGTTAGACTTTCAGTCTCGGTTAAAACTACAGTAGTACCACAAATAGTTTTAGGTTTAAACAACAGTGATTGTAATTCATTCAATAAATTCCAGGTTGTTTCTACAGTACGCTAAGCGGCCGCGGAGAGCGCCACTGTAGGCGGTGGGCGTTAATTCTCGTTGTCTTGGCACCCCTGCTATTTAGCCGGTGGGGTTGAGGTCATCTAATTTCTGTCACTATGTGCAGTCATATTATGACGTCACATTCAAATTTTCGTACTGAGTTGGAAACAGAGACAACTCAGAAAGATAGTTGAAGTTGGTAGAAACAACCTGCAATGGAAGTGGAGCAAACCTAGAAAGAAAAGTGGACCACCTAGTAATTTATTAGGACCAACCTGAAAAGAATAGGAAGCTACCTAGAAATTTAACTGTAACAACAGGGATAGTAATTGAAACAACCTCGTAAATAAAGGGGCACAACCTAGAGAAAAAAGGGTTCTAGGTTAACGCGCCATGGCTGTAAATTGTTTGAGGTGGGGTGAGAACGTTTTTGTTTTAGGGTAAATCAACCGTCTATGAAAGTGAAAAACCTTGAATACCAGGGTGAGACAACCAAGACATTAATGTTTTTAACCTAGACTGTAAATGGATGGAGGCGGCGGCACACACCGTGAACTTAACCTAGAACTAAAGTGTGGGGGTGGCGTATTTTAAATCTTGGTTGTTTGCATTTTTAGGAAGGTAACTTCACCAGTATTTTCAATCTAGGTTAAATTATATTCAACCTAGACTAAATTGTTCCACCCTAGAATGAAAACCAAAAAAATCTAGGTTGGCAGCATTTAACCTAGAAAAAAATCGAAAAATAACCTAGAATAGGCCCTTTTTTCTCTCAGTGTAGGCGCTACCGTTTAGGCGTGATGCCGAGACAAAAAGTTAGCTCAAGGCTAAAGCATGTTCAATGCTAAAATGAAATATCCCCGAAACATACGTATTACGTGCGACTCTATGACGAAGGCTGGGTTTCTATTTGTTCAGCGAAACTGATCAAATAAGGGTCAACACCTCACCTATAAGCCGATGTTCGAGGTTCGTAATTTTCCGGAGGCGGAACTGATAGGACGTCTGGACGGGTAATCCTAGCACCACGAATAAGGTCCGCTATTTCGATACAATTCCAACGAGATCCTGAAAATCCGATTTTCGGGGATCATAAAGGAAAAGGCAATTGATTCCACGGAGGAAACCGCAGACAGTCGTTTGTGTTACTGTAACCAGTGCTTCCGCCGCAAACCGAAAATACAGAACGTTTGAGGAAACCTTAGATATTTGACCTGGAAATACCTCGTCTGTTAGCTAGATTGGATCGAAAATTACAACCCCAGACCATTGCTTAGAATTTGACAAGCTCTATTGTTGAATCCATTCGCACTGTAGTTCACTGTAGTTTCAAAAAATTTCTCCTTTGTCAATGACAAACGAAAGATGATGGATATGACTGTTTTCACAACTGTTCATCATCAATCTTCCAAGATACAAAAAATGTATGTAGGTAGGTAGATACCTAAATGTAATGACACGCCACTACATCTCACGCTTTCAATACACTGTGAGACAAACTCCAGACACTCTGGACACAGTGAGAAGCGGAAACATTTGGCTGAGCCCCAGCGGTACGACGTAGGCCAACAACTATCATGTCAAAAGACTCGGGTACAACGTTTTCTACAGGTAAGGGTTGTTAACACAGTGAAGCATTCACTATCATTTACCACTCGCAATATCCGGACGGCTTCTAGAAGGCAAGGTTGCATTAATTAACCCTTGCCAAGCACACACCCGAGGGCCTTATCTAGTGAGTACGGTGCTGTCAAACCGTAGTGAGGGGTTCAAACCTGAGAGCGTACAACTTGCGACTCTTAAGATACGATATGAGCTTTTATGATAAGAAGTATTAAAATTTATGACACCAAATTTGAAATATGTTTCACAAATAGAGGAAGTAAAAAAAAAAAGGATCTATAAGTAGAAGCTACAGGTGTTAAGTAAATATAACTATCACGATGACAGTGTCTTACAGGTGGTTCCCCCATCGGCTCATCGGTTTCACGTCCACTTCTCTCATCTCATCACTTCCAGTAACCGAAGAAGACAAGAAAGAAGAATGATCTGAGAGTAGTGCTCTTCGCACCATGTATGTTCAGTTATAGCTACAATATTTCCTTTAGTCTGTTCTACATTGTAAAGGTCGAGTTATCGCTCGATTGGCACCGTCAGACACAGCAGATCTTAGCAGATCTTTATTGAGTTCCACTATGGAAAGTAACGTGCGAAGGGAAAAGTCTTTATTTTGATTAGGGAGTAGGGGTTCTACTCTTCCGTGAAGGCTCTCGCAACAACAGGGCTGTTATCGAGGATGAAATAAGTGTAGAATTAATCGAGGCTGAGATCCTCCCCTTACAAAAGAACCCACCTTTCAAGGTTCGCCCGACGAATGTTGACTTATCCCTGGGTGTTTGTCTTGGCTCTGACGGCTACGAGAGCTTACACTCGGGTAAGACAGCTTCCTTCGGTCAACTCATTTTGGTGCAACGAAGGGGAGTATGTACTTCATCCCACCAAACTCTCCCTTGAACGGCTGGAATCCGTTTCATACCGGAAAATCATCTTCCCTGAGCACCCAGGAAAAAAAAAGTCCATCCGGAATTAACAATGAAGGTTGCAGAGACAGCTCTGGAAAACCACTCTCCTAAATTGGAGAATTTAGAATAAACACCCACGTAGAAAGAGGATTATTGTGAACGACCTTTCAATTATACCAACAATAGCCACAACTTCTGATCCGTAAAGGTTACCAGAAATCCTGAAATCTACAAAACGGAAGTATTTTTAGTGTTAAAGATGATTGAAGTTAATTTGGATAACCTGGAAACCAAGACCGCACTTTGCGTGGAAGAAGTTTACGTCCTCTCACGACCCCCCCCCCCCCCCCCCCCAACAACCAATCATGCTCTGGACCATGCCAACGCTCTCATAATAATAATTATTATGAGAGCGTTGTGGCATGGTCCAACTGGATTCAAACTATTTGAATCACATCCTAGGAAAACCGTGAAGTTGCAGCAAAATGCAATTTGAATTATTTTCCCAGGTCGACTGGGAAACATAAAGCTAAAAGTGCAAAACCGTTCATTAGGCGCGAACACCAACCACAAACGGGTACAGGAGCAGTGAACATGGAGAAAAGAGGTAGAATAATTAGATATTTCCGAGAACACGGACTCCTAAGAGACTGCTCATAGTTAAAGCCCATTCTTTTTCTCGCAACTCGAGACTCCATAATTTATTCTCCAGGAGCCGAGAATTCAGGGAGCGATGTGGGTCAGGGTTTCGTAGCCTCGGCACGTAATCACTTAAAACCACCGAGAAACTTGTCGAGAAAGAAGGAAATAAAAGGGGAAGTGTTCAAGAAAAGATGGTCCCCAGCCGTTAAGGATTAGGTTTCTTCGTTTCAAGAGATCCCGTGAAAAAAGAATAATCAATGTTGAATAAATATGGTGGAAAGTCCGGTTTCAATGGTTTCTGGGGGATGATGCTCACTTGAATTCAGAAGCGTTATAGACGATAGTAACTTATGAATAGAAGTACAACAGTTACTGCTGTACTACTCTTCATAAACGTATCCACGTAGTATCCACGGCAGTCGAAGGAAGAATAATTTTCTTAGTAACTAAGAAAATTATTCTTCCTATAATAACTGTTATTTTGATGTAATTATGTATTAGACTGGGCGTTCTAAAAATGACGCAATGCACTTCATTTCTGGGGGATGATGCTCACTTGAATTCAGAAGCGTTATAGACGATAGTAACTTATATATATATGGGGCATTCCACGTCAAAGGTTGAACTCAAAAAAATAAAGTTCTTCGAAATCAACCATTTTTGGGTATGTTGTACCCCTAGGTGAGAAAAAATTTCCCAGAAATTTGGAGACCGATTCGTCGCATTTTCGTCGCTCCACAGGCAGTCAAAGTTAGCAAAATAGGCAGGTGTGGGTTCACTTCGCCGGCTGCTACCGCCCTAATTCCTCCACCAAAAAAACAACATCGCCAGTGTTTTGGAAAGAGAAAAACCTCCTCTTTTCTGAGGTGTAATCGTTTTTTCATTCAAAATTGTACTTCACTTTTAAAATCGAGTTTGAAAACTTAAAAAACAGTTTTCTCCAATTTGGGCTTTTTTAATATTTTTTATTTATGGCTTAATTTCAAGGTATACACCTGTAGAACATCCAGTTAAAAGGGAATCATGGGATGCAAAGTCGTTAAGTGTCAGCAAACAAAAGATATCACTAATATATGAGGAAAAACGCGTTTTTTCTCCTTTTTACCGGGTTTTCCGCGGTTGCATTGCCTCACATCCTTTCTCTACGAGAACACAGACTATAATGGACTTCATCTGCCACTCATAAGCTTTCCCAGTAGGTTTCAATTTTTTTTTTTTTTTTTTTTGCGTGTCCGCTCATTTGATTGCTCTTTGCACTTGAATCTAGGGCCTTATCTCCTTATCTACTTGTCTGAGCTTGCACCACTAATGTTGTCTTTCTTTCATCTTGTGAACTCTTCTTTCATTCCGGACGCAGATCACCTTATGGTGATTGGGTGAGAGAAAAATTGAAGTCATGGGATTCAGTCACGTAACCACGGCCGTAAGGTAATTTGAAGCGTTTGGCTGCACGTACAAGTCTACAGCGTCCTGCAGGAAGAGGGATCTCGACTCCTAGAGAGCTGTACCAATGGACAAAAGAACACCTAAAGGAAACCAGAATATTATTTTGCAGCAAAAAACAGGTGGCGGCCAAAGACTAGCCCTCCAGAAGCGGTTCAGTCGCTCTTTTACAATTCATGGTAGGTACCGAGGGCTATCATGCATATCTGCCGAATCCAGATGGTCTTAACTTGAAAATAACGAGTGAATCTTCCTTTAGTAAATTTTGTAAAATAAACGTGTAGGTAGTAAATCGAATAAGTACATCTGTTTTCATGTGTTCTCACCATCTCCCCCAAATATAGTAGGCAACTAAAGGAATGTGGATCGAATAGAAAGTGTTAAACTGCCTACAAATTAGGACAATTTGAATTTTAAGAGTTGAAACAGTTTTTGAAATAGAAAAAAATTGAAACCTACTGGGAAAGCTTATGAGTGGCAGATGAAGTCCATTATAGTCTGTGTTCTCGTAGAGAAAGGATGCGAGGCAATGCAACCGCGGAAAACCCGGTAAAAAGGAGAAAAAACGCGTTTTTCCTCATATATTAGTGATATCTTTTGTTTGCTGACACTTAACAACTTTGCATCCCATGATTCCCTTTTAACTGGATGTTCTACAGGTGTATACCTTGAAATTAAGCCATAAATAAAAAATATTAAAAATGCCCAAATTGGAGAAAACTGTTTTTTAAGTTTTCAAACTCGATTTTAAAAGTGAAGTAAAATTTTGATTGAAAAAACGATTACACCTCAGAAAAGAGGAGGTTTTTCTCTTTCCAAAACACTGGCGATGTTATTTTTTTGGTGGAGGAATAAGGGCGGTAGCAGCCGGCGAAGTGAACCCACACCTGCCTATTTTGCTAACTTTGACTGCCTGTTGAGCGACGAAAATGCGACGAATCGGTCTCCAAATTTCTGGGAAATTTTTTCTCACCTAGGGGTACAACATACCCAAAAATGGTTGATTTCGAAGAACTTTATTTTTTTGAGTTCAACCTTTGACGTGGAATGCCCCATATAGAGTATATGAGTATATATATACTCATTATATTGGGTTTATGAATAGAAGTACAACAGTTACTGCTGTACTACTCTTCATAAACGTATCCACGTAGTATCCACGGCAGTCGAAGGAAGAATAATTTTCTTAGTAGGTAACTAAGAAAATTATTCTTCCTATAATAACTGTTATTTTGATGTAATTATTAGACTGGGCGTTCTAAAAATGACGCAATGCACTTCATTAAAATTTAAATAACAGTTAACCAATTAATTCACAACGCCACGCCTATCAAACAAAGAGAAGTTCTCGCGTTCATGTTTAGCATTGCAAATGCCAACCTATGCCCTAGCACTCATCCACCAGTTGCGTTTAGCGTTTCAGGTAGATACACCTTCATGAAAACTTTGATCCAGGTAGTCCTACCGGCCTTACATAAATGAAGCTCCACCTAAGCATTCCGGACGAGTACTGAGTTTTGGGTGAGCATCGGAAGCCCGTAACCATTTCAGACGATCGAAACTTTTAGGAGTTAAGTCTATTTGTCGAGACCCGCTTAGGAGATTCAGTGTAAATGTTTAGAGCCCACATCACGTCAGGGGTAGGGGCGGAAGCCAGTTTCATCTTGATGAACCAAGTTTTCCAAAGTGCTCTCGCCCTTCTTAAGCCGCGTCTCATTCCTCACTTCAATCTCAGATGCTGGCGGCGTGTTCAATTAGGATGCCGGTTTTGCAAATTTTATCCTTAGCGGCAGTTGATAGCTTGTGGGCTATCACTTCGCTTGGTCCAAAACTCGTGAAAGTCACTTTTGGGAGGATAGCGGCGTGGAAAATTAAATCGCTTAGTTCCAGCGCTGCGGATGGGAAAAGTGAACCGGACATTTCATGTTACTGAAACAGTTCTCGTCATTGCCTCCCACTTGTCTTTTGAAACCCCATCGAACTTAAATTGGAAATTCCGTTAGTCTGAGGGTAGGTTGGATGACCTCAAAGCTTTGTAGCCAACTCCGTTTAAAGTCACCCAAACGTAACGTTTTGTAAGTTGAATTCGAAATTTCGTAATGATGCGGATGCGCATGCGGATGTTTGATGAAGCGCATTTGAACAGTTTCTGTTAAACTAGGGATATGGTTTCAGATGAAGGAATGAGTGTTTTTCTTTGCCTACGTTGAGCAATATTCTAGCAACGAATTTAAATTTACGACCATACAGCCAGGACGCTACTACATTGTTTCGTCGTCGGAATTCGTCCCTCCCAACTGCGTGTAACAAAAGAAAAATATTGCTCTCTTTTTCTGTGTAAAAAAGGCTTTTCACTGGAACAATAATTGAATTGGCTCCTAAAAAAAATCACTCCTTTTCCCCATTCTTGACAGTGTTATTCCCCTGCTAGAGCATGACGGAAGGGCGTTAAAAGCCGGTCGAGGCATTGCGTTTCGCAAGCTACTTAATTTCCAGTCGTGGAGGGTAGGGACTTTGAAGACCAAGACAAATAGGGAAGGGCATGGAAGGATGAGGGGGATTTACTCTTTCTGTTTCTCGCAGTTCAGAGCTGACGTGAATGTATAGCTGTTGCCTGTTGGTTCTAGACATCTGTATAAAGTGGGATCTCAACTTCGCCCCAAGTGTTGGCAAACTGTCGTAGGATCTTCACATAATCAACAAACCGGATAACTTATTCTGCCAACATGTGGAAGACGTGTGCCGATTCGTGACCTACTTCAACTAACTTGCGGCTTAGAAGTGTTTCTTAGCGGGACATCTTAAGTAGAAGAAACAAAATGTGGGGATCTTGTAGATTGATCTCAACTACCTACTTACTATAGTAAGTGAATTGTTTTATGGCTGTACCTACTTTTTCATTTGACTGGGCTTTTTTATTCGAAGTTCGAATTAATATCGAATACATTGCCAGAGGCACCAGATGTATAAAATCGATTTTCACTACCCATTTGTGGGGCTTAAGGAAAGACGAAAAATCGTCCTGATGTTGCATTTTGATAACGACACGGCAAAAGAAGGGCGATATAATTTACAATATCCGATAACGCTTTGACATTGAGAGGGCGCTTGTATTATACGAGCACGCTATTATAACATGATTAGCTCAACGAAAAGCAAGGTTTCCCTTCGGAAGAGCTTTTAAGGGAAAAGTGGCCCTATATATCATAATAAACGTCGAGGGAAATATTAATGAATGTCTTACCGTGAAGTCACTTTTATACAGAATTTGAGAGGAAGGGCACTCTTTGCTGCGAGTGGAAGTAAAAAAAGGAGATTAACGGAAAGAGGGGCGGAAGGAATAAGTTAATTTGTAATTTCGTATTGTTCTCACTCGGTCGTTGCATGAATAATCCCAGGGCGAGAATGAAAGGTGAGAAGACAAGCTGAAACGGTAAAAGGGGGAGAGAAGAAAAAGAGATCCGCTGAAGAAGGAACCCTGTTAGGTGAAGAGGACTGAGAAAAGGGAAGCGTCGAAAACGGCACTGCGATAGATAGTGATCCATCACTTGGGTGGCCTCTACCCCTAGGAACAGCAAAGTTTCGCCTCTCAAAACTTTTTTCGGTCCTTTAGCGATGAGCGATACCCCCTGTTCGTCTTGAGGACCCATTTACAGAAATGAGGCAATTTATTCAAAGCGGAGAGGGGAAACGTATTTTCAGACGTCAGATTATCCACTCCCGATAACGAACCGCTCTTTTCATATTCGAATAAGGGTTGAACTGGGATCGAGGTTTCCAATAACGCAGGGCGCTACGAGGAAGGTAATGGAGGCTTTTCGAGGGTCTCTTTTACGTGACCTCCACCAAGCATCAATCCAACTTGATTTTGTTAATACTTCTAGTAAGGATTTCGATTTACACAGAAATACAAGGACCGAACACGGGACTAGTAACAGATTGCTGCGATGGCAAGGGCTCGAAAAGTTGCTGGGGTTGACCATACAAAACATTGCCCACCCTTTAAAAATAGCTGTGCTCATCTTTAGGAATGGAAGACGGTAAATTTCCTCTTTCAACCTTCTGGGAAGAGAATGAGCTTTTTAAAAGTGGAAAAGTATGTTGAAGAAAGAAGAAATTCAGTGCTTGGGTCCCAAGGCGAGGTACAAGGCAGACGACTAGAAGACTTGTATGACGTACAAGACTTCAACACGTCTCATTAGTAATCGTTTGCAAACAGTTACTAATGAGACGTCTTGAAGTCTTGTACGTCATACAAGTCTTCCATGGAAGAGTGCGTACATTGGGAAGCAATTGTTTTGCAGCACATTTCGATTTGGAATAGATTCGTCGAGGAGCCAGCGTACAACGAGAAGCTACAATAACAGCGGCCCTCGGCCTGGAACGGTGCGGGGACGAAGGGTCAAAATTTGACACATTTAACGAGGAACCTCCCGGTCACAGCTGCGCGCACGGGTAGCCTCCTCAGGATGGAATTTCTTCTCTCATACTGTGAATATTTGTCAGTACGGTAGAGTAAATTTCATTCGACGAAGACGCACATGGAGTTAAGAACGCGAAAGATTCCATTTGACCCAAAGACCCTGTAATGGCCTTCCACAACAATCTATACTAATAACTTACCAAAACCTACCACTATAGTGGTATTATAATAACTTAGAAATGACGCCTTGAACCGTGAAAAAATTTTCATCGGTTTCAGATTTTTTCGAGTAAACTTTGATAATAATCAAGAGTCTTGGGGCTGGAATATGTGGAATTCACATATTATAGACTAGTTTCCTTCAAAAGAGGCGTTCTAAGCAATTCAAAATCCGAGCAGAGTCGAGCAGAGTTTCCACAATGCACGGTCCCTTTAGTGGTTTTTATGTACCCTAATGATGAGAAGCGATATCGTCAAAGTTTAGCTGGTAAAGAATCTTGCAAAGCAACAGAAGTACTGCTTTAATTTTAATTTTCGAGTGTTCAGACCCATCTCTATGTGAAGGGATCCTTAATTACGACCTTACGTACTCGAGACTATAACAGTAGGTGCGACAAAACAAAAGGTTCGCTTTGCCCTAATGAGACCGTGGTACCGCGAGAGGAGTAAAACCACAAAACACGTTCATAACAGAGTGGAGATAATAATATAATATAATATAATAAAGGGGTGGGAAAAATGGTGTTCAAGTGAGGGTGGATTGTAAGGGCGGCTGGGTGGAAAGAGAAGTTTGTCACTCGAATGGTCGCAGTAGCGACTGCAGGAGGTGAGGTTTGCAGCTTCTGACGGGAGAACCAACTTTCATTAGAGGTATAACGTTAAGGGCGGGCAAGAGCAGAAGGGCTCGGTTTTGCGCACCCTGCCGACGTGGAAAAAACTTTGGGCCCAACCCTTGTCCTGACACCCTGTACCCGTTCTTCCGCAATGCAGATTCCCGTGTCCCCGCCGAAACTCCCTTCTTAAACAACATAAACAAGAAGGTCATCATCATGCTCGATACCGATCGTAAGCCAATTTACATGAAACACAATGCCTCGAAGAGTAAGCCTGAAAATGGTGGGAGAAAGACTTCCAAAGATAGCAGTTCTAGTAAGCAGTAACAAAATGTCCGGGGCCATAAACTAAACCCTCACAAAAAAAAAAATAATAATAATAATAATAATAATAACGGTGGCATAAATACTACGATAAAGACACTTCTCTTCACTTCGTTCAGTAACCTTTTAAAACCCCATCTATAGACACAGCAAACTCTTGATGTGAGGCGATTAGGGTGAAAACCTTGAAGGCTACAAGGGTATTTTATGGTATTTAAGGGTATTTTGTCACAATTGAGGGGAAGGCTTACAGCTTTCTCGTGTGGGAGGTATTTGTAATTGAGGGCTAGTAAGCCATTCCTTCAGTCATTACCAACATACATTATGATGGACTCGGTCTTCATTAGCTTTTTTGGGGCTTTGAGAACGCTTTCGAGATGAAGACTCGCCATTCAGGCCTCCCTAATGTGCAAAGCCCCACCTCTCCCTCACCACTGTTCAAACACCCTCTTTGTCACCAGTGACGTTATGGTGACACGTGGTATGAAATAATAATGGTGGAGGTTGGATGAGATATCCTTACAATACCCAGCAACGTAAGGATAACTGTTATCCCGATTATTTATCAATAGTCGGTCTGGTTCCGAATCACTATATTCCGGATCACTATGATCGATATATCGATGGGAAGGCGCTGGGCTAACCTTTCTGACGAAGATATTTAAACAAAATTTGTTTAATTTTAATTTAATGGCAAACTACAGCACACAAACAGTGGAACATAGACTTGTTATTTGTCATTGTGTATTATCGAATTACCTAGGTTTATCATACTTGGAATAATACATGTATTCGTGTCGAAGGTCGAAAATTTTGGCCAGTCTCAAAATTCGTCATTATTAGTTGCAAGATGTTATTAAATGACAAATTTTGTCATTATGTATTTGTCATTATATTGACAAAATACTCGGTCCACCATCAAGTTGTGCCCACTAGGTTTTCAGCCCGATCGCCCAAACCCGTGGGGCCGGGGCTAAAAAGAGGCTAAGGGAGAAGTTTTTGAAGGGTTTCGGCTATGATTAGAGCGGGGCTCCCGCTACGTCCAAAAATACCTACTTCGATAACGTCTCCAGACGTTATCGAAGTAGGTATTTTTGGACGTAGAAACTATTTTTGGGGATCCCAGAGCCGTCAGATTTCACCGTGGGGATCCACAGGGCTACAAATGGAGCTTTTGAAGGATGTGATGAGGAAAAATGAGGCTTCGTTTTCCGTGCAATTTTAGACGCATAACTAATTTTTTGGAGTCCAAAATCTGTCCCAACATTGTACCGATTTTTATTTTTATTTTCATTTTTTCAATATTTTTTACATGAAAATTTCTTTTCTTTTTTTAGAATAATTTTTTATTTACATAAAATATTTTTGCACAATTTACCTACTTCAAAGAATAATAAACCCTTGACCCCATCACCCCCACGGTGATGTTCCACCACGCAAATTAGGTTTTTTATCCTATTTCATTGTCTGAAATCTGAGACATTGTCTGCAGATCATTAAATGCTGTTTTGATAAATTTGAGGAAGGTCGTGCACCTACGGATACAGTCGGGACATTCGAGAGGAAAGAATTAAATAAAATGATATCGCAAGAGTTCAAGAGGAGGCCAGCTGAAAAAAAG
The DNA here is from genome assembly GCA_955831195.1 of Pilophorus perplexus. Taxonomy (NCBI): domain Eukaryota; kingdom Metazoa; phylum Arthropoda; class Insecta; order Hemiptera; family Miridae; genus Pilophorus; species Pilophorus perplexus. The sequence continues at coordinate 12,886,097 of OY037010.1, read as the reverse complement.
ATGAAAACCTTGCGCAACCTGCATCCAAGTCAAGACGCGTTGAGAGAGATATTAAACATTGATATCACCTAAAAGTCAAGAATAGGTCAGCTCCGCACTCTCTCTCTCAAACACATAGAACCATACGCCTTATCAGCAATTGGGCCCGCTGGCCAGGTTAATTTGTACAAAACTGTTTAAGAACCACCCAAAACCACCTACTCGAGCTTTATATTCAAGCTCTTAATTTGGTATGCAATTAGGCTCTTGAGATCTGACAAATGCACCAAGCAGGAGATTATCCAAATAGCAGAAGTTACGAGGGTTCAGCCAACTCTAGTATAGAGCGAGCTGAGATCGGATAAATTAGTTACTCTCGTCACCCCATTGTACGGAACTCCCTGTCAATGCCATACCCTTGTTCGCATCAAGAAGCTTCTCACGTTTTGAACAACTTCAAGTGACGAAAGCCCTCAAAACTTTTACACCACCTCTGCCTCGCAAGCTCAACAACATTATAAAGTTGTTCGAAACACCGCAATATTTTGGCAATTCATCATCCGAACTTTTGTTTTTTAAAAGACTGATGAGAGGTAAGTGCGAAGTATGGAGTTTTAGAGGAAACAATAATGCAGCAAGTCGAACCGGCACCACCGAGATAGAATGAATACAGCGATGTTGTATTATGCTACTCCCCTCTTTGAGCAGTTCTAGCCCAGAGAAAAGGAATTATTTATTGTACTGTTGATCCCTTAGCCCTAAGGGGGAAATTTGTTTTCCCCATTGCCTTAGCATAATAATTATTGTTAGTGGAAAATTCATGTTCACACGTATTCAGGTACATCAGGCATTCAAAGAAGAAGACTTCCTTCGAGAAACGTCCTTGTATAATAAGAAAACTAACCCGATTTTCACTGCCTAAATAAAAAAACCTCCACTTCGCCCAACCGCAGTTTCCAGCATCTTCGTGACTTCTTCATGAACATTCGTAATTCGACCATGATAATTTACAAGAAAGAAGTTTCCCCCATCTTATAGTGTTGTAGTGTTGTGGCGAACGAGTCTCTTGAGTGTAATTGAGGAGCGCGGAATTAAAAAGCTTGAAGGGTGTCAACTTGAAAGGTCTTTTAGATCATTTGAAAATTGAAAATGAAAAAAGAGTCATGTTTTTGAAAAAGGAACTGTCTATTTGATGAACAAAAACGCTGTCAGATACTCGAACGTAGACGTGTGACACGATGCATTTTTAATATCAGCAATTCAAGTACATAATATGTTGCAAGAATTAGTCATTTTTATTGCCCCCAGTAGTCTACTTTAATTTAATTACAGCCAAATGAGTTTCTGGTTGATTATTCCTTTCGGAAGTAAGCAGAATGGCAAAGAAACGACCGCCTGAACAGGATGACTCATTGGAAGCGTTGTAAGGTCTTCTCTCTTCTCGGTGGTGCGGGTCGAACAAGGGCTGTCAAGTGGAAGAGTCATTCCGAGTCCAGGAAATGCCATACGAATACACATAAAAGTATTTGGACCCTAAATCCAGTCACGAGCAACAGTTATTTTGCACACCGAGTTTACCACGCAATTTCTCAAACCATTTCCATTCGAAACATGCTCAGATGAGCCTAACGAAGCCAGGCTAGTAAGGTTAGCGGGTATGTAAATCTCCATTAGCGTGTTTGTGTAGGCAGCGGACCACTCCAGAAGCTCGACGGGCCTAATAAGCAGGTAATCAGGGAACATCTGACAACTTGATTGAGAACTGACACAGGGATATCTACCTCCAGTCAGATGAATAGAATTGGTAACCTGTGTCGATTCTGAACATACCCGACTACTCTGCATCTTTCTGAAAATTAGATTAAAAGTGGTTTAGTGGTATTAGAGAAGGGCTCAATAGTGGTAACAATGCAGCTACGATTTGATTCTGCACCAAAGATGTCAGGCCAAACGAAATTCCATTTATGGAATTTATATTTTCAAGTATTGTTAAACGGAACTATTCTATCTACATAAAAAATGACAGTGTGTGTGTAGTGTGAGTGTCTTCTTTTTTATAATGTCACATTATAAAGAAGAATTATTAATGTGGATATAAAAAGGAAGTAATGTTGAAATGCGTCTGTTTTGGATTATTATAGGGATAATAAACCTATGTAATCGCGACGGAGATCGAAAAATTGGATCGACCTCAAAATTTGACATTATACGACACGTAAATTCCAAAAACGAAATGTCCGTCCGCCGTCCAGGCCGTTTTGGGCAGTAGGATTTTTTTGACAAAAAACTCGGTTCACCATCTAGTTGTGCCCGCAAGCATTTCAGCCAGTTAGCCCAAACCCGTGGGCTCTGTGTGGCTAAACATGGGCACAAAATTTTTGCACAATTAACCTATATCAAAGAATAACACCTAAGCCCTGTGTAAAATTTGCAGCGTTCTTTATTTATGACACCGACGCAGAAACGTTGATTGTATCATTATAATTTATCAATATTAGCAACGATTTTGCGACGATTACATTTAATGAATAACCTAAAAAGCAATGCTTTACATGACGAAGGAATGGATTTACATAATAAGGTACTACCGAAGTTTCGGATAATGATAAACTTAAGATCTGCAATCAACGTCAAGTGCTTCTAAATAAACCCTCGACCAACTCGGCAAGATGGATGAAAGAAACGAAGTCAACAAAAATCATATCCGATCAGATTATCCCTCGTTAGGGCCAATGACGTTCTTTTGTCAACAACCAGACGGCAAAAACTAACGACCCACACATGCAAAGCATAGAGGAGGGGCAATGAGCCAACGATATTATTTGTGATGTTTTCCTAATCTCAGAACACGAAGAAACGTGAAAATCCCCCTACTCCGTCACCGCCTTTTATCACCCCACCATTCTGTGCAGTAATCACCGGAAGGACCTCCGTCGGTTAGTCGTTTTTGGACGAAGAAAACGGACTTCAGGCCGCCTTCCGGATATTGGATATTTTACTGCCTCATGATGACACGAAGGAAATTCCCCTCGTCAAGACAACGGTGATGAGACTTTGATGGTCCGGTGTCCGGAAATTATAAGGGAACCAATTATCTTTCCGGAATAAAAACCCGACGTCTGTCAGATCCATTTTCAAGTATAATAATGGAACAGCGAATTTTTGCAAACCCGTTCTCTCTTTCACAGGAATGGCGATAAAAAGTTTCACATTCGCAAAACGATATTTACAAATTATATATTTACGCCCAAATGGTTGTGCCCAACGAGGCGGGACATCCGATTAGGAATCCACGAATGCCAGTTTTTTTGGGCCACCATTTTATAAATGGATGAAATAATAAAAGAATAGGAAAATTGTGTTATAGCGCGCTCAGCTGGAAGAGCAAATTAACGTTTTTAAGAGAAGTTCAAATAATTTCTTCTTAACTCCAAATTGCTTACAGTACAGTTAATTTGCAGTATTTTACACTGAAACTATTAGATACTGGAGTGAAATGAAAAATGAACGGGTTAAAGATAAGGATAGTGAGACGGAACTGTATCCAACCAAGGAACTCCTTTGGAGGCACGTAGCTAGAATTTACGGGAACGAAGGAGTAGGAGTAAATGGAAAGGAAAACCGGTGGACGGAGGAATGAAAGAAATAAGAGAGAATCCTTTCAATAAGGCCTAAATGAAGAGAGGGCGGACTCAACGAGGCGGAAAAAGTCGAGTAAAGCCAGATGGGTAGTTTGCAGAGAGGTTCTAATGACGGCGGTTTCTTTAATTATCCGATTCAACGGACAAACGAAAGCGCGGAAGGTATTTCGTCATTAATGAGAAGCTTGGGGACAACCCGATCCTAACGGATATTACGACAACACCGAACGAAGCCGCGATCTGCCCACAGATATTACAATCGAGCCTCAAATGTCAAAGGATAACGGAGAAAAACAGAGAGAAAAAGAGGGGAATATTCACTTGGAACAATGGAAATTCATTGGATGGAAGGGAGGAAAATTTACTCTTTATTAATATTCTGTTAATTTTACCAAACAACAGAAACAGAATGAACTGAAAAAAGCCTGCGCTTGGAGGCTCCGCATTTTGAAGAGGAAGGACCATAACTCCGGTACATATCGAAACAACACCAACGCGAAAAAACGTAACGGAAGTAATGGAATCAAAGTTTTTTTTTTTTTTTTTTTTTTTGCTAGATAATTTGGACAGTTGCATGTCTTTTCTTTGGCTCATACCAATTCTTCATCATATCCGATTATGGAATCAGAATGTTATCAGAATCAACAGTACACTGTTGATTCTATAGAAAGACATCAGAATCAATACGCCCTACTGCAATAATTCGACACTAACAATCAGAGAAACTAAAGAATTAGTCACAACAATAGCATGAATGGCTACTATTTCGACGGATGTAAGAGGGAATAGGCATTTGCGGGAACGGGAGCGAGGGAGGTAATATCGAGAATGTTTTTGAAAGCTTCGACGGGGAGCCCTTGATTTAGTGGCTGGCAGTCTGACAAATCCGCCGATCTCCATTCCCAAAACCTTCTCGTCTCAGAGGAAGGATATGTTCGGGATGTAGAGGAAAGAGAAAAAGCGCAGAAAAAGGGGAATACATAAAGCATGAAACGGGGAGAACTGCGGGAGGAACAATCTCCTCAACTGCCCTATTTTTGAGGATGGAAAAGTTCTCTCCACCAAAGAGCTCAGTCATTCAAACAATCGCTAGCAGTTTGGAGGGCGGAAGAGAAAGAAAACTACGTTTTTCACAATAGGGTAGTTTGGGAAAATTCGCTCAAGGCATGATGAGTATAAATAAACTAATACAGACAATAGAGTGAATTTTTATTATCTTCAACGCACTGATTCGGTTAAATCAATAGCTCTAGGTAGTGAGAAGCTCAAAAATTTCGAGGTTATATATTTAATATAACCATCTCAATGGCTCAATTTAGTGATGGAATACGGTTAGCAAGAAAAAAAACCCTGGAGTAGGGCGAAAATATCCTTTGTCATCCTTCAACGGAAACTGCCAGATCCGCATGTCGTTAAGACGGGAACGAAAAGTCTTACAAGACGCCAGGCGATTTATGGCTCGTCTGCTGTTCACTTTACCTCGGATCAGTAATCGAATCAGAGAGTCTGCAGCTTAACTGATGGTAACAAGGCTGCGGTTGAATCTTATCCCGTTAAGGCTTAGCGACCATTTTTCACGTAGTCGCAACGGAAAGCCATTTGTCACGTTCAATTCCACGACACAGAGAAGACTACCGGAGTCGAGGTTACAACAAGTAACAGGCGTTTTATCTTACTGTTACTACTTAATTAAATTAAGTAAATTTTAATGAACCTTAGAAAAAACACCATATCGTTAAAAAGCCACCGTTGGTTGAAACCCGTTAACATAAACATGATTGATTAGTGTATTTTTTTTTCCCCACCGTAAGTAAATTTCATCAGCGCCGCAATTTACCAAAACCAGTTCACAGCAACCCTGATGAAAAATATATTCACCCATAATCTCCTCTGAGGTTGGCTGGAAGTTGTGATTTATGCCAGCGAGAAGAAACAAGGTAAAAGTGAGTAGGTGAAAAGGGTTAGGAAAACGGAGGAAGGCCTGCGTTTCACTGTAAATTATAAAATGAGGCGTAGCAGACGGCTCAAGGTTGAGGAGTACGTGCGGCGGATGCGGAAGGCGGAGTAAAGTAGAAGTGGAAGGGGAAATGCAAATGAGCTAAAAGGCAAAGGGCCAACGAATAATGGCTAAAATAGGTGCGTGAGTGGAGTGAGGTAATTTGGCAGGGCTATGACTTGACCGTTGGAGTGATTCATTACGGTTTTACGGATTCAAGTCAGGGTCATGTAGGACCTACATTGTAGGTCAACAGATATCAGATCTGTAGGTCTACCACAGACCTTCGCTTTGATCTCCTAAGTAACAGGTGTATGACTAAAAATGTGTGACACTAGCTGCCAGCAGGGTGCGAAGGTTGAAATAAAAGACTCGCAGGATTACAGATTCTGCGGCAGGCACTGTCTCGCTCCGGTAGTCATAATAGCCCGGGTTACTTGCATTGTCTTCTCTTGGGATAATGACCGCTAGTTGCTATAACAGTAACAGTTGAATTTAACGATGTAAGGTTTTTAACCCTATGCTGCGGGCGGCACCGAATGCCGATTGGACACTTATTTCCCCAAGTTCCAAGCGAAAATCCGCCCTTCCCTCGGTAGACATTTGGAGCTCTCCGACCATTTTCAGCCAAACTTTCAGAGTTACTTACTCGAGTCGTAATGGAATCCTTATTAGTTCAATGCTTAGCCTTATTGACTGAATCAAAATCATACCAGGGGAGTCTAGAATAATTCTTACGATTTCATTTGATAATTAATTATTAATTTAATGGATACATCAAGGCGTAACAATTATCAAATGTCATTTTTCAAGCCCTAGTTATTTCTCACATTGTGAGAAATAACTGCTCTTTTCAATGGAAATTATTCAGGTGGCACAAGAAATTGCAAAATTTAATTCTTGTTTTTAGAGAACATCGCTAACCATAAGCCCATTGACTAATAAATAGACCATCGACGCAAATGCTATCCACTATTGACAGACTCAAAGGTCAAGGTTTCTCGTATTCAGGAAAAGCATAAATGAATACCTACGTATTTTCAACGGGTAAAAGCCTCAGTTTTCTTAGCTACCGTCTTTGACCCTTTTAAGTAAATTAATCCGCATCACTTAAGCATCAGTCCCTTTCTTAACAACACTTTTATTCCAAGGCGTTCCAGAGTCTTCTTGAAGCAGGTCGCTTCTTGAAGATAAGAAATCCTATTCGCGATTTACATTAACACTGGAGCGCTGTAGTCGTTTCCAAAATGGCCGTTCATTCCCGGCAAGCTGCCTCAATCTCAAGAGGCGATATGGAGGATTTCTTCACAAAATCGCTCATAATTATTTTTTGGTACACCTAAACTCGATGTTGGCATGAAAAATCGATTACTAGATAATCGGACCAGAAGAAGAAGATTAAGGAATCTCTTATCACTCTTATCTCAGCTCTGACAAAATAATAATAATAAGTCCTTTCCGTATTTCTTTTCGGTTCCCTGATTCCCGTTTCCCTGATTCCCGTAACGGAATCCCGTTCCTATTTACCTAACGTTATGCTTAGGCTTAGTTATATATTCAAATACGCCAATTGTAATGTAGAGTTCCGGAATTTTTGCGAGGTGGGGGGCTGTGATCAATGCTGGCCACATAATTGTGTGTGGTGTTCGACTGCCAGAGGATGTCTGCACCAATAGTTATGCATTGGTTCGCACGTCGTGGAAGGAAGAATCAGCATAAAAGGAGAGGAAATTTTATCATTCCACTGTACATGTAAGGCCGGAGCGTCAGCGGAATGTAAGTAAGTCGTCGCCGTCTTACGTTATTGCAACAGGTGAGGTCCTACCAGCCTAATAATTCCAATTTCAATCGTTTTCCCCCAAGATCCAATGTTGTTCTGATTTTACAGTCCAAGAGCTTGTTTGGTTTATAGTTATGTTAAAAAGAGGCTTCCCTGTCCAGCTGGCCTTTCTGACCTCTGACTTTGTTCTCATTTTGACGAGGCACATTGTAAAACCTACTTCCTTCGATCCTGACTTAATAATATGACATACTTATAATATGACATATTATTATACAATACATTGTATTGTTCTCAAGACTGCAAAAACAAGAGGTCTCTGAGTTACTTTCCCGTTATCCCCCTCCCCCCCACTCGATTTTGGTTGCGTTTCGGCCGCTAAAGGTTTTTAATCATCACGAAACTATTCTCAACTCTCGGATAACAGGTTTATATGGCAATTACGAAAAACAAATACTCCATATATACTGTACACCCTGGGATACTTAAAAAATCCCGTTTGTAGCGCCATAGATTCCCACGGTGAAATCAGATCGTTCCGGGAACCCCAAAAATGGATTCTACGTCCAAAAATACCGAAAACGACACCTAAATCGATCCCATAGCCAAAACCCTTTTAAAAAAACCCTCACGTTGCCCCATTTTAGCCCCATAGCGCCCCACGGGTTTGAGCGATCGAGCTGAAATCCTTGCGGGCACAACTAGATGGTAAACCAAGTATGTTGTCAAAATTTGAGTATGTAGGCAAAAAAATGCCTACTGCTAAAAACTGCTCAGACGGCGTAAGGTAGGGCATTTCGGTTTTGGAATCTAGACTGACCAACCGGCCACCCAGATTATAATTTCCAGCCAGTGAGGGCTTTTCAAAGAAAATTCGCTGGTTGGGTTAACGTTGCCTGACCAGGTTTATTTTTAAACTGGAAGAAAACTGAATAAGAAAAATCCTTGTTTTGCCCTTGTTTTGCTTCTCCTTTTTAAACTGGAAGAAAACTGAATAAGAAAAATCCTTGTTTTGCTCCCGTACACACAGCAAAACGCCCCCCTGCATATTCGTCTTCAAGGTCCACACAACCGATTATTTTTCTTTTAGCGAAATTGCGAAATCAACCTCGAACTGCGTCTTTATTTCTTAACAAACTAATAATTAGTGAATTATTCTTCTTCAATTTCCAATTTTCGTACCCCGACATGGCTATAATTGGAAGAAAACTGAATAATTAGGTGCCGGGCGCTTCAAATTACATAGGGCAGGCGGGTGACTTGCCGTTTTTGAGTGAGTCTTCCGAGCGCCACCAGAGTTCGCATGCTTAATGTAAATCGCGATATTCGGAACATATTAGGAATTCTTCTTTTCTGATTCAACCTGTTTTTGGAACAGTGGCCGAAAATTTTGAAATCCTGAATCCATTTTCGTCTCAAAGGGTGTAGATTCCAACAACGAAATATCCTTACGCCTTCCAAGCCATTTTCAAATTGGATTTCATTCCGTTAGCAAAATACTTAGTCATGTAGGGTTCCAGAGGCGAGAACACCCGTAGTGACAGGTGATTTTCGGATTCTGCGTTGAATTTCAAGTAAGATGGGCCTTGTCCGGTGTGAAAATACTATATTATAACTAAATGGTGGCAAAAACAGAAATTCTGGGCTATTTTGCAGAAAAAAAAAAACGCTGCAAATTTTACACAAGGGTTTATTATTCTGTGATATAGGTTACTTGTACAGACAAAAAAATTTTTTTTTGGATTTTTATATTTCAAAAAAAAATTTTTGGGGGGGATTTTTTTTTTTTCAAAAATGTGTTTTTTCAAAAATTCTTTAATTTTTACTCGAAAAATATTTAACTTCTTGGGATCCTTCAAAAATCCCATTTTTAGCCCCATGAAAGCCCTATAGAACGCCACAGTGAAATCGGATCGTTCCGGGACCCCCAAAAATGGATTCTACGTCCAAAAATACTTCGAAAACGACACCTAACTTGATCCCATAGCTAAAAGCCTTCAATATAGCCTACCTATATAAACTGCAGCCCAATCAAACCCCACCGCGGGGTTAAGTTAGGCCCGAAGATATTTTGGAGATTTTTTTACGACGGAGTTGAATGCGACGTCATTCTAGAAGTAAAATATAATTAGGAAAGGGAATATAGCGCCAAATTCAATTGAAACCGTGGGCTCTTGAGGCGAGAAAAACTCATCATCAGCAGATTCTGCTGTTTTTGACCTTTTTAACATCAAACGGAGATCGGTGGAAATAATTAAGGTCTGTTGGAACAAACACCACGAGAACAACTTCAACTCGCTTGAGCATTCAAGCAACAGTTTTACTCACCCGTCCACAAACTCCTCAATAGACCGCTTGTCTCGGGGCGAACAATCAAGAATGCGAAGCAAGTTGTCGAATTTCGGCTAAACAGTATAGGTACCTACATGCTTTCCAAAGTCCTATGTCTATCGTAAAGTCACTTTTCTCCTCACTTCCGATTGTCTTACTGAAGCAGTAAATCATTGAGGAGCACTCGAAAGAATGAACATGACCCATTCGGAAAACCTCCTTTAAAAAGTAAAAATTCTGCTAGGCTAATGCAAAGCGCCTGCAGGGGTCGGCCAGTTAATATTTTAATTCGCCGTCCGACTGGATAAGGTGCTCAGGTGAAGGCAAGAGGGTGCAGAGCACGTAGCAGAGGGCAGGTGTGAAATATGCAAAACCCCAACTTGCGACTCTTATCTTTCATTCAGGGCGTGACCTGTCGACCTCTTGTCAGAGACCTTGAATTAAGAACGGCTTTACTACGGGTTTAATGAATGAAAGTAGAAGCAATGGCCTTTCCTCATTTTTACGACACCCAGCGCTCCTTGCAGGTGGCACTGCTTGCAAGGAACTCATGTCACGGGTACGTTAAATCTTTGAGGAAACTGGTGTTTGAAGCCTTATGTCTACAAAAACCTGCCAAACAATTGCTGTTTCTAGAAACGGGCAATATAATATCTTGTAATAACATGGGTTCGCTAAATTATCTATGAAGGGTCAGCAAACTCCAGTTCAACGCGTTACACGGCTTGAAGCCTGATATAAGGAAGACAAACGGAAGCGGAATACCTTGTTTAAGCCGCATTGTAAGAAAGACAGGTAGGAGATTACACGGGATCAACGCAGCTACGAGCAATTTAAACGACGTTATTACGTGGAAACTGGATCTGCAAAGGAAGATAATAAACGTAGCGACGAGATCAACACGGCGAGATACCGTGAGAATTTACGACTGCCCAAAGGGCTGCTGGGTTATCTACAACGGATTCAGGAGCTACCCAACAGGGTGGGGATCAAAACTTTGACTGTCAAGGAATTTAAGAGGATAGAAAATAATATATCCACGAATCAAAGTTTATCCATGAAGTGGAGAACCTTTCTTTGAAGTTTTTTTTTTAAACAGAATTCTGTATTAATTAGTCTGTAATTAATTAATTTTTGCACAATTTATACCAAACAATACTAAACACACGGGTTTAAATTTGCAGCGTTTTTCGAATGGATTTTGTTTGCATTTTTTCTTCCTCGAATTTCAATTATTAATTTTTTTTTTTTTTGCAACAATATATTTTTTATTTATTAATGAAATTATTAATTATTAAAATATTATTTTAATTATTCAATAATTAAACACTTGATTAACTAGATTTTATTTCTTAACACTGATCAATTTATAACATTTTGATTAATAGCCTACATAGGAAAATCAACGCATAAGTTGTATCTAATATTCGATATCAAATTGAACTTGAAACTTAAAAACATTGGAACAACCAACGGCAGCGATAAAAAAAATGTAAGGACTAGCGTAACGGGGCAGGCACATGAAATGAGGCTTGCTGAAACCAACTCAGAATTAGGTAGAGCATCAGGCTCAGTATTTTCTTATAATTTTCGAAGTCAACCTCCGTAGGACCACCCTGACAATGGAGTTCCCCTAAAATTTCAATGAATTATGTTTTTATAACGGCTTTCCCAAGTTTTACCAAGGAAAAACAATAAAGGAGAATAGAGGGGAAAGTGGACTTTTTACTACGTGAACTCTTACAGCGCAGGCAACCTTCACGCTACTTCCTACTCGTTCTGGAGAGCAGTTCGCCAACTTCGTCAGCTAATCTGAATAACAAAAGAGGGAAGGTTTTTGCTCAGCTCGGAGTTAGGGGACTGGGTTCTATCGTTTGATAACATCGCAAATGTAACTTCGAGCACGTCCGGCCCGTTAGGACCTCGACGAGATGGAAACGATAACATTGATTCTGAATTCTTCGTACTCCTTGTCCTGGACGCTCATGTTTCAAGAGGAAAAGGAGAGAGTGCGAAAAACCGAGCGTTCATGTGGGCGCTGAGGGTTGTACCAGCAGAGAAAACAGAAGTAGATACCGCTTCACTCTCGCTCTTCTTGTTGGTCGGAACCACAAAATAATTTTCTAGCGAAGGAATAAAGATGAAGAGTGCTTTCTGTTTTCACGGTTATCGACACCCGAGTATGTTGACATTGACACACGTTGTTAGCTCTAAGTACTCCTCTTTCGTCGAAATAACGGTACTTTTCCGTTATACCCCACCCCCACTCGATTTCGTGTTCATAAAAACCCCTCCCGATGGCTTTAAGGCACCCAAAGCCTACAAAAATCGAATGAGGGGGGGGGGGGGGTGTATAACCGAAAAGTACCGAAATAACACCTCTTCCATTCATGCGGATTATTATTAAATCCGCATGAATGGAAGAGGTATTTTTAGTTACGCTTAATCGAAAATACAAATCAAAGGAAGCAACAAAATTTTACTTTCAAGGAGATCGTTAACGCACCCCAACTGAAAGTTCTGAATCAGCCTACAATAATTTTTTTTCTTGAAGAATTCTAAAAAGTTTTCTCGTTAAAATGAAAATCTCTCCGTCGTGTAATGAAGGCTACATTCCTGTATTTTCATAGACCACTGACTCGAACCGATAAGACAGAGTAATTTTATTGGGGGAATGAAAAAATTATTCCCGTGAAAAATAAAGCCTCCCAGCGCAACAGCGATCTGACTGGAATTCTTCTTCTTAATTAGTTTTCGTTAACCTCAAGAAGAGTAGTATCAAGTAAGTGTAGTATCTACACCCAAAGAATAATTCTTTGTATAATTATTATACATTAAGTTAATAATTAACTTAAAGTAAAATTCTCTGGAATGGAAAAGTGACGATATGCTTTTCAATAGTATATTATTCAATATTTGTTAGCAATATTTTGAACCAAATATCAACACTAAGCTTAAGCTAGTGTTGATTAAGCTAAATTAAGTTAAATTTAAGCTAAAACGAGTTCCACCTGCTTCTGTGTACTGTAAAAGAGGTGAAATCTCGCCCAGGAGGGCTGGCAAATAACAAACCCGTCCTCTTTGTTTTTCTTCTTTTTTTTAGGTTCATACTCCATATTATGCTTGCCGGCAAAGCTTTGTGCAAATGTTGTGATAGATAACAGATAGAACGTCCAGACTCCAAGAGAAGATCAAAGCGGCCGAGCTGAGAGGAACTGTGTGATAGGCTGACAAATCAAGCGGCAACAAAAGGCCTGAGAGAACAAAAATCCGAGAAACCGAAACAAAAAGCATCGTTGGGGAAACGATCAGTATTGGGCTCTACCAATGAGATGATGGTTTCATAGTAACGTGAGGATACAACAATTTTGTATCCTCACATTTAAAGGGATGACCCGCACACATTAGGCAGTCATTTTAGTGGAAGAGAAACGGATTTTTGTCGTAATAAAATTAAAATCTAATAAGGAATCTCTTTGTCGCACAACACGCATTCCGAATAAGAGATATCCCGGGAAATACGTTGTCGAGCAGATGAGAGTCACATTCGTAGCGCAGAGGACACAAGAAAAAAAGAGAAAAGGCAAAGCTGGCGGACTGTCGGCAAACACGTATAGCCATAACGTAGCTTCGCTCAGAGCTTCCAGAACCTCCTTTTTACCACTTGACACACACCCCAGGACCCCACGGGAAGGGTACGTGACAGATCCTGAAACCTCGGACGTGTTACTTCCAAGACAAGAGCCGCCTGGGTCCTTTCAGCAGACATTGGAGATAGTGGAGGAGGAGGAAAATACCTGGGGTAGGAAGCAAGGATAAAGCACGCCACGCGACGAATTGCACTTTCGCAAATTCAAGGTTGAAAGAAGGTCCAATCATAAAAGCAGACTCAAATCGGGATACATACTTTGGGGAACTATTAAATAGTTCAGGTGGTTTTGAAAACTGGAAAACCACCTGAAAGTGAAATTGGAACTGAAAAGTGCCGAAATTCGTTGGAAACTACCACAGAAATTCGTAGGTAGTTTTTTTCCCCATGTCATGGGGTAAAAGATGCCATTTCCACTTTTTCGTAAAAATCTTACTGCCTCAGTCATCCTTTCGCGCCCAACTTCCAGTAAATACATTTAGATTCCTGTAGCTCCGGATCGTAGCTTCGCCAAATGAATAGCGCTCCTTCGGGACCCGCAATAGCTTAAAAACTCGAAACAGGTCATTTTCACCCCCACCTGTCCTGTGGGAAATATTCCTCAAATTCCCGGACACATAAGCTCGGTGAGTACATGGAGTTAGTCCCAGAAAGCCCAGAAGAAGCCGCCGCACGTCCAATTTTCCCGATTTAGATGGACAAAAGTCTAGCGGGCACGTTTGTTATAGGAAACTAGCCGTCGTGACCCGACGCCGAACAATCATCTCGCGCGTCCGCACGAGACGACACCGCACGGCCGTCGGAGCCGGGATTTACCCGCGAATCGCGATGAGAAACGGACATTTGACAAAAAGTGAACCCGACGATGGCTAATCAGGATAAATAAAATAATTTACGGCTGGGGAAAAAACAATTTCCGAAACACGAGGTGCAGCGTGGAGCTTTGGAAAAACAATGAGCCTTGAAGAGGGGAGCAGCCTCGGGTTGCGCTCCCGGGCCGCTGGGGGCGCCCTAAGCGCGGGGATCAAAAGAGGTCGGAAACAGTATCCTTTTTTCCTGTCTAGGTACTTTTTTGGCTAAAAAATCAAGGTGTTAGCGAGTAGCTGGAACTACTGCAATTAGTAAAGCGTCCTCTCCGTCCATTATAGCTATAATCAAGCTCAGCCTATCCAAACATGTAGGCTGAGCACAAATTATAGGAAACTAGCCGTCGTGACTGGGGGGCCGCCTTCACCAAAGAGCTTCGTGTTCACAAAAATTTTCTTGCATTGACCATCTTCATTTTCCCTGTTTCAGGCAACTGAAATCATCAATTATTTAATCTCTACCGTGTTCCAACGCTTCTCTTGAACTATACCAATAAACACTTACTTATCGCGAGAAACAATCTGGATTCATACCTGTAAAAGAAAAACACAAACCTTAGAGAGTGCACGATTATATACAAACTAAGGAAGAATCAAAGTTTTATTTATACACTTCTCGATTATATCATTTAATTATTTGCTGACCATATAGGTACTGCAAGTCCAAGAAAAATAATTTGAAAGGAAGACAAAGTGTACATGAAGGAATGACCTTACTTCTCTGAAGTAAAATATACCTATAATGGAACTTGGTCGATACGTTGTTTAGTCAATATAATAGAGAGTTCCTAAAGAAACATCCGAGATACGTCGACCGTTAATTTTTATCACCGTAAGGGATTTGTCTAGGGAGAATCAAAGAAAAGCTAACTTCACATAAGACCGTAACAGAGATATGGTCTTATCAAAAGTCACGCTAAATTTAAAGTGCCGCTATTTACGTTCTATTGCTCGAAATTAACGGCGGTATCCTTAAGACCGTAAGTTTATTGCCGTAACTTTACGGCAATAACGTTCGACGTTAGGCATAAGGACGTAAGTTATCACCGTTATTTCTGCGCATGCGCGAAATCTCGAGTTACGTCGACCGTAACTAATCACCGTTAGGCAAAAAGTGGCTTTAGGAACTCTCTAATATATTGAATTATTAGTCAATGTGACATTATTGACTTTCAGAATTTGATATTATCAGATTCAGAAAATCAATAATGTTGCCTTTTATTATATTAGGTACATTATATCGGATAATAAAATATCGACCAATACCATCGGTCACTAAGTATCGATCCTACCCGATACTATCCGACTATGCATCATCGATAGAAAACTATCGATATATCTGAAGAAAACATCGATATTTCGATGCCATTGACTATCGACGGCCATCCCTAACATGTAGCATCGCGCCTGATAATCATAAACATCCACTAAAGGGCAATATAGGCGATGACTACCCCAGGTTTAGTAGTAGTAGGCAAAGGGGTGTAATGAACGGAGCGGATGAGGTGATTTGGGGATGAGTTAACAACATAACAGGACGAGCAGGGTTACGCCTACTGAACCAACATCATTAACCCTGAAATAATGCCGGCCACTGGGGAGGGTCAGACAAGGACTGAAATGCCAACGTAACGCTTTATCAGGACGCAGGGGGTGCACACGATCACGCCAAATTTCAGATTACATCTATCACTAGCGAGTAGGGTCACATTATAGCTATATCATCAGTAAGGTTCATTGTTGCGCTAGGGCCTCGATCCACTAGAAGGAAATAAATTGCACTATGTTTAGTTGATTAATGATAACGTCACTCTTACTGCCCATTGGCTAAAAAATTTGTAGACAATTCAATGTTCACCCAACCAGTTTGTACCTATCACAGTTTGGAGACGCGTTTCACAACAGGTGCAGATTTAACGCACTGTCCGACCCACAGCTGTAAGCTTCAATTAAGACAAAAGGGAATGGCGAGCGGCTGGTGACGATGGGAAAGAGTGTTTCACACAAAAAGGTCTAATTTGCATTTTGACCTCCCCCGCCTACGACGCCGACTCGTTTCCCCTTTTCCTTTTCCCTCGCTAAACCCGACGCACTCGCTATTTGCATATTCATCCCGTTTTCGGAAGTCTCACCTGCCAGGTACCAACGGAACAACCCCGACGAGATGAGCCTCCCGCTTGGTTCGACGTCAATAACAATTTTTCGGGATTTTTCATCGCTCACTTGTGGTCTGCACAGTGAGGCTACCTGTGATGGGTTATAAATTTACAATATAAAGCGAATTTCAGGGAGAATCCTAGGATGGCAGTGTGCGATACATGTTACTATAAATCTTTTTGTTGATGTGACGAATGGGTTCATCTACTATTCGTATTTCTCTCAGAAAAGTTTCTTTGCGAAAAAAAAAACCCACACGTGGACTTATGCATAATACTGGGGGAGACATACGAGATGATGATTTATGGGACGCTGCGTTCCCAACTTTTATTATCCAATTTCAGAAGTTTTGCTATAGGGATCTATACTTCAAGAGCTTTCTGTGTCCTGAATGAATTAAAATTAAAATTTAAATTGTTCGAGCAGAGATCCGACAGTTCTCCGTTTCATGTTTTGATTAAAACATTTGTTGTCGAAACTCGTTAGTGATCATGAAAATTTTATTTGGGACGTTCTTCCGCGCTTTCATCATACCCTTGAGGCTTTGAACCCTCCTCGTAAAAACGTCTCCCTTCAAAGCTTCGCCTTTACTTCCAGGTCAGTTGAGTCTCTCGGCAACCTCTTTTTTTTCACGCTGACTATTCCATTAAGGAAACATTCGCGTGAATTAGGAATGGAAACGTGTCTAGATTATTTTTTATCGATAGAAGGCGTCCAAATAATACTGAAAATGGGGTTACAACAAACTGCAAGTTCGCACGAATTTATAAAATTTATGGAAAAATTGCAATTTGAATTTTGGCAGAAACCCGAAGTCACCTCCTATTGGTCGACGAGTTGGCCACCATTAAAAACTAAAAACTGAAGGATCGGTCACGTCGAACAAGTTAATTTATATCACGAATAAGTTGGGTAAATACGCACGATCACATTCACAACAAAGGAACACGGCCATTTTCGCGTTACTCCAGTGTCACTAGTGCCAACCACCAAGAAAATCAAGAAAAAATTTGAAAATCGACCTGCACTCTGGTGTCTTTGATTGGAAACCGACTTTTACGTCACCGGTTTTTGAATTGGCCAGAACAAGATGATTATAAACTACGCGAAAGACCTTTTGTCACAAAAATGATGTATTTTTCCCTTTATGACTTCTAACAACAAGGTACAGGATGATAATATATTATAACCCGAATTCTGGTGCATTTCGATTCCTAATAGCCCATGTACATTATTCTTACAAACGCACTCAGGCAGGGAGCAAAATATCACTGCAACAATGCAGGGAAACTCATCTGAGTATTGTGTCAGAGTGGTTTTAGGAATATAAAATTCGGATTCAGCTTCAAGCTATTGGAATGAAAATAAACCGAATAATCATATTAAAATTCAAATTAACATTTAAATTTGATCATCAGAGCTAAAATACGTCTCATGCGCACGGGCATGTATTTTCATCTTTGTTCTTAGCGTGAGTTGGTTAGTACGTGAGGTCATGCCTTCCCCTCGAATCGAATTTTAATGTGAAATTTGGAATAACAAGATAGGGATCTGCGCAATAGAAAACAATCTACAACAAAAGAAAGGGATCTGCGAGCGTCATGAGGAGGACAGAAAACAAGCGCGGAAAGGAAGGTGGAGTGAGGTTGGTTGCAGAGAGGAGACGGCCCTTTTCGTGATGAATGGCCAAGCGAAGCAAGGAGCCTTCTCCAGCTAGTGAAAAGAGAAGGTAATCGATTTCGCAGCACTTTTATGGTTATTTTGATATACGGTTGAAGTTATGGAGAAGGAATACACGGAACGTCCTCACTCCTGCAAATATTGTTCATGTAAAACGCTGATAAAGATGCCCAAATCCATTTGAACTGTCGTACTTGTGGGCAGTTCAGGCTCTTAATTCAGGACGGCACTGACGCAAATCACTTACACGTCTGCCCTTGTTGAGCCATAATACCTCCGCACTTATTAATCCTTAAAGGCTCGACCCTTGTTCCTGAACTTGTCCTGAAACCCGAGAGGAGGAATGAAAGGGATGGAGAATTTATGTCGGGCGTTTCACAGCCATTTCCTCCACCTCCTTGCGGCCTAATACTCCAAGTTGCCCGCACCGCTATAGGGTTTATAGTTATAGTTTCCCGCACACGAGGCTAACTGTATCACACTGGCTCTACCTTGTAGCGTGAGCATTAATCTTTAGGGGAGCTAGTGATTTTGGTTTTACGACCGGCTGAGAACAAGTTAAAAAATACAGGAGACACAGGCTGCTACAAAAGGCGGCGGCCACAAACCCGTAATACGTCGGAATAAAGCTAGGAGGAGATATAAAGAGAGAATGAAAGTATAATCCTCACGCCTTATTCAATAACGAGTGAGATCAATAACGACGGAGGAGAAGGTGGCTACATGCACGCAGGATCAAAGAAACACGCAGGAAAAACATACAGAAAACACCACGTTTTCAAATAAAAAAAAACCGCTGCAAATTTTGCACAAGGGTTTGTTACTTATTATTTCATGCAAACTGTGCACAAAAGTGTGTCAATAGAAAAACTTTTTTCATCTAATTAAAATGTTTAAAAAATTTCCTGATTGAGTGGACGGATGTGGGACCCCGAAGTAATAATATTACTTCGAATAAGGTGTCGTGAAGTCGAATAAGGTGTCGTTTCCCAAGTAATTTTGGACATATTATGTCCAAAATTACTTGGGAAACGACACCTTATTCGACTTCCAGGCATCCTTCAATAGCCCCGTTTGTAGCCTCATGAAAGCCCCATATCGCACCCGTCCTCGAAAAAGGGGACAACTCAAAATTCGCTATTTTTGGGAAATCACGTTTGAAGTTTCCGTTTTGCTATTCTCGTCCTCCAGCTAATTGAACACTGTCCAAGATTGTTACCAGAGCATAAATCGATCAACCAACTATCTGTCCAACGTTTCGTGGTCCGGACCGAAGTTTTTGGACCCGTGGGTAGAGAGTGGTGGGATGTTTTTGGTGAATTTTGATGATTTTTTGAGTTGTCACCTTCTTTAACGGACAATCACCACAACCTTTTGAGATGTTCCCTTTTTCAATGGACAACTTGGCAATCATTTTGAGATGGTTCCTTTTGTTATGCAATTTCCATCTATCAATTTTAATAAATTTGCATGCAATTGATTATTATACGATTCTTCAAAGTTGCTACATACCGTTGATGGTAACTGAAACCATTTCTTAGACTTCTAACTAGCCGTATTAGTTGATTACCTCAGTACAATAGTTACCTAAAGAAACAGAATTGTAACTTCATAAGCAGGTGGTATCAGTTTATTTTTATACATCCAAACTCAGTCAAGTTATCCGTGAGAGAAAGGAAGAAATCAAAATTTGCAAGTGAATCTTGTTCGAGTTGTCCGCCGAAGAAAGAAATAACTCAAAATTACTTACGGATCGTCCGTCGAAGACAGTGACATCGTTCCTCCCTCAACGACCTCTCTGAGTTGGCACTGTTTTCAACAGACAGTGATGGACGGTCCCATCAAACGAAAAAGGACACTCACGCTGTCACGCGGAGCAGGATTGAACTACTCAAGTTCACGTCTTCGGTGGACAAAACAGACCTCTCCTGCTAGCCAATGCTGGTCCTAACTCAAAATTGGACTTTTTTGAGTTGTCCCCTTTTACGAGGACGGGTGCGATATGTCCCCACGGTGAAATCGGATCGTTTTGGGTCCTCCAAACTTGGATTCACGTCCAAAAATACTTCGGAAACGACATGTAATTCGACCCAGTAGCCACCCCCTCCCCCTCCACCCAATCGTCAAAAAACAGCCTGGACGGCGGACGGACTCTTCATTTTTGAACACAACTTGAAACGTATAAGGACAAATTTTAAGGTCAACCAACATTTTCGACACCCATCGTGAATGCTGCTAATAATAATAATAATAAGAATAATAAACCATGCTCGGAGTTTTAGGGTACTTTTGTACGCCGTTTTTCCAAGCTATTTTTTTATCCGTCAATCCTCCTGCTCCGAGACGCATTGAATTTTGAAAGACACCTACAAATTCCATAGCCTTACATATAACAGTGGTATTTCATGCCTGAGAGGATATTTAAGCAACTCAATCCTCCCCTTTGGCAACGGTAAGCCCCTCTGCGGTACATCACGAGCAGAGACAATGGTAAGAGTGGATTGGTTCAATTCGAATAGGAAGGCCACCTGAGCGATGGAAAACCAGTCACCAAGTTCGAACGAAACGGGAAAACAGCATACGAGCGGGGGAGGGGAGAATGTGACTTTAAATAATTGAATCAAGTAGAAAAGGCCTCACGGGAAATACAATGTTAACTCCATCATTCGACGCAGGGAAAGGGGTGGAACCGAAATCGGGGCACATCTCGCGGGGTTCATTGAGACAAACTCATGCACAAGCAATTACCTTGGTTAATCAAACTTCCTGATGAGAGGGTCTACCCATCACGACCTACTAACTCCTCTGGTTATGGAGCAAGCGGAGGTCACCCGGATGAAGTGAAGATGAGAGCAAAAACAGGTCCCCGAGTTTAAAATCTTGGAAAATATAATAAGAAACTAGAAAAGTTCAAAGTTTAATTTTGGAAAAGAAAAATTGAAAACTCCCCCCTTTTTTTGGAAGTTTACCAAAAACCTCCTCGGTGCGAAGAGTCTAGTTACATTTCTAATATTTCATCGTTAGTACCGTAAAACGAAACCGCAAAGTGAGAATCATCCAAGACCGAAAACGGGATCTTCCGAGAATGGATGAAACTACCGCGAGAACAATCCATTGTCCTTTCTACTTCAAAATTGAAATCCTATTCTTCACAGCGCGGGAAACCAGACTGAATGGGCAACGCAACAAAAGGATGTTCCGGGCATGAATGGAAGCCAGAACGCAGAAGAGGAATAGGTGGAAAAAGTGGAAGACTTGAAAGATAAAAGCAGGATTTTTTTTTTTCGTAAACACAATGAACGATGTTTTTGTTAGAGAAATCCAATATCTCTTGCGATTAAATCTCTCAGAGCCGATTATTTAAAATGAGGAAAATTAAAATTGAGGGAAAAAAAAGTAGTTTGGTAGTGCTAACGTAGTTTACAATAAAAAAATTAAAAAAAAAATTGAATAAAATTTGCAAAAAGAGCAAGGAGTTTGGGACATCAAAATTTGATGTTTGAGTTAACCTTTATCCGGGAGTATATCTTTTGATGCTCTCAAACCCAAGAAAATAATAATTATTTTCTAACAATTATTGTCTATCGAGTTTAGACGAATCTTTAATTTCGTTGAATCTTCAGTTAAATAAGGGGATGTAAAATGATACAGGAATGAATGAAATTTCGCCTCTGGTACTTAAAATAGTGAATGGAGGTCACACCCTCTTCAGAGCTGGAAACCAACCCACTTAGAGAAGACGATCGCTGCCAAGTTGTACATCTGCTGAGGCGCCCTCCTAGACTTGAAGCGCATCTTACTCAAACAACGTTAGTTTCTTTTTATAAAAAACGGCAGTCAGGGGTAGATAAACATACATAAATATTCAACGATGTTGGATGGAAAAGAGATTTTTTTTCCGCCAGGAAATGTACTTGAGAAGTACTGCAGTGTCCCAGTTCTTCAAGTAGAGGGAGCAAAAGCAAGATTTAACTGTGCAAATCGTACATCATCATGATTATAATCCAACATAATTATACATACATGTATATCATTCAGCTTGGTAGAAATGCGCCAGGGAGTGATTGAATTGAGCGTAAATGCTATGTTAACAGTGCCTCGATTTTGGTTTATTATTCTTGGAATAATACACCTATGTTTTCGCGACGAGGGTCGACGACTCCGATCGGGCTCAAAATTTGACATTATCCGTTTCAAGAGGTCTACATTCTAAATCCGAAATGTCCGTCCGCCGTACGCCGTCCGCCGTCCAGGCCGTTTTGGGCAGTAGGAATTTTTTTATTAATCTGAAATTTCGACAAAATACTTGGTTTACCATCTAGTTGTGCCCGCAAGGTTTTCAGTCCGATCTCCCAAACCCGTGGGGCGCTATGGGGCTACGGGAGGGTTTTTTGAAGGCTTTTAGCTATGGGATCGAGTTAGGTGGCGTTTTCGAAGTATTTTTGGACGTAGAATCCATTTTTTGGGGTCCCGGAACGATCCGATTTCACTGGGGCGATCTTTAGGGCTTTCATGGAGCTAAAAATGGGATTTTTGAAGGATCCCAGGATGTTAAATATTTTTCGAGTAACAAATGCAGAATTTTTGAAAAAACACAATGTGTTTGAGCAAAAAATCCAAAAAAAAATTTTTTTGAGATAAAAATCCAAAAAAATGTTTTTTAAATTTTTTCATTGGCAGAATTAAATTTCTGCACAAGTAACGTATATCAAAGAATAATAAACCCTTGTGTAAAATTTGCAGCTTTTTTTTTTTTTTTTTTTTTTTTTTTTCAATTTCGCACTTCTAATGAATGATCTTTTCCATATCTACTATTCAGAATGACAATAAGTTTTTGTTTAAAGAATTATTAAACAATCTATTAAGATTTTAGGTCATGGTAGATGATTATGAACACAGATCATATCAGATCAGAAATTATGGTAATCAGGATGGTTTTACAATAAGTATAATTAATAACCAACTGATGGTTCTGCTCGCATTTCGGATATACTTTTGGACTTTCAACACAACTTTCGTAACAAATGACAGAGCGAAGCTTCCTAGTATGAAACATCAACTATTTCCACAGACCGTCGGGTTTTTATGCAGGTTAAACAAGTCAAAACCAACCCTCTCTTACCACTCATATATATTGGCCAAGTTTCTGTACCAACGGTGTTCGTATGCATACATACGAAAGAGGTATACAGTATACGATGTACCTCAATAAAATCGAATGAGCACCTTCACTCAGTCCGCATTCGAACAGAGATTGGAGAGGGGCGTTCTCCCGAACGTGACTCTCATGATATCACGTAGTGCGATGCGGCTCTCACAAAGTTGTGAGTTCTGTTGAATGCAGAAATTACATTTGTCGGTTGCAGACAAATCAGCCACGAATCCGAGACAGAGCCCGGGATATGAACCAGACCCAAATACAGTCAAACAATATGGGCTATTCGAGCCAAAACTCGAAAAACAAGGTATTGTTGTAATTTTTTACCAGACCTCCGCTTGAAATTTCTCGATCCTTTCCATGGGTTCGTGAACTATTGATCTTACATAGTCGTTAGTTCCTGCAAGCACCCACACCCCCCGTCGTATAGCAACAAGTGGAGGGATTGTGGCATTCAACGGGCACTGGAGTTCGATGTCCGTTTCTATAGGTCCGGCATCTCGAGTACCGGTAAGCACCTACTGGTAAGCTCCCATGCCGTCAATCAATAAAGCCCACTATTCTCGATTTCAAGTTCTCAACAGGACAATGTAGATGTCAATCTAGTTCATTAGCATTTAACAGAAACTTCGGATTATATAACCTGTACAACGCAGGTTCACGAATTCACGAAATCTTGATGCGGAAAGCCGAGGGCACTACAGAGACTAACCTAGCCTGTGGAAAGGGCGGCATGAATATTCATTCAACTAGAGTATCTATATTTATTTATCACTAAATAATGAATATTCATGGAAACGGTAAAGCCCTACGTATTGAGGAATATAAAAACAAATTCCGTCACAGATGTTCACTAAATAATCAAGTATCCAAGTCCTATTCGGGTGGACATACTCCAGGTGCATAAATACAAAGGTACATAGGTGGTGAGTGACCACTGGTCACTCAACTTGGGGTCAGGAAGAACGTGTAAAAGCTGGACCAAACAGTTTCAATCGACTGGTTGGCACGACTTTCATTTGAGGTCTTTTGACGCTTGGCATTTTTCTAACTCATCGGGGGTTTTTGGCGGCGATTTGAAACGAGTCATTAGACGCCTGTCCAACCCATCTTTTGAAAAATGGGGGGAATGTTCGTAGTGACGGAGGACGTTCCTCCCCAGGACATAGCAGGCAGACATCTTGAAAAAATATACTAGTAATTGTGCATAGTAATAACTGATATTACTATGCACTAGTTTTCCATTCATCAACTTTCGACACGAGGATCAGAAAATCAAATGTTTGACACTACTATTAGGAACGGGACAATTCGTACTTAGGAAACTCAAAAGCATTGCAAACCGGGCGAAGCGTCCTGCAATAATGGACAAAGCGCATGACCACTGAATACTACCGAGCCCTAACTGGGAGGTTGAACTGCAGAGGACGGGCTAGATGACCACCCAACAAAATGGTATGTATACAAGAGACGAACGGCTATTTGTTGTTTGTTAACCATCCTGGAAAGGTCCTCTAGAATGCGAGGGATGTTCTGCCCCGAGAAGAACACAAATACCGAAACCGACTGATTTATCGTAAGCCCTAATCGTATCCAGCATGCGGACTTAATACTCGGCAATTCGAGCGCCAAAGCGTCGCAGCGTATAACGAGTTTTGAATTCCCTGGAAATTCTCCTCCAAATAATTTACCCATGTGATTGTCGAGGGGGCATTTTTAATTAAACCAGTCGTAAGATGTTGTTTTGAACTTTATACGAATCCAAGACCAGCCAATACCAAACAGATCAGCAGAGTGAGATAAATTCAACCTGACCACCCTAGAAAGCCGAAATTAAGTGGGGAGCCTCCCTGAGACAGAATGAGACGAATGACATGACAGGCTCCAATCCAACCAGAGCTAAAGTCAGCCTGACCACCCTAGAAAGCCAAAATTCGGAAGGGAGCTTCCCTGAGACATAACGAGACAAATGACATGACAGGCTCCAACCAGATCAGCGTAAGTGCATTCAATTGTGTGCGCTTGCGCTCAACTTCCATAATTCACCGAACTGATGTTCAATAAATTAAAAACTCGTTATGGCGCACTGGGATTCAGCAACTGAAACCCTGAATAGTTTTTTTTTTTTTTTTAAGTCGAATCAATAAGACTGCCTTTCGGATACGAATTACGCCAATTAAGGATTTTCCCCTTTTACATTCTTTTCCTTCTCCTCCATTCGATTTGCTGGAAGACCACGTGTTGTGTTCCCCTTCCGTGGGACCTCGTCCTACTGGTATTGACAACCTAATCAGAGTCTTCTACAGGCCACCCATTCAGTAGATAAGAATGTCGAAGTTCTCACGGTGTTTTTCGGTAGTCAGAAGTCACATCTCTGAATTCGAACCTGCAATCTGTTGCAAGCTAAACGCAACATAATTGAATATTATTTAAAGTTTCTGTGTACTTTAAATTCGTGCAGCGGCAGCAAATAAAATGTCAGGAATAGTTTACGGTCGGTAGCCTCTGACTGTTGAATCATTTTCGACTCGCCCTATTTCTGCTTGTATTGAAGGCAGTCTACTGATGTGTTTATCTCGCATCTCTAATTCAATAGGCGGTAAATTTAATGTTGTGCCCTTAGAATTACCCCGATAAACGCAGTGATTCATGACGGACGGTAGAAGGCACTGGGACTCGGAATCAGTTAATGCAGAAGCGTCGTTATAGGGGAGGATGGGAAACTGCTTTATTGTTCGTAGAATGGAGGGAGAGAACAGCATAAATTAACCTGTGGAGTTTCTGCCTCTCAATGTATCTTGTTCAAAAGAGCCTCGGCTGGAAGTACAATTGCGCATTGAACTGCTCACTGCTCGAGCTGGTCTTTTAGAAACCTTGAGGCTAACACTGAGCCCATTATAATTTGATGCCGGATTAAAATATATTAAGTATTACGCTAGTATGGACGGAGCAGCCTGAGAGAGACCTGCCAAGTTACTGATCCCAAACTTATAAGTGACACTAGTGACTAGATGAACTACAAGTAATAATAAACAAGCCATCGAATTGAATAGAAGAGCGCAACCTTTCTGTTAACTAAGAATTCGTAACTTGACATGACTTGACTTGATCCGTAACTAAGAATTCGTAACTTGACACACTAGGTATCTAACGACCAAACTATGTCGTCGGGATCGGACGAATCGTCGACGACGGAGGTGATTTTGATGGCCTATAACCACCCCCAGTACTCGCTGATCACAATGAGACCATCCTCATGAAAATCTGTTCAGTCGCTCGGGCCTGATGCTGTGATACCTACACACACACACACACACACACACCCTCACCCTCACACACACAAAAAAAAAGTCGCATGTCGAAGAGATGAGCGCACCTTTCCATTTTTTTGGAAAGGTTGCGCTAAAAAATTCTGCCCCATTTTTAATTTTCATAGGCACAAGTAGGTTAACCTATATCAAATAATAATAAACCCTTGTGTAAAATTTTTATTTGAAAATGACATTTTCAATGCCACGGGTTCGAATCTGATTGAAGACGGGATGGGAAATATTTTATTGTATCCTGGTTTTCGAAAAGAATCCAGGGTAGTGTAAGTGTTCGATTCTGAAAGCAGGGAAAATTTGGAATCGCTATTTCGAAAGAACGACGACTGAATGAGGACTTCAACTTCAAATCGAATTCATTTTATTCTCACACCTATAGGTTGGTTTTGGTTAGGTCACGGTGAAAGCGTGTTCCAAGCTAAAACAAGCGGAACCCAGAAAACGGATTGGAGTTAAAATTCGGTTAAATTCTAGTTTGATTGTTCAAAATCATTCAATCTTTCATTTAGAGTGCAAACGTCGGCTAGCATTCTGTGTCTTGTATTTTCTTAAATGAATTCACTGGTTCCCATTGTATCGATACGAAAACTCACACGTTGTATTATGTTCTCAGTTTAAGGAATTCTGGTTCTTGGTGAGCGTTGGGAGAAACAAGATATCTTTCCTTATTCGCCCTTTGCAATACTGTACGATCCCATACCACTGTCGTGGCTCCACCCCAACTCCAGTCTCCGCAAAACCGTCGCCAGTCTAACCCCAACCCGGACTGAAAAGGCTTTCCCCCCCTTGATTGATTCGCTACAGCAACAAGCCATATCGGAGTTTCCCCTCCAGTCGTTGGTTTTGGTATTTGGGTCGAGGCCCCAACCTTACGCCGATCCTGTGAATCCCCCCGCTCGTGTTTCCGGCGATTCCTACATCGCCCAGATCTGACCTATCAACCCCTATTCCACCCTTCCTGCGGCCAACCCCTTCGTTCCATTCTTGTGATACACGTATCGGCTGACTCTATTAGTGCCTTTACTTCATCCCTTCGTTGTAAATTTCATCTTGTAACGGATCGGAGTGTCTGGCCACCTATATTCGGTATATCAGTGAAATAATCCTGCGCCAATTCGTATTCTACTGCCTGATCCGCATTCACAGTTAGGAATGCAGCATCCCCCGCGAAACAACAAAGTTTTACAGAAAATATTCTCTCCGATGATATTCAATCCCAGAGGGCTCTGTCCTTGTAATATGTACAATGTCATGTCTCTACGAGGGAATACTTGGAAAGCCTTTTCACATAAAGTGTAACGCAACTACAATAATTATTATTGGTAACTAGGGAGGCTGGAGATGAACTATAGAGAACAAAGGCCTTATCCTTGATATTTTGTTTTTCCATGAGAACGGAGAAATACGATTTATCTAAGTACCACCACAAGTGTTTGTCTGGCTGAGTGCTTAATATTATGTGTGTGGGGAATCAGGACAGACTTCCCCACTCTCTTTTCACGAATCGCCAGCCCACCAGAGTTAGTACCGGCGGGGGGAGCCGGTCGTGCCACGATCAGGACGCAAGCGTGCAAAACCCCTCTTCTCCCGCCGGCAATTCAGCAGCTCTGTACGAATAGGTATTTTCCCCACTCCATTAACGTTTCACCGGTCCCCAATATCAATGCTCATAACTGGCATTACCTACGTCCTAGAGCGTTGACATCAATGGGATCAGACTCGTCAGCCAGGCCTTCATTGCACACATCATCTGAAGCTGAGCCGGCGGGAATGATCCCGACGCCCGGGTCCACTGGCCAGGCCTTCATTGCCGAAAATTTGGTGGTGTAGGTGCAACAGTGGATTTGGGTAAGACTAGATCAGGCGACAAATCGCTTGAGGCAGCAGCAACAATTAATCTCAGTTCCGGTAAGAACCCATACCGGCCACGACATATCGTGTTGGGTATCAGCATCTACTCGGTCTCCTTCCGTTGACATTGCACCGTCACAGTACCCTGACACAATATGTTTGATTACTGTCAGACGTAAGCCTCAAGAGAGCGGGTTTTCAATTGTGGCTGCATCCTCTGCTAGGCCTGTAGACTACGACAAATCGTAAGATGCCCTAGCTACAGATGTTCCCATACTCCTTCACCTTCCTCCAAAACAATAACCAGCGAAATCGAGGATTTACGCCACTGGCCTTCCGCTAAACACAAAACTCAAAATTTGAGTTATAAAAATTTAATTTTATGAACTCAAATTCATGTAGGTACACCCACAACATCCGTTTCACAGGGTGCTCCTACAATGTGTACCTGTTGAGGTCCTGTTGAAACGTCAAAAATTGGAAGAAAAAAAGCGTTGCCGTTGTGATGAACACATCATGAAACATGTTTTGCGTTATGACTGCTTGGAGACACTCCCTGACAATCGGATGCTGTCACATTGAGCCTAACGGCTAAACATTGGAGGAACATGAAACATGTTCATTTGCATTCATCAGGCAACTGAATCCGAACCAAACTCGTATTATGGCTACCGAAATATAGCACTGATTGTCATTATAGCTACGTAGCCAAGCGTCACTTCCTTCTTAGACTATACCAAAACATAATACGATATTATCATGGCCGTTTCCGCTACAACTTTCGTGACAAATGTGGAAGTCGTTTTGTGGTAGTTAGGAACCGGTAAAAACATGCTCCATGAAAAGAATTATTCTTTTTTTAACATTTACTTTTAATATTTTTAAATGATTTAAAAACTCTCCCATTCCTATAGCTCCTGTAATAAAATTCTTCCATTTTTAGGCGTTTTAACGTTTTTAGGCTGGGAGTCATGACTGTGCACAATTTCAGTGCAGTGTGTAGATAATACGAGGGTCGTTCAGAAAGTAAGATTACAATATTTTTTAAAAATCGAAAAATGCTTGTATTCCAATTAAATTCAAAAAATACTTCACAAATATAATAAACTATTTTTCCACATAGTTTCCGTGGAGTTCGACACATTTCTGTAGTCTGGGCACCAGTTTTTTTATGCCAGTGTCATAGACCTCCTCCGTCACCTGTTTTAACCACTTCTGAACCGCTTCCAGGACCTCTTCATCGTCTGCAAATCTTTTTCCACCCAAAAACCCCTTCAATTTATTGAACAGATGGAGGTCAGATGGTGCTAGGTCGGGTGAATAGGGAGGGTGGTTGATAATGTCCCAGTCAAACGAAGTTTTTGGGTGACGCGAGCAGTGTGGGGCCTGGCGTTGTCGTGAAGGAGGCAGATCCACTTGGTTAGCATAGCCCTTCTACGGTTCTGAATCGCCCTTTAGAGTTTTTTTGCAGTAAGCGTCGGCATTAGGGTATTGCAGTAAGCGTCGACATTAATAGTCGTCCGTTTCGGCATAAATTCGAACAAAAGGACACCCTTCCGATCCCAAAACATGGATAACCGCTCGGATCTCACACGGGCGAGAGGTGGTGGGAACTGGCGTCGACCTCTCCATATAAAAATTCACTGTGACTGAACGGTCTACAGAAACGAGCTACGAAGCAAACTGACCGTTATGACCCCGCCTTCAAGCCAGATGCACAACTTAAAAAAAAAAATCCCCCTCGCCACAGGTGCCGTTGTAAACTTACTTTCTGGATGACCCTCGTATTATCTAAATCGCTGAATTTCGAAAATGCCTTCGATGTGATTCAATTGAGTCGACCTCGTTACGAAAAAAAAAGAATCAATAAATGTGAGATGGATATCATATTCGACTCAAATAGTAAAAATTTTCTAAATTTAGACAGTCTCAAATTCGCGATACCGAAATCGACAAACCCATCGGTTCTGCCTACCAGGAGTCACTTAAACAAGACAAATGGAGCAAGTTCGGTCTATGCGACAATTATTTTGACGAGTTATTTAAACCGAATCATAATAACACTCATTATTCTATCATTTTCATCGGATAGTGCGGTACAGAATTTGGAAAATAACTCGGAATATCGCTATAACTGAGAAAAGGTTCGCTTTATAAAGAGTATACTCGTAGACCTTGTACAGGCAATTGGCTCGGTCTCCGGCTTGTCGATTGTGGAAAAAGAAGAAAATCAACCTGTAGAGGAAATTGGTGATGTGAGAAATACTCGGGACTCTACCTTTGACCTTTTTTCATTCCGAGAGAATGATTTTGTTGAAAAAATCATTGCTCGTGGAGTACGGTTGTACGTTACAATCACGAGAGGCTCGCGACCACACCCGGACCACTGGTGCTGACGCCTAGTGGCCAGCCAGGACACCACTTTTGACAGCCGAAAGGCGATCTGCGAAGTTTTCTCCTTCTTTTCCGTAGGTACCGCCGCGACATTTTCGTTATTCATTTCATTATTATGGGCTCTGTCCGATGATGATAAAGCTTTTAAAATCCATAGGTATTAATTTAGTTTTATATTGTGTAGAATAGGTAAAAACCTGCAATGTCCATCAGCCGTCCGGTATTTTTCTCACCTATTTTGAAGCGTAGAGCCCATTCTTTCACAGAAAGACTCCGTTTAGGATCCAGTTGGTCTTGAATCTGGGCAGTCCGATCCCTCATAGGCAAGTTGCCTAAGGCAACGATAATATGGGTAAAAAATGTGGAGGGGTTTCCATGTAATTTTCGCTGCCGAATCGAAATGTTGATTAGGTTTCAGCGAGATGGAAAATTTAGCCCGCTTTTCAATGACATCTCTAATTTCTATTAAGATATCATATTTTGATGTAGTATCATCCATTCGCTTTGACCAGCTAAGTTTCCTGAAATGTGTGAGATCCTCACCCCCCTTGGAATCCTACCGATTTAATGAATGATGAATATATTATTAATAAAATTTATGAAAGTTGATTGGTATACTTATCGAGTAATTTCAATGAATTATTCATTGACTATTATTGACTAGCATTGACTATTATAGTCAGTAGAACATAACAGTAGGTACTTAGGTATTTTATTTATAATCTTTCCTTCAGGAGGTATTTACAAAAATCGTACACATTAATTCCATTGCACAAGGACACTAAAAGCAAAAAATAATATTTTAAGATGGTTACATAACCGTTGGAATGTATTACCATTCATCACTAGAGGAGTAACTCAGATAGGGAGGTACCTACATAATTTATTACTTGCTCACGAACACTAGAAAAGGTACCTATTAAATCATAATTCAGTTTCAGGCAACTGACTCTTTGCACGTGTCTTTACAAGTGGCTAGCAGCAGGAAAAGTCAAATTTATTTAGGTACGACGCTTCACGAAAGAACGAATTCACCGTTTCGATACCAACTACAAATTTATGCCAACCATAAATATGTCTCCCGACTATATAAGTTGATACCATACATCGGAACAGAAAAAAGACGCACAAAATTTTCAGAAATGACAAAGATTATAGTAGAGTGAAAAGAGCATCATGAAAATAAAACGTTGAAAATAATATAAGAACGAGAAAACAGCAATATTTTAATGAAATAGAATGATATCTACGTCGTTGAAATGACTAGACCCTTAAAGACATTCAAGTTAGTCTTCAGTCTTTTGGTTACCTGCCTAATCGCATTAGCGATGAAAGAAAATTCAAAAACCATACAGTACTTTTTTTCTTCCACTTGGTAAAAAGGCAACCCCGATTAAAAAGTCAAGCACACGCCGGAGCCGGTGCAAGGCAGACCGTTTGTGGAGCTAACGTAGTGTCACGGCGGGCCACTAGACGTCAGCACCAGTGGTCCGGGTGTGGTCGCGAGCCTCTCGTGTTACAATCTCCCTGAAGCTCAATAATTTCTATGTACGCGGATGAAAAATGGAGAGGAATCTTCGACGTGGATTGAAGGAATGAGGTTTTCGCGAATGTGTCGAAAAGTTGAAGTTTCCTCCCCAGTCAAAACGAACTTGGAGAGCATCGGAGAAAGCAACGACTGCCTATCTCCTGCATGTATTGGGAAGAGCCATCAATCAAGCTGGAGGCAGATGAGTGAGCCCACGGGGATCTATCATTTAACGCGCTCGGGGTGTGCAGTGGTGAGTAACGTGATGGGGAATGGGGGAGCTATCATCGGCGCAAGGGAGAAAAATGGCAGCCGTGCCAGGCGGAAGTTCCGATAACTTATTTTCACCTGGCTGAGAACTTCTTCTTTGTTATCGGCTCCCGAATATCGACAGTTTCGGTTAAGGTGCTTCGCACTAACGAACAA
This sequence comes from Pilophorus perplexus, assembly GCA_955831195.1. Classification (NCBI taxonomy): domain Eukaryota; kingdom Metazoa; phylum Arthropoda; class Insecta; order Hemiptera; family Miridae; genus Pilophorus; species Pilophorus perplexus. The sequence goes on along the minus strand of OY037010.1, from coordinate 12,853,335 downwards.
TTTTCTTCTTTTCCCTTAATGTTGATATTTATCAATTGTTGATTTGCGTTTTGCCGCAAAATACTATAAACCACACTGGGCATTAGGTATCTCTTGATTACATTTCTAGAGTAAAATTGCCATTAGCACTCCTTCATAAAATCCATTTTTTTACAATTTTCCGTCCAATAATTTGCATCATTCTCTTTAGAATTTCCGTTAGACAGTTCTTGTGCTTTCGGATTACCTTACAGTGAATCAATGGTGGTGATTTTATATTCAGATATTGCCAGAGCTGAGCAACTTGTGCCTAACTTTAAATTACTCAAATTACTGATGGAATTCAACACAAAACCGGTTATTGCCGGCTGAGATTTGGCGACTGAAATCCTAATGTAACAGCGTTCATTTTTGTTTTAATTTTTAGTCGATTCAATTTTTTTAAGTCAATAACCAGTTTTGAAGGCTGAAACTGGTTCGGTAAGGCAAAAATTCAAATTGGAGGGATTTAAGAACCAGTTCAAAGATCGCAAACTGTTCAGAAAAGCATGAAAACCAGTTAGGATGAAACGAAAACCAGTTGGCTACGTAAATAACCACCTAAAAGGAACCATAGCCAGTATGGAGGGGATAAAACCCGGTCTGAAGTGGTTAGGAACTGTTAGGAGTCGCAATAATCATGATTAATGCACGCAATAATCAATAGTGCACTATTGGAAGGTAAAACCCCGGTCATAGCAGTTAAGAACCCATTTGAAGGGGATATAACGGGTTTTTGTTCATAACTAAATATCTTAAGTACATTACCACAAGTTCAATAAATCAATGGAAAACAACTGAACCAACTGAATTCGGTAGAAACAGTTGGTTCAACAGTTCAACAGCCAACGACAAGGGGCTGGGTATGCTAAAGACGCATGACAGATCGGTCGTCAGAGTACTGTATAACGTTTCCATTCATGAGTCTCCAGCTACTGAATTAGCCGTATGCCAACTTTGTTATTTAACAAAAAGCCAAGGAGCATGAAAAAATCTTAAAAATTTACAAATCAGTTTTCGTTCATATCCGAGTTATGAATGGAATTTCTAACTCCCCCTCATTTTTCAAAATTATTACACCGCTATTTACACGAATAATTAAAATCTTTATAAATCAGTTCTTTATGAATTAAGGTCGATGAAAAGTTATGGAAACCCCCAACGGTGAATGATTAATTTATGTGTTCTCCAACTTTTTTTTTGTCGGGTACCTCCTTCCACACTTCTTCCAAAAAATCCACAGAAACCTCTTTCCAGGGGAGGTCGTATTTCAAACCGATGAGAGCTCCAGGGGAAAGTAGCAGGCTAAGGGCTAGAAGGGGAGTCTCATGAAAATTCTCACAATATCTCATCGCAGTAGGTACTTTCGCCGAGAAGGAATAATCGCGCCTATTTCTGAGGGCTACCTTTCACCGTATCATCATCCCTCCAGCCGAGTCCGGCCCTACCAAAACCTCTCATCCGGCTCTCCAAAAAACTGTTTCCCCTCCCCCCTTGACAAGGAAGGATATACACGGCCGATTCAAGCCTATTTCCCATTTCCACCTAGATCCTCGCAATTGCTCCCAGAGGGGTCTTTCTGCCCTACTCGAAAATGTTGAAGTTCATCTTCTGTCTGGAATATTAAAACATGGCAGCGTACCAATACAGGCAAAAGAGAAACAGTTTTACTTGGGAGCAATACAAACTAGTTCAAGGGGCTATGTTGGTAAAATGAAGCGATCGCTCTAAGCGCGTAGATAAACACTAACAGGCTTTTGCGCTGATTTAACAATCAGCGCATCAGTGCTGATTTGGCAATCAGCCCATCAATATGGTGAGATATACGTGTAATCGGGAAGACCAATGAAGTTAGAAGCAATCTCATTCAATGTAGTGATAGGCACCATCTGCATCCCTCAAGATAAGGCGATCCAAATGAAATATATCACTTCTAAATTTACTCTTCATGAGTATAGTAATCAGATTAAAGTTCATCACGGCTGACAATTAGCCCATGAGGGTCAAATGGATCACTAACCAATTAGCGGACAGTCTATCCTAATACAGAATGAGATCAAATTCAGGTAGACGAGCCTGTACACTGACAGATGGATATGAGACCGGAGTGGGGATGGTGATGAAACTGGAGGCGTGCGGGAGGGCTCGTTATTGCTTCAAGCCATCACACTCGAAACCCCTCACTTCGGCACTCCGTGTTCCTACATCTACGGAATTGGATTAGTCCAAACCGCGTCACCCACAAAGCTGGAAATTCAATAGGGAACAGGACATTTTCCACTGAAACCCAAACGGAAGCGTAATCGAGTTTTGTGGAATAAAAGGGGAGAGGTTGGCATGGGCGATGCCCGGCACGGCTTAGGGCCAACAAACCTGACCAAACAGTGGAAAGTAGGGTTCAGTCAAAACCTCCTCGAGAGAACATTGTATTTTGAAATCCACCTAAGCTACCACCGAATCGTCTGGATGAAATGAGCAAAATTCAATTGGGGTTTTTAATTCTAACATGTTTACGAAACAAATCACCAACAATGTTTATCATACTACGCAAACAAGGTATGAAACCGATAATACAACAAAAAACGACTAGAATGAATTTCTGCGTAGTAGAAAGAAGATTGAGTTTGGCCAAAGACTCACGACCTGTGTCCCCCAGGAACAATAAACCTGGTCTGCCAAATGAAGGGCCAATATATTGGCGTATACGGGCGTGAGGACGTCAGCTAATCGCACGTAAGGGCCCCATTCGAGAAGCCGAGTCCAAAACTCCAATAAGATTTGGAAACAAAGGCTCAATGCAATTAGGCTATTTTAGCGTGACTCAGAGTTGCTACTAATACTCTGATAATATCACATTAAGTTATTAGCGACTAGCAGATAGAGGGTGTTTACTTCGCTCGGTCATTAAAAACGGAAAGAGAATCGTTTCTTCCTGAAGCCAGTTTCTCCTTTCCCCCTACCGAAAAAAATTGTTGCCGCCTCCTGTGAATATTTCAGCATGAATCATGTATCATGCAGCATGATACATAATATCCCCCCCCCCGTCAGTCACAATACAATATAACATATTAAAGTGTACAATATATTACATTGTATCATGAATGCTGGGGTACATCCCCAGACTCTGAATTATTTCAATTAAACCAAAAATTAAAATATTCAATTAAACCAAAGATTATATCAATTAATGCAAAGAACAATATCACCTTCAAATCACTGACAAAATTTCAACATGATGATCTTGTAAATGTATCCATGTATACATCACGCTCCAATTATCTACTCATCTGTGATTGATAAAATCGATTAGTGGTAGCTATATAAAGCTATATTATAGTATAGTAGCTATATTATAATATAGCTATTATGGTTCTTCCATGTAAAGGCAGACAAATTTCGTGCCACCTAGCGCTTACTTTTGCAATCATGTTGAATAACAGCGCGTGAACAGGTGACAGACTGATAGAGATGGGGTTAGCATAAAAATGCAAAATTAAATGTTTAGCTGTTAATTAGGAATGGAAGTGCTCCCGAATTTTGGGTTAAATCATCCTGGACCGTGTTGTTAAAAGTCAAAAAGGGAAAAATACATCTAATCATTTTTGTGACAAAAAGTCTTTCACGTAGTTTACAATCATCTTAAGTAATTTAGGCCGATTCAAAAACCACTGTGAGTGACGTCACCTACAGGTTTTCTGGTTTCCAATCAAAAGACACCAGAGTGCAGGTCGATTTTTTCTTGGTGTTGGCTCTAGTGACACTGGAGTAACGAGAAAATGGCCGTGTTCGCTTTGTTTTGAATGTGATCATGCTTATAAGCATGATCACAGTAAATATATTTACTCACTAATTTGTGATATAAATTAACTTATTCCAATGACCGATTCTTTAGTTTTTAGTTTTGTAATGGTGGCCAACGTGTCGACCCATAGGAGCTGACCTCGGGTTCCCACCAAAATTCAAATAGCAATTTTTCCATAAATTTTATAAATTCATACGAGCTTGCAGTTTGTGTTTTAACCCCATTTTTAGTATTATTTGGACGCCTTCTATCGATAAAAAAATAATCCAGAAACGCTTCCATTCCTAATTATCTTTTTTTAACAAAAAATTAAATTTAAAATAATTTGCATAAAAATTGAAAAATGGTTGTGCATAAGTTATTCTGCTTATATTTAAAACAATTTTGCATAAACAATGCAAAATCTAAATGTTTAGCCGTTTATCATCTTTTGTAACAACAACAACAACAACAACAACAAAAAAATCAAATAATTGGTTTCCTCTTTTTCGCGTTTTTAATGCGCAAATTTGCGGACGATCCGACTTTGGAGTCTGGGGTCCTTAGTAAGGGACTCCTTACACAGAGAAACGAAAAATTCCGTGCACTTCGGTGAACACCGCGACTTTTTTTCGATTTTCTGAGGTTTTTTTTCGGTATTTTTATCTGTAAAATTGATGAAGGACAATTTAATGAGAATATTTTAAATGTCTTCGGATACATAGCCTGAATAAAAATCAATCAGGGTTTAAGGCTTAATTAATATGTGGGGCTCGCCACAGCGAAAAAGCTGTACTGGTGAAAATGCCGATTCAACTTTCCGCCTCTCTGTTCTCCCCCAGACAGCCCGAAGCGACAAAACCCGTATGGTTCTTTGTTCATATAATATATCTTTAGCAGATATATCTTTTATATCAGCTAAAGAATCAACCTTAAACTGATCGGCCAGTTGCGGTTTTTAATTTTTCGTATTTCCGCCACCTTTTGGCGCCATCCCTCCGCCACCTTTTACGTCGCGACGGTCAGAACACCAGCACCGCGCCGACATCGGAGGAAAGTCGGCGAAATCACCGCCCAGAAAAGAACCGATGCGCCGTCGTTGGATAGTAACTATCCAACTGTTGTCGTCCTTCGACCGACCATCACCCGACGATGCTGACCCGACGTTGGCCCGAAGTTGCCTGGAGGGGCGACCGGGAGTAGGTATACTCAGTAATGACGGTGAAAGAAACTGTGGGTATTTTTTTGTGCTGTTAGTTCGGCAAGCCGGTGTTGTAGACGGATTGGGAGGAGGCGTCGTCCGTAGACGCACAGAACACTCCAAAAGTGTACGGGCGGAAGGGGCTGACAATTCATCAGACTGGTAAACTGAAGAAATAGCATGCACCATGCTAAAACGGACGACGCATCCTGGACGTATCCCCGAAGAACTGTATACAGCACACACTGATGGCTGTATGGGGTACTACGGTTTGACTTTGCAAGAGGTATTTACCGTTCAATGTCAACCCGTCGAGAATATGTAGCTGTTTCCCTTCGACCAGGTGTTGACCATCCCCTTTCCACCACCCCGCTCCGGTTGTCGTCCTCTTCTTGCCTTCGTTAAGTCGAAGTCTGGCCCGAGGGTCAGCAGCCTCCATGCAGTACTAGCATAATTGACTCCTGCCATGTGGACTGCACATTGATGTTGACGGGAGTCCTATAGGACTGAGAGAAAAAAAGGGCCTATTCTAGGTTATTTTTCGATTTTTTTCTAGGTTAAATGCTGCCAACCTAGATTTTTTTTGGTTTTCATTCTAGGGTGGAACAATTTAGTCTAGGTTGAATATAATTTAACCTAGATTGAAAATACTGGAGAAGTTACCTTCCTAAAAATGCAAACAACCAAGATTTAAAATACGCCACCCCCACACTTTAGTTCTAGGTTAAGTTCACGGTGTGTGCCGCCGCCGCCTCCATCCATTTACAGTCTAGGTTAAAAACATTAATGTCTTGGTTGTCTCACCCTGGTATTCAATGTTTTTCACTTTCATAGACGGTTGATTTACCCTAAAACGAAAACGTTCTCACCCCACCTCAAACAATTTACAGCCATGGCGCGTTAACCGAGAACCCTTTTTTCTCTAGGTTGTGTCCCTTTATTTACGAGGTTGTTTCAATTACTATCCCTGTTGTTCCAGTTAAATTTCTAGGTAGCTTCCTATTCTTTTCAGGTTGGTTCTAATAAATTACTAGGTGGTCCACTTTTCTTTCTAGGTTTGCTCCACTTCCATTGCAGGTTGTTTCTATCAACTTCAACTATCTTTCCGGGTTGTCTCTGTTTCCATCTCAGTACAAAAAGTTGAATGTGACGTCATAATATGACTGCACATAGTGATAGAAATTAGATGATTAGAATTTGACAAAGATTTGGCCTCAACCCCACCGGCTAAATAGCAGGGGTGCCAAGACAACGAGAATTAACGCCCACCGCCTACAGTGGCGCTCTCCGCGGCCGCTTAGCGTACTGTAGAAACAACCTGGAATTTATTGAATGAATTACAATCACTGTTGTTTAAACCTAAAACTATTTGTGGTACTATGGTAGTTTTAACCGAGACTGAAAGTCTAACTTTTTCTTCTGGGTTGTTACCTAAAGTAGCAATCTCGCCTTTTAAATCTCTCGGTTGTTTTCAGTTGTACAACCGAGACTTTAATGGAGGGGAATTATATGGAAGGTCAAATCATTCAATTCTAGGTTACCCCACTTAAAAGTCAAAGGTAGGTAATATATTTTCTAGGTTGACACTTTTTTATTCCAGGTTGTGGTCAGAGGGCGGGTAATAACGGGTTAGGTTGTTTCTATATGGGTCTAGGTTGTATTAATATTTTTCCATGTTACTTTAACCTGGACCTATTTTTTTCTAGGTTGAATCAATTGATTCTAGGTGGTTTCGATTTCTTTTCGAGGTTATTTCGGATTTAACCTAGCCACTAAAAAAATCTTTTCTCTCAGTGTAGTTTGTATCCTCAACGAGCTCTCACCGCCAACTGCATCCGTCAACATGCGCTGCGATCCTCCCGATTTAAACGCAGCCTTGTGAAATGGACGATACCGTGACTAGTGAATGACGGGGCCGTTATCGCTCATAACCCTCCTGAGATCAATGACCGAATTCACTCTAAACTTCCCCCTTTCAGTATGGCAAGCTACAAATGAACCAGTATCGCCAGTTCTAAATTTCAACCAAGCAGCGCATGAACATGATCTCAAGAACTGCTTTGTCTGTCCTCAAGTCAGTTGACATCCCTTTGAAATTAACTCAAGCTTCTAATTAGGTGGGATTCAAGCATTGCTCACGGCACCAATGTTAAACTGAGGTCTTCGCTCTGTATGTTATCAACATGGCCGCGCAACAACATTTCATATTAGGTACAACTAAACCATTCGGTTAGCACAATCGTAATATGCCTTTATTGGTTTCAAACGTTCAAATGAACTGAACATTTGCGCATCCAATTATCTATACATAGGCTCACCAGCAGCTACTACACAACTTGGAAAATTACCAAAGGGAAAGGAGATCCCTGTTCACAGAACCTACCGACGGTACAAGCTCAATGGTTCAAGTTCCACTCACGTGCAAACGGCCTTTCAACAAGCAACATAGTGTTCTATCCTCGCAAGTAGATATCAAGGATTTGCGAACTGATTAAAACGTGAAACATTGTCATGCAAAAAGTACAATACTTGGAAGTGCAACTGGAAATTAGTGCCAATAGTACACTACTACTACCGCTAACACTACTACTACTACTACTACTACTACTACTACTACTACTACTACTACTACTACTACTACTACTACTACTACGAATATAATCATGCATTTTATCGTAGCCACATATTTTGGAACCTGAATAGTTTTTTCAGAAACAGACCGATAGATGAAACTAATAATATTACAATGCATTTGCAGTAAAACTAACACAACGATGAATTGCTATGAATATAATATATTATATGGATCTCTCACTAGTCATACAGTCTGGTATTAGAAGTTGAAGAAGAAGAGGAAGAAGAAGAAGAAGGGTAGGTAAATGGTAATGAAGAGACTAGAATGAAGTACTGATGGTAACAATAAGGTTTGCTAAATATCAGATCAAGATGACGAGGAACGAACAGGAACAACGAATCGAAAAGTATTGGTGCTATAATTTTTTATTCTGCAGGGAACAAACGGTGTTGATCTGCTGTCATGATCCGAGCTTGTGGGTTCAATACACTGTTGGTGTGCTAAGATAACCATGGGTAGTGGGAAGGTTCGATATCGAGTCATTAAAGGTCATAAATATATTCTGGTTGGTAGCGAAGGTACGCAGACTGTCAATTTGTTTACCTGATTTTGCGGCAAGAAGCTCATGGACTGATGATGCCTTGGTCGAGCTGTGGGTGGTGTGGTGGGGTAGTTCATAAACCTTAGCTCGTGTAATGACAGCGTTGATTTGTTGTACGGCTTCGGGATTTATACGGAGCAGATTGAGAGGAGAAAAAACAAAAATAAAAGGAGATTAATTGAGTGGGAAGCGAACGTGGGGATTCAAACCCTTCAGTAGATTTGAATCAAGTGGAGATATGTGTAAGGGAGTGGGGGGAGGAGGTGCAGTAATTTTGAAATTTCCCGATTTCGACTCCGTCGTCGACAACTTTCTAATTTTTAGGCCCCAGTTGAACATAGTAACTAATTTTTTGTGTATCACTACCGTAAAAAGCAATGCTGATAGGCGTGGTCTGCTAATGACCATATTGCACTAGGAAGCTGTTTCTAGAAAACGCTTTGTCAAGAGCGAATTTGCTTCTAGTAGCTGGCCGAAAATGTTTCAGAATTTTTGTTCCATTGAAGTAGCCTAGACGTATTTTCGCACTCCACAGCACATCAGTGTGCTTTTATTCCAAAGAACCCGGCAATTAGAAGAATCCAATGAAGAAAACAAACATGCACTGGAAGATTCACTTATTTTTAATTTTTAATTCCACTTACTCTTAAAATTCATTACTCAGAGAATAAATAAACTCATCATCGAATATTGAGACAAAGGCAGCTATGGCTAAACCCAGAAAGGTACACTTCATTCCCAAGTTTACTGAAGAAATAAACCATACACCATACCGTATGTACAACATACAGAAGTACACTAGAAGTGAATCAAAGAAATTATTCATGGATTTGTACATTTAACTAGCCATGCCTTAAACTGATGATCTATGTATGAACGGTATGAACGTCACCGAATCCGGCCGTAAATTTGAAGATGTTCTTTTTGGTCATGTTCACCACTAATCAACATAAGACGTAAGAGCACATGAAACCCTACATTTAAATAAACCCCGTATGAACTTCTCGCAGGAGGTGCATGTTGTTGAGATTGTGAATGGATGAGAAATGGGATGTATGAGTAACATAATAAAGGTCATAGTTAGTTACCTGTTGGTGGTTCTGTGGTAAGTAGCTCATAGACTGGTGGTGGTGGGGGTGAGAGGAAGGAGGTGTCGTAGGGTAGTAAGGCCCGTTGGCCGAAGGACCGCCGCTTCTGCATAGCTCGTGCAGCGATGACGACGATTTGTTATACTGTGAGATAATGGTAAAATTTCAACCTCGCGAACAGGGTCATTCTTCGAAATGGTTAAGAAATAGAAAATCCAAACTACAGGACTCGCGGAATTTCCAGTCGAATAAGATTCTGCACAATGCCAAAAGGACCAATAGGTAATAGGCTGAAGTATTCCTGGTGTCCCTTGTTGCTCATTCAACAACACATAACGAACCTAGATGACTGCGAGCAGTTGAATCCTAATACATAATTCAAGATTCTTTGGCCCGAAAGAAAAACTTTCTTCAAGGTTCATTTGGTAGTCGCCGTTTCTTCGTAGAGAGAAAGAAAACATGAATTACTACTCTAAGCTATGACACAACTTCTTTGCAATAGCAAAATAACAATTTCAATGAAATCGATCAAGTTTTCGAGGAGAAGAATTGGTACACATATCGGTTATCGCTATGATTCAAGATGACTTTTATATTAAAAGGGGTGTTACAATGAATGGCTCTTCGGCGCTAAAACATTGGTTGGGAATTGAATATCTGTTTTGAGCTTAACCCTCATCATCATCCCTTAGTAAACAAAAACAGCGATTGTCCCCAAGATTATCAACAAGCTGAGCGTTTAAGCTTGAAACCGGTATACATCATCCGAAGATTATTATGAGCTTATCCAAGGTTCATCAGGAGTGACATAATAAATATTAATAAATTTTATTGCATCGTCGTGGACGCGCAGCCTCAGTAACTAATGACTTTTAAGGACCGCAAATAGTAAGGATTATAATTTTGCAACTTCATGTAAGTAAGCAACTTAATTGTTTGTAAGGATTATTGTAAGGGACTGAAGATTTGATTAATACAGGTTCACCCTGGGTGTAAATTCTACCGTGGTAGTGGTTGCCATAAAGTTAAGATGAAAATTCTACTCAGCAGAACTCAATTGTTCTCTATTACAAAATATCAACGTGAAGGTTATCCTACCTCAACGTCATAATTTTTAAGGGAGGTCGCCCGCCTATCACAGGCCAAATCGCTTATGTTGAGGATAACTTTCAATTATTCATACGGCGTCACGTCGTCTCTTTAATTTCCTCGTTTGAGTTATTTACGATCCCACACTCCAACGCCTGCCTTTAAAAATCCTGGCCATAACTCAAAACAGGGCAGGCTTGTCCCTCAACGTTATAGGGGACGCTTTCCCCCTCCACACATCTGCGTCATTATTGCCAATCATTACGAGAAACGCTTGACTGGTTTAATCGGCGGTGTTGTCTGCGTCCTATGTTTCGCAATTGAATGTAAATTGAAGTTGGGCGTTTTTCCACAGTTGAATGGGACGTTCAGTAAAAAAAGTTGAATATTTCTTAAAGACCCTTGAAAAAAGATTTGAAATTTCTCAACCCCTGTCTAAAAAGGAGATTTTTTTCTTTCAAACAAAGTAATGGAACATCAATTGTTCACGCAAAAACGTGACATTCTTTAATTCACCGTCAAGATTTACCGTATGCGAACTTTTTCTCGCCGTTGATGGAAAGGGAAAACAGAAAAGGGGCAATTCCAGCATGTTACAAAGCCATTCGACGCGTGAAGGGGTTGTTATATAAAAAGAAAATGAGATTTTTCGTTGCCTGCGGTCCCTTACTAGCAACAAGGGCTGAAGTATTACAAATGGTAACATTGGGGAGGTAATCGTTAACCTTGTAAATTGCTCGTTTGCCGAAAAAATTCCTTTAATACTTAATATTCATCCACACTTTCAGCCTTAACTACTGCAACAGCAATTTGGTCCTTGTGACATGCAGAATCTCAATGACAAAATCTGTCATTTAACGTGACAAATTTTTAGGAAATCAATATCTACAAAAGGCGTCGAAAAGCTGAAAATCACTAACTGGATTGGTAAAACGCAGTCTTGAAGTGCTGTACACGTCCGTAGACTAAAACGGAAAACACTCAAGTTAATGTGGGATCGACAAAGAAAGACGTTCAGAGGCAATGTACGAGTGAAGTGTGTAATGATATCATTTCGAAAGAATGACCCTCATGTTCCCCAGAGCTTTAGTTGCGAGACTACGAGGATAAGACGGTTTTACGATGTATGATTGCAGTATTCCGTGTGAGATAATTAACACAAAAACTTGGTGATGGTGAATTCGCATGAATACAGCCGAACTGATACAACAAACCACTCAGATTAGTTTGAGAACGCATGTTGAGAAAACTATTAACCGACTTGCTAACCGAGAAAATAATAACAAAGTTCAAATTAGCAGATTTGGCGAAATCACTAAAAAGTCAAAAGTCAGCTTAGGGATGTAGTCAGTTATTTGCAGTATCTATACAATTAGAAGCACTTCGTTGAATACGATTTTAGCTCCATCACTTCGTCGGGCATTCGACGGTGGCCTCAAAGGTTCGTAATGTAATTGGAATGCTCAAAAAATCGAGTGAATTTCGGAAAAGTGACCAACCTAAGGTAATCAGAGCAGAGTTGCTGACTACTTACTTAATTAATTCCAGCTCTCCGGATGTCAAAAAATAGGAATTAACGACGGTGAGCAGAAAAATGTGGACGAAAAAAAACTGAAGAACCAGTGAGCGTTCCATGTTTGAAGCTTAATGCGAGGGTTCTTCCCGTTAATTGTCAATAAAGGGAAATTTCCTTTATACGAGGTCAATTTTAAAGTGAAAAACAAATTGGTGGTCATGGTTTTGTGTTTTTCAATGCCATTTTTAAAAAACAAGCGTACATTACTCTAGCTGAAAATGATGGAAAGGGAACATTTTCATCGAGAATGAGCACACACGGTCAGATGGCCTAGAACCCCCCCATCGCCCGTCAAAAGCAAACAAGAGAGGAACCATGAAAATTGGATCTGTATAATTCAAGGCGAAAACAATGATTAGCAAATAAAACTCAAAACCGAGGTCGGCCTCGGCCGAACTCTAATCTACCATCTGAATAATTGAAGATGTTTGTCTCGGCATAATGTTGTGCATTCCTCTTAGGGGGTGAATCATTAATTTACAAGAACTACAATCAAAAACTGCAATCAAACATAGCAATCGAATTCTAGATCGTTCACATTAGCGACTCAATAGACACTCCCTTTCCTTGGATACAGTAGAAATTACGACATCACACGATTTCGGTATGAAAAGGAGGGGTACGATTTACTGGATCAAGGATTGTATTATGAATATCTTCACTAGCGTGCTATCAATAATAAATGTTAGGTAATTTAGTATTATTATAGTACTAGCTTTGCGAGAACTTGATAATCATAATTTCAAATTCATAATTTTAAATTTCAAATGTAATAATAACAAGTAGAGGATCAAGTAATTACAGAAGGAACAATGTGAGGGAGAATAAGCTTTACATCAGGTTTCAAAGCCGAAGGCGTGTTTATAATGAAGAGGCTGAGTTGAATTTAAATAGTGTTTATTATGACGAGATTTAGTTGTCGCAAGGTGTAGTACACCTCTTACACGTACTTAGAGGCGGTTAAGTTTCATATTTTTACATGAGAACTACACAAGTGAACAAGCGAGATTAGTGAAATGGCATTATGATGTTGTTTTTTCGAATGATGACCACGGATTTTAGACGCATTATTTTAATCAATCAATTGATTCGGAATTGTTTAATAGCATAATATGGTATTAAATAATAATATGGTAAATATATTATATTTACAGATTAGCTTATTCCATGTTATTCAATTCGCTGAATCGACTGAAACCACCATCACAGCTATCTACAATAAAATATTTTTTCTTACAAAACACACTAAAATCATCTTAGTTGTTCGGGCCCAGAAAAAAAGATCTAAATAGACCATTATCGTGAAAATTAGAAGTCATAGAGCTCTGAGTTTGGTATTTTTTTCCTTACAGATCAACATCTATGGTATAATAAAATTATTGCATTGTACTCTGTATGACAAACTTGAGGTTTACTTTCGGCTGTACATCGAAATTTTGATTTAGGTAATGAACAGAACGGCCCTGAGATAAATACCTCAAGAATGCAGCATTTTGGAGTTTTTTCCAAGAGCCAAAAGAGTTTATAAACGATAAATAGCCTGAAAAATAGAGGCCTACTAGTATTATTGTTGTTTTTTTTTTTTTTTGTTTTTTTTTGTTTTTTTTTAAATATATATTTTGATGTTGTTAAACGAGACCTGACTACTTGCAAAGAAATATTTGGGTCAGACGAGGTTTTCATGAAAATCCACCTGCAGGTACTAATTGAAATTTGGGCATTAGAGGGAAATTTTGAAAATTCGTTCATTACATTAACTTTGGGGACGTGATGAATGTATATGATTTGATAGCACGTGAGGATATTCAGGATTCTGTGTAGAGAGAGGTGATGGCGTAGATGATGTAGTTGGTTACTGGTAATTACCTGATGGTGTGGTAGTGGGTAATGAGCGGGGTGGAAGGGTGGAGGAGTGGTAGGGTGGTAATAGGGGCCGTTGGGAACGAGCCCTAGGCGGTACGGGCTGTGGACCGGACAGGTGGGTCGGACCCATCTCGGAACCGTCCAATTGGGGGGCTCCAGGATTCACTCCGGGGTTTGGCTATAGCTAGCCAGCGCGGGGCACGAGCACACCACTGACTGAAAGGTTGGCGAGCCCCCCCGCCCCCTCGCCAGACCACGCCAGGATCCTCCCATCCGCCTCCGCCTGGCTGAGTTCCTTTGCACGGTGCGCCGCCACCCTCAACGACGAACCACCCCCGTTGATCGTCGCCCACCCTTATCGCGGCGGTATAGTTTACAATCGCGCCTTCTGCGAATACACCCGGTTCTCAGTTCGCTGTCCCTGACCGTCCTAATTGCCTTACGAAATGGACTCCAGGAATCGTGGGCACTGCAGAATTCGGAGAAATATTTGTTTGGAAAATTCAACAATAGCAGTAATGGCGCATGAGTCAGAAATGCAGAATTTTCAGAATCCTACTGTTCTGGAGTGGCAAGAAAAGGGAAAATTTCCCCAGCAGGCTACCATGCAAAATTCACGTTTCGTCTGTGAGCACCTCCACCTTGGCGGAGCGAGATAAGGCTTCATAGGGCTGCGACATCGAAAAAAAAACATCGATGTTTAAATACCTTAATGTTTTAAAAACCCATTGCCGATGAAAACAAAACCATCGGGGATGGGGGTTTTGCCAAAAGCACCGAACAGAATTTCATGTCAATAAAAACTTCCAGGGAATGTGAGGATGAACTCACTCCTGATCTGAGAACGGGTTGGGGCGCTTAGGGGCTAAAATGGGGCTACGGGACGGGTTATTGAAGGAGTTCGCGTTAGGTGTCGTTTTCGAAGAATTTTTGGACGTAGAATCCATTTTTGGGAGTACTGGGGTCCCAGTACGATCCGATTTCACCCTGGGGGTGAATGGGGCTTTCAGGGGGCTACAAATGAGGCAGGTCAGGTCGTTGGAAATAATTGGAATACGCCTAAGCCGATCTGCGGCCCGCAATGAAGTCCGACTTAAGTGAAAGGTGTGAGAGTGTCAGGTCGTCCTACCGAGTTCGAAATCAGTCAGCTGGGCCGGTCTTAAGACTTGGAACATAGAGTGTGATATGAAGAAGACGAGGCAAGCCAAGGCCTCGTCTCCTCATTTGTCTTGCCGATCTCATGTGCGGAAAATAATCATATCTCCCAAAAATTACCCCTCTGGGGTTAAAGAGATGCCAAGCATCAACATGCAATTTTTGCACAATTATCCTATATCAAAGAATAATAAACCCTTGTGTACAATTTGGCAGCGTTTTTTGAAGGAGATCCATTGACCAAGATCATTGTGGACATTGTGGAAGTTTGATTTCCTCCATGCTGAGCTCACCTACGTCACAACCAAACTTAGCCAACTAACATGTTAGTTGGCTTGCAACAACCTGCAGAGAACAACGGTCCAATAATTCAATTATTCAACTATATCGCAGTTAAATCGAACTACAATAATTGAAACAACTACATTGTGGTTAAATTGAAGCAGCGCTCAAGGATTTCTCAACTTACGTAAACTGGACCGACTCCAAAATCAACGAAGTGGAAATGTATCAAAAGTGAGGAATTGGATGCCCCCCAAAACTCCTCTCCATACGAGTACGCCATTCATTTCTGGTCCCGTTACCCTCAATTGAATCAATACTCCCGTTGTTCCCGTGACCCATTTGCTATTCACCTCATCAACACCGTCAAGCTCTACCCGCATTGCCCCCCTTAGAGAGAGCTGACTGACGAAAGTAACTCAATTGATTACCTTCGAGCCGGCACCAACGAGGAACAACTTATTGGCACCTTCACGTAAATTAGTAGGCACCTACCAAACTTCAACTTCCTATTTTCATTTCATAAAATACTCAAGAAAAACGACTCATACCATAATTCCAACCTCTGACCATGTAAGGAAGGTCATAAAAGATGTCCATTGTGAGATCTGCGATACTACCCCCATCACCTGTTAATTTATTTAGGCAAGCTTTCTGTGATAGTCGAGATAACGTAAATTAAAAACTACCTGGAGGTCTGGAAGATTTATGACCCATTATCGCAAGGGTGGTTCCAATGAAGGAGGATAAATTAAACTTGGTAGCTGGTTAAAAAGTTATTACGACACACAAAAAAAAAAAAAAAAAAAAAAAAAAAAATCCCAACTTGAATGGGGAGCATGAAACGGGGAATAACTGGTAAATTTTTTAACTTCTTTCAAGTTTTTACGTCACAACTTAGGTAAAGCCCACAATTTTTCAAGAGTAGAGACTTACGAGATAAAAGCACAACCTTTCTGGCACCTGGTCAAGAAATGCTCTGTGAATGTAGAACAAAAAATCTCATAACTCTACTTGCCGACACTTTACGATGGCAAGTTAAATTAAAATCTGTCACAGCTCGGCCAGTAAAATTTCTTCTATTTGATACTTCTTAGGGGGTAATTTCATTTGAACAACTTGGCAATTTGCAAAGTTCAAAACTCTCAGTTCCTTCGCGTTATTCACAAGGGAGAAAATTAATGACGAAGTTCTTCAGCGGCATGTCACAGTAACCAATTCACCCGAGAGTTGGCGTTAGTTAGCTTGACTGTGCTCTCTCGGAATCGACCACTCCCTGTAAGCAGATATAAATTCATCCTACCGTACTCATGTCGTTTCATCCGAACCTTCCCCCTGAAATTACCTTAATTAGACGTAATCCTTGTGTGTTATGGAGGATTAACTGATTCATCTCGAATAAACAAGCTAATCCTAAATGAGAGGAACTTAGTCGACGGGGGATTCCCAGCAATGTGAATATCAAATCCAAAAGCACAGGATGAGAGGCGATCAGATATAATATATCTGATATATTATTTTGGAATATAGAAGAACTTGTTTGATGGTATAGATTCTAGAAATTACATACAGCTAATAAAGCAAGGTGGAAATGAGGAAGTTGAGGCGAATGATTTAATGAGGATTTTTAAATTTATGATTCAAGCCACTTCCCACTGCCGGGAAATGATGAAAAAAATAAAAGCAAAAGAGGGCATGTCCATTTAGCGGCCATAGAGAAAAAGAAAGGAACTACGCAACGCAAAAAACTCAGAATAAGAAAAAACTAAATGTTAATGCTGTGTAATATAATTTTGCGAATTTTGTGATGGTCTGCACTGAACCTTGCAATGGAAGAGTTTTAATACAAGATGAGAAGCAGTGAGATCAGATTTTTATTTCACCTTGTAACCTGGCACACAAAAGGTTGTTTCTCCGTGTAATTTAATAGCGCGCCAGGGGGAGAAATGCTGTTCCGTCCCCAAGAATGCTGATCTCATCCTTCTCTGACCAAGTGAACACAGGAAAGCATTGAACGGAGAGGTAAACCGCACGCGTATAGGATTCCAACGAAATCCGGATACACATTTAGGAACATCAAAGGCCTGTTGATTTTGCGTTTTCATTTCACCTGGGCCGACATGGAACGAGCGAGTTTGTATAGGGCAGTGGTAACACACCGGTCAGCTCATTCCTTACTGGTCCATGGATTGTTGAAAAGCGGTCGCATGAATTCAAAATGGGGAGCGCAGGAGGTAATTTATGATTCGCAGAGGTCCAGAAACGAGGCACCAGAGGGACCAGGAGGAATTCGCTTCTCATCTAGTGATGGTAAAATTTGGCAAGATGTCGATATATCGCTTTTCCGATATATCGTTAGGAACAAAGCTTTGTCACCAATATATCGGAGATAAAAAAGGCTGCAAATTTTACAAATGGGTTTATTATTCTTTGATATAGGTTAAATGTCCAAGTATGAACCCACGAAAGCGCCATATATGCCCACGGTGAAATCGGATGGTTTAGGAACTCCCGAAAATGGATTCTACGTCCAAAAATACGTCGAAAACGGCACCTAACTCGACCACATAGTCGAAACCCTAAAAAAAAAAAAATCCCGTATACCATTTTTAGCCACACGGGTTTGGGTGATCGGGCTGAAAATCATGCGGGCACAGCTAGATGGTAAACCGATTATTTTGTCAAAATTTCACATTTAAAAAAAATTCCACATAATATGTGGATATTATCTTGAATAATCTAGAGTATAATTTACGTATCTTGAAACGGATAATGTCAAATTTTGAGGCTGATTACATAAGTAGGTGTATTGTTCCAAGAATAGAAGAATATCAATATTCGTAATTTAATT
Organism: Pilophorus perplexus; assembly: GCA_955831195.1. Classification (NCBI taxonomy): domain Eukaryota; kingdom Metazoa; phylum Arthropoda; class Insecta; order Hemiptera; family Miridae; genus Pilophorus; species Pilophorus perplexus. The sequence continues at coordinate 12,835,255 of OY037010.1, read as the reverse complement.
GAAAATAGCTATTTTCGGATAAATACACTTCTTTGAACCCAATAAATGAATTGAATCTATGATCAGTGTCCGTTGGGTCAAAAGGTTTTTGTCGGAGGCAGAGATGTAAAGGGGGTAAATACCCAGTGGGTAGGGTATTTACAAACTGGGTATTTACCCGGTATGTACCCAATCGCCGAATAAATACCTTCCCACTAAATAGGTACCCAACCAAAAAAATACAGATTTTTTTTTCATTTTTTTTTTTTTTTTAGTTTTGCAAAAAAAAATCAAGTAAAAGGTCAGTTTTACGACCATTTCTGCACACCTTACTACCCTTTCCTAGCTCACGACGCGATTGTTAAGTACCTACAGTGTGTCCTCCATGACTGTAACAAGGAGTCCATCTTGATAGGAAGAAAAAGGATACTTAACGTAACCGTTATTGAATTGGGTGAACATGAACTTGGACATGGCAGAGCTACAAACTGCCCTTGCAGACTATCGGGACCCTGAGGGAGTTTGGTCCAAGCAGTTCATATGGGAAGGCTTGCAAGCCCTTAGCCCCGACACTTGGTGGCGAGGCCTTCGTGGTATCTCAATTCTTGCAGATGTTGCTGTGCGTATATCAGGAGCGCCAGTAACGTCGGCAGATACTGAGAGAACGTTTAGTAGGTACGTATGGGTGGATTCATAGTAAAATTAGAAATCGCCTTTCCACCGAAAGAGCAGGAAAGATTACCTATTTGTCTCACAACTGGCGAATTTCACAAGCGCCCTACACCAACACCAATACCAAGAAGCGAGTTCACGATGAGTCCAGCTCGGATGAGGATGAAGACTCAGATTCATCGACAAGCGAACTTTCATTCGATGAGACCGATGAGATGAGGGAATGATTGCTAGGTATTTAAATGCAAAAAACAGTTTGAGCAATTTTTTTTAATGTAAATGTTTTTTAAAGCTGGAAATAAATAATTTCCAACATTATCATCTTGAATTTACGAATATTTTTACCCCAAAACATGGTTGATGAAAAGATTTAATTGCATCTTGGTTTTTGGCCACTTAATGACCATGAAAGCAGTCAATGGGCCCGGGAACCGACTGTCGAATAATACCTTTTTCTGAAAGAACTTCATAATTTGAAGGCATAGCAGTGAGTTTTGGGCTCCTACGGTGTAATACAAATTTCCAGGGCACTGTCGAAAATTTCAACTTTGAATCTGGAGGGAAAAGTGGCGCCACTCTCTCATTGGCTGCTCACGGCCGCCATTTCCGCCGTCACCTCCGGCAGATTCCCGTCGGTCCCTTCTTATGCTAGCGCACTCTGGCGGATTAGTTATAGTGCCACCGCGGGAAAATTCAAAACGCCAAATATTCACTAGTGATTTCCTCTGCTCAGACACCTAATTTCTCAGTGCTAACTGTACTGAGTACTTTGTTCATTACTAGTTCAACTATGTTCGGCCGAATTTTCCCATTTCTCTGACCTAGTTCCTTGGCCCATTTTACAGCTGTTTAAGTACAGTGGGAAGAGGGATATGATTTTATAGCAGTTTGTTTGTGTGATTTCCATCGAACATGAGTATTGCTTTCATTTAGAGGATGATCCTGAACTCGAAAATTTTTGAAACTTTGGTAGAGGCTGGCTCTTGAGTAGTAAGAACGTTTTACGTGTTTTTTTTTTTTTTTTTTTTTTTTTTTTTTTTTTTTGCGATCCCGATTCATTGAAGATAAAATACCCTATTAAATACCCAAAATGGGTATTTACCCGGGCATTTACCCTGGGTATTTACCCTTAAAAAAGAATACCCGGGTATTTTACATCTCTGGTCGGAGGTCTTTGTAGCGCCGCTACAAGACTGATACCCGACTATGGTTAAAACCCTATGAAAGCAGAAACAACGAAGTGCATAAACAACGTCGCAGCAAATTGGATTACGCGTGGTTTTATAATGGACAGTAATGAATAAACGTTGTAGATAGGTTGTAAAAAGCAAAGAACATGGTAGGTACCAGAGTTGGACAGGAACTGATTCCGAAACTAAAAACTAAAACTGAAACTAAATTAATTGATTTTCTTGAACAAAAGAACTAAAACAAGTTTCAGTTTGACCTCTGAACTAACTTTCGTACTAAATTCTCAACTAAATTCTCTTTATTAAAATTTAATGATTTAATCAAGAAACTAAAAACTAATCAAGTTGCAAAGAAGATCATTTTCAGATGTTTGTAGAACATTTTTTAAATGTAGAACGTGTCATGTTCTGTGTGTCAGGCGGATTAACATTGTCGCACTCAGGGACGGATAAGGGGTTTTGACCGGCCGGGGCGATTCAATTTACCCCCCCCCCCCCCCCCCATCCCTTACCGATCCAAAGACCAACAAAGGAGGGGTTCTTCATATTTTGGAAAAACAAACAAATGAATACTTGAGTGAAAGAGAAAAATAACAGCGCCTATATTCAGAAAAGATAAACGGCGCTTGCTATGTGAATTAGTGGGTACCGTTAATAAAAACAAGGTTGCGCTTCAAGCTTGGATGCATTTTTGACATTTATTTAGTTACATTATTGCAGATTTTCAACGATAAAAAAGAAGGCTCGCAAGAGGAGCATCTGGCTGAAGAACTGTGCCGAGAGGCTTCGGCCGTTTCCAGCCCTCCTCGTCATCTCCCCGCTAGTTGATTTATTTCGAATTCTAGGCCCAACCTCAGGCCCATGGTAAATTTACCTTTTATATCTGTTCAAATTTAATAAAAGAATGTTTTGTTTTTTTTTTTAATTTTCATGTTGAGTATTTGGGCGTATGAAGGTCCCCGAAAAATTAATTATCAAGATTACCTACTCAGAAAACGCGTCCTCATTCGATTTCCTGGCGTCCTTCAAAAGCCCCATGGTGAAATCGGATGGTTTAGGGACCCCAAAAATGGATTTTACGTCCAAAACTACTTCGAAAAAGAGACTTAACTCGATCCCATAGATGAAACCCTTCGAAAACCCCTCGTGTGGCCCATTTTTAGTTCCGCAGAGGCCCGAGGGTTTGTGCTATCGGGCTGAAAACCTTGCAGGTACAACTAGAAGGAGAACCAAGCATTTCGTCAAAAATTTCAGATTTTAAAATAAATTCCTACTGCCCAAAACGTCATGGAAGGCGGTCAGACATTTCAGTTATGGAATCTACACATCTTGTAGATATATCGACACGTTGTGAGGACGATCAAAATTTTTTATCCCCCCGAAGCAAATACCAAGTGTATTATTCCAAGAATATTTAACCGAAACGGGATCACATAACGCTCACACACAAAACGATCGCTGATGAGGGAGAAGGGACCAAGCAGTAGGCGATGGCGAGGAGGGCAAGAAACGACCAAAGCCACTCGGCTCAGTGCTCCGGCCAGACGCTCCTGCTGGCAAGCCATCAACGTGAGATCCTCCAGATTGTTGTTAGTCAGAGTTTGTCTCTGCCTTGTTTTCATGATTTTCAATTTTTAAAAACTCCTCTCTCGACTTGGGTCGTTGAAACCGTTACCGTAAATTTGTAAATCAAAAAGTGACTTGCATACGATGAAGCCATGAGGTTTTAAAACCTTGTAGCACAAATTAAGCATTAAACACCTAATTTGTGCTACAAGGTTTTAAAATTTTATTGCGCTTGCCATCCAACCTAAGAGGAACAAAGCCTACCAGATCGCCTTCTTTTGAGTCTGAGTTTCCTTTTCGGTCTGAATTACATATTTTAGGAAGGATAAATTGTTTTTCCAGCTTCGGGCGTCGCCCGATCGCCCGTCCTGCCTATCCGCCCCTGGTCGGCCTCACCAAATTATGAACCAAGACGTGGTGTTTCCACTTTAAAAAGACTCAGTAGCAATCTCAGAACCCTCGAGGATTTGTCTCTTTGCTCAATAAAGTCGGTATTGATGTTTATTAGATGACAATAAAGCTGTCTGCCACCCGGGAACCGTATAACCATTCAAACTTTGCAAACGTTCAGTATTCATTTCCCGCTCCCCCTTTTTTTGTGCTTTTCAATTCAACCTAAGTCGCCCGGGCAATAGATACTGAAAAAAGATCGTCTCACCCAGTTTATAAAATTTACGAGAAGCAGAAGGCTCGAGCTGGAAGCTATGCAACAACGACCTAATGAAGTATACATCGACGGCTTTCACATCGTACCGAAGGGACTCCTGTCTAGCGAATTATGAAAGCAAAGTTGAGGAATGACTTGAAGAATGGAAAAAGGGATACGCCGTGAATGTGAGGCCAAAAGCAAACTTAGCACAATAACAACTCCACCCGAGGGATATTTCGGGTTGAGAGCTGAACTGTTTTTTGGGGTCTCCGAAGTAGATAGGATGGAACAACGGAAGAAGGAATAAAGGGTAGTCGGAGCTTGCGTGGCAACTTGAGACGCTTCTCGAAGCTTTTAAAAGTTTTCATTCAATAGCTAACATCGCATCGGCTGAAGCGGCTTGCCTCTTATTTCGTGTACGAAGCGGTTTAGGTTTTCTTCTACGAAGAAGTTATTTACTGGATTATCTTCTGGGTGGGAGAAAATTTGCCCTTCCTGTCACGTCAGTTAATGCTGTTTGCTGAGTTTCTTCCTTGCAAATAAAATGCGCTTGTTCCGTAGCCTATCCGTACTCTCTTTCTTCCTTCTTGTTCTTTGCGAAATTGAAGGCCCTTAGCAAAGTTAGAGAACGTCATGTCAGTGGATAATCCCGAAAACCGCCCCCACTCTCCTTATATTTTTTCTCGTCGTTTTCTGCCAATCATACTTCCTGCGTGGAACTTCGACGAAAAGGGCATAATTTTAGGAGGATAAAATACAAGTTGCGGTCCGTCAAACGACAACAGGGTAGTTTTCAATACGAGCTACCGAGCCTTATTCGGTTTAATGACCACAGTGTCTGTCGATAGTGTCACGAAGGAATATAAAACGATATTTTAGGCAACCAGGAAACATGTGACGTAGAAAACCGTCTGGGTGTTTTTCGCCCGTGGCGTTGTCGAAACGGCGTGCTTCCAACTCCACAAATGCCCTTTATCAACGTCAAACAGTTTTCACCGCAGTCCCACCTCGGCGCAATGTTACGGGAGTTTGTTCAACAACTGCCATCGTGGCTAGGATTCGGGGTAAAGGAGAGATCAAAATTATTGCTACGCAGCTGGAAAACGTTGAGTCTCCATAAAACTGTCATTTCTCCACGAGAAAGATGCCCAACATTATGTCATCATTGCATTTAGAATTATATAAGAAAAATGTTTCAAACATCAACGTTTTTTCCGATGTTCTAATGTTTAAAAAACATCGAAGTTGTCTTTATGGATATCGATCCCAACCCTATTGCAGCGCATCGTCATTCAAGCCAGCGCATTTGACGTGACTGTCGCTCAACTGCCTTCGACATGCCAGCACGATTTCCAAATAACATAAAACCACGAATTAGGAATGGAAACGCGTATGGATTATTTTTAGCGCAACCTTTCCCTCAAAAAACGCTGCAAATTTTACACAAGGGTTTATTATTCTTTGATATACGTTACTTGTGCAGAAATTTGATTCTGTCAATGAAAAAATTTAAAAAAAATTTTTTTTTTTGGATTTTTATTTCAAAAAAATTTTTTTTTTGGATTTTTTGTTCAAAAATGTGTTTTTTCAAAAATTCTTTATTTTTAACTCAAAAAATATTAAATATTTTTGAGGATCCCAGGATGTTAAAATATTAAATTTTAACATCCTGGGATCCTTCAAAAATCCCATTTTTAGCCCCATGAAAGCCCTAAAGATCGCCCCAGTGAAATCGGATCGTTCCGGGACCCCAAAAAATGGATTATACGTCCAAAAATACTTCGAAAACGACACCTAACTCGATCCCCTAGCTAAAAGCCTTCAAAAAACCCCTCCCGTAGCCCCATTATAGCCCCAGAGCGCCCCACGGGTTTGGGCGATCGGACTGAAAACCTTGCGGGCACAACTAGATGGTAAACCAAGTATTTTGTCAAAATTTCAGATTTTTAAAAAAATTCCTACTGCCCAAAACGGCCCGGACGGCGGACGGACACTTCGGATTTTGAATGTAGACCTCTTGAAACGGATAATGTCAAATTTTGAGGCCGATCGGAGTCGTCGACCCGCGTCGCGAAAACATAGGTGTATTATTCCAAGAATAATAAACCAAAATGGAAAGGTGCGCTCACCTCTTCGACATGTTTGTTTTTGTTTGTTTGTTTGTTTGTTTTTCACAGCATCACGCCCGAGCGGCTCCACAGATTTACATGAGGGTGGTCTCATTGAGATCAGCGAGTTTGGTGGGTGGTTATAGGCTACCTTGATTTTTCCTCCCTCATCCCCTTCATCGGTTTTCGGGAGGTCCTTCACGACGAAAGTTGTTTATCTCTGATGTGTAACTAAGGAGGCCTCAAAAGGGGGACGAAAGTTTTTGTCCTATTTCGTTGGTACAAGGGTCTATGGAATGAGCTTTTCAGGCTGATTCCAACGACTTCAAAACGATTTTTGCGCGCCTGAGCCGTTCGTTACCTCTGATCGGCATAAGGTTTTCTTACGCATCGGTCGTTAGGGTGCAGTTGTTTACGTAATGAGCATTACGTGGATATTTTTGATGTGTTGTGTGTCATAGTTTGGTCGCTAGATACCTACTGTTTCTTAGTTTATCTCGCTCATTAAATTTAATTTTTATTTAATTTTATTTACTATATATCGTAATAACAGAAAGGTTGCGCTCATCTATTCAATTCAATTGATGGCTTGTTTTTATCGATAGAAGGCGTCCAAATAATACTGAAAATAGGGTTAAAACACAAACTGCAAGTTTGTACGAATTTATCCACTTTATGGAAAAATTGCAATTTGAATTTTGGCGGTAACCCGAAGTCAGCTCCTATTGGTCGACGAGTTGGCCACTATTAAAAAACTAAAAACTGAAGGATCGGTCACGTCGAATAAGTTAATTTATATCACGAAACAAAGCGAACACGGCCATTTTCGCGTTACTCCAGTGTCACTACTGCCAACACCTAGAAAATCAGGAAAAAATTTGAAAAATCGACCTGCACTCTGGTGTCTTTGATTGGAAACCGGAACCGGTGAAGGTGACGTCACCTACACCGGTTTTTGAATCGGCGAGACCAACTTAAGACGATTATAAACTACGTGAAAGACTTTTTGTCACAAAAATGATGTATTTTTCCCTTTTTGACTTCCAACAACATGGCACAGGATTATTTAACCCGAAATTCGGGTGCATTTCCATTCCTGTACGCTGTTCATTCCTCGATAGCACTAAGTCTTGGGTCTGTTACTAATACACTCACAGGACCGACGATTGTAGTTTAGAAAGTAACTGGACTCACGGTTCGACTACCTGAGTTCGGTCATCCTTCGTTACCTCGTTGGTGTGTCAGTGTATTAGTAAACCCAAGTGCCATCGAGGAATGAACAGAGTATAATTGCACGCGCTCTCTTCGTCTACAGACGTATTTCTCTAGACATTAATTGTCATTCAGAAGAGCCAACCAAGAATAAACAAGAGAGGAGAAAAAACTACGTCAGTAATTGGGTGCTATTATTTTTAAAGGGCAAGGCGGATAAAGAACCATTGTGTATTCGAAGCAAGAACCTCGAAGAGTAACACGTATTTTTCTTTTGTTTGCTTTGTATTGGCTGTGTAGATTCCCTTGGGGAATCGAATGACACGAAAGGCCAGGAGGTGGAAGTGCTAACTGGGAACGATTAGAGGGAGAAGGGAAAAGTCATTGTGCTGCCGTTCACGGGTAAACTGCTAAGTGATCGACGGTCTGCCGATTGGCGGGAAGAGAAAGAAGCTTACAAAAACATTCCCCATAAGTGGACGAAGTCCTCGACAAAATGAGTTTTACATGGGAGTTGTCAGCCAGGATCAAATAGGGGCCTGTTTCGATAACATAACGCTGATGATGACGTACCTCCCGTCGAGCAGATTGAAAGAAAGGATGTCTCTGCAGTGGAACGTAAATAACAATGGGATGATCATCTTTCAGCCAACACTTCGAAGAATTTCAGCCCAGTAGGACTCACTTGGGAACGGAAATCCTCGATTGGAGAATTTTCAACCAATGAAGGCAGAAGTGAGACCTCAAAACCATGAATTTGGGAGCGCAGCGGGAAACTAAGTGAATAATGAATGTCTGCTGAGAGTGAGACAAAAAGAAGTGGGTCACAGGGTCAAAGAGCGGGCGGGATGTAGGTTACTCTGTAATGGGGACTCTGCGTATAATGGCGAGAGTAGAGATAGAAAGAGAGGTGAAACTAGCAGAAGAAGGTTGGAAGAGGAATAAGAATAAAAGGTGGGAATATAAAGGGCGGGAGGAGTAAGGAAATTACCTCCAAAGTCACGGGAAGTTGAAGTGGCTCGCAGCATACTGTGGAAAGGAACTATGGATTTCCATCCTTCCAGAGGAATATTGTGGCCAGCAAGTCACGGAGGGGGTGTTAAAGCACCAACGTACCAAGTTTAATAATAAGAGCCACGATGGCGAAAGCAGGTGGCGAATGACTGGGAGAGAGCACCTCGAAAGAGTTTAAACCCGAGAAAAGTTTATGCGACACCCTTTCGCATCCATAAGCAACGAAGAGCGAGAAGGGAATAATTTTCAGATGAAATCCCTTTCTAACGATGCCAAACGAACCAGAGCTCTACGTATTGAATTTAATTTACATATCCGCTACATTAACCTCACTACTCAACTTCCCACATGCACAGCGTGCGTTGCGCAAATAATGGATTTAAAAACAATTTACAGGTTTCTTGGTAGGAAGATAATTTATTCAATCCGAGTATCATTTACTCGAGAGTAGCAAGCAAAACCGCGATGAACACCCAGCCAGGGCGAAACACCTCCATTTAGAAAGATGTAAGGGTGCAGGATAAAATCATATGGTCCAACATGAAAAATAAGAATAATTACAAACGGCGGTGATGCCAATAAGTGAATAATTCACTTAGAATAATAAGTATTGTAATAATTATTCTTATATTCATTCCCAATAATTGAAAGAAGATCGGTTGGTCTATTTGGTGGAAAACGAGACTCAGATAAAGGAACAAGAGTGTAGCAAGATCACACGGAAGTACCTCACTCCAGTATTGGCTGGAATCCAACAGTTTTACAGAGCATGATTCCTTTTTTTCGTACCCAAGGGATACATTAAAAGCGGCAGAGAACAACATTTGATGGGAGTTCATTCTATTCGAACTTTCCCTCACAGAAGGAATCTGGACAATCAGGACCTCCCATCTCCCCTGGCCTTACACCATCCCTGGTAAAACCCTTGGGTCCCTTGAAGTAGATCACATGGGTGTGAAATGGTGGAGGGAATGTTGGGGGGAGGAGCTGGTTTGGCAGTCAAAACGATCCCGCAACCTTGAAAATCATAGATCCCCTTAATCGAGTTGTTTCAGATTAGCTCACTTTCTGGGCAAAGACAAGTAGGGGATTATATGGAACCCAATTAGATCGGATTTGTTGGAACAAACCTACCACAAATCTATGTAGTTGAAACCGATTCAATGCGCTTCGCAACCCTTGCATTAATAATTTATTGCAAACGATCCTGAAAGATGATAATAACCTTCATGAAACCCTCATTATCGACAAAACTTAGTCGGCGGAAATTCAGAAATAAATTCAATTCGAGAGGAAGGCGTTAATCCAAGGCCAGGGAAAATTGGCGCTCAATACATCACCTTTATGCATTTTATCGTTACATTTAGCGCCAATAGGCCATAGGCGTTGAATTATTCAACCTCGTACTTGAAATAATTGGCTAAGGGCAAAAATCATTCTCCGAGTTCAGGATAACATGAGACTGCAGATATCTGCGTCATATCTCTATCCCATCTTCTAGTTTCCGTTAGTATACTAACGGAAACTAGAAGATGGGATAGAGATATGACGATGGGAGTAATGGAGCTTTACTGAAGAGCGCTTTTAAAGTTGGGCAAGGCGAAATAAAAGATAGCTTGGCGCGTTAACTTAACTGGCTGGAGCAACGGATTTTTCGTTCCTTTTTTTCTCCCTTCCTTGTTCGTGCGGAAAGCTCTGCGGATAAGGCGATTCCGAGGTCAAGATAACAGCTTCCAGCTTGTACCCAAAACGGAGCGGAATCATGAATATTTCTAACGAAGGGTTTATCTACTTTCTCAACTACGAGGGTTACCTTCCACCTGACATGCGTCGTTTGGCAATTATTTCACTTTATATCGACTCGGGGAAATCATTTCCTTCCCTATCTTCATGATGTTGTAAGAAATGGGGTCAACCCTTCGTGGGAATTTTACATGGCTTTATTTGAGTGAAGAACCTGGTCAACATGCAAACTGCTATACAAGATCTGGCTGAAGGAACTCGAATTGTCGATCTGACACACCTGAACACCATTTGATCCACCTGCTGCCATATGGCGTCTCATTCAAGCCCTTTCCAGACATTCGCTCACATTTGAAGGCTATTAGTCAGACTTCTCACTGTCAGGAGCCGTCAAGTTTCAAGATGAATTTAGCTCTTCTCTATCCATCACCACCATCTGAGCAGTGGAAGGAACTAATGCGATACGGCGGTAGGGAGGCGAAAGCCTAAGGGGTTAAGCTTCACGTCGGCTGTTCTCTATGTATGACTATGGAAACCGTCATCCTAACCCCAAGTAGCCCAAGAGATAACGCCGGACATTAAAACTACCATCAAAATCTACACGATACTAAAACACGTTTTCTCTACTTACCAAACCCAACATGAAATTGGAAAATCACAGCCAATTTTGCCATACAATGATGAGTTCCAAGTGTCTAAAGACCTTACAGAGCTCCCATAAATAATTTATAACAGGCGGGCAGCACTGACAGCTGAAATCTCGGAGGTTCGCGAGGGTTACCAGAAAGCCATTAGTCAGAGTGAAAAGGGTATAAATCAAACATATCCAGTTAGGCCTCCGTGGCCACAAAGGTGTTGATGTAGATGTCATTGAGATCATTGAACAAGAAAAGGTGTGAAGAACATAATGCATTGACAACATCTTGTTCTTCGTGGGAAGTTGCTTTGTCGCCGAAGTTTTGCTCTTAGGCTACGGTATTGGTGTAATTTAGAATTAGAAACCATAAATTTTTGAACTAAATTATGCTCAAGAGACGATGAGGTAGGAGGTTAAGTTCAGAGTTAAATCTCAAAAGCCTCTGCATTTGGAACCAATTAATAGCCAAATACACACTCACCAACACCAAGTTGCTGCGCAACAATTAGAAGTTTCATAACACAGGAACACGTAACTACCTACCTCGGTAATTACGTTTTCCAGTGCATTATCTATGCTACGCAACAAGAACATACCTACTTCCCAATTTTGGAGCGTGAGGGGTGGAGAGTAATAAGTAGGGCTCGAAATATCGTTCCGTTCAGTTCCCCCAAACCGTTCCGATCCCGAAAAGAGAGAAAAATTAGAATTTTTAGGATAAAGTTCCAAATGAGAACGAAATTATTAAGTTCTGAAAAATACTGTTCCCAGGGGGAACGAAATCTGAAGGAACAATATTTTATCGTTCGGGTGAAGAACGTTCTTCTCGAGAATGTTATTTATTCGTTCCGAAAAGAAACCTTCTTGAGCCGAACGATATAATATTGTTCCTTCAGATTTTGTTCCACTTATTTTGTTATGATCGTAATTTTATGTCCACATTGCATAACATGCAATATGCAAAATACCGTGATATATTATATAATACATTCACGGTAATTTAGTCCCAAAACGGAGATGAGAAGGAAACGACTAAAGAACGAAAAATTAAAATTTAATTTTAAACATTCAATGTTGGCCTAAACTTACTTTTTGGGAGCAGAATTCACTGGGCGTTGGTTGATAAATAAAGTTTCCATCTTGAACGTTCATTTAGGGAGCTTTTATTTTTTCAGCAACTTCATTTCGAGCCCTGGTGTTAAGATCAGTGCTACTAACTGTTAGATTAGTAACTAATTTGGTTTGATTGGAAACAACGAAAACAAAATTTATTTTAACGCTGCATTGTACACCAGGGGTTAATATTCTTTGATATAAATTATCCCAACAATTAAGTCTATATCAATAACAAAATTAAAAAATGTTCTTATTTTCTTGTAAAGTTTGTGGACGGATGTGGGGCCCCGAAAAATGTAGTATGCGTTTTAAATTACTCGGAAGAAGTCACCTCATTCGACTTCCTGGCCTCCTTCAAAAGCCCCATTTGTAGCCCCACGGATCCTCCCGGTGAAATCCGATAGTTCTGACCCCCCCCCCAAAAGATTCTACGTCAAAAAATACTTCGAAAACGACACCCCACTCAATGTCATAGCCGAAAACCATTAAAAAAACCACCCGTAGACCCTTTTTAGCCCCACAATGCCCGAAAACCTAATATTTTGTCCAAAGTTTTGTTGTTTTGTTGGCACAACTAGGTGGTAAACCGAATATTTTGTCCAAAGTTTTGTCCATTTTGTTCAGATTAAAAAAAAAATCCTGCCCAAAACGGCTCAGACGCCCGACGGACATTTCTTTTTTGGAATCTACACATCTTGAAACGTATAATGACAAAATTTGACATAATATGACATACCAAATTTTCGACCTGCTAAAACTATTGTTTATAAACGTATATAAATACGTTTATAAATACGAATTTTAAACAATGGTAATAGGTGCATAGGAATACTTTCCAAGGATAATAAACCAGAATTGGCTGGACCATCTTGAGAGGAAAATTTTCCTAACAAGCCATCCTCAGAATGAGAAAATCCCATACCGTAAATAAAATGAAGGAAAATAAGAAGGAGCACTGCAGCTTCACGAAACAGGCTAAACCGAGGAAGTTTCCCAACCCCAGCAGCACGTCCTAAGTGAATCAAACGCTGTAAGCCGCCTATTTCAACTACATAATCACTCCACTGGGAAATGTCCAGGGACCGAAGACACAGCCAGTTAACAAGATCCTCACTTGACCCTCTTTCCTTTATTCCAACTTTGATGATAACTAATAAGGTTATTGTTGAAAGTTCGAATTACTTCGCGAGTTTCTTCCCAACTCCACTGGACTAACGAGAGCCGGAGAAAGCCGGCCACATAGCAAACTCGGGATCGCGATTATTGCTCCCCGCAACTTGTGGACTGAACAAAAAGTTGGGAACAAATCGCCCTTTGGTACAATTACCAGAGAACGCTTTGTTAAATGGAAGAGGTGGTGAATCAGCCTCATAAATATATTTTGTGTTGTTTTGAAAGCGTTTCGAAACAGAATATGATATAATTTTAATCACAGTCGACCAAAAAACATAAATATACTTGAATACCCTCCCAAATTGTGACTCAGCTAGTTCCGCTCCTGTTTAATTGGCGAAATCAAACTCCGCTGCCTAAAAGTTGGACGGCTCAACTTTGGGCAAAAACAATTCATTTACACGAGAAGGTGAATCACGGCTCAGCCCCGAGTAAAATCGATGAACGTAGTAACTAACTTGACCTAAACCAATTAAGAGTTCTTAAGGAACCACGCAAAGAATCCGCTCATCGTATTACCTTCGGCCCTGAAGTAAGAGTCTCAGTTCAGTAATCAGGTACAAATCAAATTAATCAACAAACTTCTTTCTATCTCATTTGGTTTAAACCAAAGGATAAGCTACTAATAATTATGGGGGATGTGAGTGAATAAGGACGTGTGGACACTTTTGATGAGTGTGGAATACATAGTTGAGTGAATTGATCGAATCTGATCTCAGCCCACACGGCCCGAATTCAAAACGAATGTACCATATGGATGCGTAGAACCAGGAATGAACTGAAGAAACACGCAAAGAAGAAATTCGAAGATAACTCATAGCCCTCAGTGCCCTCTGAAAAAACAAGTTGGCACAACTCAATTTGTCGACTGTTGTAGAACGAAGTCACCTTTCCGTTCGCCGTTAGATAAACGTCGCCCTTTTCAGCAAAAGAAAAGTTATAATATATCCGCAGGGGACTCAGTCAGATGGCAAAAAGGAACTATAATTTACTTTCAACTACAAAAGATTACGCTGCAATAACAAGTTTCATAGAGGAACTTACATGGAACCTTCCGATAATCCAAAACATTTATGTTTTGTTAGTTATAAGAATAATTTTAACACTTTATCTTTTTTTTTTTAAGTTTTCTTGTCAGTATCATGCAGCAGACAAAACATTTTCAACTTCATCCAGTTCTTGTTTCAGGTTCATTCCCAGGAATCAATCAACACACACACAGGATTCCCAAGTGCACTCATGATGGTGGGAGAAACTCGATTTTCATAATATGGATTCCTTCAAGCTCCCACCTCACAAAGACCAGCTTTTCATGGTAACAACCTCTACCACAATAGAAAAGTCTTCCTTTTAGCCTAAATTCCTCTGAAAGGGCCTTTTGTTTCGACGGGTCTTGGATCCGTTCCTCTTCGTTTCCTGGGGCCAGTCCATTACCACTAATGACCTTAGATTCATTAAAGGAGTAGGTAGATACGAAAATTGTGTTTTGAAAAAAAAAAAAAAAAAGTCTGCGAAAATTTCAAAAAACCGAAGTCAAAATTATGCTCCCGCACTTGCTTTCAGTTTAGCAAAAAATGTCACGAACCGTAAAATCTCACATAAAATCGCTTACAGTATTCACTTTCAAACTTGCTCATCAGTATTCTACTTAAACAATTAAATACAGACAATTAAATAAGAAGTTACTTGCAAGGCCGCGACATAGCCTACGACATACCTTCATAAGCCCTCGTTGGCTTTAAAATGCTATTCGAGCGTTTCCTAATTTTACTAGTTCATGTCACTAGTATCATTTCATCAGGAAGTGACTAGGCAGGTGGCTACGGCCTTTTCCAAGTTTTGCAAATTTTAGTGTTACGCTCTATTAAAGGAATCCGGTCGCACAATGTAAGCGACCTGAAAATGTTGTATGACCGGCTAAAAATCGTTGGATTTGATTCAGCTCGAATTATCCTCAATTTTTCATTTAAATAATTTTTTTCAAATAATCTTCAGTCACTTATTGGTTCATTATTCTTGGAATAATACACCTATGTAATCGCGACGGAGGTCAACAATTCAGATCGGCCTCAAAATTTGACATTATCCGTTTCAAGAGGGCTCGATTCAAAAACTGAAATGTCCGTCCGCCGTCCGGGCCGTTTTGGGCAGTAGCAATTTTTTTTTTTAAATCCGACATTTTGACATAATACTCGGTTTACCATCTAGATGTGCCTGCAAGGTTTTCAGCCCGATCGCCAGAACCCGTGGGGCGCTGTGGGGCTAAAATGGGGCTACGGGAGGGTTTTTGAAGGGTTTTGGCTATGGGATCGAGTTAGGTGTTGTTTTCCTAGTATTTTTGGACGTAGAACCCATTTTTTGGGGTCCCAGAACGATCCGATTCCACCGAGGGGGATCCATTGGGCTCTCATGGGTCGACAAATGGGATTTTTGAAGAATCCCAGGAGGTCAAATAAGGTGTAGCTTTCCGAGTAATTTTGGACGCAAAATACATTTTTTTCGAGGTCCCACATCTGGCCAACGTTGTACAGATTTTTTTTTTCCCCCTCAAAAATAGTTCATTAATGACAAGGAATTAATTTTTTTTCACAATTAACCTGTATCAAATAATAATAAGCCCTTGTGTAAAATTTGCAGCGTTTATTACAATTTTGAACAATTAGCGACTTTGAAACAATTTCAACCTCAAAAATCGGCGATTCGCTATGTCAAGAATGAGATTTTTATTGCATTAAACTGGTGGACGTTTTTTCGGTAGTGATAAAATGAATGTAAAATTCAAGCTGTTAATATTGCAGAGCAAATAGGTGTAGAGATGCACTTATTAAGTCTCTCATCCGTTATCCAGAAAACAAACACGAGGGCGAGGAATCGCAAACAAAGTTAAATTACAAACAAGACGATATATTACACTTTCTACTTCGCCTTTTTTTGGAACCAAATACTCTACATGGAAAATAAATAAATCCCGCCCAGTCTTCCGACGATATACTCCACTTGGCCATTAGGGTCGATCCGTTTTCGACAGAAAAAAAGTGGGCTAGCAGCGAAAACTCGGACAAGCTTTTCCCGGCAGTCCAAATCCCTTTTTACTCTGTCATCATACGGCTATATACGCTCAAAAGCGTCGATATATCACAGTATATCACTAACCGAGGTGGTCTGGTGGGATTCGAGGAAGAGCTTCAGGGACGTCGTTCATCGATTGGTTGTCGTACGTCCAATTAGAACATTATTGCGGGACAATTACAATCTCGTCCCTGTAGGAGGGTCTTGACAACAGCGGGAAGATCAACCGTAGGATCTCAATAGCTGATGGCGGGGGAACAAAGCTAAGTCTTGGGAGGTCGGACAATTCCATTGTTAGTATGACAACGAGGGCATTATAATAGACTGTAGTACGTGCCGTTTTTAAGGGATGCAAACGTGACGCAAATTCAATAGGTAACCTAATGAATACAAGTAGGATTCTCAGGCTGATTGAATCATAGGCTCCGGCATTTCCAGAGTGTCTGGCTGGGGACCCAAAAACGAATCATAGAAAATCAGAGCGGAAATTTTCCTATGGCTATAGGTCTGAATGGAGAAGAAAAGCGGAGAACCAGACGAGTAGAACGAGGGCGGTGTGGAGATGGGGTATGTTTTCATTGGAAAAGTCCCAGTATCTCAACGTCGACAATACAGACACAGTGGTGGTGGAAGGGGGTGCAAACAAAAAGCTGACCCACTAACCCTCCCTGTACTCCCTCCCTACAAGTTCCATTCGCTGTGCAGGAAATTGATTCCCCACCATTTCCCTACAGCCCCATGCTTCATCCTATTTCCCTTCCTGCTCTTTATTTATTCTTCTTTCGTTTTGAGAGAGAGTTCCTTGATAGGATTCGAAGTCTTCCCCTTGTAAGTCAATCAGGTCTTAGAGAGTCTTGGAAGGACGCCAGTAAGAGAATGAAAAGCCAACCGAACTGTTGAACTTCTAAAGCACGAAACGTTCTTGTCAATTAGAGAACAAAGACTAGCCAATATTCATCAATGAATAATACTAAACCAAGAACTTCATCATTTGAGGGGAAGAAAGGCTACTTGAAACTTTAATCCGATTAAGGACGAAGCAACCATTCAAGAAAGGTAAATATGTACTAGAATATACCTACGAGTACATCAGAAGCATTTCATACGCAATTCTACGCGTTTATGACGTTTGACGGGCGATCGGAGTCCAGTAGAGTATCGTAATTTAAATAAAGAACCATTAATTATCATTACATATTTAATGATAAAAATTTAATTTAATTCATTAATATGAAATGAGAATTAATCGTTCCTTATTTAAATTACGATACTCGTAGTTCACAAGATTTCGCAGAAAGGATTCTCTTTTCGTATCAAACTTGTGCCAAAAACTTGTAACTAGGCAATATAAACATGCCACGAGGATTATATACGACGAGGGTAGTCGAGAAGCTACTGAACATCATCTCTAAAGGAACGCGAACCGAGTCGGATTTGTGACGGTTATCTAAGTCAGTTAGTGTTCCTAACACTTGGTTAATAAAAATTGGCTATGGGGGAGTTCCGAAGGCGCATACTCCTTGATCACGCCGCCAGGTGTTAGGGAGGCTGGGACGAAGAATGCTGATGATATTCCTCATGGGGATGACTGCTCGAAGCGTCGAGGGTACTCCCCAGTTCGTATCAGCATTAGGAACGGAAAGCGCGATCAATGTGAGTTCGCTAGAGTCATCCAGGTATAACACGTCTCCTGGACTTCCAGAGGGGAAATATCAGGGGTATCCACACTGTGGATTCCACAGACTTGCTCAAAGCGTTGAAGCGAACAGTGGGCTTCACGGATCCTGATGAGCACGAGTCCATTCTTCCAACGAGGTTAGACGAAGGGTCTACGGACTCATGTATCAGATTCAAGGTTTCTCTTAAATGCAAAGAAATAAAGCGTTCGACCATTATATAAGCGTACTTGCCAACAATGGAAAATACTAACTGGTGTTGGGGGACGCGCGGGGGAAGGAAAGGAATCCGCACATTCCCGCCAAAGCATCAAGCGTCCTTGACCCGCGGCGACTGGCAGCGCCAGCCACAGCTAGAGAGGGAGCTTTATCGACGCATGTGTTCATAGCATAAATGATCTGAAGGGTAGGATTACAACTGAAGGGTACAGGGGGAGAAGGAGCAGTGTCAGTCAGAGGAGAATTTTGGGAAATCAAGCTTTTTTGTTCAATGTTGTCGATAAAATACATTTAGCAGTGTTATTTTATCCTTAATTTTTTACACAATTAATCTTATTTTGTCCTTAATATTAAACTATCTGGCCTAAACTAAACCCCGAAATTCTAGAAAAGACCCATTTTCTTTGGGGATATAAAGTTTTTGCCAGAGGACATATAGTTTTGCTTCTGTAGGCACGGTGCTATTTCAGCGCAGTTCAGCTGAAGAAGGCGCGGTGTCAATGTTCGATCATTGACACCGCGCCTTCTTCAGCTTTACCGCGTTGACAGCGCCTTCTTTCCCAGTGCGCCAAAACTTCTTTTTTTCTCCAAACCTGGTGCTCTCTTTCTCAACACGATTATACAGAGTTGTAGATCTGATCATCCTCCACGAGATGGCATTACTATCTCATTATCGTCCAGAGCCTGACATTGCGCCTTATTCCTCTGTAACCTTCAACTATCTCCATCCGTTGAAAAGTTATGATTCAATAAAAGTAAATTTATTTATTCTATTCATAATTAATTCATTTACAATAGGTAATTGTAAAAAGTATTGTTTCAAAAATCGTCGTTTGTCGCCGCAGAAGTGAAAAAATTACGCCTAAAACTAAATCAACACTTTGCTGAACACGCAATCAAAAGTATGATAACAAGCAACACGAAAACAACATCTACTTCTTCGCAAGAGGACATATAATGTACAATGACGTATGTTTTGCGATATATAACAGATTTCCAGTAATAGATTTGTAAAACGCCGGATAATCAATATAAAGCTCAAAATTTTTAACCACTCGTATAGTTTTTTCTTTTTTTAAAAGTATTTTTTATTACTGAGTGGTTTTTAGCTCTCCTGAAAAAAATTCGACCGGAAGTTATGGTTTTCCGGTGGAAGGTCACTCATGATGAACATAATTTTCTCATCACAGTCTCAAGGCCTTTGACCGCCTGATGGTGCAGAGGCGCTTATCCACGATCCACTAGAGGAGTTAGATAGCCTACCTCACAATTTTCTAATTGCAACACAAAAAGAAAAAAAATTAACTAAAGCTTTCGCAGTGTACGGAGTGCGTCGCAACGGAAAAGGTAACTGAATATCATCCAGACAAGAATTTCTTTCACCTCATAAATTACTTAGTCAAACTTGGTTCAATTGAATTGAAAATGAACAAACTCTCGCGGTAAATGCCGTTGAGTCCGGGTTATTCAACACATTTCAATGGTAAAAATCGAAGCTGACGGGTTGTTTTTTCTATCCGTCAGTGCAAGAGAAAGGATGATTGATTTAGTAGCTAATTAACAAGTTGGCGAGAAGGACTGTGGGAAATCGATGGGATGAGAAGACCTCAAAGTTTGTAGGTCGAGAGTTTGAGAACTGAACTCCAATATCCAAAGTGTTGGAAAAGCTCCAAGACTCTTGCAACCCCCCTCACCTAGCCAGACTGCATTGCCGTCTTGAAGTTGGAGGGCCAAGTTCCTGAGGGCGAGATGGATCAGTACGGCTAACGGTGGGAAATTTCGCGACCCCAAAAGGAGAGATGGGAGGTTTGAGGGATCGGATGCGGGCGACCGAGGAAGGTCCGACACGGTGACCGATTTATTCCCCTTGTACCTCATACCCTCTAGGCTCCGTCTGATTAAACCGCTTCCCTTCGCCCTCATCCCCCGTCCACTCTACCGATTGTACGTGCCCACTATATTATCAAGGCACTAGCGAGATGAGGGTCAGGCGTCACTAGCCTTCGGGGTGTTCCGTTTTAATCGAGTTTATCTCCACTGCGCCTTTATTTGCCGTTCGTGGTCCAAGCGAGTCTCCAATTTGTACCACATGGATATGGCTACGCTCCACTAAATATCGTATCTACACCTCATATGTTCTCTTTCATTTCATCGTTTCACGGTTAGGATCATATAAATACTGTCTGTTTTACATGAACTAGTTCGCCCTAGGACGAGCACCCTGACCATCGGCATGACACATCTCTTTTTTCCCGCAATTTGGGGTTTTAACCTTTCTAGTTCTAACCTAATTTGGCGCCGAATGGGGGTCAATGAGATGTGACATGCTGCTTCTAAGGCGACGATATGGATGGCTAAAGAAGAGGAGCGCACTAGTTGAGCCTGAGTTGGAACTTTGCAGTTGCCCCAACTGCAAAGTTCCAACTCAGGCTCAACTACGCCCCGTATATCGGTGCAGCCGTTTTGGCGTGATGTTGGAACAAACATACATACAGACATCCATTTTTATTAATAGTGGAGATAGCCAATAGTATAGTATAATATATTGTAAGGAATCCGGTACAACTCAACGGCTTTTATTCCCAACTATTTGTAACTCAACACACACACTACTTGTCAGTAACTGTCCTTTTTCTGTCTTCCATAATATGCTAACTATTATTATGTTTCCATATGCTCGCCAACCATCGCTACTCGAGCCGTCCTACACTATTCCCTCCTCTTCAAGACGCCTGTGAGAATGGCGCCAGCCGGTCCACGTTGACTGCTTTCCATCGTTTTCGGGGCCCCTTTTTCCTCTGAAGGTTGTGGAGCCCAACAATATTATAATATAATATATTATAATATTATTATAATAGTGACGAGTAGGTCCAGTCCCGCCTCCAGCGTAATAGCCAACGTGAGAGCCTCCTGGAGGGTTGTGGGATTGCCCGCCAGGACCAACTCTCGCACCCTGGGATCTTTCAAACCAGCGATGAACTGCTCGGATGCCAGGAACTCCCGTAAGTTTTCATTGGGCGACACACGACGGGCTAAGCTCTCCAAGTCCGCCGCGAACGCCGCGACATCTTCTTCCCGGGACTGGAAGCGACTGCGGAGCCTCCGAGTGTACAGGCGTCCTTGTCCTTGTGAACCGAATCTCCTGTCTAGGGCCGCGGTCACTGCCTCCAAGGAACGGTTGGCAGGGGCCACATTGCAGACCACGCTCAAAGCCGGGCCTCGAGTCGCCACAATTAAACGGTTGACGGCTGTACCCGGCGTCCACCCATTCGTGTCCCTAACGATCTGGAACTGAACCCAGTACTCGTCCCACGGAAAGGACCCGTCGTATGGGGCTGCAGTCAGGACGTCCCTCTCTACCCCTTCCAATTCTTCATTGGCCTCAACGTGGCCGGCGTCCATCGCACAATCCCACTTCTGACACCAGTGTAAGGAATCCGGTACAACTCAACGGCTTTTATTCCCAACTATTTGTAACTCAACACACACACTACTTGTCAGTAACTGTCCTTTTTCCGTCTTCCATTTGTTTCCATATGCTCGCCAACCATCGCTACTCGAGCCGTCCTACACTATTCCCTCCTCTTCAAGACGCCTGTGGGAATGGCGCCAGCCGGTCCACGTTGACTGCTTTCCATCGTTTTCGGGGCCCCTTTTTCCTCTGAAGGTTGTGGAGCCCAACAATATTATAATATAATATATTATAATATTATTATAATAGTGACGAGTAGGATTAAGCAGAGCAAGGCGGAGACGGCAGGCTCCCTCCAGTTAGCCGTAAGATTGAAGGAGCAAGTTGAGGTAAGTTACTACAGTTGTAAAGAGTTATACTGAAAAACCTAGCTCTTCATTTTCCGAAAATTCTTTCAAACCACGATCTCCCTTTTTTTGTGATAACCAGTTGAACATACTCCGTCCTCTCGTCGAATGCCTCTTCATTTTGAAAATTACGAAACTATAGTTTCGACCGTGGTAAGTTCGACCGTGAAGACCCCTATTATGACAGAAAGTCAGATTTCATGTTATCATCGTATGACTCACACGGACGAAGCTAACGGAAGGAAACGCGAATGATTCAACGTTATCCACGTCAAACCGGAGAATATTAAAAAATGTTTGCTTCCACTGAACTACAATCAACTGACACATGCGTGGACAACTCACCTATGCACCTTATTAAGAGTCTCACCTGGAACAAAATAGAACATATTAGCAGGAGTAAAACATTGGAATTATTTAAACTACTCCCGACTTTTCAATAAATAATACACCAGAACGGAATCAGAACGCAATCATCATGATTGCAATGTCACCCTCCTTTGGGATATGTTGTACCATTTGAGAAGAGGATGTATTGACTTATTTTACATGGAGGTTCGTAATATTAATACAAAAAAATGTATACCGTTGGGATAAGGGACCCCCCAAAAAGTGGATTGCACAACCAAAATTAAATTCGAAAACAACTGATTTCAATACCCCCACTTGTGACCCTTAAGAACCTTCATTACTACCATACATGTATACATGCAAAAATACCTCGAAAACGACACCCACTCGACCCCAACCCTACACGCTTCTAGACCCTCCTGTCGGCCAAATGAGCCCCACGGGGTAGGGCGATCGGGCAGAAAACCTTGCGAACACAACAAGATTTTCAAGTTTAAAAAAATCTGCGGCCCAAAACGCCGTGGACGGCAGACGGATATTGCATTTTTGGAATGGAATCGTTATGAAACGTAATACGTTGGATTTTGGGCCAGACCAAAATTGATGAGCCCCTCCGTGAAAACTGGTTGGTTTTCAGTGAATAATGAACTGAAAGTTAAGCATTCAACTAATAACTTCTGAAAGAATTCGAAACAACCCACTAAGTCCCCCAGAAAGTAAAATCAAAACTTCCTTGAAGCTAATTAAACCATCCGCACTAAAGGTATTAACGCGTCTTTTGTGTGGCATAAAGTACAAGACAATGGTGAAAACAGGCTCACTGCCCTTCAATACAAGTGGTCAGAGACGTTGGGAATAACAGCAGATGTTTCGCTTGGTTGTACCTCGTCTTTCTTGAAGGGCCTTGTTCTCAACTTCGTTCGAAAAGAGCGGATTAGGAAGTTTTCGATGACTTCCGTGAAGGAGGGAACTACCAAAATTATTGGGGAAATCTCATCTCCGAAGCTGTTACTTGTTCCTTTTATCCACTGCTGTGGAAACCAATTATGGTACGATGCTATTTAACATCAATAATTGATAATCATTATCAATTGAAATTAGTGCAATGGAATGTGAAATTGTCTAGTGGTCGTGATGCGTCGGAAACCTTGAATTGGTCAATGTTCAACTAGAGCATTATATAGCATTATGTAGATCTTAGAGTTTTGTGGGTTGGGGTCTTAAGAAGTGCAAACCTTCGTTTCTTTCGCGCGTGAAACGGCCCGTTTTGTCTCAAACTACATCTTTTTTTATCCTCCTCGGGGTACAAAAAAAAATTCTGCTTTATTTATTTTGTGAAGCCCCGGGACATGAGGAGCTTTGATACTGGGCATGCACTTATTTATGGAGCTCGCTCCCGACGGCGGAAACCGGAAATAAGGGCGTCGTCCTTTCCCCGCGGGTCGTATAAAAACTGTCGGTGCCACTTCCACACCCCGGGAAAAGGCCTGTCGCCTTTTGCTGCTATGGCTTCATACCGCGGAATATTTCACGTATTATTCTCCGTTCTGACCCAAGGCCGCCTCTTTCGAACGTCTTGGAATCTCCAGGTTTTTCATAATTTACGTTCAAGAAATGTAGGTACGTTCTTGCGCGGCTGACAGGTAGATATTTAAAACATACACAATGTTATTTACAAAGATTGTGATGAATCGATAGATAATAGAGCTAGTTAGGTGTTTCCCGATGAGGGGCAGAGACGACTCTTCTGCGGGTGGTCTAAATGTTTTCTTCATTACAACATATCAGCAAAACCTATTTGCGGCAAACGCTTCGAGTCACACGATGAGTTTAAAACCCAGTACTCTTGTATAGATTTATTTATAGTTAACAACTTAAGCACCCAGCAGAGGAGCCGTTTCTCTCCCTAGTTCTCATATTAATATTGGGTTGATTCAAAAATGTTCCTCAAAATGGCCCGCAAGGTTTTCAGCCCGATCGCCCAAACCCATAGGGCGCTATGGGGCTACGGAAGGGGTTTTGAAGGCTTTTGGCTATGGGATCGAGTCAGGTGTCGTTTTCGAGATATTTTTTGACGTAGAATCAATTTTTTGGGGTCCCGGAACGATCCGATGTCACTGTTGCTTTATGTCACTTGCTGTTGATCTATAGGGCTTTCATGGGGCTACAAATGGGATTTTTGAAAGATCCCTGCAGGTCAAATATTTTTCAAGTAAAAAACAAACAAAAATGAAAAAAAAATTAATAAAAAATCTTTAAAAAGAATTTTTTTTAAATTTGTTTTAAATTTTTTTCATTGACACAGAAGTAACCTATATCAAAGATAATACCTAAACCCTTGAGTAAAATTTGCAGCGTTTTTACCTAGTGAGCAATAAAAATTAGTGATCTCCTCAAAGCTCATGAATAATGGAGGTCGCTTCTGGAATTCGTGCTTAGTTTTGGGGAATGAGCTCAGGCAGTCTCCATAGCAAAAAACGCTGCAAATTTCACACAAGCGTTTATTATTCTTTGATATACGTTACTTGTGCAGAAATTTAATTCTGTCAATGAAAAAATTTAAAAACAATTTTTTTTTTTGGATTTTTATCTCAAAAAATCTTTTGTTGTTGATTTTTTTGTTCAAAAATGTGTTTTTTCAAAAATTCTGTATTTTTTACTCGAAAAATATTTAACATCCTGGTACATATCCTTCAAAAATCCCATTTTTAGCCCCACGAATGCCCTAAACATCGCCCCAGTGAAATCGGATCGTTCCGGGACCCCAAAAAATGGATTCTACGTCCAAAAATACTTCGAAAACGACACCTAACTCGATCCCATAGCTAAAAGCCTTCAAAAAACCCCACCCGTAGCCCCATTATAGCCCCATAGCGCCCCACGGGTTTGGGCGATCGGACTGAAAACCTTGCGGGCACAACTAGATGGTAAACCAAGTATTTTGTCGAAATTTCAGATTTTTAAAAAAATTCCTACTAAACTCCTACTAAATTCCTAATAAACCAAAAAAAAAAAAAAAAAAAGATTTAAAAGTCAATCTAAAGGTTATTAAATAACCTGCAGGTTATTTAATTTTATTACCTGAGGATGATGAATTAATAGATACTTTGAATTAATAGATATTTTTCTTTTATTCAACCATTTTGGTTTATTATTCTTGGAATAATACACCTATGTTTTCGCGACGAGGGTCGACGACCCCGATCGGGCTCAAAATTTGACATTATCCGTTTCAAGAGGTCTACATTCTAAATCCGAAATGTCCGTCCGCCGTCCAGGCCGTTTTTGGCAGTAGGAATTTTTTTTAAAATCTGAAATTTTGACAAAATACTTGGTTTACCATCTAGTTGTGCCCGCAAGGTTTTCAGTCCGATCGCCCAAACCCGTGGGGCGCTATGGGGCTATAATGGGGCTACGGGAGGGGTTTTTTGAAGGCTTTTAGCTATGGGATCGAGTTAGGTGTCGTTTTCGAAGTATTTTTGGACGTAGAATCCATTTTTTGGGGTCCCGGAACGATCCGATTTCACTGGGGCGATCTTTAGGGCTTTCATGGGGCTAAAAATGGGATTTTTGAAGGATCCTAGGATTTTAAATATTTTTCGAGTAAAAAATAAAGAATTTTCGAAAATAAACATTTTTGAAAAAAAAAATCCAAAAAAAAAAAAAGATTTTTTAAAATTTTTTTATTGACAGAATTAAATTTCTGCACAAGTAACGTATATCAAAGAATAATAAACCCTTGTGTAAAATTTGCAGCGTTTTTATTTTTTTTCTCGTTCAATTATCGTTTTTCATGACAATTATAAGATTTCAGGACGTTGAAAGTGGCCAAAAATGGGTTGACCTTGTTGACGAATTCTGAAACGTCATAATATTATCTCGAAATGTTGAATGCTCGGGTGGCGCGGTTGCCTGCAGAAATTTTGTAGTTTAATACCGTTTCTGTCGGACTTGCATGTAATATTATGTTCGACGAAAAGTACCAACAAATGGGTAGAACAGTACTGAGCCAGTTCATGTTTATGACTAATGACGCTGGGCTAGTAAAAGTGTTCAATCCAAGTAATGAGACCACTCTCAGCCCCAAACAGACACCCAACACATATCAGTCACTGCGCGTAAATTTTTCTCTTCTATACGTCTGCCAGAGCACACTGCGCACACCTAGCCTAAACAAATCCAAGCCGAGATAGGAAACCCTACGAACGTGACACTACAGGACGCGGGACAATAAGGGCAGAAGATGAAACGGGAGGTACCTACAGAATCGGCCAAATGATGGGCTGGGAAGGGGTTGCAACGAGCGGGTTTGGGGGTGAGCAGGAAAGGGAAGGCGATACCACGTCAGTCGCGTTATCAGTCTGTCAACAAGCTCCGGCCATAGGTGTCGGCAGAACCGACCTCTCGCACTGTTTTGCCATTTTACTGCACACTCCAAAACTCTCCTATCTACAATTGGAGTAGAGGCTTCAGTGTGATTCCGAGTTGTTTCGGACTGATGAAAAGAGACTTTAAAAGAATACATGCTGCTATTTTTAGCCCAAGTTGAAGGAAATCGGTTCACTAATAAGCGAAACGATTAAGAAAACATCCGGATACTTCAGTGTTCCGGATTTTCACCTTTGCTATCGCCCAAAGCCCACACAAACTCAGGTGATGAAAGCCTCATACGGTTGTGAAATCCTCCCCTTCGTGTCCCATACAACACAAGACAGTTCCGCCATATATATTTTTCCCCCCTTTAACGTCCTTCTGACCCTTTTCTAACCAATTCATTTTCACCCAACAGGAAATGGAGCTCCAATCAGGAACAGGCAGCCTTTTGATGTACCTCTGATGTAAAGTTGTACGAAGCGTTGTGTTCGGCTCGTTTGGCTGCCTCAATCGGTGTCAACGGCTTCGTAATGTTGGCATACATGGGCGCTAATGACAACACTTCTTTCGTTCTCACAATAACGAGCATCAATCGTGCCAAGAGTTTCCCCATTTCTGCTTCCATTAGCCGCTAGGTGGGAGTCGTCAAGTTCATTGACGACTCTTTCATCGAAAGCATCGACTGGCAATAATGGCTGTCGTAAATTTCATATTCACATCAAAAAACTGTATAGATGTAGAGTGGTCGGAAAGGTTTTGAACTCCATTCCTTCAAAACCCCCATCCAGAGGCTCCTCATAAAACCTCACATAGGGCAGGCATGGGAACCTCATGAGCTTATTGTACGTCAAATACTACATCAAAAACGACACCTCATTTAGAAAACTCTCCAAATCCTTCTAAACGCTCATAGCCAATAAAAGCAAAAAGCTGCAAATTTTACATAAGGGTTTATTATTCTTTGATAAAGGTTACTTATTCGAAAATTAATTTTGTGTCAGTAAAAAAATATTCTGGAAAAAAAATCTGTACATTGTTCAAACAGACCTCGAAACATGGATTATGCGTCCAAAATTACCAGGAAAATATCTGACCTCCTGGGATCGTTCAAAAATCCCATCTGTAGCCCCATAAAAGCCCAATAGATCCCCACGGTGACCTCTTAAAACTGTCAAATTTTGAGGCCGATCTGAATTTTCGTCCTCCGTCGCGATTACGTAAATCGATTCTACGTCCTAAATTACTTCGACAACGACACCTCACTCTACGCCCTGGCCACAATTTAGCTAAAACCATTCTAAACGGTAAAGAGAGTTTACGCCAAGATTTTTGACTTCATAGGCCTAACACAGCAGGGAAATTTTTTACCTCAGTAGGGACCCTTTCAACTTATCAATAATTGAAAAGTTGAATTATTATAATAATAATTTTCGCCAGGAATAGGTTATTATCAATGGTTTTCAAGAATAATAATGAAATACTGGATACTTCGCGATCTTCAACGGGATTCGAACCTGTGGCATCATCAGAATACAGCTCTAGTGCCCAAAACCACTCGGCTGATCCGTCCTCTCCATTCCCTATCTACAGCCCCTCAAAGTCTCACGATGTTGTGAAAACAGGCTTGCGGACACAATTAGGAGAGGAACCAACTATTTTTGCAAAATGTCCAATTTATAGAATAATATAATATTACGAATATTATTCGTAATAGCGACAACGGCTTTCGACGGAGCATTTTAGGAATCTACATACTATTATCGTCGTATTTCACGATATTATCGTGAAAAACGACAGGACAAATTTGGTTGATAATTCATTGATTAATAAACCAAATAATCATTCAAATGCACATCATTCACAGAACGAACAGAGTTACTGTAGTGTGTCTTCAACGTAAGTAGGTTCAGAACCTTTCCACCGCTGTAGCTTTCCAGAGAGGCTTTTCACGTGGGAGAAAAAGCTCCTTTTTTTTCCCTCTTCCCTTAGATCTCATCGGATATTCGAAGGGAGACCCTTCAAGGGAGCAAATAATCCCTCCGAGCCCTTCAAAACACCTTTCGTACTGCTAACGTCTCCCGCTCGTTCCCATGATTGCTCGTAGACCCACCTTCCCCACACCGAGTCATTCCACAATCACTTTTGTAAACATCGAAGGAGAAACTTCAGATAGCGAAGCATATTCGCTTCGCAGCATCGGCAGGAAAATACGCGGAGGCTTCGAAAGCAAACAACGTCGGTTCTCTTCCGTGGGAAAGACGATTCGTTGATGTTCAGTAAGAACCTCATACCACAGTTTGCCGGGTGTTTGCTTTCAAAATGAGAATACGACGAAAACTTATGTTATTCTGAATTTCAAAATGAATTGCGCTCGCAAAATTCTTCAATTAAATGCCATCCCCCCCCCCCCCCCCCCCATCATGTTTTAAAGGGTTGATTTTCGGCTCAAGAGTGAACTTGTCAAGATCGCACGAAAATCACATAAATTACGAGGGTCAACGAGGCTTCATGCAATAGGAACTTGTGCAGAGCTAATCCTATGATTCACGAGCGGGCAGGCTGTAATGAATTCAAGAATAATCCGAGAAGCAGAGAGTTAACTCCGAAGGGAACCTTCCTCCGCCCAAACCCATGGAGATTCAACGTTCACCGCTAAAAGTTTGGGCTGTTGATCTTTAATCAATTATTCGCTAGCCTCAGAAATCCATCTTACCTCAAACTTGTTCATGACAAAATGGCTCAGTATTTTCAGCACTTGTAGGACTTGGAGTAATACTAGGTATAATTGGAACGAATGGGAGGGGGGGGGGGCTGCTAATTTTACACCGGAAAACGCTTAAGTTCACCCAAGCAGTGAAAGGCAGTGAGTACATCCAGACAGAAACTACGTGAGTACACCCACATGACCTCAGTACCCCCAGACATAAAGGACGTGAGTACACCCGCAGTACCAGAGTACACCCGTGAAATAAGATGGTTCAATTTCAAGTTCAATATTTATTTGTCATCAGTATTAGTTAAACATCAAAGTTAACGTTAGTCTTTTTATTATTATCAAAGATTCCACATAATTCGGGACCGCTACTCCCTGGCGGATCGAGGCCACTGCACTCCTGAAACCACAACTCCCCAAATGGAACTCGTCCCAAGCTACCTCAGGATTTCGTAGACATGCCAATAAAGTGCCATGGCAAGCTGGACAAGGGTTTCCACGGTTTACCAAACTTTCCAGACTTGCAAAGTTGGTGTCACGGGGTTTCCAAGTCTTGTTGAGATGGTCCCCAAGCTTTCCAGACCTGTCCTAGACTTGCTAAGTTCGTGGCCAAGCTGGGGATGAATTGAGACTTCGTCCAGGGATGGATTGCCTTAATCAATTCGACGCGCCGGTTCAGGTGTACTCGAGTCATACGACGCGCCGCAGACCGATTCTTCTCGAGCGTACTGCAGCAGTGGTTGGGTGTACTGGCGACCTTACTTTCATCACGCTGGGTGTACTCACGTGCCAACCCTTTTACACAAGGTTTTATTATTCTTTGAAATAAATTGAGCAAAAATGAATTTTCTCGACGGATGTGGGACCCCGAAAAATTGATTGATGCGTTCAAGATTACTCGGAAAACGAAACATCATTCGACTCTCTGGCATCCTTCAAAAGCCCCATTAAATGGCAAATTTTGCAAACTCACGTAGCCCGATAAAGCCCGACTGAAACCTTGCGGGCACGGTTTTCGGCAAACCTTGTCAAGATTCCTGATTAAAAAAAAAAAAAAAAAAAAAAAAATCAACTGCCCAAACGGCCTGGACGGCTAACGACGGACGAACATTTCATTTTTTGGAATTTACTCATAATATATATATTACACAGGTTTACAAAAAAAGGTCAATCTCAGGCGCCCCAGAAAAAACCATCAAACTCTATGTTTTTTGGGGTGCTGAATCCGAATCCGACCCCCGTTTTTTCCGGTCACGACCAAATTTTCGAGATATTGGCGATTTTTCGTTTTTTCGACCGTTTTCCGTTTTGAAAATCACAGCTAAACGTGCGGATGCCACAAAAACTCTCTCACTCTCCGCACGTTTAGCTGTGACGTCCAAAACGGAAAAGGGTCGAAAAAACGAAAAATCGCCAATATCTCGAAAATTTGAACGTGACCGGAAAAAACGGGGGTCGGATTCGGATTCAGCACCCCAAAAAACAGAGTTTGATGGTTTTTTCTGCGGCGCCTGAGATTGACCTTTTTTTTGTAAACCTGTGTTATT
Organism: Pilophorus perplexus; assembly: GCA_955831195.1. Taxonomy (NCBI): domain Eukaryota; kingdom Metazoa; phylum Arthropoda; class Insecta; order Hemiptera; family Miridae; genus Pilophorus; species Pilophorus perplexus. The sequence continues at coordinate 12,804,428 of OY037010.1, read as the reverse complement.
TAAGGATCGATTTAACTTATATCAGGGCCGTATAAGAACATATTTTGTGGCAGATCAGAATTTTCGACCCCGTCGCGAATACTTAGGTGTATTATTCCAAGAATAATGAACCAACAAGAGTGCACAAGGGTTAATTTCTGTTCAGAGAGAAACTCTGTTTTTATTTTGTAAAAAAATTGACAAAAGGCGGGCTGCCCGAAAATATGGGTTGTAACTAAAATGATTTTTTAAGAAAAAAACTATTAAACAATTTTATATGACGCTCAGTTACAGAAACTATTTCGACTACAGTTGGTCCAGTTTTTATAACATAGGAAGGAAAGTTGCATAAAACTGTGTGAACAATGTACAGCGTACTGATAATTTATAGGACTCACATCTTCGCAACCATGCAATCGGTTGGTCTCATTCGAACCAGCACAAAAACATCATAAATACCACCTAAGTAAACAGTATTCTTTCAATGCAGTTACTACGTTTAAAAAATCATACAACTTGTTCTCAAAATCATAGAATTTTACTCTTTTTTTTAAACACTTGTCCTGATGGTGGAAATAGGACTTCGGATTCGTGTTCAGCACGCCCCAAAACATGGGAGACAATCCTTAATATGTTCCGAGCTCGAGATGTCTTTTTTTTCTTGGTTCTACCCGAAATCCAACTCAGGACTCAAGAACATTATTAGTCACTTCAACTGATTCTGAAGCCAATTCCAAAATTGACGGAAAATTCCCAAAACTCGATTCCCGCTAATATTTGACGTTACGGGAGGAGTTGTTGACGAAGGAAGTTAGTTGCAAGGGAACTAACTCCCAGACCGCGTACAGCAGAGGAGGAGTCCCTTGAATGATGAATTATGATTGATTGTTTGATTAGAATCCCCTGGCAACATTATCAAATCTAATCAATTCTCAGAGTCAACATACACGCCAAATAACGTGATTAATATCCCTGACACTCGCAAATAGATTTCTAGAAAAGCTAAGATTTATAACGATCCTGGACGATTGGCCGATACGAGGCATTGCGGCCATGTTCCTTCAATAGCAATTTTTGGATCTTCAGATTCCAAGTGTCTTCGGATATGTCCAAAATTACTCCGAAAACGACAACTCATTCGAGTCCCTGGCACTCCTTCCCACTTCAAAAATCACATTAAATGTTTGTGATTTTTACGAAATACGAAATCGTTTATTAGTTCAAGTGATTTACAATTTGCTAGATGCCCCAAGACTACGGGGTCGCGTGGGGCATTTTTCGACAGTGCATTACCATTTGTAGTACCTTAAAAATAAATAAACTATTAATTTCTTATTAAAATGGATCAACATAATATTGCTGCCCCTTTTCTCGTCATAATATGACGACAATCATCTTAAATTTAAAAAAATAAAAACAAAAATACACTCAAGCCCTGCGGAAAGAGAGAGAGAGGAAGAGAATTTTTTTTTCTCTCTCTCTCTTCTAAATTAAATAAATAAATAAACACCACCGCCCTGGGCCACGCAAGAGACCCGCCAGCTGAGAGTTGGAGAGTTTTGGTTGTGCGTTACCCATTTCACGTGTGTGAACCCCCCCACTCAATCAAGTAGCGGACAGTGAAGCGGCGAAGGACACCTGCATCGCGCATGTGCAGGAAGGTTTCCCTGCAAAGATATTTGTGCAGGGCATCTCATTCGCCAGGAGATACTTTTTGGCTTTCTTTTTTAAAGCAGTCATGGAATTTTGAAGCCCCACAGAGCCACACGGTGTTGTGAGTTGGGGCTAAATACCTCACCTGACCATCGAGAAGGACAACCCAATATTTACTCAATATTTCAGATCTAAAAAATGAGATTTCTTGAAATTTTGGGACCTACTTGAAGAACATAAGGACAAATTTAGACCTCCGTAGCAAACACAAAGGTTTGAACATTGTTTAGCGAACGATAAACGAAAACTTAAACCATTCCAAACACTGTGGCGCGTTCTCTTCGAAATTCACACTGCACATGAAACTAAAATATAAAATAAAATACAATTCGGTCTTTCGACACGAAGTTGAATATCACGCAGGGGTTTCCGGAAGCCCAGTTCATTTTCCGGGAAAAGACATCCCCAAGCCCCAGGTTGGGCTAAGCCAACCAAATTAATGTTCCAGCTCCCAGCGGATTACATGCTCAGCCTCGCGGAGAGAAAGGGGAAGATAAAAAAGTGAGAGGGGATATGAAATCAATTACGGTAGAATCTACTTGACCATTCTCAAAATTCCAATGGAGATGGATGGAATAAAACGTGCATGAAGGATTACGGAACAGCGCTATGGCGAAAAAGAAAACAGGCCCATTAGGCTGCAGACCGTTTATACTCAAGAATGCCCCATTTCAAAAGAGAGTGCAATAATATTGGAAATGACGAAGAACTCTTGAATTTTGACGAAAAAAGGAAACAATAACTGTCTGAGGCGTTGAAACAACAAAGGAAGCTAACAAAAGAGACAGAGGAAAGTTAGTCGGAAAGAACAGTCTTGCAATTAAGTTGGGAACGAATTAACTCGGAAGAAAATAAAGTAGGACGGTAAAGAACGGTCTTGCGGAAAAACGTAGAAAAGAATGTCACGGTCGTCCATTAGGATGTCTTCAGGATAAGGCAGTATCTGGGGCGATCAGCTCGAACGTATCATATCCTTCATGACCCAGATGTCGTAAAAAGTGACTTTAGATAAATGCAACTAAATCTACCCTTCAAAGTGCAGTGGTTCTTTCAACTTGACAACTGTTGTCTTTTTAGTAAATGAGAGATGAAACACCTTGATACTTCGTTCCATTAGTCAAAGAGTTGACCGTAATGGCGATGAAAGAAATAAAATGAAGTTGAGAACATCACTTGAGACCTCACTTGGGACGCCGCATCGCAACACGGGTGGTTGCTCATTTCGGTAACAGCCTTGAAACCTCTTGTGAATAACAGCTCCGCTGATGAGATACTTTTTTTCACCCTTTTCTCTCTGTCCCTCCCGGCCTCTAGCTCACCACAGCTTCCTGTTACCCCCCAAGGGCTTGATGACAGACGACATCTATTCATGCCCAGCCGAGTAGAGGAGTTGATTATTTGGTGGTGACATGGAGCGCCCTCCCCCGAACAGGCTTCGTTCAGACCGTCTACCCCAGTCCGCACGGTAATGTTATTATTCAACGGTAGTCCTTTTAATAACATCCCCTCCTCCTCTTAACCACCGATTTTCGTCGTCGGCAGCCTACCATAATGACGTGCTCTTCTTTTAGAAGAATTCTTTTGAACTTAGGAAATCAATGGCAGTACATTGGGGTGAAAAACAAACCCAAGACTAATCATTTTCACGCAACTTATCAATCACTTATGGCAATAATTACCAACAACACATACCCCAATTAAACGAATTTCGTTTTTGGAAAGTCTGCGAACTGTAAACAACTGCTGCTATTTCAGTGTTTATGGAGATAAGAACATGGCTGTCTCTTGGGCATCCTAACTTCATTAGAATGAAAAGGAAATTTCAATCATCCTCTCTCCATTTCACCAAATCGGCGCCCACATTCTTCATGAGAACCTTCGAGGGATTTGGTTGGAAGGACAAAATAAACCCAATCAATTGTTACCCTACAATACATGTATTGTACAATGGCAATACATGTATACAAAGGTACCTGTTGGTTTGAGTCCATCGTCGTCTAGCCGTTGAGCATTACTCAATGGCCAAATGATGTATTGCCATTGAAGGTGCGCGCCATCATCACCAAAACAGCCGCTGATAATGAACTCAACCAAAAGATATTTAAGTTCTGTAGGGCACCTCCGGGAGTGTGTGTGTGTGTTCCTACATGCGTCGTTTTTCCTAATAATTGCTTAGGTTTATGGTGTGAGTAGCGGAGTGTGTCCGACACAGCAACTGTGGTTACGCCGCGCAGGAGGGAGGACAGGTGGTGATTCTGGGGGGGGGGGGGGGCTCTGAGAATACTCCAGCTGCAGAAATGGAGGATCTGGGTCTCACCCGAAGTGTCGGGATGTTCTAAGTCCAGCAGATCCACGGAAGGAACAGAAGGAAAGTGGAAGGGTCGTGTTGGATAAGGTTTTCTGCTGTCGCAGTTGTACTGAGGGGCGATTCCCTGGCTTCCAATCTTGACTTGTCAAGAATGGACTCCCAGTTACCGTCCCTGGTCTTACAAGTACCCGCTTTTCCGGCTTCCAATCTTGACTTGTCAAGTAAGGACTCGGAGACTCCGGACAACGAGCCCTGGTAAAAATGCTATTTCCTCCTCAGAAATTCCGTCTGAGATGTCAGCGGGTTTTCCAGATCGTCAGGAATAGGACAACTGCGTTTACACATTTTTATGCAAAATGTAAATCAATAACGTGCTATGTCAGCTGAAGGTCAAATTCTTAAGCCCCCACCCCAAAGTCGGCCGCCGTTGAGTCGAGCCCGGGAGAACCCTCGAAACCTGCGTTGGCGGTATCAAATGGACAAGAAAAGGAAAAGTTTTCCCCGCAAGTACGAACTCACATTTTGACAGATTTCCCAACCCTCTGTATGCATTACCGTAATTTTATTGCTTAACGAAAAATCATAAAGTGCAACAAACCACAACCGGAACATGTCGACCAGTCTTCAATATCCCAAATGATGAGACGAAAAAGGGATTTGAGGGAAGGGGTTGATGATTGATAAAGGAGAACGAAAGTCGTGCAACAGTTGGCGGTGGAGGAATGGTTGAATGAAGGGGGGGGAGTGTACTATACAGGAAGTAGGGAGAGGACGGTTAATGGAACCCTCAACAAAAACTCCGATCTGATTGATCGCACCACGTTAGTTAATAATGGCTCAACCCTCGCCCTTCCGGAGGTGGAACGTGAAAGAAAACTCATATCCGAGCGGCAGCAGAAAATTGTGGAGTGCCCCACTAAGAAATAAAGAACAAAAATTAGATCATTCTGAATATAGTCATACCAGGGGGGAAATACCTAATTCAATTGGAACCGTCGAGCAGGAAAGCTACACAAAACTTGTTATGAGAAGGAAATACAATCGTGGTGAACTTAATTTGAGCCATGAACTGAAAGACAAAGTTAGCCGGACACAGGTAGCTACTAGACATCAAATAATTGAAAACTGTTCTGAGGTTGGGAATTAGAGCGGGATTTCCCTTGCAGAGAAAAGCACAGGCCGACGCATAATTTATTCAACAGAGCCAAAGTTACGAGGTTGGGTTCCCTCATTCCTGTTTCCTGAACGTCTAATTCCCTCTAGGTAATGGTTTTGCCTTGAAGGACTAATGAGGAATAATAAAGGTATGAGGATGAAAAAGAGTTGAAGGAAGGAATAGAAAGGCGAGGGTTGTTTTTAGACGAGATCAGCAGACCTCATTTCGAGTAACGAATCTCTTTCAAGGCGAGTTGCCTGAAACGGAAACGAAGCGAGAAACTGTAGACTTCCCTACAATCAAAATCCCACCTGAAGAAACTCTAACTGGAAAATTTCTAAGAAAATGACGGGGGTTAAGGCATTGAAATGGGTTGTGGAATTAGTAGTGAGTTGCAAAATGTAAAAAACGCGGGTTGCTCATTGTACGAACTCTCAATTAGATTTTTCGTAAGGTCCGCTTCTCAGACCCCAATATAATGTAAAGATTTCCCGTCTAGTTTTCAACCATAAGATATTGCTTCATATTATGGGGGTGGTAGCTGCCGCCAGAGTGACTTTAAGAGTGAATTTCATTCAGGTAGTTAAGCCTAATTACTTCCCAGCCACAAAAAATGAATAACGAAATCCACCCCATTCGAACTGTAGACACAACTAACAACGACTTCGTTGTACCTACATAATTAGAAAACGCCTTTCGCTTCGACTGCAGGAAGCAAAATTAAAGCGGTCAACGAAGACGTCAAATTTAATTAAGCAGTGCCTTAATTTCAGCAGGGGGCGGCTTCAAGAGAAGTGTGTCGTTAGAAAATTATGGCTCCCTTGATGTTCTAAAGATTCAAACTCTATTCCAGTTCCCTAATTAAAATTTTCTGGCGCCTTTTTACGTTATCGCCCTACACAGAAGCTCCACGTACATCAGACACTACGAGTTTTAAAGGCTTTAAAAGAAACAATGTTGTTTTATTTCGCGTCCTCATTTTTAGAAAATTTCTATTTAATACACACAGCTTTTTGTCTTGTAACATGTGAAAAAGTTTCGGTGTCAGTGCAAAGACCAATTATTCTAATTCGCGACGGTAAATATACTTGAAAAGAGGCCAACGACGTATTGTAAACTAATCGCTCTTGAAAGCCCATCTACCATTACGTGAAAGATGTCGTAGTGAAGAGAAAATAGTACAATAGCCGTTTCCTGGCGGATTGTCTGGTTGGTATTTATTTGCTCCTTTAAAACACTATTCTTCGACAGACTCTCTCAGGTGAGCTTGATCTTGGCCCAGATACCAGATTTTGCCGGGGCGAAAATAAGATGCTTACGTGTCCCAACAAGTGATCATACAGTGACTGCGGACTTAACGACTTGATAATGTACAACTGATCAGTTAAGACACACATGATTATTAGCGTTTTGCTCTCACGGAACGACTTTTCCAAGTTCAAAGGGGAAAATGTCGCTGCAGCTGGAATGAAAACCCGAAATCGACACATGATGCAGAAAAACACTAAAAAAGACGCACTGCAGGCTCATTTGGAGGCTGAGAGATGAAAAGAGAACTAAATAAAATGAAAGCCTGAAAATGGCCTTTTTAGTTAATGAAAGAAAAATATAATTTTTCTCTTGAAGATATTAAAGAGATGGATTGGGAAAATATTTAAATGCCCCTCTCCCACCCTTGAGGGCATCTCGGGTCCCAAATGGAATCAATGATTCGACGCATGGGCGAGGGAGGCTGCGTAGTACCAGATGAGAACGTTAGAGACCGACACCTGTCACTGGCGACGCCTCCGCGAACTTGTTACTAGCAAGTGCTGCCACCGCCCGACGATCCAGTGACATGGCCCAGTCACCAGGACACGCATGAACCAATACATAAAGGGGAATGAGACCGATTGGCCACTGGAATACAAATCACGCCCTCTACTCTCCATTCATGAGCAATGAAACGCATGTTCACAGTGGGACCTACTTGATTAACAGCTAATCGGTATCAAGTTACGAGGAACTGTTGAAATTGAATTTGGGAATTCAAATCTCATTCAACATGTAAACCTCAATTCAAGGTGTTGACCTCCGTTTTGAATGCATACTAAACGGTAGACAGCAGCTGATTGGTTTCATGAGAATGAATCACTCTGGCACAATCAATGGGAGAAAAACAAACCAAAATTGAATAAGATCAAGAACTTTCAAGAAAAATCAGAGCAAGTATCAAGGAAAAATGTGGGACAGATCCCACCAAGTTCCACCTATGGCGTTGATGCGAAGATGATGTGTTTCCGGGTGAAAACATTTCAAGGGACACCGCTTACCTAATGCAGAAGTGATGTCGAAGCGATAACCAGCGAGAAGGAATTTTCAATATTCATTTCACGAGCAAAGTCCAAAAAAGAAGATAACAGTGAACTCTGCCAGTAGAAAGGTAAACATTATTAAGTCAGGTGGAGGCTCACTATTTATTATTATTTTCGAACCAATTTCAGGCGCTGTATGAAATATCCATAGTGAAACATTTCAAAAGGTCGAAGAAGGTGGAAAGTCACCGAAACATTAATTGTATTGTTTCGACATTTTAATAATTATTCTCGGTTAAAAAAATAGTTACCAGCCAGAAATGTGTCCTTTAGATTTTATAATTTTCGCGACGGGATCCTACGGTTGTTATTGCCCTCAAAAGTTGTCTTCTGTGTTTCGAAAGACGTAACCAAGACGTAAAGAGGATTTTCTAGATTGAAATATCAACGAAGTACTCGGCTCCCGCCTTAGTTCAGCCAGCAAGGCCGGCACTGGGCTCTGTGGGGCTATAGATAGGTGTATTGTACTTTTGGTCAAAAGTCATCGGGAAAGGAGCCAAATTAAGACTTCAATCTCGAAGCTTACGTATGGTAGGTTATTCCCTCCATCAGGGCTTGAAACAAGAAGTCAAATGATATCCAGAAAATTTCTCTACCTATTTCTTTATTTTACGACTGATTTATTTAATACTCATTATTTCATAATCAGTCGTGGAATATGTATAACCAGAATTCGAAGACGAACGAAGAAGAAAACTGAAGCATCTCTAAGGGAAAATCATGAGTAACCAAGCAGACAGTCAAGTGTCAAGCTCATGGATGCAGTAATGATATCGTCGCTGGATATTTTAATTTTCTTCTTCTTTCTGGTAAACATTCTGGAAGAACATATTTTACGACTGACTTCATTATTTCTGGTTATCAATGAATCAATTTTTGTTTCACGCCCGTACGGATATACTTGATGTACGGTCGATTCATTATTTCTGGATACCAAAAGACATCTTGTTTCAAGGAGGGAGGATGGAGGGAATAAATTGCCCGAAACGACTGCTGAAGACTTCGTTTGACGCCTTCCCGATGATTTTTTACCCCTTCACGTGTGGGTTTAAATTAACTTATCTCTAAAGTATTTTGTGCTCCAATGGCTCCGAATCAATCAGAACTATTTTCCTCATTATGGGCTGGCGCTTTTTTGTGTGTTTTTGTTTAGCATGGAATATGCCTTGAGCCTTGAGCTAACTGACAAAAATTGTTACGTTTTATTGGAACATTAAAGGTATAGATTCCGAATTACTGAATGCGGAAAATCGAAAAGCTTACGATAGCAGACCAAAAAAGAGCAAACTGAAAACAGCAAACGGAAAAAATGAGCGGCTAAAGCATGTTCCATGTTTCTTGAATTTTAGCCGTAGGCTCTAAGCAAAAGCATCCGGGGGTCCAGGCGAGGCCCGAAGGGCCGGGTTTTTTTTTTTTTTTTTTTTTTGGTCGCCAAGATGATTTTTAGACAAGGAATTAGAAAAACGAGGTTCCCACGGTGACCAATCAGTGCTTTTCTCGTTCTGAGAGGAATGAATGGGAGGGTGCTGGCTAGAGTCAAAACCGAGGATTGATGTTAGAATGTGACCTCACCTTTTGACATTTCCATGTCTTCACTATGGCACATGAAACTGAAAAGCGTTAACGAAAAATCCAAAGACCTCGCAACTCCTCGCGAGAGACATGGAAAGTCGACAGACTTTTAACCTCGCTTATCGCAGTCTGACGACTACAAAACCGACACCGGAAAACCGGTAGACGGCCAACGTTCATCATTTGTTTGAATATGGTCTATAAGAAGGGAAGTAACACTTAAGTCAGATAGCACATGTTGCATCTACAAGTCTTGGCGTTTGGTTCGAATAATCATTTCAATTTGAACGTGTTTATTAAAATTTAATAAACACGTTCAAATTGAAATCATTTAATGATAATTCCTCTTCTGTTCCATTCTTCAATCCACCTCCATTTCATAGGCATTCGTTGCCATGGTTCCCAAGCAACCTCAAAAAAATCGGAAGCCCGGATGTCCAGATAAAATTTATTATGAACCATGAAAATGTCTCAGTGTTGCGGACTAGTATGCAAGCGTATGAAATAGTTTTACTAAAAATTTGAGAGTATTTTATTTGAGAGGGAATTTTTACCAACTTTTTCCGCACCAGTAATGAGTGCATTAGCCATAAGGGACGAACGATTTCAAATTACGTTTGGGTTCAGTATGCATCGGACCGATTTGGAGCGAAAAACGCTTAAGGCGTTTCATTCGATCAACACCGAATGAAATCCGGGACTAAAATATGAATCCATCAAAACCCCAAGGAGTGCCTTGCCAAACTTGACTCTTTTTCTCAAAAGAGAAAACAAAAAAACATCGGGCCGCTCCGGGATTTGAACCCGGGACCTCCTGCACCCAAAGCAGGAATCATACCCCTAGACCAAGCGGCCACCGCAACACCACGAAATACAACTTTCTACGAACGAGAGGGTACCGCTACCGACATCATTTGGCTGGGATAACAGTAACACGATGAAGAAATTCAGTTTCTTTTCACCATAAACCAACATAATTCAAATGAAAGATTACAAATGGAATTAGGACCTGAATTTGTTACTGCAGCACCAATAAAATGAAATAAAAATTCAACCTTGAACCTCGAGCAAAATAGGGGTTCATATGGTTCCAAATCGATCTGCAACACTTTTTCCTCTTATCGTTTGTGATTTGAATTAGGAATGAATGACACACAAAGACCGGAAAAAGTCACTTCTTAGGCAAATAATTATTCTCCTTTTCAAAACTACTACTATCTGAGTTAACACAAGTTATGGCCTATGAGGAGTAGTGAACGCACATGAGAGAAGAACAAAGGAAACGAAGATGGGAAGGGAAGATGGGAATGGGAAACGGAAATAAAAGGTTGATAATTATGGTGAAACTGTTTTGTGAAATATAAGAGTAATAGGTTAGATTCGTACTCTAGAATGAAACTCTATCCTTCGTCTATTCGCTGATTGATCCCTAGCATACACGAGAAAATTGTGTAATAAAAAAAGTTGTATCAAGTTTCCATTTTTTTCATTTGTTCTTGTTCAACATTCACCTGCAAACTAAAATCGTCCAAAAAGTCTGTGGAACTAGCGTTCAAGCGAAAAATACTGATTCGTTGAGGCACCAGGTTGCCAAACTGTGTTCATAAATTCCAAATTATGACAGGGAATTGCCCTTTACCTGCGCAAATTTCCCTTCGAGGCCGTTTTATCGCCTATTACCCCAAAAGCTCCTGCTAGTGTCTTCCGCAAGAGGGCTAATTTGATGGAATGAGCCTCCCGCCGTATACGGGATTTCTCTTATACATAAAGAAATTCCCGGCAGAGAGAAACAACCTTTTCATTTTTAAACTTCTTGTTGGCAACTGAACAGCCCAATGATTCAATTTTGGGGATTTGAATAGTAAGGTATACAAATAAAAATCATCTTTAAAAAATGAAGCATAGAATCTACAGGTACCAGGACAGATGGAGGGGACCCGCTGTTTAGTGCCATGGTCCCCCTGGAATTCTCCAGAAGCACCATCTTTCCGTCTGGTTATGGGGACAGCGGACACTGTGCGACAGCCAAAATTAGTGAGAGTTAAGCAGGGTTCACATCCATACGGCAAATTGCCGCTCACAATGAGGTATTGCTTCATTCCGGCATTGCGTTCAACAAATTGCAGGACGCTTGTGAAGGTCCAACCGTAATGCCGGAATCCCCTCCACTGCTCCCCACCACTGACGCGTTGACGAATGCTGCATAGATGTGAACCCTGCTTCACACACAAACGTGGTCTACCTTCCTCAGGGACTCGTGAGACTAAAGCAGGGTCACATCCATGAAGCATTCCATCATTGTGTCAACACGCCAGCCCAGTGGAGGGGATTCCGGCGTTCTGGTCGGATGTTCACAAGCGTCCAGCCTATTGACTGAATGCGAAGAATCCAACAGTTCCTTCCCGCGTTCGTTTGTAGTAGGTTAGTAGAAAACATTACATGCAAATACTTTCTTGCGCAGATATAAATAATTTAACTAGGTAGGTACTTAATCATTAATTCAGTATCCTCGACGAAACAACAGCGATCTCCTCCAAATTTTTTTGCTACCAATGCGGTACCGGTTTTCAGAGGCTTTCCACAGTTGGGTTCCCCTCACCTTCTCGTTGAGCAATTCATCAACATGCTCGGTCATGATGATAAAAAATGATAAAACGATGAAACGATAAATGATGAAAAAATATAAACAAATACGCGAGAGGCGAGATGAGACGTCCAACACTCGAGTACCGACAACTAACAAAACAACCTGGATGCGCAGCAGTGAACAGTGCAGGTTATCGCTGTTATCATTGCGGCATTCTAGTAAAATATCTGATAATTCGGACGTGTAGGTATAGCCAGCCTCGAAAGTGCTTCTCCGGGAAAATTAGCTTCTTCCCGCCTGCTGGCATTGGCCAATCTGCGGACAGAACGCGATGCCGCATTGTCGCATGGATGTGAACCCTGCTTGAGGTAAGTCGACCTGTGGTCACCCAAGGTGAAGAGCAACAGCACAGGAAGCATTAACTCCATAGTACGAGTCGAAGTCTCGGTGATTCCTAAGCGAACCCTGGTTAGACTCACCTACTGTTGTCACCTACTTTGGTATCATATGCCTTCAACACTCTATGCCACGTCGCAAAGAGATATGGACATCATTCCATGCTGCCCCTAAGCACAAGAAGGGATGCCCAAATGTAAGCGACGATAAGTGCACATCAGTCCATCTCACATACATTCAACTAATCCCAATACTCCTAATAGTCACTCGTAAACCCTTCCAGAAGGATGCTGGATGCGGGTTTTAGTGGATACCGCACAGGCCTACAAGGCCAACCTAGCGAGTAATAATTTGTGGCTTATTCTATAATTATTATAGAATAAGCCAGAAATTACAGGCCAAATGCATAGAATCAATTAGCATCACATCATACTCAAATTGTCACAAAGGAAATTATTGTTGTCGAAAAATATTAACATGATAATTAACATATAATCAATAATTGATTATTGATAATTGATTCATAATTATTATGAAAGCAGAGCATCAGTAAATTTAGACCATCAGCAGAGGAGTCATCCTTCTTTCCAATCTATTAAAAGTTACAAATGAGGTGTTGTTTTTCTTACAAAATCTATCAAACACTTCAAATCTATGTATAGTGTATACACGGAATCACTTCTATTCAGTAGCAATACATTTTTTTTTTTTCAATGGTAGTGTGAATAATGCAATGTGCTCCAAATTACCCTTATAGTTATTATTATTCACCATGAAACCACAATAAACTCCGAACTCACCTTTAAATGTGATTTGTTGAGAAGATGCCTCAGCTCGTCGACTACCCTGTAGATGTCCGCGTTGACATCGCCCGCTACAGCTTCAATATCTCTCAGCATGTCCACGCAGTCTCTCCATTTCAACATCGCGTCACTAGGAGGAGCCCGCGACGGACAGATCATTTTGCTAGAGATCCTGTCATATAACTGGGCAGACAAACACGAACCGGGTTCACATCGGAAGGTCATTGCACGGAACAACGATTACTGATGAGACACCTTCAGAATCCGAACAACTCAAAATTGTCGAAGTACGAGCAAGTAGGAAATTATTAACATTCGTTCAAATCATGCTCAAAAACAGAATGTACGGAAGGCCAACAACAGAAGCCGACATTTCCCTATAATATGACCGGGTATAGGTATTAGGTGCGTGAAAATAAAACCCCACCGAGAATATTCACCTATTGGAATCTTTCCGTTTTAGTTACTAAACTAGGGATGTACTGGCAGTAGAGATGGATAGCTCAAGTTTCCTTTTCATGACCCATAATCAAACAGTTCCTCGGAGATTAATAATAACTTGTATGAAATCAAATTGAGCCGAATTCAAGAGACTCAATTGTACACGAAAATAAGGGGCTCCACTGGAGACGATTTCTAATGCATGTATGTCTTCAGGCGAGAGGGCAAACCCATTGATGAACATCAGGCTTCTTCCATAGCATATAATTTTTTTCTTAAATAGTTGGAGAGATGATCCGGATTGGACTCCCGATTTTCGTACAAGCCTTCCTCCTCATGAACCTGTGTATTAGGTTCTTACATTGTTGCAGTCTGGTGCAGAGCTAATCTGAAGGAATGAGCCGGAATGAATACACCAACCATTAGGACTGGAGGGTATTCCTGGAAGTCACAATCCCTTCATCTTCAAACTTGAAAGCATGAGGTCCAGAACGACCAGAACCATTACAGAACTGTGGACCGGTGTTGAATCCAAATATATTATTCCGATTCAGCCCCTTCAAACTTCCCTCAACAACTTCTCAGTTCAATAATTCGTATGGTTATGAGCACAGCTATTTACATGAAGAGATTTGGAATGAAGGCAGAAAAGGTCGTCAACTCCAGTGACATCACATGCATTCTTTCGCCTACGACCCGCCGCTAGTTAGTTCCGAGATAACAGCAAAAAAATCCTATTTACGAGCTGCCACAAGACCACTTTATCCTTACCTACCTAGTAACAAAACTGTAAGAAATAAATTTAATTTATTCATGACATTTTTGTGAGTTTCAACGAAGATCTTTCAGAAAAAAAAACCGCTGCAAATTTTACACAAGGGTTTATTATTCTTTGATATACCTAGGTTACTTGTGCATAAATTTAATTCTGTGTCAATGAAAAAAACATTTTGGGAATTTTTTTTTCTAATTTAATACTTGGAAAACGACACCTAACTCGATCCCATAGCCAAAAGCCTTCAAATAATTCCTCCCGTAGCCCCATAGCGCCCCACGGGTTTGAGCAATCGGGCTGAAAACCTATCGGGCACAACTAGATGGTAAACAGAGTATTTTGACAAATTTTCAGATTAAAAAAAAAAAAAAAAATCCCACTGCCCAAAACGGCCCGGACGGCGGACGGACATTTTGGTTTTCGAATCTATACCTCTTGAAATGGATAATGTTCAATTTTGAGGCCGATCATCGACCTCCGCCCAAGTTCCAAGAATAATAAACCAAAAATATATATAAATGAATTCAAGGAGCTCACTGAAGATTTTTCTTTCTAGATCATCTAGGGTTAAATCAGTGATCGCTCCGATTCATTGAGAGGAATGGAAGATAAAATAAAAGAAATGGGAGAAACCGTTTCAACTAAAACCGATTTCCAGGGACTACAACCCCAATAACTCCTTTCGGTTGTTGGCCCAACCAAATAAACTACTACGAGCTACCATGCAGTCATACTCGTTTCCATGCAAATAACACTTCGGAATCTCAAGGTGTCTCTTCATCGACCGAGGTAGCAGAAATATCGAAGGAAATTGTATTCACTTCTAATAACGCATGCAACTGTCGGTCGTCGAGAACGGATTGTAGGAAGTCCCTATCGTCAAGGGGGGGTTCCTGAAGGCAGTGAATGTCGTCCAATGAGTCCAGCACCATGCTCACAGCTGAAACATAATATCTCTGTTAGACATAGGTAATCTAGGGTTAAATAGTACTGGATTGGTCATTGGTACCGTGGTAGAGCTTGGCACCGTGATCAGTGATTGTCGGTATAATAGCAATCAAACGTTGATAACTAACTAAGCTCCTTCTATCCAAAATTTGGATAAGAGTTGAAGCCTTGTGGGACCAAAGGCCTTAACTGCCAAAATCAATTGTAATCAATAAATTAATTTCAATAGTTGTTGTGCATTATGAAGTTATTTAAACCAATTAAATAAACTTATTATCTTTACATTTTAATTGAAACAATTTGGTTTTTGTAAGGGTCGATCTACATACATCATTGGTCATGAGAAGTAAATCACGTTCTACTCTCTGTGAAATAGACCCTGCTTCTCTCGAGGTTGTCACAAATTGGTGGTCCCATTGCACTCACCTTTTTTCAAGTCTCAATAGCTACACTTTTTTATTGCTGCGTCTTTCTGAAAGACTGGCAAAGCCTGCTGTCATCGCAGCTTATTACGCTTTGTTTTCAGAGCAGAGCAGTCTATGCAATTCTCTGTGGGAGATACTCCCAACATACTTTTTGCACCCCAGAGAAAGGCTGTATGGATTGTAGCTGGTATTCTTTATCGAGAGGATAGTAGACCAGCATTTGTTGAGCTGGGAATTCTCGCTATCCCTGCTATTTATATTCTTGAATGCTTAATTTATGTAAGGAAGAACTTTGACAAATTCCTCAGACCCGACCATACATACCACGCAGTAAATACAAACTCATACTCCCCTTTCGCCGTCTATCACCCGTAATTGCACCACTTGGTGGGGGCTCAAAGTTTTCAACGCTCTCCCTGCTGACACCCGGGATGCTCCGGTCAGGGCCTGAATCAAGGGTTACCTCGTCAAACTGGATCCATACAGATTGAATGAGTTCTTTTCAGTCCCCCCCTTGTATCTCTACGTTTGACTATTGCCCATACATTATTACGTGTCTTCGGCAAATAAATGACTTTGATTTGATTTGAAATTAATTCATTGATTAAAATTGATTTTGGCATGTTGTCCCTTTGGACCCGAAAGGCTTCTAATAATAATACTAGAAATCACCTGCTGAAGTAATGTCGTCGTCACCGTAATCGGAAAAATGATCGGGATCAGTTGGGTCAAGAGACCATTTTGGCGATGCAACCGCTGCCATCACAGCACCTTTCAGTCTTCTCCTCGCATTTAATTTCTTCATTTCCTCAACAGTGTCTATTAGGTGGACCTTGCTCATCGCTTTATCTCTGTCCTGAAAATTTTACCCCAAAACAACCTAAATAGCGTTTGGTCAGACAAGGACCGCCATAAAAGGAATCCACAAAGCCCAAAAAGACTCGGAAAACGACAGTCCACTCGATCCCATGGCCAAAAACTGTAACAAACCCTTCCTGTAACCCCTTTTCAGTCCATGGACCCCCGCAGGCCTGAAAACCATGAGAACAACAGATCCGCCAGACGCGAAATCTGGTGGAGAATGTCGAACTACCTATTTATCATACATAATCAACCGAGTTTTTCCCCATTACCTCGGTTTTCTCCCTCACAAGTGGCAAACTGTAGAGAACGTTGATTTTTACCCTTTTGGAATCAACGTTGGCAGGTTCCAGCTGTTTTGTACATTGCAATCAGCATGTTATCAACTGCGCAACTACTGAATTTTTCCGTAAGACAGCGCCTGCGGAGGACAATATTCTAGTCGGAGGCTCATAGATGCAGAATCGAGTATTTTGTGAACATTTCAGATTTAATTTTAACATGGAACATGCCAAAAAAGTGGCACGGTATCGAGGAACGAAAATGCGACCCAAAAGTAGCGCGTGGTTCTCAATTCGTAATAGGAGGTTACGATACCAAAGGAGCTGTTTTACAATTTAGGTACATAGTAATTTTGCTTGGCAACGTTACTATAGTAAGGCAGACATTTCTGTGTGCATGAGTGAAAGTCGGCTTTATCGTTGAGCGTCCCCTTCCTTACCTGCACAAGCCATTGTCGCCACTTGTAGGGGAAAATCCTGAGGAATCTTTCCCGTTGGGATCTTTCCAATGTAAGGAAGGGTGAAATACCTGTGTGAAGACAGATTCACCACCAACTGAGAAAAAATATGCTAAATATGATGATCCTGATGAGGCTGCAAAAATCGTTTTGGAGTCGTTGGAATCAGCCTAAAAAGCTCATTCCATAGACCCTTGTACCAACGAAATCGGACAAAAACTTTCGTCCCCCTTTTGAGGCCTCCTTAGTTACACATCAGAGATCCGAAAACCGATGAAGGGGATGAGGGAGGAAAAATTAAGGTAGCTTATAACCACCCCCCGAACTCGCTGATCACAATGAGACCACCCTCATGAAAATCTGTTGAGCCGCTCGGGCGTGATGCTGTGATACACAAACAAACAAACAAACATGTCGAAGAGGTGAGCGCACCTTTCCATTTTTTGAGGGAAAGGTTGCACTAAAAAGTTAAATTTGTACAAACAACAATAATGGAAACACGAAAAAAACGTCAACTTTCCTCCTTCAGAGATAGTTTGCAATGTGCGGTTGGGACCACTGACCACTCCCCGCCCACCCAGAGGTCGACGGAGAAAGGGTAGACCCGTGCACACAGAAATATCTGCCTTACTATAGGCAAAGCATGTTCCATGTTTCTTGAATTTTAGCCAAAGGCTCAAACAGTAACCTGTGGTTTTTTTTTTTTTTTTTTTTTTTTTTTTTTTTTTTTTTTTTTTTGTGTGTGTGTGTGCAGAAAACGCCCTGGGCGGCGGATGAACATTTCATTAATGAAATTAACACATCGTGTTTGGAGGCCGATCACAATTGTTTACCCTTCATTCTTGATTTGTTTAAATTGATTCTTCAGGTCCTTGCAAGTTTCCCCGGCAGTAAATTTCACTTACTCTGAGCCATTTGTGATTCAATACTTCTTGTATTGTTATCCTTTGATTAGGGTCGGGATGAAGCATTCTTCTAACAAGATCTTTGGCATGTTCGCTAATTGAGTCCCACGAAGGTGCATCCAGCTGCAAAAAAAGCAACAAATTTAAGCAGATTGACAATTGATAACCTGGGGCAGCAAAACAAGCTAAGTAAAGCCGGTAATTACTGAAAATATTAATACTTTGGAGCTGATTTTAAACCTTATTCAGAGGCAACAGAGATAATGTGGAGATTGATTAAGTGAAATGTAACAGACTTATGTAGTACTTATTATAGGGTTGCCATACGTCCTTTTTTCGGAGGGTCCTTTTATGTCCCTTTCTTTTTTTTGACTAAGCGTCCTTTCAAGAAAAGGAGGCAACAATGTCAGTACATCTACCGTTTTTACATTAAGATCCAAGTTTTATTAAATTTGGTCCAGTAGCTTCGGAGAAATTTCTCCCTTCTTGGGAGAAACATTAGTTCCATTAGAATCTAATGAATCTGGACATATCTGATATGTCCTCCATTTAAATTAAATTAAATGAGATAAAGTATTTCCTAGTTTTAACAAACATTCGGCCATTCCGTCGAGTTGGAAATCGTTTATAGAAAATTTTGTATACAGTCCGATCAAATTAGTTTAGGAATGTACCCCAGTAATCCAGTAAAATCCTTTCGGTAGGATAAGATTCTCAGAATCATAAGGCCATATTGATTTTCCCAACATCAAAAACCAATTCGGATAAGGAAATAAGAACACGCAAACATCTGGCTATTTCATAACATGAGAAGATTGTGAAAATTCCTACAAAATATAACGTGAGGATTTCTACTATTCGAGTGCTTAATGGGGTATGCCATTATAAAGAAATAGTGAACAAATTATTGGCTACACCGCAGATGTGGTACAGAAATGATAACTTGCTTCATAAGCATGCTGATGAAAAGCTTACATGTAGTTTTGCTTGACATATAGAATGGAATAGGCGGTGACGGGTTCCAATGAAAGGTAAGGTGCCACTGAGGAGGATGTGAAGGAGGACTCCGGCCGACCAGATGTCACCAGGTTTTCCATATTGTTGTCGGTCGACCACTTCAGGTGCCATAAACTGCGGTGTTCCTATCCTCCCTGAAGGGCAGAAACGGAACTTTTAGACGTGCACGGGTTAAACAACAGAAAAGTTATTGCAGTTGCAAAATATACAATAGTGAACATGTAAATATGTGTTTGAAGCTTGATTTAGCTGGTTCAGAGTTATTCCCTTGACTGACAAACCATGGAAAAAATAAGCAAATCCATATTGTGCAAATTTCTCATACTACTAAAACGGTGACAGACAATCATTATTGGTGAATCAATACAAACCAAATACGTACGTGTCAATATTTTGTTTTGGTATCTATCAATTTTTTTCAATTTAGAAGTAGGATTTACATACATAGAATCTTGATTTTTTGAATGAATATTTCTTTAGGTACCTACCTAATCTTGAAAGCTCAAACAATTCGATGTCCCGGAAAATTTGTATCGCTAATAATTTGTGATCTCACTTTTCAAAACCCTAAAATGAATCGTAGGATAATATCGATATTATTGATAACCATCCAAAACAGGAGAATCGTTTAGGTCCTTTTTATCAACATTGAATCACAAGAAATGTAATTCAGCACTCTTAATCTCTGCATTGTTAATTATCTTCACTATGAAATAGCATAACACTGACAAACAGTTTATATATCATGCCATCAACAATGATAGCAACAAGACACTGCATGCTTAGGGATTAGGAAGATGCAAAGCACACAAAGCGTTAAGGGAAATTAGGTGGGTAAGGCAGAAAATCAAGAGAACTTCAGTTCATAAACAAGCCCTTAAGAAGCCTCAAAAATGCTCTTGAAATCAGTCACTGAGCGCAGAACTCGTTCTCAGCTCAAAAACACGGCAGTAGATTCCAATCAACAGTTAAATTGATATCGGCCGATTCTATAAAAAAAGTACAAGTAGCAGTTACAAAAGAGTTCGAGTTCAATTGTAGATGAACATGCTTTTGACCAGAGTATATTTCAAGAGGCCAGAAGAAAAGCTGCATGGCACAGAAGAAGAAACCCCCTGTTAAGAATTCATTACCGAGTCTGGGCAAGCCTCCACAGTTCATATTCCTCCATACCTTCGTAGTGGAAATAATAAAGAAAAAAAATCATAATGCTGTGATAGTACTATCATGGCTCATGGTCATATGTTCCAGCCAGGTCCGGTGGTAAAATGATGATAATGAGTTTCATGAAGTTATACCCGAATCGGAAAATATCAGTCATGCATGAACACAGCTAATGGATTCCGGCTTGAAAGAACTGCCTCAACAGCTCTCCATAAAAGTGAACCCAGCCTACGATTCCACATAAGCTTATGATTTTACTGTGCGAACGTTCATGTTTAAGAGTGCAGTGCCACCAAGTGCCACACTAAAACCAGGTCACTCGTAATTATACCCAATTTCCGAAAAAAAGGAGTTAATGTAATGATACTGAAATCAAGGCGACAGAATATGAAAAAATGGGAGTACAACAGTGATCATGACGATAATGAATCTGCACAGAGGGTAATCAATCTGGCACAGGAAGATATCTGGCAATGATTGACTAGTTTTCAAAACGCAGAGCTGCTATTTTCAATGAAAACATCATCTACAGAAGTAGTAGGTTATGCGGCTATGTTCATAAAAACAAACGGGCATTTGTTTAGTACCGTTGTTCTCAGCTGCCTCAATTTTCTCCAAATCGGGTAGGTGGTCATATGAAAGAGAGTTAGGTGCTAAAACGAGAGAAAAAACACAGGTGAATTAAAAACGAATTTTTTACGACAAAAAAAGGGGGAACGATGTGGAAAGTAATGTGTTTACCGAAGAAACCATTCCTTGTGGGGTAGTATCCCCTCCCTGAAGCGGATTCAAACATAAAATAACAAAGAGACATTTTAGAGACCAAAATAAGCTACTTAAAATTGGAGAGGAAAAGATGTCTAAGGGAAAACCTGGCCGACCAGTAACTAACTAGATCGAATGAAATGATGATGTTGATGGCGTTTTTCTGATGGACGAGCAGAGGAGGAGAATCTGATGGTGAGGTGCTGCCTGCCGGGCACATCGAGATATGGTGAGAGGGCCCGGCAGTTTGAGGTGCAAAACACTTTTTACCAAAATTTGTCATTTGTTTGCCCCGCCTGCCCCTCCCTTATCAAAGCTCAAATCAAAATCTCACATGGAATAGCTGCAATGGGAAATTTAATCAGCTTTCACGAGAAAAAAATAAATAAGGAATCGGGCCAATAGTTTCTGAGCTACAGCCGAAAACGTTCTGAAAAACGTGATTTTCCGCTTACGATTGGTTTTGCTTTTTATCCGTTTCCTCGGTTCCAATTTAACCTACATGTGCTCAAATTGTAGCAAATTTAATGTAGTTTTGATTATATAATAGTGCCCATACCGCTAGGATACATCGTTTAGGCGCTGTGAGCAAAAAAAAAAACTGCGAAAAAGCGGGTTTTAGAAACGTTATCCACATTCTTGAATATCTCCTAAACTATTATAGGTACCTAGGCGAAAAATGAATGGGAACACTTTTGTAGCAAATATGGTGAGCTTCATTTTTTATATAGGTTATTTTTGTGTAGGACCTACCTTTTCGAGTTAGGAGCGAAACAACGAAAAACTGCCCTTCTAAGCACCCCCCCGCTCACCACTTAGGGTCGGAGACTTTCAGTGTTTTAAATCGCTTTCTCTAAATATTTCCACCTAGAATCATTTATTGCCCAGACTATAACCAAGCTGGTCGCACCTCACCATCGTCCGCAGAGGAACAGTAAAATTCCTGTCTGAAGTAAACGAGCCAATGGATCACCTACTAAATGAATACGAAAGAGCTAAGACAGGTCCACACTAACCAATGAAAACCCATTTACGTACCTAAAATCGGTACATAGAAATTTTGGATCCGTTCGGCGGATGATGTCTATCAACCTATCCCAACGGAACTAGTGGCCTACGCAAGTTTGCAAACGTAGCCCAAATGTTTATCTGCCTAGTAGTAGCTGTGTCAACTTATCTGATCTCGTGATGGGCCCAGTACAAACATTTTGTGGACGCCATGGCATTTGGTCAGCTCAGCAATAAACCAGTGCGGTCTATTCACGGTAGTCTGTTAGTCGACCTCTTCAGCTAAACTTCCGTAATTCGAGAACGGATGTTTACACGACTGCAATGGTTAGGTATGACTTATCAATGTTGGAATGTTGTAAAGTTGGCTAAAAGAAAAAAAACGCTGCAAATTTTACACAAGGGTTTATTATTCTTTGATATACGATACTTGTGCAGAAATTTAATTCTGTCAATGAAAAAATTTAAAAAACAAAATTTTTTTTTGGATTTTTATCTCAAAATTTTTTTTTTTGATTTTTTTGTTCAAAAATGTGTTTTTTCAAAAATTCTGTATTTTTTACTCGAAAAATATTTAACACCCTGGGATCCTTCAAAAATCCCATTTTTAGCCCCATGAAAGCACTAAAGATCGCCCCAGTGAAATCGGATCGTTCCGGGACCCCAAAAAATGGATTCTACGCCCAAAAATACTTCGAAAACGACACCTAACTCGATCCCATAGCTAAAAGCCTTCAAAAAAACCCTCCCGTAGCCCCATTATAGCGCCATAGCGCCCCACGGGTTTGGGCGATCGGACTGAAAACCTTGCGGGCACAACTAGATGGTAAACCAAGTATTTTGTCAAAATTTCAGATCTAAAAAAAATTCCTACTGCCCAAAACGGCCTGGACGGCGTACGGCGGACGGACATTTCGGATTAAGAATGTAGACCTCTTGAAACGGATAATGTCAAATTTTGAGCCCGATCGGAGTCGTCTACCCCCGTCGCGAAAACATAGGTGTATTATTCCAAGAATAATAAACCAAAAGCGCGACTGTACCCCCAATCAGAGCTAGCAAAATCAAGACATACCTACCAAACTAAAAGCAAACTTGGTAATCAATATTGGCTACTGAGTGCATTGATACCAGTGCAATCCCAAAATATTTTATCGGTGAATACTACTCGTAAATAGGCGTGTTTGATCGCTTCCGTGTCCTACCAGTAGTTGACGCTGACTCAGGCAACAGTGAAAACAAGCCATCAATTGAATTGAATAGATGAGCGCAACCTTTTTGTTATTACGATATATTTAATGAGCGAGAGAAACTAAGAAACAGTAGGTATCTAGCGACCAAACTATGCCACACAACACATCATCCACGTGATGCTCATTACGTAAACAACTGCACCCTAACGACCGATGCGTAATAAAACCTTATGCCGATCAGAGGTAACGAACGGCTCAGGCTGCAAAAATCGTTTTGGAGTCGTTGGAATCAGCCTGAAAAGCTCATTCCATAGACCCTTGTACCAACGAAATCGGACAAAAACTTCCGTCCCCCTTTTGAGGCCTCCTTAGTTACACATCAGAGATAAACAACTTTCGTCGTGAAGGACCTCCCGAAAACCGATGAAAGGGATGAGGGAGGGAAAATCAAGGTAGCCTATAACCACCCCCGGAACTCGCTGATGACAATGAGACCACCCTCATGAAAATCTGTTGAGCCGCTCGGGCGTGATGCTCTGTACACAAACAAACAAAAAAAAAAAAAAAAAAAAAAAAACATACATGTCGAAGAGGTGAGCGCACCTTTCCATTTTTTGGAAAAAGGTTGCGCTAAAAAATTGATTGTCCCATATAATAGGGGGAAAGAATTTGGATTCAATGAGTTGAAGAGTGAATCGCTCTGACGATACCCTAATTTCCGCGCGAATTAAGAACTGTGTAACTACACTCCTTAAAGAAATTAGTGATGGGTATCGACATGTCAGTAAATCGGAAACATCGATATTTCTACAAAAAAAAAAAAAAAAAGCGGTACGTACATATATCCAAATTGATATTTTCATCTCAATATATGGCCCTTTTTTTCTAAAACTCAGTCCATTGGTACTAGATCCTTCTCAATTCCCATCTATTAAAAGACTTCTAACCTCTTTGATAATATTATGCCTCGAAAAGGGCAATGAAATAAGTGACAACCAAGCAACAAACCAACCAGGAAGAAGAAGAAGAAGAAAGGAGATTTTGTTTCCCAGTTTGCTTGGACTGTTCTAAGTTTGTCTTTCAGTATGTTATCCGATATTTTTAGGGTTACAGTGGTAAACTTCGTCATTTTTTGCCCCACAGTCCGTTTTGATTTTTTTTTTTTTTTTTTTTTTTTAATTTCAGAGGGGCCAAATGCTATCGATATTTTGTACATCGGAATATCGATAGTATGTTAAAAAGCATATCGACATTTTTTCGTCGATACTCATCCTCAAAAGAAAGAACAGTAATAATAATAATTATTATTATTATTAATAATTATTAATAATAATAATTATAATTAGTAATTATTACTGATCTATTACAATTATTGTAACGTAGACCTTGCTACCCACACAGCCATCCATCCAAGTAAAAAAAAGAAAGATGTGTAACGTCGCTGATGAGAGCTCGATAGTTTACCCAACAGATGTGTACCGAGACCGGACGGTCCATTCTGATGGAAGCAACTAACTAATGGAGGAATTCGAATTGATGGTAGAACTGAATACGAACACTCAGAGAACATCCCAAACCCAAAATCTGGCCTCAGCAAAACGATTTTAGGTGAAAAGGCCAGCTTTTCGGTTTTGGCAAGACCGCCTTTCGGGCTCCTTCTCCTTCGCCATCACTGTCTTCGTCTTCACTGTTGTTGTTCCAGGTTTGTGAGAACCATCGGCGATATGCTCAACGAAAACTAATCCTACGAGGTAATTCGTGAACACCAGAATATCTTACTAGAACATTAGATATTCCAACGTACTCGGGAAAAATAAATAAAATGTTTGTGTCAAAGAGCCTTTCGTGACAGTAATAGAAGACTACGCTGACCTCCACTCAACACCCTTCGATAATAATAATTGTAACAATTCGAAAATATGAATAATTACTATTCTATGAACTCCCTACCATTCAGTGGGTTAATAATAAAACACTAGTGTTGGTGAATTAATGATCATCAGTAATTTATATCCCGTAACGTCAAACAGATAACTCAAGACTTTTTCCAGGGGGAGTAAAGAAAGACCTATCGTATTCAATTAGATCGGTTTTTGCTTTCTGAAGTGCATTGAACGAAGATCTCAAAATTTGACCTAGAAATCATTCGCCTTTTGGATTATTTACATTCTTCCGAATCTTGTAGGATCTACCTTCGTTCCGAGTAGTTTCCTCAACTTGTTGCATTTAAGAGCCCACAAATGGAAGAAAGACTCAGGTGGTCACTTAGCTAGGCCAACGTTGGAATTCGAGCCTCAGACCAGTAATGGAGTTGGGTGAGCTGTTTGGAGGCAGATCTGTTCCAACTCCGAGGGAGACCGATTAGGTGAAGTGGTTCTTTCCTAGCGCCCCAACTCAAACGGTTTATTTTGAATTTGTTTACCCGGGGTCAAAATTTTGGAGGCATGACCCTGTTGGGCGTCAAACACGAGCAGGCTCATCACAACAAGCGTAAAATGTGTATGATATAACGACACAATAACTTTAATCAGATCAATAACTCCCACCCTTTGAACCAGCCGACAAAAAAGGGGGATTTTTTTACAGCGAGAAAAAGAGGAAAGAATAATAAAGAGAGAAAAATATCAATGAAATGGAAGGAGTGAAAGAAAAAAACAACTGGAATTAACGGGTCTGCCAGTTCGAAAATAACCATCCAATTCCTTCACTATATCAATGACATGGACATGGTTTAGGTGATAAAAGCCCGTTAAATCCGTCAAAAGGTTTGTGCAATTTTACACTTTTAGAAGAAAACAAGGATACTTGACTCACATCCTAAACCGTTCAAACCTGCTAATCAGACACCCAAGTTACTAAGTCAATCGCTATGTTCTATGTATAGGGCAAAATACACATAGTTTGACATGCTGATTAAAAAATGCAAGCAAGAAATGCATTTCGGTCAAGACATTATCAATTTACCGCGGCAGACATTAGTAGAATACAATACGACGGACAGAATCTGTCCGTCTGCATCTGATGCTCCCCACGACCGAAATCTCGAAATTATTTAGAGGAATGGTATGATCACTATTTCATGCCCAACATAATATGTTATATTATACATGGCTCAAATACTTCAAACTCCTGCAACTTTTTCAGGGGAAATCATAGAACCATCCGCAAAGACAGATTCAAACCAGATTTAGACTGCGGGAATGAAGGGGATTTAAACCACTAATTCAGACATGTCTGTGAGGTGTGTATTTACCACAGGCTTTTCACGCTTAAACGGTAAGAGATAAAACCGTGTTGTTGTTTTTTGCTGAGGGCTGCCACCAACCCCGACCACCTCCCACTTGGCTCTATCGGTCCGATAGTATCGGATCAGGCGCAAGTGCGCGCAAATGGGTGCACTTGCACCGAGCACAGTCACTGTTATGTTTGATGTTTACATTCCAATTCAAACGGTGCTAGGACTAGAAGTAGGAAATAAGGTGCTACATATAGAGAGAAAGTTTTGTAAGGGCATCCTGCAGGATGGGAGAGAGAGGTGGCTTCAGAAGGAACCAATTTAATTCTAAACTTTTTTTGGTCACCGAGGTTCTCTCAGGTGTCACCAACTGATTACCAAAGTACAAAACCTTTCAGACCGAGGGACTATCGACTGAGGCCTAATTTAACACATTGCATATAACCGCATGCTAACTTCCAACATTGGTACAAGAAGGCGAACGACTAGTAGCTCTTTCCCAAAAGTATGAGTCGAACCTAATCGGGGAATTCTTGGTAGGAATAGAAGAGTTCATTGAATAACCAAAAACCTACAACCAACTGTAAGGAATTGGTAGAACACTTAACAAGGATAGGGATAATGTTAAGTTATAACGCCCATGAAAGTGTGTTGAGGACATGAAAAGCACGTAAGCGGTTTAAAAATGACGGCAATTTTACTCGTTCTGAGAGTGTTAGTTACGTTAGAAGGAACGTGTTTTCAGAGCTTGGGAGTAGGTACTGATTTTTATGTGAGTGATTCCTTTCCAATGATCATTTTCCAAAATGTAGGTGAACCAAGCTCTGAATATCTCGTGTTCTTACCATCGTCGTCACACTTCAGGTAGGCACGCCCTTCTGAATCCAGCCCATTCCTTTCAGATCTGAAACTTTCTGTTAAGACCCCTTCGTTAACCCGATAGCAGTGTTTAATTGTGATTTTTTAAATTTAGGAACAAAATATTTTCATATATCACTTGTTCTATTCTTCCTTCTATATTCATTGATCAAGGTGCATGAAAATGTCTTCTGGATGGAATGAAATCAACATCGTCTATTCTATCAAACGTTACTGTATTTAGATTCGTTTAACTTATGCCGCCTACAACATGCAGCACAATGCGTCGCAGCCATTATCACAAACGTAAGTGCCCCAAACTTATAACTAGTCGATGTTGTTGAAATTCCATGTCCGGGCAATAAATAAGGAAGGAGAGATGGAATGGACTTGAGGATGATTTTTTTTTACCGAATATCGTTAGAGAGTGATTCAACAGAGTAGGACTTTTTAGGTTTGCTCCTAAACTATTACCACAACTATTACCAGAAATCGACGGAGACATGCACAGCTCAGATAACTGCTGTTCCACGTCGCTCGGTAGGCGAACAGATCCCCAACATACCGTCTTCTAAAATTCAATAATCGATGGATTGATTTGGTGTGTGCTTTTGTGGGGCTACAAAGATTTTAGTTCCACGAAAACCCATAGACCGCCAAATCAGATGGTTCTGGTACTCCTGAAAATGGACTCTACGGCCATATTTGAATACATCTAAAATGCCACCGTAAGAAATTTACAGCCACGTGAATCACCGTGAAGTAGGTAACGCTACAACAGTTTGTTGATGGTTCGGCGTTCCAGGTCTACGTCTACCTATGCGCTGTTGGACGGAACTCAACAGCGATTCAGAAGGCATTGGGACAGCTGTCAAGTTCTGTCGACAGATGTCATCAGACCTGGAACAAGCCTTTTTCAAGAGGCTCTGCTCGTCGGGTACATCCTCCCTGGAGTTGAAGTTGGGCTCATTGTGTTCAGGGTGAAAGGAAGTATTTCTTGAGAACTAACCCATTTCCAACATTGAAACTCCCCAAAGATGACTTGGAAGAATAAACAAATAATATTTATAATTAATAATTAGTTGGTTGATCAACTTAGCACGATTTTGGCACTGGTTATGCCGATCATCGAATGTCACCAATCTAAACGCAACGTTTCGTACGACTTTTTTGCTGGGATATAGATAAAATGTGTAAAAATTAATTCATTGAAAAATTATTTCAAAAAATTTAAACAAAACATTTTCTGTTTAACAAAACATGTTCTTTTTAAACAAAACAAATGTCAGGACAAAAAATGGATTATGCCCCCAAAATTGCCCGGAAAACCCTTCATTTGACATCCATCACAAGTCGAAAACGACACCTAAGTCGACCGCATAGCCGAACCCCTTCAATACCCCCGTAGCCCTTTTTTAGTCCCATAGAGCACCACTGGTTTGGGCGATCGCGCTGAAAACCTTGCGGGCACAGCTAGATGAACCACAGCTAGACCAAGTGAAGGGTACAGGGGAAAAACTCCAAAATACAAAAATGTTCAGGAACGCAAAATTAAACTTTATTAACCCATGGTAAGTAGTCTATTCATGTTAAATTGTTATTAAATTTGGGGTTATACGGTATTAGTGACATTTTATGATAATTCTACCTTGAATAGACACTTACGACGAGTTAATAAAGTTTATTTTTGCATTCCTGAACATTTTAGTATATACATTGGTTTAAAATATATTGGCGTTTTACCGTTCAAGAATTTTTTCAACATTTCAGATTTTAAATAAATGCCTACTATACTAAACGGCCTGGATGGTGGACGGACATTTCATTTTATAAATCTAGAAGTCATGAAACGTATAATATCAAATTTTGAGGCCGATAAAAATTTTCGACCCCCGCCGCGAATATATAGGTGTATTATTCCAAGAATAATAAACCAAAAGTCGGACAAAAACTAATACACGATCCCTTGACCTATTTATGGAAGCCATCACCACTTAAACCAACAACCTTCCTTGGGAAACCTTAGAAAAGTAGTGAGCTTGCAGGAAATCTAGGGTGAGCTAGCATGAAATGATGGCTGTTGCTTACGGCCCAATGGCCATCAAATGTTAGGCGACATTCCAAGAAATTTAAATGTAATGAACTTTGAATAGTCACCATTAACCAACATATCAAGCCGACCAGTAAAACTTTAAGAAATTCCGAACTACTCTGTTGAACCACCTAGTACACAATAATATTGTACATATTATGTACTACGTTATATCATAACCTAGCTAACTTGTTATTTCGCAGTAAAACTTATTAATAATAAGTTATTATTGAAGTTAAGAAGCAAATCTTCAAGAAACAGAACCCACAAAATATTTCACCTTGGTTTTGTCGAATTCCACTTCTCTTTAGCCCGTTGCGAAAATGTTAACAAACTCCATCTGTATGAATTAATTGCCCTTACAGGAATAAACACAACCAATCAACGAGGTATGTTTTTTAGATCCAGTGTAAACATGTTAGCATCAACTTTGCTAATGGGAAAACGACCACACGCCCATTCCATTTCTCCTTCTTCCATGGGGCGTATTAAAACCGGCACCTGCCGTAAACAAATGAACTGGGCAGGAATACACGGAAACAGTAGTTTTAGGAGAATCGGACTCATCCATATTATCGTGTTTCAGAGGATTTTGCTGAGAATGAAGAAAATGATGAAAAACGTACACATTTAAACTAATCGTCAAGGACATTGCAGTTTTTTTTAGACGACAATTTGATAAAGGCAATTATTGAATCCAATGTAACAACAACAAAACTAAATAAATGATAAAGCGAATGACTCAGTTCAAACATCTGTATCAACCTGATGTTTAGTAATGACCAAAGTAAATTAGTACCCATCCAAGGGCTGGTAAACGCTGGCCACATATACTGAAATTCAGAAAAAGCTGGCAATGAAAAGAGGCTTTAAGTGCGTGGGGCACGATAAAAGATTCATTAAGGGGCCGACTTGAACTTCAGACCGGAGTGGTTGAATAATTCAAGGCACCGTAACTGCTACACTTTTCTCCCAACCTCCGGGAAATTCCCTAGCCGGAGAGAAAATATTCGTGTCAATGAAAGAAAAACCACAAAGCAAAAGTTGGGAATTTATCTTAACAAGCAATTACTCTCCAATGTACGTGGAATATCGTGAATCCCATCACGAAGGAAAGAAAAGGCCTTTAGGTGGGCTAAAATCTGTTACCATTGGCTTTGCTATTATTGACGTAAGCCCACAGTTAGACAAAGAAATGCCGAGCAAAGAACTCAAGTATTCTCTCAAACCGATTAGAATAGAGGAAATATTATTAAATCCCACAGACCCGCTACAAAACAATGATGACGAGCATTGGAATACATTGTACATTATAACATGATTATATCGCATCCAATGTGCTGCAACACAGCCATGGCCAGGCGGATCATCGGCTAACGATAGTAGTTGGCTACCTATTCAAAACGTTCAAATGAAAAAAAGCTCATTAAAATCATATTCAACAAGTGATAGGATACCCAACTTCTTTTGAACCATGCATTTTGACGACACAAAAAACTAAGCAACATTACCTTTGATTGAGCTAAGGAAAGGGTTCAAGACAAAATGATAAAATGACCACATCGTTTTTAATAGGTCTAATGGTTCCCCCTGGAATCCTTGAAACTATTAACTACTATTTTCATTTCATGTTTTATGCAAACGGGGCCCAATACTTCCCACCATGGCCATGAGTCGTCACGTTAAATGGGCGCAATTGTATTACCTCCGTTGATGAATTGGCCATCTTGAAGTTGTATGGCGACACCGAACCCGCCGAGTTTGACTGGAGCGCTGTTTTCTTTGCTTGTGAGGAGGACACAGTGCGGTTTGATGTCACGATGGATGATGTCGTTATCGTGGCAGTACCGCAACGCTTCCAAAACTTGTCGCATGTAATGGCTGCAAGACCCCAGATAAATTATTTAATACATGGGTGAAGGTGGTAGGTTACAAAGCAACCATGGCTCATTTCATTCCAACTTTAATCGAACATTGGATAATCGGTACATTATTCCTAAAATCGGCAGTCGTGTAGTGAGACAGGTCTGGTGATACATAACTCTATTGTACCTACGTCCAAATAATTTTGCAAACCCTCAACCAAAAATTGCAGACCCCCTTCATCTGAATATTCAGACAATACCTAATCAATCAAAATTGGAAAGAAACGTTTCAGAAATTACGAGACGCTGGAATTTCCACTTCAACATATTCAAATCGGTTGAGTTGCCCAGCGAGGAACTGCAGTCCACAGACATCATTGAAGCGAACCGAACGACGTAGGTTGGGGGGCGTAGGCCACTAAATCTATTTCCAGTTTATCAGACTGGTGGCAAACCCAATCAAACCCTATCACCCACCTGGGGGACAAGCACGATTGGCTAGTTACAATACGATAGGGTCTAGCGATAGTGTGCCATTGAGTACCTACAAAGAAACCATATTTTCCTGTAGACGAAGTTACTGAGGGCGAAAACATCCGATTTTGAATTTTCAATCAAAAATTTATGTACCCAAACTAAATCAGATTAATAATTAATGATCACTGATGACTAGATCAGATTAATGAATTATTCATCTCTAAAGTTTCGTAAGCTAAATAACGTTTGTTTGGCATTTTATTAACTGAAGATTGATCAATAGGTACCTGGCGACAGCTTCGCTGTATACGAAGCCGGCTGTAGCTCTTCTTACGATTTCGAAACAGATGTCCGATCCATCCATGCTGGAAATGTGAAAAACACAATCAACCAATCGTTTTAAGATGGAAGTGGTGAGAGAGAATTTGAATTAAGAACTAGTACCATGCGACTATGCGTATGGGTACATAATTGAATTTTGGATAACGATTATATTTTGGGCTTATCGACTGGACTTTTGGAATGTACGCACATTAGAACCTCAAAACTTTGCTGCAAACGACAGTTATTTTCCTAAGATGGGGACTTTTCAGATTTTCATACTAGACAAGACGCTGTAAACTGGTGAAACGTACAAAGGAGAGCGAAGGGAAATCTTGTCCTTTTCCTATACTCTAATGGTTCAGGCGTAAAGAGTTGAAGTTGGATGCAGGCTACTACTCTGAACACGCCTTCGGAGAGGGGGGGTTGAGTATTTCTTGAAAGCGTCCATTTGGATTCAACGAGCTGGCTGGTAAAAGGGGAAGAGCAAGAACGAGCAGTAGCCGAGTTTCAGACTTGAAAAACTATCTCGCTAAATAATTCTTGAACATCGTTCCCATTTCAGTCAGACATCTGTACGCACCTAAAAGTGCACATTCCAGCAATGAAGTATTCGAGATTAATCCGTCTCACTTCAGACGCGAGGAAGATCCGAGAAAATGTCAAACATCGTTAGAGATTAAATAAAACGTTGTACGACATCGACAAATAGAGGGATAAAGCGAATGAGTCATTAAATTTTTTCACAGAACGACAAGTGATTGAGATAACACGCTCGATCCCCGATTTTATTGGTATCGTCTCAATTTTATAAGAAGAGTTAATTTCTAGGGCTGAACAAAAGTCAAGGATGAATGATTCAACCGAAGTAAAGTCGCATTCTAGAGGGATGGCAAAAACGCAGTAGACTGTTCAAACATAGTCGATGCTGAGAAGCAAGTCGTTAAAATTGGTATAGAATCTCATCCTACAGCTCGTCAATTTTTTGAACGAAAAGTAATTTGGGAAAATGGGTACAACTTACTATTCGAAGACCATGTACAGCATGCCTTCCGAGCTGTACGTTTCGAGCAGTTCTACAATATGAGGATGTTTCAGCATATGACATATTGTCGCCTCTCTCTTCAAATCTGAAAATACGAATGAGAATTCACGCAATGAAAAGTCCCTACAGCTGTAGATTACGATGCGCATATTCCGCTGTGGATAACCAATAGCCATTCGAATGCCAATAGCCAATAAGCCTATCAGATA
This sequence comes from Pilophorus perplexus, assembly GCA_955831195.1. Classification (NCBI taxonomy): domain Eukaryota; kingdom Metazoa; phylum Arthropoda; class Insecta; order Hemiptera; family Miridae; genus Pilophorus; species Pilophorus perplexus. The sequence goes on along the minus strand of OY037010.1, from coordinate 12,771,217 downwards.
CTGACTCACTCAACTGAGTTCTCTAATAAAAGAGGTAAAATATTAAAGCCCTTTTCTACCAAGTGTTTCACACGGTGCAATTTTCCTCAAGTCTTACATTTTTCAATAGTACTGAGCAGCTTGGCTTCTCTCAAGTGATTTCACTCTTCCTCATCCTTCGGAGGCTTTTCAACCGAGTTTATTCCGAGTATATCGATACCTTTTTCATTACCTTCTTCCCCAAAGTGTACCATCGTATCAACTTCAGGAGACAGACTTTCCTTGGCGTCTCTGGAGAAATTTGATCCCCCGATGTTTGCTACGGAGTCGCAGCGTTCTATATAAGACTCTTCTATCTATAATCTCCAACAGCCTTCCCTTATGTTCCAATCGGTCTTCTTTACCAATCTCCCTTTTAGCACGCTGTTATATTTTCCCGTGGTGAACGTCAATCCTCTCTTTCTCCGGCAGATAAATCATCGCATACCACAATTCGTTAGCATCTATTTTGAGAACTTGAAATACTGGCAAACCCCTCAATCCCACCAACACATTGTCCATATTTCTGATAGGAGATCCAAGTGATATTCAAACCTGAAACGATCCTAACATTAAAATCCGCTTTCTCTGAGCTGAGTAAGACGAGATCCTAATAATTAGGATAATGTCTAATCTCTACTAATGAATTATTCATTAGTAGAGATCCACAGTAACTGTTATCTGTTTAAGTAACTGTTACTTACATAAAACATTGTATTTATAGTTACATAAATAAATACAATGTTTACGAGCATGTAATTCATACCTGATGTGCTAAGTCCTGGACTTGAAGTAAACTTCGCAACGTCAACAATCTTCACAGCGAATTGTTGATTGGTCTGACGGTGAATACATCGACGAACCAAGCTGAAGGGACCCCTGAAAATAGAAGTGAAAAAGAATTTAAAAAAAAAAAATTCGTTGAAATCCTTTGGGTGAACAATAGTGACCTACTTCGGATTTCACCTGCAGTAAAAGGAAAATTGTAATCAAATACCTAATATGTAGAAATGAGGCAAAACGTTTGAGGCAAGTATCTGCCTCTTTTCAGTATTTTTCAACTATATGGTTATTGTGGAGTGCCTTTAAAAACTCAAGTGTTTACCAGTGAACGGAATCCGTTTACATCGCTGATCTTTTTTTTTTTTTTTCTCTATTTTTTTTCACTGGCAAAACAGAAGGTCAGGGGATCTCAAAGCCACATTGTTACTGGCTGAATAAACAGGAAAAGGAGGTGCCTTTTGAGATGCTATGCCATTCTCAGTAGGATGCAATGCTGAACTTGAACAGAGGGGGTCGTCATATTCAGCCCCGTAGAGAGGGGGGAGGCACTGGACCCGTTGCCCCCGGTCCCGGCCTTCGTGGGGGGGCCCGGATTTTCTTAACTTTTTTTTTTTTTTTTTTTTTTTTGTGAAAAAAGATGGGCAAAATGGGAAAAGGGACAGATCAATATAGTCCTTCCCCATCCCTTTCCGATCTGGACGCGGTTTGAGGCACCTGGTCAGCGGAATACACATCGAACAATGGGTGGTCGTGGGGCCCGACCGATTACAGAGATAAAACTGCAACAAGGATATTATATGAGGGAGGTAAACAAAAGGTTTCCCTGGGCAGTGAATCACAGCATGTGATTCACGCAGATTTCGCGTGATTAACTTGTTAAGGACAACACTTAGTGTTTTGTGATTTGAAAGCTCAAGGCTGAATATAATGTAGGTAAAATTATTTATGGTCGCTATGAACCTATCTAGCTTTTACTCTTGTCAAGTAGGTACGTTTGTTGCCTACCTTAACTAAATTTAATTTGTCCAACTCGGAGCTGAATATGCAATTCAATTAAGTGCCTGAATATTCTTGTATGTGCACTCGTTTAAAGGCATGTGCTAGTTTTAAGGTCGTTTGAAGTTTTAAAAGCTCCCTAGTTTAATTTTAACTTGTTTTTGAAGACTTCAAATACTTAGTATTAATACAGAATTAATAAAATTGATTATATTTAATATACACATACAAAGCTGTAGAACTCGATCATTCTCAATTTTCCACAATATCAATTATTGATATTCCTCCCTTAATTTTGGTTTATTATTCTTGGAATAATACACCTGTTTTCGCGACTGGGGCCGACGACTTGGATCGGCCTCAAAATTTGATATTATCCATTTCAAGAGGTCTACATTCTAAATCCGAAATGTCCGTCCGCCGTACGCCGTCCGGGCCGTTTTGGGCAGTAGGACTTTTGTTAAAAATCTGAAATTTTGACAAAATACTCGGTTTACCATCTAGTTGTGCTCGCAAGGTTTTCAGTCCGATCGCCCAAACCCGTTGGGCGCTATGGGGCTAAAATGGGGCTATGGGAGGGTTTTTTGAAGGCTTTTATGGGATCGAGCTAGGTGTCGTCTTCGAAGAATTTTTGGGCATAGAATCTATTTTTGGGGGTCCCGGAACGATCCGATTTCACTGTGGCGATCTACACGGCTTTCATGGGGCTAAAAATGGGATTTTTGAAGGATCCCAGGGGGTTAAATATTATTCGAGTAAAAAATAAAGAATTTTTGAAAAAAATTGAAAAAAAATAATCCAAAAAACAATTTTTTAAAAAATATAAAATCTAAAAAAAAAATTATTTTGTTTTTTATTTTTTCATTGACAGAATTAAATTTCGGCACAAGTAAACTATATCAAAGAATAATAAACCCATGTGTAATATTTGCAGCGTTTCCTCTCTCTCGAAATGGCTTATAATTTATTACGGTAATATGGTTACAGTAGGCCCTAGTTCGTAGGGTTGTAGTTCGGGTTGTGGCATCGAAGGCGTTTCATAGGCGCAAATTCTAAGCTCACCAGTTGTACCGTTTCAGGAAATAAACGAGATCTCTCCCGTAAAAGCACAACATGATGTATACAGCATCATGAATAGGAGTAATCGCCCCATTCAATGCAAAGCCATCACGCCCTATAGAATGATGAAAAAGGTGGCAAACAACCAAACCACAAAATCCTCCTCGCAACTTCCTGTTTTGGTGAAGGTTCTACGCTTCTGGCAGGGGACACCCAGTTCGCGGGTAGAAGGCCATGAAAATCACATTTTCCGCGGACGAGTAAAATAAGCTGGTTTTGTGTATTGGTTAACTGTTTCTACTCTCAAAAATCCAGAACGAGGCGTTACTAGGTCGGGACTACATAGTGACTAACCTTGTGACAATGAATCCACTCCAGAAGGTTCATTTTCCGTCTCGCAGATACCCCATTTTGATTTATTATTCCATGAATGATACACCCATAATATGGGTAGGTACCTATATATTATATTATATTCGCGACGGGGGTCGTAAATTTTGATCGGTCCCAAAATTTGGCATTATACGTTTCCGGGCCGTTTTGGCCAGTATACCTATAGGTTTTTTTTTTTTTTTTTTTTTTTTAAGTGAAACTTTTATTACATCGTCCCAAATTTTTAAAGTGAAACTTTTATTTGGTCTGTGTGTCGTTTCTTGTCCCGTCACGCTACCGTTGATTTTCGCTTACAACCGATTCGTTGCTACGGAACTTCATCTTCGCCAGTTATATGTAATCGTACAAAAATCGTTCACCATTCGTTGGAAAGCTCTCTATTTATCACACATTTCTTTCGTACTTGTTCTTTGTCATTATGTCCCCATTTTATATTTATTTATGTTATTAATGGATGCAGTAAACAATGCCGCTTGTTTTGTTGTTATCAGGTGCCACGTTAGAAATCAATTTGAGAAAACGCCAAAATGAAGCCGTGGGTAGAGATACAAGGGTAGGTTAATGAGTAGGAAATGGGGGGGGGGGGGACTAGACATAAAAAACGTGTCCATCGATGCTACGTACCCCACTAGGGGAGCGAGCGAAGCGAGCCGGAGAGAAGAGTGGGAAAAAAGTTTCACTTTTACCGTGGTTTCATAAAACCACACCCCAGTTTTTTTTAATTTGAAATTTTGACGGAATACGCAATTCATAATCTAGTTACGCCAGCAAGGTTTTCAACCCGGACGCCCAACCCCGTGGGGCTCTGTAGGGCTAAAAAAAGGCGGTACGGGAGGGGTTTTTGAAGATTTGTGGCCATGATATCGAGTGGGGTGTCGTTATAGAAGTATTATTGGACGTTGAATCCATTTTCGGGGATCCAGGAACGATCCGATTTGACCGTGGGGATCTATGGGGCTTTCGTTGGCCTACAAATGGGACTTTTTAAGGATGCCAGGAAGTCGAACGAGCAGCAACGGCAGCCACGTTGGACATCACTCGGCCCACTGCCATCCCAACATCCTATCAACTGCTCCATCCCCTATTTTTGTCCACCTCTTATCTTTAATCATATGAACTTTATTAATAAACATATTATGTAACTATGCCGCGACGAGCCTATAGGTCTGTATACTGATCGACCGGTAAGGCCTCATTCCGAGCAGAAGGGTGCCAGCCATGGCCCACATGATGGCCCTCGTCAGGACAATAGAAAAGGAACGGGGGAAGAAATGATGATTTGTTTTGGGGTGGCGGTTTTTAGAAAGAAAAGGAAGCGAAGACAACCTATTCCGGTCCCGGATGAGGGTCCGGATAGCCTGCTCTGTGAAATTTGTGGGGAGGAACGGGAAATGGTTCAGAATCCTGAGCACTGGCTGGTCGAGTGCCCCACAATTTCCTCGACTCTCCTGGCATTTGGCATTACTCACAGCGGCTCTGATCTCAACTTGAGTGCGCCAGATAATTCTGAATAAGTATTTTAAAGTCGGTCCTCCGACAACGACTAATCTCTGCACCACATTATTGACTTCCTAAAAAATTAGAACATTCGACTCTAAATTTTTTTTTACAGTTTCACACGTACAATTTTATCTAATTAATTTACGAATTTCATGTATTTGTTCTGCTTTCAACATTTATCCCTTCATTTTCAATTGGTATTTATATAATTTCTTTGGTTCGTTTATTTTTATCATTAATATTTTCCCCCTTTATCATTCTCTTCTCCCAGCTGTACCTCCACTACCTACAACAACAACACCAATAATGGCCACACCCTACAAGAGAGTGTCAGCTAAACTAGAAATCAACTACGAGAAACGACAACTACAACAAGAAAAGGAAGCGTCGGCGTATAATAATAATAATAAAAGGTTATATTGCACAACGTTTATAAAACGATAATATGAAAGTAATATTGTGGAGTTGTGCTTTTTTATGTCGACGATGCCCAGTGATTCGACTAGAAGATTAGGTAGTACCTACATGATTGTATGATAGAGGGAGACAGAAAAGGCGAGTTATTGTGCAGTCAATTTAACTCCTCTTTACGATATATGTATTATTCTGTTCTTTTACATAGTGACATACGTGGGGGATGTCATAACGCCACAAATGTTGTTTTTTATTGCCATTAGGATGTATCCATCATTGCCCCACATGTTGGACCAGGAGTTCTTCACCAACCAGTACTTTTGGCCGTTGAGCCAACCATATCCTACAGCCAAGACTGCGTGGTCGAGGTCGTCTTCCGTTCCTTTACATGCGGGATCATAGTAAACTCCGTTGGAGTAAAACGAGAATGTCTTCAGAGCAGCATTGATAGCAATGGATACGGGACCGTGTTCGAAAATCGCAACCTTCAGAGCCCTTTCGTTGTGTGAGGTGACGTTAACCCAGCCCGTTATGGGAGCTACGAGTTTGACTTGCTTGACGTGGCATTTTCCGTCCATTCCGAGGTATGGTCCGTACTCGTCTTCCAGAGGGAGTCCACCGTGTTTCATGATCCACTCGTAACTTTGATAATCCAATCCTCCGTCGCATCCGTCGTTGCCGTAACCCCACGAACAATCCACTAACGCCTGTTCAGAAAGGCTGACTAATTTTCCTGTTTTCACGAAATACGCTCCTTCGACGGTTCCAGTGGTGCCAAAACTCCAACAGCTCCCACAAATTGATTGATCTTTTACTGGGTTCACAGCTCCGTAGAGCCGCCAATCAAAATTAATCGGGATGTTTTTCTTGGATAATTGTTCAGCATTGTAAGGAAATGGTGAGCCTCCGCTGCTTGTGCTTGAAGATCGCTTCCTGCCTCGAAGAGATTTCAGCTCAGCATCAGTTCTATCTGCCAAATGGTTCAACGCTAGCGTGAACCCGTGATTAGCTCGATTGTGAGAAAAAACTAACCTGTGATTTTGCCGGAATATATGTTTCCTCACCTCATGTTCTGAATCGTCTTTGTACTGTTTGCCGTGGGTCTCTTTGAAATTGGCCCATGCTTTGTCGATGTGGTGGCCGTGATTGTGGATGAACTCTTTCATTGGATTGAAGTTGGCCACATCTCCGATATCGGAGAAACTTTCGCAGGATATTTTACTCGGAAGGTTCCAAATACTTTGGTCAGGCGCTGATGGCTTGTAGGATTGATATGAGATGTAATAGTGATCATAATGTGACCCCAAGAGGGAATTGTAGCCTTTCATTTCGTAATATATAGGAATGGGGGTCTTGTCACCATTGGAATTCACCTTCCACTGGATCCACATTGTATACTTGCTTATTTTCTCCTCGTCTTGCTCTGCATACGTCCAATGCTGAGCCTGTACGCCGTTGATGACACCGTGGCCTGAACATGTGAAATTGGTCACGTCTGGCAAGATGGTTTGTGGCGTTACGTCACCAGGATTTACACCGTCGGCTTTCAGACAAGCTATTTTGTTCAGCTCTTTCTCAGTAGTTACAGGGATGATCTTTACAGTCGATCCTCCTTTCGTCGGCCAGCTGCTCAGCTGAAACGTTTTCGCCACACCCGAATAGTAGTCGATTCGGCTGTTTCCCTTTCCTGCGTCATACCAGGCATGAAACGGTTCATGCAGTTCTGTGTAAGGAATATTTATAGCTCCTTGAACCGAATACGCTTCAGGCCATACGGGATTAGGCGAGGCTCCGCATTCTAACGCTGAAGCGATGCCGAAGCAGTAAAGTACACTTACAAAGGTCAGAACCTCGCGCATCTTCAACATCTAAGATTGCTACTGTTGAAAATGCTGAACTATAGGTAATATCTTGTAAGGATTAATTATATCAGGATTTACATGCGCTTATCGGGCGATAAAATGCCACATCGACATTATCTTGGATTTAACGCTGTAAGACAGTCGTAATTTCCTTTGATGGATTTCTTCTCGTACTTAAGCTTTCCTTTGCCTGATTACATTAAATGTTTACCAGATTACATAAAATGTTTATCCATTTCGTGAAGAATGAATTTTCGACAATGATCGATTCATGTTATTCAACTTTTTCAAAAGCGTCTGAAGTAGCAGAATCAGGCCATGTCTATAGACATTCTTTGTATACAAAGAAGTTGCAGTGATATCAGGTTTTGACCCTTCAGGCTCATTTTGTGTGTGTGGGTGTGTGCTGCAAATTGGATTGGACCTAATCTAGTCATCACTGTCGCTAATACTAAGTCTTATCCCCAGTATCCTGAAGATGGCACCCTGTTGGCCGAAAGCTTGAAAGAATAAACACGTATACACTCGACCACCTTCTGTCGCCCCACTACGCACCCGGCTGAAATATGCCAAGAAGGCACTCCCAACATACCAATCAAATCTTTGACAATTAGTCTTAACGGAAATGTTGATTTTACTTTAAATCAATCCTAAAGCCGTTGGAAATGCGGCGAGGGGGAAAAAATCAGGATCGAAACCCGATGTTCATTAACTACACGTATAATACAGTTTACATAACGATACGTAGAGTACACGATACGTACACATATATGTATTCAGGGCTTCAAGTAAGCTTAATCACAAAAAATACAACCTATTAAGTCCGACGGCGGGAATTTTGGTTTATTACCCTTGGAATAATACACCTTTGTAATCGCGATGGAGATGGACGACTCCGATCGGCCTCAAAATTTGACATTATCCGTTTCAAGAGGTCTAGATTCCAAAACCGAAATGTCCTTCCGCCGTCCAAGCCGTTTTGAGCAGTAGGGATTCATTTTTTAATCTGAAAATTTTTTGTTTTTTACTCGAAAATGAAAAACATTGAAAAATATTTGACCTCCTGGGATCCTTCAAAAATCCCATTTGTAGCCCCATGAAAGCCCGCTAGATCGCCACAGTGAAATCGGATCGTTCCGTGACCCCCAAAAATGGATTCTACGTTCAAAAATACGTCGAAAACGAAACCTAACTCGATCCCATAGCCAAAAGCCTTCGAAAAACGCATCCCGTAGCCCCATTTTAGCCCCATAGCGCCCCACGGGTTTGGGCGATCGGACTGAAAACCTTGCGGGCACAACTAGATGGTTAGGTCAAGTATTTTGTCAAAATTTCAGATTTTTAAAAATTTCCTACTGCCCAAAACGGCCAGGACGGCGGACGGACATTTCGGTTTTGGAATCTAGACCTCTTGAAACGGATAATGTCAAATTTTGAGGCCGATCGGAGTCGTCGACCTCCGTCGCGATTACATAGGTGGAAGAATAATAAACCTATTGGAAAAGGAGAAACAGGAGAGGAAAAAAATATCACTTTCTCAAGGCCAGACGGAATGAGTCTAGAAAATCCTTCCTTTAGAAAATAAACAACTGTCCGAGGGAATTAACGTTTTTTATCCAAAAACTAAATTGAGGATAAACACAGCACTCGGTCAATTGGCCAAGTGCCAATCTAATCTTCAGGCACTCTACCTTTCAAGGGTAGTATATAAAACATTGTCGAGGAAGAAACCAGTAGGTACACAAGTTGTAATCAAATGAAGGTTTTACTCGTGTTTGCGGTTTTTTTAGGCCTCACGTCGGCTAATGGGTGTGAGGACACAACTACACCGGTTTGGCCTACGGCGTACTCAGCAGCCGGCATGATAAGCATCCCCTACGCCGAACTGTCCGAACCGTTTCATGCCTGGTACGATGCTTCAAAAGGGAACAGCAGGATCGACTATTATTCCGGTGTCGCCAAAACGTTCCAGTTGGGCAGCTGGCCGACCAAGTCCGGGTCGCAGGTGAAAATCGTACCGGAAACGACGGAACAATCCCTCAACAAACTTTCCTGCTTGAAGGCGGACGGTGCAAGCCCGGGCAGCGTCACACCGCAGACTGTGCTCCCTGACGTCACTAACTTCACTTGCGAAGGGCGTGGCAGTATTAACGGAGTTGACGCTCAAAAATGGACTCAGACGGTCGTTGAAGAGGAGAAAACCAGCAAGTACATACTGTGGGTGAAATGGCAGACGGACAAAAGCGGAAACAAAATTCCAGTTCCAGTGTACTATGAAATGAAAGGATACAACTCTCTGCTGGGGTCACACTACGACCACTACTACATCACATATCAGCAGTACAAACCGTCTGCTCCAGTAGAAAACATATGGAAATTGCCGCTTAAAATGAAGTGCCACGGTTTTCCAGGGCCAGGTGTAAGTGCTGCCGCCTTGTTGAACCCAATGAAGGAGTTCATTCACGGGTATGACCAGCATACAAATTTTGATTGGGACAATTTTGTAAGTACCCACAATAGATCATTCAGTTCCGCTGCTGATCACGCTGTAAGGAAACACATTTTCAAGCAGAATCATAGGTTAGTCCATTCTCACAACAGAGCGAACCATGGCTACAAACTAGCATTGAACCATCTTTCTGATAGAACCGACGACGAATTAAGAGTACTTCGAGGAAAAACTAAATCGACGATCAGTAACAATGGAGCATCTCCTTTCCCGTACACAGGAAGAAACTTGACTGAACAAGCGAAGCAACTACCTACAAATTTCGACTGGAGACTTTACGGAGCTGTCAACCCTGTAAAGGACCAATCCGTTTGCGGAAGCTGTTGGAGTTTTGGAACAACCGGTACAATAGAAGGAGCTTACTTCGTGAAAACCAAGAAATTGGTAAGCCTGTCAGAGCAAGCGTTGATAGACTGTTCGTGGGGGTACGGCAACAACGGATGCGACGGAGGTGAAGATTTCAGATCGTACGCTTGGATCATGAAACACGGTGGACTTCCTCTGGAGGACGAATATGGACCATACTTGGGTATGGACGGAAGGTGCCACGTGAACCAAGTCACGCTCCACGCACCCATCACTGGTTACGTCAATGTCACTTCTGGAAAAGAAGAAGCTCTCAAGTTAGCCATATTCAAACAAGGACCCATATCAATTTCCATCAACGCAGCGCTCAAAACATTCTCATTCTATTCCAACGGAGTCTACTACGATCCTCAATGTAAAGGAGCACCGTCAGATCTGGATCATTCTGTCCTCGCCGTCGGATTTGGGATTCTCGGCGGCAAAAAGTACTGGCTAGTGAAAAATTCTTGGTCGAATATGTGGGGAAATGACGGTTACATTCTTATCGCTGTGAAAAACAATAACTGTGGAGTGATGACGTCCCCAACATATGTCACAATGTGAAATAATTTGCTTTATTCGTTCTTCTAATTAGATTGTTCTTGTAGAAGCAAATTGTCCTCATTTTGTGGTTCTTGATTGTGTAAATGAATTGTGAAGAAGCCTTTCAACTAAAGCAAAGAAATTTGGCGTGATTTTGGAGTCTCGAGAAGGTAGAGGGTAAGAATACCAGTAGTAGGTACTAACCATCCACGAACTACATAATAGCTTAAAAAGTGGCCACTAAGATATTTGAAATAATCGATTATAATCAATAATTATTGATGTCGTCCCGTAGCATTGAATTCCTGTCATTCCCTCTATTATCAAGTCATCTGTAAAAAGAACAATGCGCCCTAAAACCCAGCCGGACATTCAGATGACGTATTCAAATTTATAAATAACCGATTTAAATTATATACTGAAAAATAATAATAATATTATAATAATGTACAAAATTTACTGATCTATAAATATCTGTGGAGTAACTAAGTTCATGTAAGTTCATGCCTCGCTTAGGTAAGGCCGCAAATTTTTACTGTATTAAATTTCTAAAAGTTACTCGATTTATTTTCGTACGATGGTTATTTCAGAATCTCCGCATCGGTTAGGTGTTTCTTTGACAAGTTTATCATAATATGGGATTTCTAACAATGCGGTCATATTCATGGGTTGGTATAACCAGTTCCCAAAAACTGACCTATCAACCACAATTTAATTAACGAGTTTTATAATATGATATTACTGATGATGAGCAAATGATTTCATGAGATCATCCAAAATCATAGTAGCCGGAATTTAGCAGTGACAATTAGGTACCTACCTATAAAACGCTTTAAAGTCAAAGTGATAATGATGGCTATAGTGATAATGGCAATATTAAATATCAATGACACACCTATCCGCCAACCGAACAGGAATCGCTTCAAGCCCGAAAAAGACAAACCATCCACCTACCTAAGGTGGGAATCGAAGTTACTCACAACACCTGATACCTAGCTTAGGAGACAGGACGTAAAGTATTCACGAACTTGAACTTGTATTGAATACTTTTTCGATAATAACTGGGGCATCAGAAGCTTCAATTGGCAAAAACCTTTAGTGAACTTTATACCTTGAATGATGGAGGTTTGGGGCTAACCCACCTCAATCAACTAAAGAAAGGAGTGAATGTAGGTAGAGACTTGGTAGCCCTTTGGTAGAAGGTCTGGACGTATTCTTCAGCATATGGTAATAATTGCCACCACTTATTCCAATTAGTGAGTCACTCTTCCCAGAAAGGTTATCATTAGGGTTTTGTAACTGGTAAGAACAAACAACAAAGAGTTCGATCGTTTTTTCTGTCGAAATGGAAAGCTGTAACAAAGTAAGTTTCACGTACCTACCTACTTTGATTCGAGTTCTCTCGGACGCTCGCTGACACAACACTGATTACTCGTCGCCGATAATGGCGAGTTCACGGACAATGAAACTCGAACGGGGATGGGGTAAAGCAGTATAAAGCCCTTTAATCACCACGAGGCTCAAACTGGGGAGAAGCTCCAAGTTCGTGGTTCAGCGCTCATTAACCACCAATTAGCATAACATCCTCTGCTCCATGACCACAATCCTCGGAGAGCCCTTTCCGAGATGATGCAAATTTATGGCGTCATAATTTTCTCTTCTAGCTCATGAACGGAAAAAGTTGTATACAAGAAAAACTAGTTTTAATCCTCACTAAACATTGACATCCTAGAAATAACGAGTTGAAATTAAAAATTCTTGAGGGGAAAGCCGCGTGGAAAGTTTTAATAAATTGAAACGCCTCAAAAGTAAGCGTCTGCTCATCAGCTAACTCAGCAGCTCAACTCTTCACATTCAAGCGGATAAAATACGTCAAGTCCCACAGAAGAAATGGGGACTGAGAAAGACACGGCAGACCGTAACATGGCTCAGGACGCACTACTCCCCGGTGACTTACCCTGATACGATTAATCTTGAGCGAGCCATTTCTTCACGTCCACCTAAGACCAGCCTTAAGCCCCTTGTGAAGGGCTCAGGCAAGACCGCTCATCAGAAATGGAACCACGGGAAATGATGACAGAGCTGGTGAATGCTTTCAAAATCTCAAACTATGTATTCTTTATAATAATTATAAAGAATACATATCAATTATTCAATTATTGAAATTTATCTGGCGGGAGCCTGCATAATGCCACTGGCGTTTGTCCAGGTGTAGTTTCTCAAACGCCTGGAAAAACGTCCCACAATTTTCAAAGAAACGTTTACTTGGGGAAGGGAGGAGTTATTAAATTAAATTAAATTCATACTGAAATTGAAATTGAAATTCTAATTATGAATTCATTTAAGTTATTTCAAGAAATCAGAAGGGGAAGGCCGAAAAATTTATTGGGCCCCAGGTGGGACTGGAACCCACAACCTCTGCATTACTTGTGCAACGCTCTACCAACTAAGCCACTGAAGACCACAGGTATGATAGAACATTGGAGATTGAAGGCTCAACCGTCCCCTGCCCCCAACACTTGATTCGGCCTTATCATATTGTTGCTTATTTTCCCCCTCTGAACCCTGATATGTTGTGAAGCCAGTAGACATCCTACTTTTGTCCCTCATCCTAGGGGTCCCTTAATTCCCCAGGAGGAGTAGTTTCATTACAGGAATGACTTGAGGAAATTTTGGACTGCTTCCCTCACACAGTGTTTTATTTGGGGAAGGGAGGAGTTATTAAATTAAATTAAATTCATACTGAAATTGAAATTCTAATTATGAATTCATTTAAGTTATTTCAAGAAATCAGAAGGGGAAGGCCGAAAAATTTATTGGGCCCCAGGTGGGACTCGAAGTGTTGGGGGCAGGGGACGGTTGAGCCTTCAATCTCCAATGTTCTATCATACCTGTGGTCTTCAGGGGCTTGGTTGGTAGAGCGTTGCACAAGTAATGCAGAGGTTGTGGGTTCCAGTCCCACCTGGGGCCCAATAAATTTTTCGGCCTTCCCCTTCTGATTTCTTGAAATAACTTAAATGAATTCATAATTAGAATTTCAATTTCAATTTCAGTATGAATTTAATTTAATTTAATAACTCCTCCCTTCCCCAAATAAAACATTGTGTGATGAGGGAAGCAGTCCAAAATTTCCTCAAGTCATTCCTGTAAAGAAACGTTTACGGAAATCACTTGATATTTTATTTCTCCCACAAAAATCGAACTCTTGTTTCAGTGCATATGCGATTCCTCAGGTAAAGCAACCTAACACAAAGACATAAATCAGTTCGTGAACTGTCTGCCAAAGTGAACACCATTAAGAGCCTTTACAAGCCAAGTATCCAGAGACAATTGATCTCGCTTGAAGCCCCCCCCCCCCCCCCTAAAGAATTGATCACTTCTGAGACCACATATCCATCACTTAGGAGGTTGGGACTTACGAGAGGCCCACACCGCAGGCCAACCAAGTAGGTACGTCGTTTGACAGTACAGCAGAAATCGGTTACTTAGGGGGAACTCAGGGGACTTAAACCCAATAAAGAGGACATTTGCAGGATTTTACAAATCGACATTGCACTGTCGTATAAAACAAGGGTCGTATCCAAAAATATGAATTACTCAATCGTACACAAACGACCGAACTGCTAACTGAAGTTCGTCAGTTGCAGTTGACAATCGAAACCCGATGAGACCACTGACCTGCTTGACCACTCTACAACGATTTTCTTTTAATATGAATAATGAACTCCAATAAAATCCAATTTACATCGTTATATACTCGTAATTAGGGTTAGAGGGGGATCTCAGGACGGGCTCTCTCATTGGCCGTTAGTAATTAATTTCAAGGCCACCAACACAACGAAACCAAAAAGTAATCATTTTTAGTAACCTTTCTATTTTTCGTGTGAGTGCACACTAGATGATTAACTGTTAACGTGTTAATGGGGAGCGGCTGAAATCAGAATTTCGCCGTCATTTTTTCTGTTCAGAAACCTAATTTCTCAAGGCTAATTGCATTGAGTACCTAACTTGTTTGTTAGTATTTTAATTATGTTCGCTCAAATTATTCCATATCTTTGACCCTGTTCCCTAACACATTCACACTTTTTCCCATTCCTACTAGCACGGATAGTGCCAAGATTCCTTCTTATAGTAATACTACAAGATGGCTTTTGTTCCTTCATGAGTCTAGTCACCCTTTTATTTAGGCATGATTGTTCCTCGGTGAACCACATACATGACTAATAAGCCCTTCTCGCCTAGGGCTATATTTCTTACTCCGAGGGTAATATTAAATATTACCGTGGGAATAACAAATGAACCGTGTTAGACAGATGTGAGCTTTCACTTTTTACTGTCTCTCTTTAAGAGTAGGCCTAACAAAACTGGTGGATGATTAGAGAAACAAAGTTTCTCATTCGGTCGAGCGAAGCGAGTGCCAGCGAACTGGCACAACTATTTAATTGGACCGTTGAATGTATTTATTTGCATTTTGCAAGAGCTCAAATCTAAATCTGTAAGGTAATTTTATCACTGTGTCACCAGCACTTCCAGCTCAGGTAGGTGTAATGATTCTTGTATGATGTTAATAAGGGTGAATACTGGGGTGGAGGACGAAAAATTAATATAGGGCTTTGGAGGCGTGAAAGCGTGAAATTTAATAGAAAAAATCGACCAAGTGTGGCGGGAACACCCAACCCGTGGAACGGTGACTTAGGTTAGAGAGGAGCAAGCGGACCACGTGCAGTGTAGCGATCAATACCAAGTCCCACCCTTCACTGCCTCTACGGCGGGAGGGAAGGCTCTGCGTCCGCAGCTTTCAAGACATAACTCAATGAAAATAATAGCAAGAATAGCTGAGGAAGCAGAGGGTGGATGGTGAGGGCCAGCAGGCTGACACCGAGCCAAAGGATGGGAGGCGCGCGCCATACCGGATATGGGAAACGACCTACATCAGACGCACCCCCGACGCTGCAACAAACACCGCACCCGAGGGCGTCCACCACCTCACCGAAAGTAGGCCTCTGGAGATGGAGTCAATGATTGGGAAAGAGGGCTGAACGAAAACAACTTCAAACGGCCCTTTCTGAGTTTTTATTTTCGTTTACTGCTTTGTCAGGGCTTCATTAGTATCGTTTATCACGACATAACCACACACCAGCATGTACAGCTTCACTCGCTCTCGTACGATGAGATCTGAATTGAACATTCCGACCCATCGTAAAAACTTACCCGAATTATTCAGATGATAAACCAAAACCTTAACGGAGTTCCGCGATTTGGACCAACTTCCGAATTTCACCATCAGATTCTAAAAATGACTTTCGAAATGTAATTTTCGGGAATACAGGCCATCCATTTAATATTAACACTTGGGGCGCTCGGGCGGCACAGGGACCTCATTTTCTGTTGTTAGATTTTTCTCGCAATGTATCAACCGTTCTGAACGTGTGTTAAAATTTTACTGAGTGAGTCTGATACCAGTGTAGCTTTATATGGAGTTTTAATGACCGAATCCAATTCAATAGGAACAGGAACCATCAGTTTAATGACTTCACGCAATGGTCTACCACCGTGGTGACAGACCATAACCACTCCCCCACCCATCACAGGATGTTTCTTGAAGCTTGTCAACAGGTTGATTGTCGCGACATTCATCGGCGTTTAAACTTAAGTACATTTTGACGGCGTGCTAACTCGAACCTCTCCGCTTTAGCAACGAAATTTCGGAAGGAGATTGAGAAATAAAAATCATTTTATGATATTGGTAACTCGGTATAATGGATATATATATATATACTTGAGTAATGTTGAGTGGTATTGCTCATGTAGCTTGATGCGGGGAAAGAAAGTCTCGATATTCAACAAAATCTCAATTCAAAATTCTAATTCATTCAAAATAATAATTATTGTTGTTCAAGACCTAATTAATCTTCCACAATTATTGTGGAAGATTAATTTCGATAAGACAGTCACAACTCATGAGACAGTCAAGGGTATTGTGACTGCGAAATGAATTCTACCCTCTCGCAGTGCAACAGGTGAACATTATGAACAACATATGACTCCGGTAAGATGGTTACGTCATGAACAGATCAGGAAGCTTTTACCTATTACCAACTACGATGACTGTAAATACCTACCTATCCATAGACAACGTGAAGCACCAACTGAGTCAAACTTAAGGCGCCAAAGGTGCTTGCCAACTTCTTCATTTTGTATTTCATTATTAAAATGACTCATAGTGTAGCACTTCTAGAAGTTGTTTAGCGCAAACCACCCCATCTGGCTTGAATAAATAAAGGCCCCCTAAGCAACACAAATAGTGCACCTGAGCCCCACTTAGAATCTTTCATACTCTACTTAGCTCCCAGGCTCATACCAAGTTTACTGGAGGACCCAAGGCAGTGTTTAGAGTGGGATGAAACAAACATAACGCACTCTTTGTAATCGTGATGCGGTGAAATAGGGATGAAATGCATAATCCGAGACTATCGAACTGCTCAAGAAACGGAAATAACAAGTTCAAAGCCTCATAAGAATTGGCGCTTGTTCCGAGTAATGGGTAGTAATAATAATTATTACCAACCCTGCAATCATTTATTATTATTGTTGAATTGATGCCCAAAATTCGCTAGATTTAAAGCTAACTTGTCTCCGTTGTCTCCGAGCGGCGCAGCCAATGGAATAAGTGGCCCCATGATGATCCATTCAGTGTTGTCAGACGTCCCGGGTTTTTTAGAATTTTACTTCCCTGCACTTTGAATATGGATTCATCCCCCCTTCAGACACGAAGACATTCCATTTACCGACCGGATTCGACAGTGACACGCAATTTTAGGACCACAGCCCCTTTGTAGCATGAAGGGCCTCAAGGGTCAAAAGGGATTGTTAATCGCACACTGGCAACCTTCTGCATTCGCTCAAAAGGTAATAGGGAACTCCCATATCAAGCCAACTGACACACTCAACTAACCAAACGAAACCTTTCTTCCACTCACCAAGTCGGTCAGTATTGCTTTGGCTCATGATATATCAAACTTATTCCGTACCTAATGAATTCGTGCCTGGGCGACCATGTGCAAAATACAATACTAGGAACAACATGAGGTTTATGGAGGACTTTAATAATAGATATTGACTTTTTCTGGGTGTAAAATGCAGCCCTACTTTGTTCAATTTAAATGACAGAGAACTTGAGTTCCACGTCACAAATAACTTGGAAAATACGTCAAACGATTCCCAGGCCCAAAAGCGCCTCGATAGTAGGGATAGGTATTAGAAATATCGCTGCAAATTTTACACAAGGGTTTATTATTCTTTGATATAGGTTACTTGTCAGAAATTTAATTCTGTCAATGAAAACAATTTTTGTGGATTTTTATATTTAAAAAAAAACTTTTTTGAGGGGGATTTTTTTTTATTCTTTATTTTCTACTCGAAAAATATTTAACCTCCTGGGATCCTTCAAAAATCCCATTTTTATCCCCATGAAAGCCCTGTAGATCGCCAAAAGTGAAATTGGATCGTTCCGGGAATCCCCAAAAAATGGATTCTACGTCCAAAAATACTTCGAAAACGACACCTAACCCCATAGCTCCATAGCGCCCCACGGGTTTGGGCGATAGGGCTGAAAACTTGAAACTTAAAAAAATTCCTACTGCCCAAAACGGACGGCGGACTATGAATGTAGAAACGGATAATGTCAAATTTTGAGGCCGATCGGAGTCGTCGAACCCCGTCGCGAAAACATAGGTGTATTATTCCAAGAATAATAAACCAAAAGTGGCAACCAAGCAACGAAACCATCAAGAAGAAACTCGCTTCGCTCGCTCGGGGTGGGATGTATACATAATCAGCTTGCAGACTCGTCTGCAACCACAGGAGACCATTTTCATGTCTTCGTATTATTATTCACCTTATTGATATCGTATATTATTCACAAATTTTCTTGATATCATTACGTTTACTGGTTGCCACGGGTTTCGGTAACGCTTCAAAAAGTAACACTTTTAGTTTACTAGTTGCCACGGGTTTCGGTAACACTTTTAGTTTACGGGTTGCCACGGGTTTCGGTAACGGGTGTGCCAAAGTAAAGACATGAAAATGTCAACAGAAAGTTTTGTTAGTTTCCCAGTTTACTTTGTTTGGACTGTTCTAAGTTTTCAGTTTCTTTTCCAACTTTTTGACATTTTCATGTCTTAACTTTGGCACACAACCGAAAAAAGCGTTACCGAAACCCGTGGCAACCCGTAAACTAAAAGCGTTACCGAAACCCGTGGCAACTAGTAAATTAAAAGTGTTACTTTTTGAAGTGTTGCTTTTGACATTTCATGTCTTTGCTATGGCACACAACCAAATTTTCGTTATGTCACGTTACGTTACGTTACGTGAAATGTCCCAATGTGTTGCAGACTCGTATGCAAGCATTTATGATTCTTAGAAGTGAGTTTGAAACGTTACCGAAACCCGTGGCAACCAGTAAACTTTTAGTGTAATGATATCGCATCACGAAATTTGTAACTAAGTAGCGTCTCCTGGTCAACAACAAACACAATAAGGTGAATAATAATACGAAGACATGAAAATGGTCTCCTGTGGTTGCAGACGAGTCTGCAAGCTGATTATGTACAGTGAAACCCCTCTATAGTGGACACCCCTCTGAATGGTTTGCTAAAAAGGTTTGGAAAAAAGGTTGCGCTAAGAAACGAGCTCTCAGATGAAGAAGAAGATTATATCTTCGTACCATGTCATCCAGTGTGTCGGCTGATCAGATAGGTTATGACTGAGACATTCGAAAAGATGTCGAAATCATTTCAAGGCACCTGAACAGCAGACTCAAAAATACGGTTCAAATGTAATTCAAATTTACGTTGTCTAAAGCATATCTGTTAGCATTGAGAACAGGTGGAAGATTAGGTCCAAGGAGTCATATGCGGTTTTTTGTTTTTTTAGTCTTGCAGAGATACATAGGTACACTTCGTCATTTTTTGCCCCAAATCCCGTTTTGGTTTATTATTCTTGGAATCGATCACCTATGTTTTCGCGACGGGGGTCGACGACTCCGATCGGCCTCAAAATTTGACATTATCCGTTTCAAGAGGTCTACATTCTAAATCCGAAATATCCGTCCACCGTACGCCGTCCGGGCCGTTTTGGGCAGTAGGAATTTTTTTTTTAATCTGAAATTTTGACAAAATACTTGGTTTACCATCTAGTTGTGCCCGCAAGGTTTTCAGTCCGATCGCCCAAACGCGTGGGGCGCTATGGGGCTAAAATGGGGCTATGGGAGGGTTTTTTTGAAGGCTTTTAGCTATGGGATCGAGTTAGGTGTCGTTTTCGAAGTATTTTTGGACGTAGAATCCATTTTCTGGGGTCCCGGAACGATCCGATTTCACTGTGGCGATCTATAGAGCTTTCATGGGGCTAAAAATGAGATTTTTGAAGGATCCCAGGAGGTAAAATATTTTTCGAGTAAAAAAAAAAAAAAAGAATTATTGAAAAAAACAATTTCCTTTTTTTTAATATTCAAGATAGAGAATTAAGTTTTGCAAAACTGCAAAAAAAAATCCAAAAAAAGTATTTTTTTAAATCCAAAAAAAATTTTTTCCCCAAATTGACACGGAAATAATTTTTGTACAAGTAACCTATATCAAAGAATAATAAACCCTTGGGTAAAATTTGCAGCGTTTTTTTATTTATTAATTTTCATTCACCGTAGATCCAAATGGTCTCAATATCGATATTTTGTACGTCGCTACATCGGAACATCGTGTGTTCAAAAACGTAAATCGAAATTGTTTCCTTCGACACACATCCATACACGCAGTGGTTGGAAATTTCAACTTCAGATCCAACTCAGTTGTACCAACTGTTGATTGAGTCTGTCATCACCTGTGTGCTCCTCACAAATCGACTGTCGATTTGTACGTTTGTACGTACGTTGAAAAGGCCTTCGAAATCTACAGTGTGCTCGACTCTCTGGCGAAAACCTAGACATAGCTACAACTTCGAAACGGCATTTCAGTTTGGCATAACCGGTAGGTTGGAATCTACACAATGATGTCATTATGTAACATAAGAAAAAAAATTTCAAGATCAATGAACATTTTCATCCCCCGACGCGAAAACATTTTTCTTGGTAGTTCTTAAGATAATATAATGAAGTTAAAATAAAAATAAAAATTTTAAATGTTAAGTTTAAAAATAAAAATCAGTACCTACCTATTCAGAGAGCAAAAAATAATATTCTGTGCTCTCTGAATAGGTAATACGCACATATGCACTGAATAGGTAATGTGCACACATATCATGTGTGCATATTATTCACAGAGAAGGTATTCGGATAGGGTAGCTTGCTATCGAAAACCTCGCATTAAATTCTGTCACCAGCGAATACCAGTGGGAAGGTGTCGATTCGCAAAATGTATGTATTCAACCCAGAGCGCATACCCGGAATATCGGAATAAAAAAAGTAAGTAGTGTTTCGGGACAGCAGAACGTACCTTACAGCATGAAAAGTTTCCGTACATCCTACGTGTATGGTTCACTGCAGGTTTTGTTTCATTCTCTTTGGTACCTACGTGTTATCGCCTCATCTAACTGCTAGTGTCAACCATTATGAATTTTATATTATGTCTGTTCGTAATTTATGAGACAAAATCGTGCTCCATCGCTTGCAGAGAACACCATGCAAAACAATAGTGAACCCTTGTGTAATCAAATTTGCACCGAAATATGTAATACAACTGCATCTACACGTGCACCTCTCAATCTGTACGCAAGTACTTTCAGTAAATCAAGAGTTTACTCTCGTTATCAGCTTGGCCGAACCAAAGCCGATAAACCCGATGTGATCTAAGAACACATTAGTGAGGTGATTCAGTTTCCATTCTAGTTCCGACTGATGTGTATCGTTCAGGAAAGCGCTCCAACTTCCAGTCTTGACCCCCCAGGTTGAGATTGGCGAAAAAATCAACACCGGACGGGTCATCAGAGGGTACTAACGAAGAGGCAAAAGAAAACGGTTAGTCGGAATATTATAAGAGCATTATCCTACCCATTTAATCAACTCAGTGAAAAGTCATGAGCTGCAAAACGTGCATATTGCTATGAATTCGAAGATACGAAGCCTCATACGCATAGCATTCTCTATAGAGAAACCGTTGTGGAGGCTCTACTAATAAGCGGCTACCTATTCGCTCTTTTCTTTTCTTTTTCGTTATCCATAAAGTTAAGCATTTCACAGCTTCCCCTGGTCACGATCCTTCGGCAACGGCAGTTAGGTTTCAATAGCACAAACGACCTATATTCGTAGATCAAAAGAAAGGAAAACTGAATTTAGAAACCCTTCTGTTGCAAGGACAACCCAGCCCAGTACAGGGGTCAGGAGTCGATGGGGGAAAATCGATCAAAATTTACACGAGTTTATTATTTGTTGGTATGTATTTATTTTATTGACATAAAATGAAACCCTTTTGGTTTATTACTCTTGGAATAATACACCTGTGTAATCGCGACGGAGGTCGAACATTCTGATTGCCCTAAGAAAATTTGACATAGGAACGTTTCAAGAGGTCTAGATTCCAAACATGAGAATGTCTTGTTTGTCCGCCATCCGTGCCGTTTTGGGTAGTAGGAATTTTTTTTAAATCTGAAATTTTGGCGAAATACTCGGTTTACCATCTAGTTGCGCCCGGAAGGTTTTCAGACCGATCGCCCAAACTCGTAGGGCGCTACGGGAGGGTTTTTTAAGGGTTTCGATGTTGGGGGGTCAAGTTAGGTGTCTTTTTCGAAGTATTTTTGGACGTAGAATTCATTTTTGGGGGTCCCAGAACGATCAGATTTCACTGTGGGGGATCTATAGGGCTTTCACGGGGCTAGAAATGGGATTTTTGAAGGATACCAGGAGTTCAAATAAGGTGTCGTTTTACGAGTAATTTAGGACGCTACATCTTTTTTTTTTGTAGGTCCTACATCTGTCCAATCATTGTACACATTTTTTCCCAAACCAAATTTTGGTTAATGGCAGCCGTCACTCCCTCCTCCACCACATTGAAGCCTGGCATGTGGAAATCATGTCATGATTTCTGAAAAGTCAGTGGAAATTGCAGGCCATTTAATTTAATTGAATTTAATTGTAAGATGGGAAAACACGAGTTGCAACCATTCGTAAAACTGACAACAATACTATCTAGCACCTGTTGAGGTGGTTACCAAAACTGCCAGACTACCGAATAAATAATTCAATTTAATGGACATGCCGGGGTAATCTACATGCGGCCAGGGCGGCTGGTTTGTACCTAATCGTTAACTACAAATTCGATTCCTTCAATGCCGACAGATAAGGTACGTAATCTTATCCAAGATAAACGACCGGGCTGAACTAGGAAGCACATTTATGTGCTCCTTATAAGGAGTAGGAACAAGGTTCCCCAGCAATAGAACAATAATCCTCAGGAGGATGTTGAGGACTCAACATTATGGGTAGGGAATATTATTTAATTATACCTTTGTCCACACAGGCCGTGACTGAATTGAACGGTCCGTCAACAAGTGGGATGTAGGTAAGAAAGACCCAGAACCTACACACGATGAGCACTGGGTACAAAGCCGTAATCTGGTAGGTAATAAAATCAACAGTAAGTAAGTATGTTGATTGGAAATGGAAAGTTCCTCGGCAAAGCTCAGAAGCTCAGGTTACGGAACCCACCCAGTGCATACTCCTGGTTCATTCCTACCCTACATTTTCACTAGGAAAATGTAGCATCCTATACTTAATGAGTTTGTGTTGGTTGAAATGGCATATCACGTCCCCACCCTGCATCGGAAAGAGATGAAACGGAATCGTCCACGAATGTATTTATTGACAGAAAACCTACTGCCACCCACCCTTGTGAAACCGAGGTGTATCACCCGGAGTGTGGCACAGATTTTGCTTTGGTGAACTAAAACACCTGGATATGTTCGACGACGTTCTAATAAACATGCAAAGTGTATTGTGCCTGGCTACCAATATCGTAATAAACTCTCCAAGATGAAAGGAGAAATTCCTTGATCAAGCGTTGTTATTCTAGGTTAGCTGGCGAACCGGCTATTTGCTTACTTTCCGATGATCTCGCAGAGTTCGTAGACGTCGTCGAAAAGGATTTCGTCCTCGGCCATCGTCGATAAATTCCTAGGAAGACGTCCGGGTATAAGAGAGTTGATAAAAAAAAGATCACTCCAAATGTGTGGGTTGGCTATCAGCTCATTTCAACGAAGAGCAGCACTTGTATCACTCGCGGGTAACAACACTTGTATAATCACATCACTTTTGGGGGCCCCGGTGAATTCAGGGTTTTCTCAAGATGTTTAGAGAAGTGAAACCAGACGGGGGAAGAAGTAAACACCAAGAAACGTAGATATCGGCCACGGAGCCTCCCGTATCAGTTTAGACGGCTAGCCACATAACTGATTACACCGATGAACTGGGGCTTAGGGTGAAGAGACAGGGTGAGGGGAAGAAGGGCTGCTTGGGGCGTGTCGGGTCCACAGCTAAACGTCGTTGTCGGGCGGGGGGAGAGTTTGTGCGGCGCCTAGCAAATACATCGTCTGCCACAGTATGGCGATTCCCGCGCCCGCGGAATTTGAAATGAAAATCTATCGCTGTCTGGATCCAATCTGTATTCAAAACTGTCTAAAGAACCAGCACGATACGGATTTGTAAACAAGAAAACCTCTACCTACAACAAGAGACTCCTCCAAGATTCTGGAGAGTCTGAGAGGTAGAACACGTAGGTAGGTACCTACCACTTGGGCGACCCGGAAGTGATAGGAGTAGAAAAAGTTCCTGATAGAATTTAATGGGAACATCTTAGTAGATGTAGATGTCATCTACAAAAATTTACAATGCTAAATATTTTCAAATTCACACGCTGCAGTTTTTTATGTCATGGACAAAACCTCCTCAAATCCATGATATTTGAACTAATTTCTTCCTCTCGTCCTCCATTCTTTCAAAAGAAACCGAATAATCCACTGAAGATGAATCCTCCGACTCTTCCTTTGAAGAGGTTTGCTCTCACGTAAAAATTAGTTTGTAGGTAGGTACCTACCTACCTAAATGTCAACGATAACTTTTCAAAATCAAACGTAGCACATGCTAGACATTTTTCCTCGTCCGAGTCCCTATCCCAAACGCTGGCCATGCACATGATTGAGTCATTTCGGGAAGCTGAAAACAAGATAGGTGGGGGGGCAAATCGTGATCAAGTTGAAGGTTTGAAAAGAACCGAAAATAAAATCTGGCATCAATTTGGTCTGAACCAATTCTGTCTTCTCTTCTTCTTTTGGTCTTTTGCTTTCTAAGAAGCTTCTAAGAAGCCTATTATTAAGGTCTTATTATGCACATGCTTATTTAAAGAGTTCCACACGTCAGCAAAAACGTCTCCATCGAAACGTCTCTCATAACATTATCCATCCTACTGCTGGAACACAGTGTGTTTGCCCAAGGTTGATCAGGTGGGTCTATCCATCCCTCACCAATATCAGCAATATCAGTGCCTCGCTTGCCTAATCAATGTATGGCGCTGTTGGGCTTGATCCTGTAATGGGTGAGTACCAAATGAGGATGGGATGACGGACCACCATCTGGGGAATGGTATGGAGCTAAGACCTTGCAACCAGTCTTCTAGGTGTAGGTATGGAGTGGTGTCGTTACATTTCACTGTAGGGCCTACAGTGTAGGCGTCCCACTCTTTGAGCTAGTTTACCTCACCATGCGAAAATTCCAGTCTGTGCCTCGCTCATAGTAAGCACATGGTGGCTAAATCCAATACCAAGACTGTTCTGGCTGGACTAGCTACCAGAAATAAACAAGGGAAGTAAAGGAAGTTGGTAGGATTAGGTACCGGCTTTACCTACTCCCCTGCATTTCTGCCATATGCAATAGGTACGTAATAATTAATGTAAGTATTATAATTATGTCACTATCTCAATGAGATTATCTCAACTTATGTATTTTGCCTAAATACAAAGTTAAAGGAAAAAGCAGAGAAGTCACCTTCATTGCCCATCCGTTCTCTTATTATAATTATTATTATAATACATAGGTTGTTCTGTGACATAGGTAATAATATTACCTATGTAATATTATGTCTCAGACCAACCCATTGCTGACGCGCAGAAGGCTGACGAAACAGCTTCCCACACCATCTGGGGTTAAGAGTGGTTGATGCGGCTTCCTTCAGCATTTTACCCCCATGTTCACGCTAAATGTCTTAAAAAGAACCTAAAAACTGTAGAAATCTTGTCTAAAAAAGTGGACGTTTGTAGACGAAATACCGATACCGAGATACCGATCCTTACTACCTAGAGGAAGAGGTCGTTTTGACTTGATTCTGGGCGCTCATTCAACCACCGTGCTGCTGACCCCACAGACCTTCGGTTACGGAAGTAACAGACTCTTTCGTTTCTGTTTGCTCTCTGTTACTCTGTAAACAGAGAACCAGAGGCTGACCCCCTCTCCATCGCGAAAACATGCGTAGGTTGGTAGGACTACCTACAAGTGGTCATAGGTGCATGAAAAACGTTGACTCAAAGTGGCCACCCTGTTCCGTTTAAATAACAAGAAGAAGAAGAAGCCATTAAAGATAAAAGATGATAGTGGAGATTAGTTATCGCGTTACGTTTTATAATTAAGACCAGGTAGGTACTTCACCGTCTTCGGTCGTTCGTAATTTCTGTCGTTTCTGAAATTTCTCTTACATTATTCGTTGTTTCATCACTCTTTAAAAGATCGTCTGTTACTGGTATAGTGCGAGTTATAGATTGTGATATCTAGGTATATCAATTTCGTCGTACGTCGCAGCTCCAGGAAAGTCTAGTGTTTAGATTGATAGTCGTCTGTCGTCGCCTACTTTCAATAAAAGAGGTGAGTACAGGTTTGGTTTACATTATGAAATTTTACGACCCTTCGCTACCGCTTACATTCATTGCGGGTGAAGGCGATTCATATTCCAGTAAATCGGTATGAGTATTGTCCCAAGCCGTTGGCAAATCGAGGCTCTTACAACAACACCCCACATCGACATTTTTTGCTAAAATGAGTTGTGCATACCGTTCGACGGGTCTTCTGGTGGCGAATCCATCAAACTTGATTTTTTTTTTTTTTTTACTATGTCACTGCATTGTTTGGCAGTTCAGCCATTCGCGTTCTTGCAGCCCAATAGAGACCCGCCTTGCGATGCCAGCGAGTGTCGTCGCCTGATGGTGATGTCTGTCTTCTTGCGTCCTCCAAAGAAGAACACGCGTCCAAATGTTCGGAAGTCATTTCAACCCCCGAGTGCACAGAGGGCAAAATGGGTCTCTTGCCAGACCAATTCGGTGTAAATGGCTTGATGGTTTTAAAGCAAATCGATTAGGAGCATGGTAATCGTTGCTAAGTGAAACCCCCATAATATTATCGACTTGTCATCGGTAATAGCCCACATTGTCATCTCAAGTCCTTTGTTTACTACTCGCTCAGCGAGTCTCAAAGTTTGTTGTGGGGTAAGGCTTTTGTGGTTTTCGGGCTCTCCTGAAAAACTTCAAAAATGACGATGTGGAGTGTTGCTGTGAGACTCTCGAAATGTCAGTAACTTCATTGGACACGGATTAACATTATGTGGCTTTGTTGCTGGTCCTGTGTTGTGGGAGCTTTCTGGTTGATATGACAGTGAAATGACTCTGACTAGCAGCTTCTGTGTCCCTTCATGGAGGAATAGAGAGGAGAGCTCACTCTGTGTTAAACCGCGTGCCCAAAACGCCAACCCAGTGATGGAACGGCGGGTGGGATTGCGACTGCAGCGCGACCCCTACGAGACGTAGTGAACTTTGAAGGTGGTAAGTTACCAAAACTGAACCAGAAGATGGCGCCCCTGCGAATTCCGTCCAGAATTCCGTCGTTTGCATTCACAGTGTACACAACTAAGCAATCAATTTCGTTATTCAGATAATATTATGGTTCCTTCAATTTTTCCTTTAATTTAATTGTAGTAGCACCACAGTGGAAGATAAATCCGTTTAGTGAGGTATTTGGGGCTTTCGTTCGTAAGAAGGGCGAGTGGCTCACTCTAGTTGGGTTTGAAGGTACTATGTGTAGTTCACTACGTTCCGTAGGGATCGCGCCACCGTCGACTACGGCACATGAAGTCCTATTCAGTGAACTCTCCTCTCTATTCCTCCATGGTGTCCCTTAGGAACTAAGTGTTGAAAGATGAGAGCTTCCTCTAAGCTCTGCACCACAACTTGTGTTACATTTCTCAATGAATGAGACGACCTCCTCAATTGTTTCTGCGAGAGCAGAACTATTAATGCATTAAATGCAAAAGGATAAATTTTATCATTCATAGGGCAACATTGTTGGGGGGGGGACATGGAAGATTCCCAACCTGTTGATACCAGCATGTTAAATTGCGCTACCTGATTTTGTTCGTCCTTCTCATTTCAGATATGGGTGGCTGGAAACTCGAAGTTGGGAAGATGGCAATCTACATGACTTTTCCCGTTTTTACGTTCTACATGTTCAACCAGCCGCAATATTTTGAGGAGTGGGTGGTCAAGATGAAACGAGAAATTTTCCCGCCGGAAAATCCTGAGCACCGTCGCATGTTGGAAGAAACGATCGCACGTGTCAATAAAAGGCATGAAGTGAACATGTTGAAGGCCTTGGAGGACAAAAAGCAAGAGGGGATTTGAGATCACCCACACCCCAATCTCTCGGATGTATACTTTTATATAAAACGTGTATACTTTTATTTAAAAGTATCTTCATAATTCGCATTTTTGGGTTGTATCTTTGTATTTATAAGGTTGATGCATCTACGTACATCATGTGCCTGCTATAAAACCCAAGGGAGGTTGTTGGAATGTATTGAAAGTAAAGAGAGAGAGAGAAAAAAAAAGGTACCGCCCATTTCATGGAGACGGTTTGACAAATGTTCATGAACATAATGAATCAGAACTAGAGAAGCCCTAATAATACCTTATTGGAGGGTTTCCCCTTGGAGGGACTTGGTACGTAGGCTGCAGGCTGTAGTCACCGTTTAATTGCTTGTAATTTAAAAATAAGTTCCCCTGCTAGGTTTATCTGAATTCAGTGTGTTGTTTTGGGTACCTATATTTCTGAGAAAAACCGAAATATATTAGTAACACAAACTTGACTATTATTTCGAAATGTTTGTAAACATGTTAGTAAACTACACCTTCAGACCTATTGAATTCGGATTGATTGGCAGTTCGCTGGATCAGTTCGATCCAGCGTTGTGCTGTCTTCACAATTACTGATACACTCGTGGTTGGTCGCAATTTTTGCTATAAAAATGAAAACACATTGGCTGAAATTGGGTTGAACGCAGAGCAGATAGAATTGATCAGGCGGAAGGAGGCTGGACAAGAAGTTTCATTACTCCGTAATTTTCACCAACGTAGAAAAATAAGTAGGTACGTATTTCATCAATCCATTCCTGTATAACTTTTCCGTTATACCCCCCCCCCCCCCCCCCCGCACGACTTTCGCGACTGTTTCACGCCCGCCCGATGTTTCTAGGCATTCCCTCTTACTTAGATTTGATATTTACGTACAATTCGTAACAATTTCAAACTGTGAGAAGAAATTATATTAGGTTACCTACCTATTTTTAAAAAAGAAGGGGAAAAACCAATTACCGTCTTTTCAGAAGTTGCCGATGTCGGTGAGGATTTGTTGAAACAAATTGTAATTATTATTTCCGTTCCTCATCTCCTGACCTTTGTGAAGAGATTAGTAAACCAACAGGTTCATCGGGAAGACATTCGACCCAAGCAAGCTCGCATCCACTGTGGTCAATGGAGTTACCCACTTGTTTTTCCAAGAATTCACAGATACCTCTTCACTCTTTCTATCTGTGCGTACATGAATGAAAATGTGAAAAGGGATCATTACCGGTGCCTAGAAACATCGGGCGGGCGTGAAACAGCCGCAAAAGTCGTGGGGGGTATAACGGAAAAGTACCCCTGTTGTAATCACTACGAGCTCAGAGCTAAGATCAGTCACTTACCAATAGAGTTTATCTCTGGTGTCCATCTTCCTATGATTTTAAGCTCCTATTATAACTAACGCCTATATAACCAGAAACGTTTTATGTGCGCTAATAAAGGTAATACCTGTTACTGTGTTACCTACTATGTAGGTAACCATCAAAATTCCGTTCAAATGAAATTCAGTACCTATCTCTGAATTTCCCAGAAGAGAAGGCGATATCGAGCTACCTCCATTAACTGGTCGATGAAGAAAAATGTAGTTTTGCTTCCGAGTCTGCGAAGCAGCGGAAGCCTTGTGTTCACTTTCGGGAGCTAAAAAATTTTTGTTGTCCGAATTCAAAATTTCCACTCGCATTTTGCGTTTCATAGCCTCCTGAACAAATTTGGTTCCGTGTCTGTCGGTCTGTCCGCATTTCCTTGTTACAGCCATAATTTCCACAATTTTGAATGAATTTAGCTCAGATTTTGAGGGATTTTGCGGATCAGGCTCCTTAAGGTCCCATACGAATTTCATCACAATAGAATCAGCGGTACGCTCTGCGCATGCGCTAACGTGAAATTCTTGAAACAGGCATAACTTTCACAATTTTGATCGGATTTCAATCAAATCTTCTGGAATTGTGTGGGTATAGCTCTAGATAGTCCCCTATCAGTTTCATTAAGATTGAATCACCGGTACGCTCAGCGCATGCGCGAACGTAATTACCTTGCCACATTCATAACTCCCACAATTTTGATCGGGTTTCAATCAACTTTTCAGGAATTGTGTGGGTATAGCCCTAGATGGTCCCCTATCAGTTTCATCGCGATTGCATCAGTGGTACTCCCTGCGCATGCGTGAACGTAATTTTCTTGTTACAGTGACAACTAAGTACATTCATTTTGAACTTGGCACGAGGAAGCTCATGTGCCATTGCCTTGGCAGTGTATTTCTCTTGACAAGAGATGTTCCTCGAGACATATATAATATATTGTAAAATAACAACCATTTAACAACCGACAAGGACGTATATTCACTTGTCAAAAACTCAACCACACGATCAACACGGCTTGAAAAACACAACTCTTCCTTCTTTTTCCTCCAGGTGTTCAATCACAGGGATGCTAGGGAACCCCTAGCATCCCTGGAGTATCCTTTACACTGGTCCCTCCTTCCGAAAAAGGCCTGTCCTCAGGCCTGACGTCCGCCCTCGCCAGCCGATCCGCATGGAGAATCTCCGTTTTCTCCCTAACTGGATCCTGAAGAGGACATCATTGATCTTTTCCGTGACCACCCAAGGTCCCGTCCACTGTGGCAGCAACTTGGTACACTTCCCCTTCTTCCGTTGGGGCTCGTGCACCCACACCCAATCGTCAGTCGCAAACGACGGAAGTTTTGTTCGCTCGTTATATGCCTCTTTCTGTTGCCTCATACGTAGCTTCGCCTCCTTGCTTGCTAGATCGCGCACACTTTCCAAGGTCTCTTGAAGCCACAGGGCGTAAGGTGCAGAGGTCGATGGCATCTTTCCTGGTGGGGACGGGTATAGCAGTGAGCTAGGAAGTCGCAGATCCCTTCCAAAAACCAATTGCGCCGGAGACAAACCCGTGGTCGCATGAGGCGCCGATCTGTAAGCCAAGAGGAATAGTGGGAGCTTCTCGTCCCAATTTTTTTGGTGCTTGTCCACAAAAATTCCGAGATACTTTGCTAGGGTCCTATTTAGTCTTTCAACGAGACCAGCAGACTGCGGATGCAATGGTGTCGTTCTCGTCTTCTGTATACCCAGAAGCTCAGTCACCTCCTTCAACAATTGGGATTCAAAGCTCCTCCCTTGGTCGGTGTGGATTTCCAGGGGGACTCCGTTGCGGCAGAACACGTGTTCCATTAAGGCAGAGGCTACTGTTTGGGATTCCTGGTTGGGGACTGCTATGACTTCCGGCCACTTGGTGAAATAATCGACAACCACTAACGCGTACCGGTTCCCTTTTCTAGTTTCAGGGAACGGCCCCATCAAATCAACCCCAAGGCGATCGAATGGGGCTCCCACCAACCGCTGCTGTAATGGTGCCCTTGTCGTTCGCAAGCCCTTGAACCTTTTACAGGTGGAACAGGTTCGGCACCACATTCGTATGTCAGTACTCATTCCAGGCCAGTAGAACTGCTGTCTGACTTTTCCGAGCGTCTTGAAGAATCCAAAATGCCCGCCTGCAGGGTTATCATGGCATTGTTCCAGAACGGCTTGAATCAACGTAGGCGGGACGACCCATTGAAGCCATGTTTTGTTTTTAGGCCCATTCCAACGGTGAAATAATTGCTGATCATACACTTCTAAAGAGTCCCATCTGTGAGCGAGCTTCCTTGCTCTAGCGTCTTTCTCCAACAATTCTATATTCGCTGGTTTGGTGCCGGCCCTACTTTTTGCTTCCAGGATGAACTTTATGGCTGGGTTGTCGACCTGCTTCCCTTTCCACTCATTTGACTGCAAGGAAACTGTTTTCGCTGGCAGCACGTCAGCTTCCTCTCGTCGACGACAGTGATTGCAGTCCTCGCCACATGGTCTTCTGGACATTCCATCAGCATTACCATGCCTCCGACCTGGCCGATGGATCACACTAAAGTCATACTGCCCAAGTAACTCAATCCATCGAGCTAACTGGCCTTCAGGTCGGTGGAAGGAATGAAGCCATTGCAGAGCAGAGTGGTCCGTCCTCAGTGTAAAGTGGCGTCCATACAAGTACTGATGGAAATGCTGGATGCCCTTCACAGCAGCTAAAAGTTCCCGACGGGTAGGGCAATAGTTGCGTTCAGGTCTGGACAGAGCTTGACTGTAATAAGCTACAACACGTTCTGTACCCTCAACCATTTGCGACAGTACAGCCCCCACAGAATGTCGACTGGCATCACAATCCAGCTTAAAGGGCTGCTTCAGGTCAGGATAGCAAAGTATTGGTGCCGTAGTCATTGCCTGTTTCAACTGAGCAAAACTCTGTTGGCAGGCCATATCCCACACAAAGGGTGTTCGACTTTCTGTCAACTTATTCAAAGGAAATTTGCACCGGCCAATCTATCCAAAACTTTTCCTAGCTTGTCTAAGACCGTTT